>JAEOAD010000033.1:13169642-13803571 GCA_036365145.1 Orientallactaga sibirica | reverse complement strand
ACCATGAGATGGCTGCTAAGGAAACCTGTTTGCCCCAGTGAAGTTTTCCAGGACTGTGAGTAGCCTAGCTGAAGGGGTGGTATTGGAACTCCAATGACTTGTTGCTGGTTAGAATTATTGGACTTGGAGACTTTTCACTGACTAGAGTTGTTGGACTTGGAACCTCAGAGTTTGATGGCTGCCCTGTTTAAATCTTTGGTATTGGTTCAATATTTCTTT
Organism: Orientallactaga sibirica; assembly: GCA_036365145.1. NCBI lineage: Eukaryota > Metazoa > Chordata > Mammalia > Rodentia > Dipodidae > Orientallactaga > Orientallactaga sibirica. The sequence continues at coordinate 13,803,352 of JAEOAD010000033.1, read as the reverse complement.
GCTATGCCCAGTACCATCTTTTGCCATATGAGTGCTTATTCTGCGCCATTATGGGTTTTGGGGGAATTTTTTGGTATTATGACTCAGTGAAAAGACTTTGGATTGTGGGGATGTTTGAACATCATTAGGACTGATGAAAACTATGGGGACTTTTAAAATTAGACTGAATGCATTTTATTTTATGTCATGTATGGATATCAGTTTAGGGGGCCCAGGGGTGGAATATGATGGTTTGATTCATGTGTTCTCCATAAACTTAGATGTTCTGAATGCTAGGTCCTCACCTGATGTAGCTTTAGGAATTAATGCCTCCTGGAGGCATATTGTTGTGGTATTGTAAGGGTATTACAGCCAGTTTCCCCCTGCCAGTGTTTGGCACACTTTCCTGCAGTTTTTGTCATCTGATATTGGCCAGGAGGTGATGTCCACCCTCTGCTCATGTCATTGTTTTCTCCTGCCATGATAGAGCTGTCCCTTGAGTGTGTAAGCCAAAATAAACCTTTTTTCCCCCACAAGCTACTCTTTGTTGGGTGATTTCTGCCATCAGTGTGAACATGACTGCTATAGATAGGATAAATTAAGTTGTGCTTTTACATGATTATTGTACCATACATTTTTTAAAAGGGGGAAAGACAACTCAGAAGCAATGGCCTATAGTTGCTTGACTTAATTTGTCAACTGCTATTGGGATATATAAAACTTTCTAAGAAATGATCTCACCAATACAACTTCTTGTGTTCTCTCTTTCTTGCCTGTCCCAAGAGACTGTCTTGTATTTTCTGTAACTGTAGAATTCCTATTAAGGCATTGATGTAATAACATATCTGTTTTATATCAGTAGTTTCATTACATGCAAATGGAAAGTTAAGTGAAATGTATATGCTACAAAAGTCTAAAGTAAATTAAGCTTCCAATTATAAGACTGAACTTCCAATATCACACTTTCTCCTGTTACCAAGATGTCTAACTGAACTTTCAGCTTTTCGTGAGGATCATCCTTCTCTCTGGGGCTGATGTACACCAATGATTAAATCCTATGTCATATAAAGAAACTGGTTTCTGATGTTCAGAATCCAAATGACATACTTATGTCTCTTTCTTAAAAGGCAGAAAAATCCAAAATGTTTCTATATTCTTATTGCTCCACTGCTAGAATCATATGCATTTCTCCCAATATACAATACAAGATTTTCTAAAAGGGTAATTACCTAAAGTGAAATCGAATAAAAATAACATTATATTTTATATGTAGTAAAATGACTTCTGTAAAAAAAAAAAACTACATGAGTGAAAATAAAACTTGTGTCATACAAAGTCAAACCAGACTGCTCTATGAATCTGAGCAATTCATTTTATAAAGGAAATTAATAGTATTTCAGAAAGAGCTGTTATATTTTAAAAATTACAGATATACTTTGTTGATTGCACTAATATTTGAAATCTCAGAACATGAAATACAACTTAAAAATTAAATTACTGATATTCTACCTGAGAAATTAAAACCACATCTTGAATTTATTTTATTATATTTTTATTTAAAGAGTAAAATGCCTACAAAGATGCATATTTTAATAAGCTATATACTTTGAAAAGGTTGTCTTAATAATATATTCTGAACATCTTTCCATGTAATGAAATATTCATCCATAGATTCAGTTTTAAATGTTTCCAAGATGCCATTGTAAAGCTTTAACACAAATTGGTTAACACACCTCTTATTGTTGAAGTTGCTAAAAGAAATTTACCTCTGAAAAATCACCTTTGGTAAATAATTGATATGCTAGAATATTTATGAATACCCACAGTTACCAATTAAGGATAAACTTCTTGGATGTAATATTAGGCTCCAGAGAATCCCTTTTATTGAACCTTCCTTGTCAGCATCAACAAAATGCTGGCACACAAAGGTCTCTTCCAACAGTAGTCATTTGTGTAGTACCTCAGAATGCTCCTTTAACCAAACCTTCAACCAGAAACAGCACTGCCCTACTTTATTATTATCAACTCTGGGTATATAGCCTGCCTATGCTATTCAATTCTCAACCAAGCATCAGTGAGTTTTAACCTTTTAAGATGTTTATTAGTCACAAACATATATAAGTTTAGAATTTTGGAATTCCTGTCTATTTTTCTTTTTAAAGGGTGTTCAACTCCTTTTTTCATTTTAAGAGCTTCTTTTAATAGTTAAGAAATTAATATTTTATGTCAAATTTACTGAAAATATTATTTTACAAGCATGTAGTTAATCTTTTAAGACTACATTTATTTATGATATAGTTACAGAAAGCATACTGATTACACAGTACACAGTTTTCTGATTTTATTAGAATGATATCACCAGGGGCTGGAGAGATGGCTTACCAGTTAAGGTACTTGCCTGCAAAGCCAAAGGATCCAGGTTCAATTCCCCCAGGACCCATGTAAGCCAGATGCACAAGGTGGTGTATGTGTCTGGAGTTAATTTGCAGTGGCAGGAAGCCCTGGCATGCCCATTCTCTCTCAGTCTCTCTCAATCTCTCATAAATAAAAATAAATAAATAAATAAATATTTTTAAAGATTTTATTTTTATTTATTTATTTATTAGAGACAAAGAGAGGGAAAGAGAGAGAAGGAGAGTGAGAATGGGCATTCCAGGGCCTCTAGCCCCTGCAAATGAACTCCAGATGCATGTGCCCCCTTGAGCATCTGGCTTATGTGGGACCTGGAGAATCAAACACAGGTCGTTAGGCTTCACAGGCAAATGCCTTAACCACTAAGCCATCTCTCCAACCCAACAAATAAATATTTCTTAAAAAAAGAATGATCTTCTCATCTGTATAATTAATATCACACATGGAAACAGCAAAGTACATCAGAGTCTTGTATGCTCCTAGTATTTCTTCTCGGTACAATTTAGTCAATATTCTGACTTCTAACAGGAAAATCTATTTATCCTAACCTACAGTTCATTTGCTCTTTCATACTTGCCTTTTATACCTCAATATAACATTCCTGAAATTTACCCACACTGATACATTGCACAGTGTGGCACTAAACCAGTTGATGGAAGGTACCAGAGTCATTTTACATTTTATCTGGAAATCTGGGAGCTGTATCAAGCAGCAGAAAAATCAAGAAAATGAAATCACTCAAAATGTAAATATAACAAGCAAAGTTTTGCTTATCTAAAAGCAAAACAAGTCCTCAGATTGAAGGGAACTACCAACAGTAAAAGAGGAAATAAAATAGATCCATTATTGGATAATTACATCAATGTGAATCTTAACTATATCAAGAATAAAACTATCCAGAAAGAGGGAGAGAACAGGTCTTGTCCAGAGAATTGAAAATCTTTGTGGCATCTTATCTTCTAACAGACTGTAGACAAAATGTCATGAATCCATGTCTTCAAAACTGTAGAAAAAATATTTTAGCCAATAAATGTGTATCCACCTGCAGCATAAATAAATCCAAGTAAAATGAAGATACCAAATTGGATTTTGCAAAGCTCTAGAATATTTACTTCCCACATACCATTTTGAAATAACTTTTTAACAAGCTTATTCTGAAAAACAATTAAGGTATAAACATAAAATAGAATGTACTCAATCTCACAAAAGAGAGTAATAAAAGGAAGTGTTTGTTAAACAACTCTTCAACAAGTCCATAGAGCCACAAAGCAGAACACCAGGGCCAGGAAAATAAATGCATGATACCTAGAGTCCACACATAAAAAACACTATTCAAATTTAAAATGAATTCAATATCTTTCAATTGGGAGGATGAAATATGTACTAAACAACACATTCATCAAAGCAGGATGCTGATTCGCCAAGTTTCTGTTCAGATAATCAATTTTTAGTGAAGCTGTACAGAGTTAATAAGGTTACAGAACAGACTAAAGCTATTCCCCACTTTGTCCGTGTGTGTGTGTGTGTGTGTGTGTGTGTGTGTGTGTGTGTGCGCGCGCGTGTGTGTGTGTGTTTACAGAGAAAAGGTGTAGAGAAGAGAAAGGAAATGATATTTTCATTTTTCAAACTGGAAAAGTAAAATTCACTTCAATCACAAATAGAAATTTTAAAAGTATTTTCATAGAACTATTATCACACTGCCATTCAGCAGTCCAAAGATAAAGTAGTTATTTTGTTTCTAAAAATGAATATGATCAATATAGCAAAGCTTCTGCTAAATCTGCTTTTCAATTTGAGCAGTCAATTCTCAATACATCAATTTTCCACAAAACAATACATTTTTATTAAGATTTATTTTACCACAACTAGTTTCCTCCCAACCAGTTTGATATAAAATCTCAGCATAGAGGGTTATAAGGACTCAGGGTACTCCTTCCTCAGAGTCTCTGGTTTTCTCAGTTTTGGTTTTGTGCTTGACTTTCCCGGTTTCCATAACTCATGGCTGCACTGAAGCTGTTCTTTCTGTCCTCCAGGTTCTGCCAGGCTATCTACAGCTCAAGTTTCCGTACTCCTCAAGTTTTCTCACTATAGCCCCCATGTGAGGCCAGATAGTTTTCACCTGAGCTACTTTCCCATCCCTACAGAACATACAGGAACTTGTTTATCTATTTACTTCCCAAAAGACTCAGGAAGAAGTCCACAGCAACACTCACCTATTTATCTCTTAACCACTGTGCTTGCAGGAAGAAGCTGTCCTAAGAATGGAGGAAAACAGTTCTAAAGACCCTGTGTTTAGCTTTCCCTTAACCACACAATCCCTACACTCCATTCCAATGAGGTGAAGCTAGGAGACATGGCCTAAACAGGTGATTCTATGACTTCTCTTTTTGATCTCTGTCCCACAATGCACTGTCTAAATAACAGCATTCCTTTCCCCCCTTCCCCACTTTCTTGTTTGACAAAGACTTCCTTTATCTCATCTCTCCATATTTTACTGATTTTTTTTCTCTTTTACCTAAAGTGACTAAATTGTCATAAGAGAAAGAAGAGAGATGATTGATAGATAGATGGATAGATAGGTGATAGATAAATAGATAGATAGATAGATACATAGATAGATAGATAGATACATAGATAGATAGATACATAGATAGATAGATGTGGGTGCTTGCCATTCCAGGGGTCATTGGCCACCGATGTCCCGGTTGCAGGAAGAGTTGAGGGGAAGCAGGGTCCTCGAGCAGATATGTGCGACAGGCAATGAACCACCTGGGAGACCATTTATTCAACAGGGGAGTGGGTTTATAAACACTTGAGAAATGTTGAGAAGGCACGTACAGACTATATGGCCATTGGATACATAGGTTTATGGGTTGCTATCTTATTGGCTGCTGTTGGAAGGCAGAAGTCTCAAGGGAGAAGCTTCAAGGAAGATAGTGGTGGGAAAAGCTGCCTGACTTCAACCACATATTGGATGGCTAAAACTGAAGGGAGACTGTTTGTAAGGGTCTCTTGGGCGGCTAGCCACAAGGTCAGGAACTGTGTGTGTGGGGGGGGGCAAAGCCTGACTATGGAATGGTGCTTTTGGGGATCAAGGTGAGGGGGACCACCAGTTCTGCCCACTCTGGGCGAAGATAGGGCACACTACAACCTTGCCCCAGGGCAGGGAGGACCCGTATCTCCCACCAGGGTGGGTTCCAGATAAGGGCAGCTGCAACCCACACAGCCAAATGTATTAAAGACCTCAGAATAAGACTTGAAACTCTTCAACTACTAGGAGAAAAAAATAGGAGGCACTCTCTATGACATAGGACTGGGAAAAGACTTCCTGAACAAAACCCTAGTAGCTGAAGAAATTAAAAAGCACTCAACCAATGGGATCTCATGAAGGTAAAAAGCTTTTGCACAGACAAACATACCATAAGCAGAGCCAATAGATTACCCACCAACTGGGAGAAAGTCTTTGACAGCTCTACCACTGACAGAAACCTAATGTCTAGAATCTACAAAGAACTAAAAAAAAAAAAAAAAAAAAAAAGAAACAATAGTCAAACAACCCACTCCAAAAGTGGGGCAGAGAACTAAGTAGGGACTTCTCAGAGGAAGAATTACAAATGGCTAACACACACTTAAGAAAATGTTCAACATCCCTAACTATTAGGGAAGTGCAAATTTAAACAAATAGGAGATTCCACATTACCCCAGTAAGGACAACAAACATTAAAAATTCAAGTGAAAATAAATGTTGGTGAGGCTGTGGGGAAATAGGAACACTCGTTCACTGTTGGTAGGAATGTAAGGTGGTACAATGACTCTGGAAATCAATATGGAGACTCCTGAAAAGGATGAATATAGAGTTACCAACAAACTCTGTTATTCCCTTACTGGCATTTACCCTAAAAGCTCCACATCTCAGTTCAGAGATATTTGCTCAACCATGTTTATAGCTGCTCAATTCATAATAGCTAAAAACTGGAATCAACCCAGGTGTCCATCATTGGACAAATGGATAACCAAGATGTGGCATACCTACAAGATGGAATTCTACCCAGCAGTAAGAAAAAAATGACACATTGAAATTTTTAAAAAATGGTTGAACTTGGAAGAGATCATTCTAAGTGAATTCACACAATCACAGAAAGAGAACTGTCACATGATCTCACTCATCTGCAGTTCCTAACTTGGATCAGCCCAAGTTATTGACATAACTGAATAGCATCTGGAGGCTCGGACAATAGGAAAGGTAGGGCCGGGGGAAAAGGAAAGGATGGGGGGAACACAAAACTGAACCCAAATTGATCTGGTACCATAGAATCCTATATCCTGGAAGTCAGACTAAAGACACAACCCTCAAGAGACCTTAGGGGGAGCACCTGAATCAAAGGGCCCTGGAGAGGGTGAGATGAAACCTAACCTCAAATTTCTCCTGTTTTTCTTTCCTGGCTGTCCTTCTCTTTTTTCTTTTCCCTTGATGCTGGCCTGTAATTCCCTGTACCAGGATGTGGTTTACATCGACAATGAGCTGTTGATCAAGGAGACCTACTATATCTCCCAAAACAAACATGACAGACTTCTGTCAGAGCACTTGATTACCCACAAGAGGTTAATGGTAAGACCCTACTGCTGAAGACACCAAATGCCACAGACCATAGAGAGACATGGTTGGAATCCGGAGGAGAGCCAGTCCCCAGACAATTAGCTCATCTAGTGCTGCAAGGTGCTACATGAGCTTCCGAGTTAAAGTGGCCAACATCTGTCCAAGCAACTCAAAGTCTAAGTGACTCAGAAGCAAACATCCTGACTTGAAGCTCACACAAGTGCAATAGTGGCACACAGCCATGGTGGATAACTAACTGATCTTGGATTGGCTAACAGATCCGCTCAGTGGAAAGGAAACCATATCTGGAACTGGGAAACAAGTAAGAATCATATCCACAAAATGATCCTGTTTTCTGTTGTCAAGCTCCCACTAACCTTAGACTATATGAGGGTCTACACCCTTTAAATTCTCTCTAAATTAATAATGTTTATCCCATTTAATGGGATTCTCCATTGGAAAATCTGCTTCTCTTTTTTAGATGGGAGCTGGACCTGAGGAGATAAACAACCCAGTGCACTCCAACACAGCCCTATCTGAAATCATTGAGGAACTGGGGAAATGAGCAAGAGTGCTGCTTTCTCAGTGAATCTGATATCAGCACAAGGATGAAGGAGATAGACACCAAGGACACTCAACACCTGCCAAACTGGAGATCCAGAGGCTCCTGAGTGCCCATCACTGAAGTAGACTTAAAATACTCCCAGCATGGCTCAGGAAATTTTGTGTAAAAGAGGGTGGAAAGATTGCTAGAGCCACAAGTTGGGACATTTTGCACAGAGACAGTCTCTCCCCACCCCATAATGCATGACCTACAATCCCTATTGGGTGGACCTGCATCCCCAATGAGGAAGGCTTCTTCAGGAAAGGGGCAGGGAGGAGGGAAAGGATGGTCCTAACATGTGTTGTTTACATACAAAATATGTCCATATCTAATAAAAATAAAAAATAAAATTAAAAAAATCATTTATTCGTGTGTGTGTGTGTGTGTGTGTGTGTGTGTTGTATGTATGTGGGTGTGTGGTAGTTTGAATATATGTCCCCCAATATATTCAGTGTTTTATTAGTTATAGTTTGCATCTGTAATCACCTTGCTAGAGGCAAGGTCACTGGGGGCCCGTCTTAAGGTGTTAATGGTGGGCTTGAAATTCCATTGTAAAGATATGCAAATGTGCCTAGCAGGAGTTCCTGAAGTGTGCTGTGTGACCTTTTGGCTGTAGTTTTGCTCTGTGTGCTGTGGTGGCTGTTTGGCTTTTCTCTGTCTGCTTGGCCCTGTGGAGAGCAGGTCACTTCTTCTGCCATTATGGAACTTCCCCTGGATCTGTAAGCTTCAATAAATAATATCCCTTCCTCCATAACTGTGCCTGGTCTGGAAGTTCATCTCAGTGAACCTGAAGCTGTCTGCTACAGGGTGCTAGACTCTCTTGCAACTGAAAATGAACTCCATATGCTTGTATCACTTTCTGAGTTTGGCATAAGTAGGCGGTTTGCAAATTGAATCCAGGCTGACAGGCTTTGCAAGCAATCACCTTTAACTGCTGAGCCATCTACTCAGTCCCCTTCCTCACTCTTTTTATGTTATTGGAATAAACACTCACTCCCATTTCATCATAATTTTACACTATATGGATTTACCTTCTGGAGTACTTGATGTTGCTATAACTAAACAATTACTCCCCATTCATTTCACCATAATTTTCCCCTATATGGTTTTACCTTCAGGAATTGGAAACAGAATTATTTCATAGGACTGCTCACACCTTTGAGATAACTTTAATTTTCATTGATCTCATTTTCCATTTCTTTTTGTACCATTATAATTTTCTCAATTTTGAGTTTATGATTTACTTTTTTACTCAATTGTGATATTGGTTTTAAGGTTTCTGTTCCTTTATTTTCTGGGGGGACTGTGGGAGTGGCTTTCTTTCTCAGGTAATGTCTTTCCATTACACTCAAACATGACTTGATAACTTGATTATCTTCCTCAAGTAATATCTGGATCTCAAAACTAGTGCTATTTTGCCAAAGATGCTGTGGTAGTTTGAATAGAAGGCCCCCAATATATTCAGTGTTTTATTAGTTTGTAGTTTGGATGTGCAGCCATCTGGCTAGAGGCAGTGTCACTGGGTGGATCTTAAGGTGTGGTGGTGGATTTATGATTCTATTCTAAAGATATGCAAAGTGTACCTAAGTGGAGTTCCTGAGGTGTGCTGTGCTATGTGGCTTTTGGCTTGTGGCTTTGCTTTCTGTGTTTGGTCCTATGAAAGCAGACCAGCTTCTTCTGCCATTGTGGAACTTCCTGTGGATCTATAAGCTTCAATAAATATCCCTTCCTCCATAACTTTGCAAGGTCTGGAAGTTCATCTCAGCAAACCTGAAGCTGTCTGCTACAGATGTGTATGACAATCTGAACTTATATTTTCCTTATATAGACAATCTTTTAATCATTTCAACGATGTAGGATTTTTCTCTGCATTTGTTAACCTATGTCTCTCCAGCTGCCCTTACATATGTTTCCTGCATATCTTCACTCCTGGGGGTCCTTTGTCCAGACACATCAGAGCAACATTTTCCTCAAATCATGGCTTGTTTTCAATGCATTGCTTATGTGCCACCTCCTTCAATAAGCCTTTCATTGATTTATCCTGTTTAAAATTTACCTGAATTTGAATCCAGGCTCCACGAATTCTTATCTATAAGACTGGAGACATTGCTTAATCTGTCTATGCTCGAGTTTATTTATAAGAATAATTTTATAAAACATATATTATGGGACTATTTAAAAGATATAATGGGATCATGGAAGTAAAATGCTTCATTTAATTATAAAAATGAAAATAACAACTTTCTTTTTATTAAGGGAAATAAATGATCATTGTCACTGCTAATGCATCTATTTTAATAATGATGTCTGGTTATTCAATAGACAGAGAATTAAGTCATGTAACAAACTCTTATTTGTATAATCAAACTTAACCCCTTCATATTACCAAGATACTATTAATGTGGGATTATGTGTACCTGATATAATAATTAAAATACTGATGTGAAGTATAATGATGATTTCCTCTCTTTTGCTTTGCTTCAAGTGAGAGTCTAACCATCATGCCTACATATAGGATGGCAACACATTTGAGCTAATGTGAACATGTAGGAAGTGACACAAACAGCAAGATAGTTTATCCTCAGCCTGGGAGGGGAAAGGGTGTCTCACCTTCCTGCTCATGAGTCATCCAAGGGATGCTTCATGTTTCTACACTAAAACATTAATGCTTTCACATACTTCTTTCCTGGCCCAGGTCCACCAGAGAAATCTGTTTGCTATTCTGGGATGATATGGATATCTTCCTAAAATTAATTTCAGGGAATAGAATTGAACATATTCTTTGGTTTTAGAGAATAAATTTCTTCAACTCTTCATGCCTAGATTTTAAGGATACTATTATAAAAAGTCTTTAGGGGAAAAAAATCTTCCCTGAGAAATCTCAGTACAAAATTACTTCATCTAAAAGAAATCCACTGCCATATGTTTGCTTGGCCTAGATTTCATTCAATAATGTTCCTCTTCATACATTCTTCAGAGAGCAACAAAATTAAGAGTGCAGTGGTGCCAGCCATCAAATGCCTATGGCCTGTGTCAATTTTTAATCAGCTTTGTAAGTAACATTTAATGGTCTCTTGATTTACAGTTTAAAAACCGTAGAGATAGCAACGTGATTAGAATTTGTAAGTACTTAGCCCTTGCTTTTCTTTCTGTAAAAGTATTATATCTTTTTTTTTCTTTGCAGAAATTCAAGGCTTTCTTCCTGCTTGTAACCCATTTGGTCATTTAAAAATGTTTACTCTAGCTTCTTTTTTCTTGTTTCATATTCTATTTTTATGACTTACTTCCCAATTCCCTTGTGAGGATTAGGCACTGTTTAAACAATTGAATATTAGTAATAAAATACCATGTAGGTCATAAAAGTCCTTAACCCATACTGTACATCCACTATTGATTGACCATGAATGAGAAATAGAGGGTTGTGGACAGAAAATAAAACCACAACCTGGTAATCTAACCAAAAAGAGGTGCTATTAGTATTTCAAGGGGAAATTAAGTTTCCTGGAAGATTTCAATATTTATTCCATGCTCTTCCAATGTTGAAGTTGCAATGCAGGCAGTATCTATGTGAGGAATACACTGACTAGTTGTGTCTACCCAACATAGAAAGCTGTACAAGAACAAAATTGAATTATCCTGGATCTGTATATTTCAGTTAATAGTCAAACATTAATTGCTTTCTGTCAGTGCATTCTGGTACTGCTCACAACAAACTGTAAAAGTAGATATACTCATGGTTCCATCTTATAGATATAAAACTAAAACACAAGAGGTATAATTAACATCATGTATAGTTTAAAATATCAGTGATAGACTTTGAGCACAAGGAAGGCTGTGGAGGATATACTTTTAAGTATACTTGTAGATTTCCAATATGTATTCCATGTTTGTGAATTAGTAGTAACTTTGGAATTAGTAGTAACCACCTTGTAGCCTAACATCTAACTTTTCCTTGCTAGAGCAGTTATCACATTAATAATTAAAAATAGTCTAGATTTATCTTGATCTGTTCAAATTTCATTTTACAGTTCTATAATATGGTGACATTTTCACCATAGAATTATTAAGCAGAAAATTTTGGTTGATGGTGACATCCCCATTTAAAATAACATAATGGGTTATAAATCATCTGATTTTAAATCTCCGTTTTATTATTAATAAAACCATCAGCAGCTTCTGGGGAGTTTTTTTTTATATGTTATAAAGATCTCAATGCCTTTTATATTATTTACTTAATTGCTGGTAAGGATAATTTGCCCTTACAAAACTAAAACATTTTTGATTTAAAAACTGCTGTATGGTTTTACCCTAGGATAGCCCAGAGACAACCTTGCATAAGTGACTTTATTTCATAGATTTTTGGAATGCTTTCAGGAATTTTCCTGCATTCCTTTATGAAACTCTCCTGAACTGTGACATTTTTAAGAGCCATGTTCTATGTATATAACTCAATACAGACAGATTGGACACAGATTTGAACACAGATTAAAATAACTGAATAATTTGCTAACTTATACAACCTAAAGCATAATATTTGAGGGTTTTATGGGTATGTGTGTGGGGCATGTGTGTATGCATGTAAGACATTGTGAAAAAATTGAGAAAAACAAGGATTTTATCTTCTCTCTTTGTGCTTCTGCCAGCGAAATTTTAACAGGTTTATGGTTAACTATAGCCACCCATTTTGTGGTTCTCCCCCACATTTTAACAGGAGTTTACTCCTTTTGTCTGTCTTAGAGACTTTTTACTTTTTTTTTTCTTTTTCATTCTTTTCAAAGAACTGACTCATTTCTTGTAAACTGCCCCGTTTTTAAGCCAATCAACAAGGAAGTTGCTCTCTTTGCTGAAACCCACAAGCCAATGTATAAATTTTAAGAGCTTCCTCTCTCGTGGTCCAGACCCTGGACTTAAGTCCTTTGGGCTAGGCTGCAGCTGAAGAAAACTGACTTTCCTGAACATTGGTGGTGTCTTGCATTATCTTTCCTGCAACAATATGTGTGTGGGCACATATGTATGTGGGTGAACATGTGTGCTTGCACATGTGTGCAGAGATCAGAAGTCCGTATCTTTTGTTTTCCTCAGTCAATATCCAATTTATTTTTTGAGACATTGTTGTATAGTAATTTCCTCCAAATTGAAATATTCCCTCCTGGAAGGAATCAAGAGGTCACCCTGTCTGGAAAAATGAAATTTGAAAGGTAACTCAACCACTCCTGAAGGTTACAGGAGTGGTAAACAATTGTCAAGGGGCAAATTTTGATTAGTGTTTTGTAGTCATTGATACATTCCTTCCTGAGAGGAGATTCAGGAAGTCAACAAATCTGGGAAAAGGTTGCAAGACCAGGTCCTAAAGAAAAATAAAAGGAAAACAACTGCTTAGTGAGAGTGAGCTGCCTCCAAGTCATGCAGTGTGCTGGACACTGCCTGAGCTGCCTGCAGGTTGTGCAGTGAGCTCCAGAGATGGAGTCTCCATGAGTCATCACCTATGCTGGGGTGTACTTTCCAGTGCTGCAGCTGCTTTTGAGTCATCCATGTTCTGTAACTCTCACCAAAAGATTGAGGGAAAAGCATCCACAGGACGGGGGTTGTTAATCCCGACATAAGGCATTCCAGAGACTTCTTTGTGGTGTGGATATGATTTCCCGTTTTCATTGTTCCTGTAAACACCCCCTAATCTTGCTTTATAAGTAACCCCAATAAACTCATTGGTTTACAAAAACTGGATGTTGTATAATCATGATTTGTTTTGTCATCCATGCCCTCTCTAGGGTGAATAGATGTGTGTTCAAGACTCCCCAGTGGAAAAGTTTCCCACTACAGAAAGGGTAGCTCAATTAAACTAGACCTCACTGATTTGGCTAGACTAGCCAACCAATAAACCCTAGGGATCCTCTGGTCTTAACCTACTCAGAACTGAGATGATAGGCATAGAACAGCATGCTTAGGTTTTGGGCTGGCTTTCCAAACTCAGGTCCTCAAGTTGTCACACTAAGCAGTTTACCCCAGTGAGTCACCTCTCCAGGCCTGCTTTTATTTTTAAAGACTCCACACATCAAAAACTTGACTTTAAACTAGGTTATTTATTACTACTTAAAACATATAAAGATGAATGCAAGAAAACAATTTAGTGACCCATGCATAACCTATAATTCATTAATGCTAAGATCTCCAAAAATTACCCACAGTCTGCTCCCCCTGTGTTCTAAGCATTCTTCCTTTTAATGCATTTTCCCAAGCTTTCCCATCGTCCGCAGGACTGAGCACAAAGAAGGCAGTTATTGCCTGCTAGCCTCAATGGAATCCTTTCTAATTGCATTTTGAATCTAACTAGTAATGAAAGGTGAAAATGAATTCAAAGCACTGGAGACTGACAAACAAACAAACAAACAAAAAACTAGGGAGGATTCACTTAAAGAGATACATAAAATAAGAATAATAAGGTACTTTCATGGATTAGATGAATAAAATACTACATAGTACAATTTGAAAGATGTGGTTTATGAAAAATATGACTAATATTTGATGGAATTTAGACCTCTGCAGAAAAAGAAATGCAGTTTTAAAGACTTTCATTTCTTTCTGTCTCTTGTTCATTCATTTATAAAGCAACAAATATAAATCATTGCAAGTCCTGCTAAATTATTGAAGATGACCATAGGGATGTGTTGAGTCTACCATGAGCTCTAGAATACTAGACAAATGCTGGAAAAGAATTTCGGGAGAGCACTCAGAGAATAGAGCACAATGAGATGTGTGAAAACAATAAAAAGACACCATCTCTATTTATAGCAAACTACAACTCTCAAAAGTCAAGCATTGAGAAATTAGGTTATTTCTGGGAAGCACTATAGATGGTCTTCCAAAAGCATTAAGTTCAAAAGATAATTTGACAAAGGAGTTTGTATTCTCATATTTATAGCTTTTGATATCAATTCTAAAATGTTATTTTACATTTAGAAACTCTCTTTTCTATTATCTCATTAATTCTGATATCTATTTTATGTTCAGTAGGTTTTGCAAACAAATCCTCAAAATCACTTTTTTAAGAATTTTAGGGGGGTGGGCAGATGACTTAGCAGTTATAGTCCTTGCCTGCAAATCCTAACATCCAGGTTTGATTCACCAGTGCCCACATAAAGCCAAATGCACAAAGTGGCACGTGCATCTGGAGTTCTTTTGTAGCAGCCCTGGTGCTCCCATTCTCTCTTTTTATCTCTGTCTGCAAATAAACAAATAAAAATATATTTTTTGATGTTGGCTCTCACTGTAACAGCCCAGGCTGTCCTAAAATTCACTATGTAGTCTCAGGGTGGCTTCTAATTCACAGCGCTCCTCTAAACTCTTCCTCCCAAGTGCTGAAATTAAAGGTGTGCACCACCACAAACCCGAATAAAAATATTTTTTAATTATGTAAAAATAGTGGAAGGTAACATATCAATGAAAAATCTAGAAAAATCTATTATGATTATACTATGATTTTTAATCACAAGTTAGGTTTTTATTTTTTTTTTGTTTGTTTTTCGAGGTAAGGTCTCACTCTGGCCCAGGCTGACCTATGTAGTCTCAGGGTGGCCTTGAACTCATTGTGATCCTCCTACCTCTGCCTCCCGAGTGCTGGGATTAAAGGCATGCACCACCACGCCCGGCTCACAAGTTAGTTTTTTACCAGCATCTCAGAAAAAAAAAATTACTGTAAGGAAAGACCATGTACTAAGCGGTTTGGGGCTCTTTTTCTGTTTGTTTGTTTGTTTGATAAGAACACTTGAAATTTACTTTTAATATCATAAATTATAGTTCCAATATTGGGCAATGAATTAAAAATGTATTTATCCCATATTATAAAATCTTTGTACCCTTTAAAAAGTATTTAAAACACAGAACAAAATTAAAAATATATATTCATTATTGAGTCAGTCTACAAATATTCAGCTTTGTTCTTCTGGCTGTATAACCCTGTGTAATGCCAATTGCTGTAGTTTAAATGTATTTCCCCATACACTCAGGCTTGGCTCTTGATTGTCCAATGAGTGGGGCCTTATTGGGGGAAAAATATGTTACTGGGGCAGATCTTAAGTCCAGCCCTAAGGTGTTTAAAGAGTAGTTTTGAGCTCTGGTGGTATGTGCTTGTTCTTGTTGGTATATGCTTGCTGTTTGGTGGTATCTCTCTGTTTGATCTATGGAAGAGAGCCAGCTTCTTCCATCATTTAACGGGTTCCTCTGGAATTTAAAAGCCTGAAATAAACCATTTTCTCCCATAAGCTGTTTTTGGCTGGGTTTGTCCCCTATAAACATGTGTTCTGGATGCTAAGTTCCCCAGTTGATGACAATTGGAAATTAAAGCCCCCTGGAGGCACTGTATTGTTGAGGGTGGGCTTTTGGGTGTTATAGCCAGTTGCCCCTTGCAGTGTTGGCACACTCTCCTGTTACTATTGTTCACCTTATGTTAGCCAGCAGGTGATGTCCACCCTCTGATCATGTCATTGTTTCCCTGCCATCATGGAGCTTGCCCCTCAAGCCTATAAGCCAAAATAAACCTCTTTTTTCCCCACAAGCTGCTCTGTTGAGTGATTTCTACCAGAAATGCAATCCTGACTGCAACAGACTGCAACAGTAATTTAGTACCAGGAGTGGGGTAGTTGCTGTGATGAATATGACCATGTGGATTTTGGTCTTTCAGAACTTGTGTGCTGGAGGATTGTAGAAGGACTTGGTACTTGGAATTGCAGAAGCATCACAGTATAGTAAGCCAAATTTTATGGATTATTCTGGTTAGAATTTGAAAGTGATAAATGTAGAGAGAAATATGGACTGTGAAGGCTTATGAACTTTCAAAGGGGAAGGAAAGATACCAGAGAACTCTTTGGGAACTGGACTACTGGCATAAAGGCCGGCTGTGTTCTCCTGCTCGTGCCTATGAGTTTGATCCAGGTTGGATTTTGGTGTAATGGACTGATATGTTTGGAGAAAGGAATAGAACAGAAAGATTTGATGGTTTATCACAGAAAAAAATTAAGCAAGTTTAAAATTACTGGCAAAGAGTCTGGTTCTTCACTGGAGCTTCAATTGTTAAGCAGATTCTAGCATTAAGAATGGGACATCTTTTCTGCATTGGGATAATGGAAAGATTGCCTGAGGGTGAAATCCACCAAGGAAGGGCTCAATAAGTAGGAATGGAAATTCTTTTACCAAAAAAATGACTTGAAAGAAGAATTTTAAAGGTGTATCTTGCTCTTCAAGATCAAGGTTTATCCCCATATTAACAAATTTAAGTATACCACACACCTGGTGCTTGTTTGGAAGCATGAAAAATTCAAGGAAGAAGGTCATGAAGGGACACAATTTCAAAAGCTGCTGCTGAGATTCAGCATGTGAAACAGGGTTAAATCACTGTGTACAGGCCCAATAAGGCCATTGTATGAAGATAACCAGTTACAGGTATCAGCTGCAGAGATGCAGCATTGTGAAGCAGGGTGAGGTCCTTGTATTGAAACCAAAATGGCCATTGCACCAACACTCCAAGATTATGCAATGGCTACCATGGAATACTGGTGACTCAGCATGGAAGTTTTCCCCCGCTACTCAGCCTAGCTGGAGGGATGGAATTAAAAGATCCAAAGACTGAGCTGGAGAGATGGCCTCCTTCCTTTTTTTTGAGGGGACAGATGTCTTTGAAGACACTGCCTATTATTCAATGAGGGCCAGAGAAGCTGCTTTTCTATGTCATCACCTATGCTGGGTGTCCTCTTCCATGCAGGAGTTACCTTTTTCCTGTGAGTAACCCCAATAAACTAAGTTCATTCAACTAAACTTGGATGAAATCATTTCTTTGGTCTGACATCAATACACCTATCTGGGGTGAATATGCATTAGTTCATATCTCCCCTGCAATAGTCATGCAAAAGCAAGGAATCCCTTCTTAAGATCTTTAATGATTCTGAAGATTTTGTGAAGAGCTTTTAAGGCAATAAATAACAAAACAATTCAAGAAATTATTAAAGACACATTTTTACTGAATATGGCATAAAAGAATGTACTGCAAATGTAAGATTAATGATTAATTTACAAGATTTTGTTGTGTAGAAAGAATAGAATATAACATTTTATAGTTTTATGAACTGATTATTAATAGTAAATTTAAGCTAAGGTCAATATTAATAAACAGCTTGTGGAAGTCATTATTTCAGAAATATTAAAAAGAAATTAAAAATCTAATATATATTCATTAATCATCTACTCCCACAGTTTCTTTGAATAAAGAGCCATTTTATGACTTTGCTATGTATGAGATGAGATATAGGGGCTCTATAACTGAAAAAACAAAGAAACTATATGAATTTAAAATCTAATGGTTCCTTTTGCCTGCTTTCCTTTCTACATTTTCCATTTTCTTTGCCCAGGCACCCATGTTAATACCTTCAAGTTATAGATGAGTAGAACCAAATTATTTTCATCCCTGGAGGGCTCTGCCTCTGGATTTATAGCTTACTCATAAGGCCAGTTCAGAAATCACCTTCCCAAAAGACTACCCTAACCCTCATACCATGAACAACTTTTTGTGTTTTTTTTTTTTTTTTTTAGTTCTTTCCTACCATTTATCGCCACTAACATGTTAGATGCTGTGGTAGTTTGAATATATGTCCCCCAATATATTAAGTATTTTATTAGTTATAGTTTGCATCTGCAATCACCTTGCTAGAGGCAATGTCACTGGGGGCTGGTCTTAAGGTGTTGGTGGTGGGTTTGAGATTCCATTGTAAAGATATGCAAAGTGTGCCTAGCAGGACTTCCTGAAGTGTGCTGTGTGACTCTTGGGCGGTAATTTTGCTCAGTGTGCTGTGTGCCTGGTTGGCTTTTTCTCTTTCTGCTTGGCTCTGTGAAGGCAGGCCAACTTCTTCTGCCATTATTGGAACTTACCCTGGATCTGTAAGCTTCAATAAATAATATCCCTTCCTCCATAACTGTGCCTGATCTGGAAGTTCATCTCAGTGAACCTGAAGCTGTCTGCTACAGATACTATTTTCGTTGTGTGTGTGAGAGACAGAGAAAGGGAGAGAGAAGGAAGGAGGGAGAGATTCCTCAACAGTACATATTTTGTGCAGAGTTAGGTCTCTGTTATTCATAGGTGACATCCAATGCCTAGAAAAGTTGCTTGCTTATAGTTGGTGCCAAGTAACATTTAACGAGCACTGAATGAATGGATGAACTGCTACGTATTATTTTCTCTTATATAAGGAGATAAAACTGTAATGCTCCTCTTCCATAGGTTCATGCATGTATTCCAGAAAGTTGATTTTAATCACTATATCTGTCTCTTAGTGATCTCAACAAGAGCTCTGAGATCTCCACTCTTCTTCCTTTCATGTGACATTTTTAAATCCAGTGAAGGGACCATTATGATGTTTTCCTAATCCAAGCCTGCTAATGTGTGTACAGCTACAGCATCAGCAGGACTGTTTCCTTTTGAAAGCTTCTCTCCTCGTGTAGATGGTCATCTCTAAAGTGTTTCTTTTTATGGACCTTTGCTTTTAAGGGCCCCCCATCAGAATGAATTAGTGCCCTTAGTGTCCACCCTAATGGTCTTCTTCAATTTAACTACATCTTTAAAGACCAACTCCAAACACAGTCATATTCTGAGGTACTGGGGGTTAGGGCTTTGATGGATGAATCTTGGAAGGGGGGGCATAATTCAACTGATAATGAGATGGTAGAAAAACAAAGCTCCTTTTGTTTATTTTTGGTTTTCTTTTATGTGCCTGTGTTGTCGGTTTTTGTTGTTGTTTTGTTGTTGTTTTTATCTTTAAGTGATTAGGGAGATTCCAAGAGATAATTGGAGAAGAAATGGTGGAATCAGTGGAGAGGAATTTTTCTTGGAGTTGTGATGCAAACAGAAACAATGAAATGAGTCAGTAACATAAAAGCAATAGGAAATTGGGAAGTCAACAGAGTGTACATTCTGCCTCCGCATTCATGCAAAACAGAAAAGGGATAATTGTAGGGAAAAGTCCTTTGTGTACAAGATGGGGTGGGAGTTAATGTATTCATAGGTTGGACTTAAATAGGAGCATACAGAAGCAGTTTATTCTGTTACCTCATTCTTGGGCTTCTCCATCTGTTTAGGTGAATCTCTACTTCCTACTCTATCACAACATTTAAATGCAAGTAATAAAAGAAAAAACTGTAAAATTTAAGGAAGGAACAGAGAAGGGAAGGAGGGAGGTAGGAAAAGTGATGGAGCCTAGGTAAGAAGGCAAGAAGGTGGATGTTTGGTATGACCTTATGTAGTGGATTATTTCTTTTAAACACTTGCCCAGATAAGTCTTAAGAAAAAGAACTCTTTTGTTAGGACTTTAAACCCCTGGAATGATAGTGATCAGGAGCAAGACAGCCCCCTGTTTATAGGCAGTTAGTCAGGGTCACAGGCCCAAATGAACGAATTTTTTAAAAATTATATGCCCCAGCAAAATTGATAATCAACTTTGAGAACAGACAAATAGCACTGCTAACATTTGTATAAGTATCCTGAATGGACATCCTGCAGTCACGATGCAGGCCTGCGGGGCCCAAATGCAAGAAACTGATAGGAAAGCCCTCCCCACCCCATCCTGGGGGAAGAGGGTCAGGAACTATCATCCCCAGAGGAAAAAAATTCAGGAATACAGACTCCTTGGGCCAATAAGACTGACCTACTTCCTCCCGTTCAGGGTGAAGGTTAAAAGGGGAAAGGGAAGGGAAAGATCGACAGGTGGACTCTTCTTTGGACAAATTAAAGTGCCTTCTTTGTTATCATCATATTAAAACCCTAAATAAGACAACTTACCTTTGGTCTCCTTTTGTTTAGGAGTTCCCTGTATGCTTTCTTTTCCTGCTTTTTCTGGAGTCAGACCTTCTACCATTACACCATAAGGCCTGACTCTCTTTGCTTTTTCTAGACAAAAAAAAAAAAAAAATTGCTTTCTCTCTGTTTTTTCTCTAAACTTGCTTTCTCTCTGTAACAAAGTTTCATATTTTAAATTCATCCTTTGTTGTTTATGAGACTCATTCTTTGAGTCCATAAGACACAAATCCCAGAGCCACTGACTTACTAGAGCTTTGATGGCTGAGAGCCCAGCACCTTAGTTCCTAAGTTAAAGGCTGAGATTTGGCTCCATCATTCTCCAAGTGACTCATCTCAAAGGAGCAGGACTGAGATCTTAATGGCAGCTACAATAGAAGAATTTAAAACAAAAAGCAACAGCTTAGACAGAGTAACTGAGAAAGAAGAGCCTTCAGGGACAAGGGAGCCAGAAAGAAGCTTGTGTAGAGCAGAGAATGTGTAATACAAGACTTCAAATTGTTTTGCTAGGCACTGGAAATGTGTTTCAGTGATTAAATGTGCTTGCTTACACAACTGTGTCACTACTTCTTCTAACTAAATGGATTAACAGTTACCCTCCAGATAGAATCAACTAGAAAATTAGGAGGAAAAAAGAACCAAAAGGCTTAGGATAGTACAGGACAATGATCCCTGAAATAAATAAGAAAACAAATAAATAGCCTATCATTTCCCCAGCTTTATGTTACAGAGAGTCTCCAGGTGGCATCACGGCAGGAGGAAAGGTATCCTTGGGAGATGGAGAACTAAGTGGAGTTCAGAACGGCCAGGTCACTTTTGCAATGGAGGGGATGGATGCTCTCTCTCATGAGGAAACCAACTGAGGCTGGAACAGAGCCACCAAAACAGACAATCCCTGTGCTCACACAGGTCAAGGCATGGTTTATTTTCTCACTAGCAGGCTGAAAAAACCTCTCAGTTCACATACATGGTGCAGCAAAATTGCCATTAGGTGAAAGGTTGCCCTTTGTCCCACCATGCAGAAGATCAAGCAAGCATCAAAAATGCCAAATTGACAGGAGATGAACCACCCGTCACACAGCAGCCAGGGCCCAGGTGAAATCACAGAGGAACTGGCAAGATGAGCAAGAGTGCTGCCTCCACAGTGTCTCTGCTAACCTGGGCCAGGGTGATTCAGACCCATACCACCAAAACCCTAGAAAGTGGAAGAGAGAGAGGCATAGAGGAAGATGTGATAATTGGTACCAAAGCAGAGATAGGAAGAGAGTTCCAGTGTTCCTCAGCATAGTAATGGACAATAGATCACAATAACCTATTACATATTTTATGAAGAAATAGAAGAGAATATAGAAGGCTTTAAATATAAAGAATCGATAAGAAATAATTATTATAATTTGATCACTACACATTATATAAATGTATTGAAATATCTCACTGCACCCTGAGTTAATATACAATTATTATGCATAAGTTAGAAAGAAAATATAAAGTAAGCTTTCAAAAGCAGTATTATACATTTAGCAATAAAAGAGTAGAGGCAGATCATGTTATGTAGAACTATGGGAAATTATTTTTTAAGGCTGAGAAAGAATGTCTATGAGTGGGAGGAATCCTGCATTCAGTGACCTGGAGATCAGACTCTATGGAAGAAAAAATTACTGAACTTTACAACAGAGTAATAGAAACTACCTAATTGAAAAACAGAGAAAAAAAAAAAAAAACTAAACTAAAAAACCAATCAAAGCAATAAGCTGTGGGGTAACATCAAGTGGCCCAAATTACATGTAATTCAGATCTCCAAAGATAAAGGGAGAAGACAGTATAAACATGCATAAGAAGCAATGCCTACATTTTTAAAAGTTAAATAGATCTGTAGATCCTGAAAAGCCCAATAAACACGATAACAAAGAAATTTCCCCAGGGCACATCAAAATCAAATTGCTATAAAAATAGACATAAAAAGAAATTTTAAAAGCAGCCTAAGGAAAAAGCATACTCATGACTCAGAGGAACAAATAAGTGATTTCCTATCAGGACCAAGCAGGCCAGAAAAGAGTAAAGAATTATCTTTAAAGTACCAAGAGAAAAAAGTCATCAACTTCAATGAGAATTAATTTTAACAAAGGTTAACTGTAAGCTTGCACTGCCAAATTTATATAGATATATGTATATGTGTGAT
The DNA here is from genome assembly GCA_036365145.1 of Orientallactaga sibirica. NCBI lineage: Eukaryota > Metazoa > Chordata > Mammalia > Rodentia > Dipodidae > Orientallactaga > Orientallactaga sibirica. The sequence continues at coordinate 13,780,749 of JAEOAD010000033.1, read as the reverse complement.
AATATATATCATTTTTTCTCTATGCAAAAGAAAAATAACAACAGGTAGAAATATGGATCTATGAAGAATGACAGAAATGGTTAAAAAATAAAAACCCTGAATCTATGTTATGCTCTCCTTTATGTCATGCTTAACTTGTTTTATTAGCCAAAATAAATAAATAAAAATATTTATGCAATATTATTTTTATATATGTTTGTCTCTTTGAGGATCTTGGTGTATGTGAACAGGTTTGTGATGTGCGATTCAATAAGATAGTCACAGATAGCAAAACAATTTTTTCTTTTATAATTTTATTGAGATATAATTAACATACAACTGCACAAACATAAAGTGTTTAGCTTCAAAGATGTGTTGCATATATATTCCCACATAATTACCCCACAGTTATTACAAGGAACATGTTCAGAGAATGAATTTAGATAAGTACAAGTAATGGGGGCATACAAAGAGAACAAAGGTAGAATGGAGTCTCTTACACAATTTCACAGACAGTAAAGAGGGTTGTGTTCTCTACTTGACCAACAAATTATTTAAAATAGCTTTCTGGGGCTGGAGAGATGGCTTAGGGGTTAAGGTGCCTGCCTCCTAAGCCTAAGAACACTGGTTCCAATCTCCAATGGTTCCAATCTCCAGGTCCCATGTTTAGCCAGATGCAAAGTGACTCAAGGGCGCAATGCCGCACTTGACCACAAGGGGGCGCACACATCTGGATTTCGTTTGCAGCAGCTGAGACACTGCTGGGGCGTCCATCTCTGTCTTTCCCCCCCCCCTGTGTCTCTCCAAAAAAATAATAAAAAAATAAAATAGCTTTCTGATCTTCCTACCTTTTTTATTAAAATAGGGCAAATGTGCCTCAATTTTCAAGTATTATGAAGAGTCCAACATTAGGCCCAGGGTGTCAGCTTCATGGTGGCAGTCAAAGGGCAGGAGCCTCCTAGGCCCATGACAAAGACAGCACCTCAAGGAATTGCAAACAGAGTTGAGTGTCAGGGTGCTTTGTCTCAGTTCCTGGAGTGTCATTTTCAAGAAAGCAACACAAATGTCCCCTCAGATAATGTGGGTGACAATATGAGAGAAACCAGAATTTAGGGATTTCATATCTTTTCCTATGAGCTCAAAGTATTGGTGCTCTTTGCTCAGAGGCTCTGACTTCCAAAGCTGTTCCCATACAAATATCTTTGAAAAGTGCTTCCAGAAAATGGTTAGCTAGTACCCCTGCTAACAAGATGTCTCTAGAAGCATGGCAGAACCCTACTATATCCCACAAATACCCACCCTTCACTATGATATATGAGCATTTTGATATCTGAGGAATATTTTCCTGAATATATCATTTCACCATTCCATTGGCCTTTTCAATTAATCTTACCTCAATAGCCTCAAAATAAACCCTGTCAATTTGTTCTATAGAATATCTAATTAACATTGCCATTTCAGAATGAGCGTAACCAATAACCAAGAACCAGGAAACATGGGACCAAACAAATTAACAAATGCCATATCTCTTCATGGTCTACCTTTGAATGAATATTAGTCTTTTATGGCTGTCATAACAACATAGTGTAGCTTTGTTATACCTTAAATAATAGAAGGTAATTTCCTACTATTTCATAATAGGTGGCTTAAATAATAGAAAGTCTTTTATCACAATCCTAGATGCTAGGATGCCAATATCAAGGTCCTGGAGGCTCCCTTTTGCCTAAGGCCTGTCCTTGTCTCAAAGATCTACAACTTTCAACTTGTCCTTGCATGGTCTGTTTCTTTCTTTCTTTCTTTCTTTCTTTCTTTCTTTCTTTCTTTCTTTCTTTCTTTTTCTTCTTTCTTTCTTCTTTCTCTCTCAAGGAACCCAACCATTCTGGCCTAAGACCTCACTCTGACAAGATCATTTTGACTGGTCTGAAGTCAAGGATGGTTTCTTCTGAAATCTTCTCTCCTTATCTGTTAGATGGTTGTCTTCACAATAACCATATTGCATTATGGTTCACCATGTGACTTTGTTTATTTTCATTGTCTCTTTAAAGAAAATATTTCCAATGTAATAATAATTTAAGAGGCTAGGAGTTAGGACTATAACAAACTTTAATATAATCCTGAAAATACTGGGAGACATCCATTCAAATTACCACAACCCCCAATATATTCAGGAGTTTATTAAAGATTGTAATTTAGATCTGCAGCCTCCTGGCTAGAGGAAATGTCACTCTGGGTGGACCTTAGGGTCCAGCCCTAAGGCAGATCTGAATTACAACCTAAGATATGCAAAGTACCTGTGTTCTGCTTAGGGTTCCTGAAGTGTGCTTTCTTGTGTTGGCTTTTGGCTCTCTTTGCTTGGTCCTGAAAGAGGAGGTCAGCTTCTTCTGCCATTATGGCATGTCCCCTGGAGCAGTAAGCTTTAAATGGATTCCCTTCTTTCATAACTGTGCTGGTTTGAAGGTTCATCTCAGTGAAGTGAGGCTGACTATACAAGGTTCTTTGGGAATGACCTAGTGTCCACAGCAGGAGGCAATACTGAGATGTGATTGGATCATTAGGCACTAACCTCACCCATGGATAAATTCATTGATGATTTCACAATGGAATGGACTCTTAGTAGGTAGGGTTTAGGTGGACAAAATAGGTCACTTGGGAAATGCTATCTTCTTGTTTTTTTTCTCTCTCTCTGTTTCATGACACAGCTATTATATTCTGCTTCACCTCAGTCCCCTAGCAATAGAGCCAACCAGCCATGTTCTGAACTCTGAAACTGTGACTCTCAAAATAAATCTTTCTTGCTCAAGCTATTTTTTAGTCAGGTATTTGTTAAAACAGTACTAACTCGTTGTTATAGTTCTGATGACTATAAGTATAAAGGTGTGGCAGGGCTCTGCTTGTTGAAGAACTTGAGGAGGAATGTTTCCTTGTTTCTTCAAAATTCCAGCAGCTCCTAGCAGTCCTTAGCTCCTGGTTACAGAACTCCAGTCTCTGCCTCTGTCTTCAAACAGCCTTTACCCCCGTGTGACTTTCTATGTCAAGTTTACCAGCTAAGACCATCCTGTTCTGGGATGTAAGATAATGTTATCTTGTCCTAACTAGTCCCTGACTCCATTTATTGGGGGAATGAAATAGCTAACTCCTTAACGTCCTAGGAGGGCCATGTCTGCATTGATAACACTTTCAAGATAACCCCAAACATGGCTTGGATGTGTAAATGACTCCAGGATATCCCAGTGAAACAACTACACTTTCTTATGTATGCCCAGATCTGTATCTGACACTAATGTCATTATTTTTATGGTTGTTTGTTTTTAAAAACTCTGTACCCCAGAGCTTCTTCACTGAGATCATTTTCTGGCATGAACCCCCCTCAGTCACTGGCTTAACGAAAAGGATTTTCCATTGGCTACAAAAATGTGGTGGTCTGTAATTCTCTTGCATGGACTATAACATCAGGTGTTCCTTTCCTCTCTATTACAAAGGCATTAGTCACTTTATTAGGTCCAAGAACCTTATTCCAGGATGAATCATCCCAAGATCCATAACCAACATATCATTCAGTGAAGAAGAATTGTTTTCTAACATGTGAAAAAAACATTAGTTTGGGGATCTTTAGAGAAACAGAGCTAATAGAATGTATAGGGGAAAGAGAGGATAATGTTCAGTAATTGGCTCATTAGATGGTGGGGCTGGCAAGGATGGCAGAGTACAGATCCAAGGAAGAGTTCATGTGACAGTCTTGAGTCTGAAAGTGGTCTGGAGGCAGAATCCCTTCATCCTCATGGGACTGCTTGTTCCTTATGACCTTAAACTGATTGTATGGTATCCATCGCATTAGAGAAGACAACCTTCTTTACACGATGACTGCCGACTTTATGTTAATCCCATTAAAAAATACATCAACAGCAGCATCTTGATAGATATAAAACCCAAACCTGGACACCATGGTCTGGGCAAGTGATGAACAGAATTAGGCAGAACCTTTAACTTACCCAGGAGGCTAGCTATCATTGAGCTAGTTATTATAACAGGGCAGAACTAAACCTGATGTCATTTTGACTCAGAAGTCCTCCCACTCACCCATGGACAGTTACCAACAACTGTGTGCTATCTGGCTTCCGTCCTTCTTTCCAAGTTCATCTTCATTAACAGCCAAGAGTTGAGGCACACTTCCTCCCAGTCGACCACACGCGCGCGCTACTGATGACTGCCGGTTTCTCAGCCATCTCATTACTCTGTCAGCGTGCCCATCATTCTCCTGCCAGACAACATTGTCTCTATCAACATCACATCTTCATTTCCCAAACAGTGAAAACTACTGAAGGGTGTGTGATTGCACCCTACCCTCGCTAGCATGTTAGCTTACCACCAGCTGAGAGAAAACAGGACTTTTTGACACAGTGAAGGCATAGTACACCGGCCTTTCTGCGAGTTCCTGGAACCAGAGTTCCACAAATGACGGGAGCAGAGCGAGGAGACACTTGCATAAGCAGAGGTAGGTTTGCCACAGAGGAGAGGTGTTTGTTCGGGGAATCTGCATTCTATACAGGGAGCACCAGTGTCGGCCTCCACCCTTTCCTCCTAAGAAAGCAGTTCCTCTGCTTCCCAGGGCTCAGAAGACAGCGGGGAACGTGGAAGACCCATGGAGAGTGGTCCTCAGACACCAACAACCAACTGTACTTTTTTCTGGTTTTGCTTTTAGTGACTTTTAACCATATATATATATATATGTTAAATCTTCTTAGGAAAGAGCATTCATCACAAGCAAAGTCCACAGTCTTCCAAACTCTACACATCTGTGGAGTATGTGTGTGGAGTGCAGTGGAGCACAAAGCAATCCCAGGTTCTCGTTAGATTCTATGAGTCATGGAGAAGCAAGTGGGAATCGGCCACAGGAGACAGAAGGAATGTGTGAGACAAACTAACAAGCAAACAATACCATTATAACTTTGCAGGGGAGTGAAGATCTGGGCCCAAATGTAGCAGAAATGACTGACTTCGGGCCAAGACACACTTCAGGGACAGAAATTCAGCCAACATATAAGGAACCATAATGCACATTCATCATTAGTTATTTGAAAGAAAGATTCTATTGTTTTCCTTGAAAAATGAAGCTTGTTATCTCTGCTTAGTGACATGTGACCTCTGAGTGTGGCTGTAATAAAATAAAATTGTTTATAAATACTTCAGCTGCTCAATCTTGCTAGAGTTTCATATCCCGATTTTGAAATCTGATAGATCTATTGAGACCATTTAAGGGGGGTGGTTAAAGAAATTTCTTCTTCCACTAAGGTTAAGACACATACACATGCAATCTTTAGTTATGTATATGATTAAACAATTTAGAACACTGATAGTAGTAATGCTTGTTAACAACACAATAGAAGAATTCTATCACTTTCTGCTTTTGCTCCTTACATCCACCTGATAAACTAAATACTATTGTCTGGAAATAATGAAAGCTAAATGAAGATCTCGAGGTCTACTTTCTATAATCATTAGTCAAATATTCCATCATCGTCTCATGATCTTAGGAAGTCGTTTTATTTTCTCACTTCTTTCTGGAAATGAGTTACTAAGCATTAATCTTATTTCAAGGGAATATATCATTGAACTCACTGATCATGTACAGATACATGATTTGTACATTAGCCTCATGATAGCTGTGTCAAATGTACAGAGTGTTTAAAAAGCTGTTTTGCAGTAGTGCTTTATGGACCATGAAAATAAATACACAAATATATTTGAAGGATTGAATAACTACACGGGAATTTCACTAGACCACAAAGGAAATCTATTTTTTAACTTTTTTATTATTTATTTGAGAGATTGGGAGAGAGAGAGAATGGGTGGGCCAAGGCTTCCAACCCTGCAAATGAACACCAGATGCATGTGCCACCTTGTGCATCTGGCTTATGTGGGTCCTGGGGAATTGAACCAAGGTCTTTTGGCTTTGCAGACAGGCTCCTTAACTGCTAAGCCATCTCTCCAGCCCATGAAAATTTTTTTGTAGTCTAACAACTGTGTGTGTGTGTGTGTGTGTGTGTGTGTGTGTGTGTGTGTGTGTGCATGAGTGCTGGAGGTGGAAACCTGGACCTTGTGCATTCTAGACAGGTGCTCTACCATTAAGCTATAGCATCTAGTCCAGTATCTACTTTTATACCTTAAATATTAACTAGCAAACCATCTTTGTCACATATTATAGAAGAAAGTTGTCTCAGATGTTTCAACTGAATGTTTTCTACATGTTTTTAAGATCCTGAAAAACTTAGAAGCACTAATGATGAGCCTGTAGTTTGATTTTAATCCGATGTTGAAAATATTTACTGTTATTGTTGAACTACTCAAATTTATCATGACTGTATTACTGCAACTCTAGTCATTTGGGAAAAATACAAAAGAATCTAAGTGTTCAGATGAGCTAAGTTTTTCTTTTTTAAAAATGTTTTCATTTGGTAACTTATTGCCTTAAAATGAACATATTTGTGACACTATTGTCACCTTAATTTCTTCAAGCATTATTTTGGATATATCACTGTACTTAAACTTGGATGGCTCTATTTTACACACATATACTTGGACACACACAAACATATATATACACACACACCAATGACTATCTCTTCAATGGCCAGCAACAACTTCTCTATTTTCTTCTCTTGATGAACATTCCTACCATCCTGTCTTTAAACACATGCTTTTGGGACTTCCACCTAAACTGTTCTTGTGAAAGATTGTAAATAACTAGGGTGAGAACTGTGAAGCTATCAGAAGCACTGGCACAAGGGACCACTTTCCCCCTTGTGTCCATCCTCCTGTCTCTGAGAGGGCCAGTCTGTGTCACACTGTTCACTCTTTCCCAGAATCTTCTCCCCAACCTTCCTGTGCCAGAATATTTCAGGGCTCAACCATTGGTTTCTTCTATGTTTGCTTGGAAGACTATATATAACACATATACTGTCCTGCTGAATCTTCCAGGAGTTGAGTCCAAAACACTAATGGCTACTAAAATAAATCCAAGGTGCTCAAATGCAACTTCATAGTATTTGTATACAGCCTATGTACAACTTCCTATATATGTTAAATCAATTCAAAGTTACCTGCAATATAACATAAAGCTGTATAAATTATTGTTATACAGCATTATTTAAGGAATAATGATAACAAAACAAGGCTATAATTAAGAAATTTGTTTTCAATCTTGATTGGTTGAGTTCAAGGATGTGGAACCCACAGAAATAGAGATACAAGATTTTTCTACATTCATATCCTCACACTGTTTTGATCCCTTTAGTGTCAGCATTTCATATATAACGGCCTACATGATACTTACCTCTTGGTTATCTATCAGATCTACTTTGATAGCAAATTGGTTTGCCATACTTCATGTGCTAAATTGAAAGCTTGATCTTCTTAGTCAAAACCATCCTTACAATGTTTTCCTCAATTTGGTAAGTGAACATTCTGTTAGAAAACAGTTGTGATCAATTGAAAAGGCCCTTGCTGCCAAAGACCATTGCTGGCTGCAACGCAATGACCAGACCACAGTTGTCAGGAAAACCCAAAGCCACCTGGGTTATGGCCTTGGGTTCTACTTAAGAGCAAGTCAGCAACAAAATAGCCACTCTTCCTTAGATGCCATTTTTATCTCTCTTCCCTATTACCTCCCTGACTTCTCCCCATAATCCTTATCAAGACATAAATAGAAATTCATAAAAGGACCAATTTTGCTTTCTTCTTTGGATTTCCATTCTCTCTATCTCTCTGTCACTCTCGCTCTTGCTCTCACTCTTGTTCTCTCTGACTTCAGGCCCCACTGCACAGTGCTTCCACCTCTCCTAATAAAAGCTTCAACTATAAAAAGAGCTTTGTCTCTGCTGTCTCTCATCTAACCAGCCTGTTGCTCTTCTTCTCATCCTATTTTTTTTTTTTTAATCACATTCTACCTTTCCAATTTATCAAGCTATAATTCTAAACTTAGCCTTTGTTCCTCCTTCTCTCTCATCTCTGTTGCTCACACATCTAATTCACTGGTAAATTGGCTTCTTCTTCATGTCTTCCTTTTTCTCTCTCTGTTAACAATTTCTCTCTCTCTCTCTCTCTCTCTCTCTCTCTGTATCTCATTAATTCTCTTCTAACTTATTTCCCTCCTCACTTATGTGGCAATGTCTCCTTATCTCACAGTAATAAATGGTAATAAACTACTTGTGTGGATGTAATGTTATGGGTGATGTGCACATTGAAATGCCCCTGTGGTACCCCATGCACTTGCCTGCAGTGGGAGGCTCTCACCTGCAGTGGCCAGAGCAAAATGTCTGGTGTCCTGATCATGGCTTTTCTGTCTTTTCTTGTTTGAGCCAAAGTCTCTTACCAATACCTGAGCTTTCTTCTTACCACAAGCCAGGCGAACCCTGGTTTTGGTTCCCCTTTGTAGCAACTGGGCTTAGGAATGACTAGCCATTTCCAGCTGTTTATGCGGGATCTGCTGATTCAAACTCATGGCTTCAGGACTCCTCAGGTTCTCATAATAGTGCAGGAAGCACACTTAACTACTGAGCCAGCTCTCCAGCTCTCATGTTAAAAGAATTTTTGAAATGTTCTGAGTATAACAGAATTTGATTCACACCCTTTGGGATTCCATTCACTGAACTACCCCTGCAGACATTATACTAGCTCTGAAACAAATGAATACATTTTCAACAATCAGAAGAGAAAGGAGGGGCTATTTCAAATAGACATTCATTCTCATTTATAGGACACCATTTGAGCAGAGACCCAAAAAAGATGAGAGAATACATAATGTGGGCCTTCCTACCAAAAGAACAGTGAATAAAAAGGCCCTGGGGAAGTAATATGCTATGCAAGTTACTGAGCAGGAAAAATCTAAACATTCAAACTCAAAGGTATGCAATCTTTTTCTGTTTTGCCACAAATAAGGATTGAAAAGTGGAAACAAGGAGATAAAACATCAGTGTATTAACTCAGTGGTTCCTCTGGGCAAAGCCATTTGCTTGACACAGGGGGACAGATGTTATCTGCTTTCACATTGTTTGGTCTTGTATATGGAATACACTAAACATCAGGATTTGGCAAGTGTTTTCATGTTGAAGGGCAACATAGGAAAGAGTTCAAAATAAGCTGAACTTAGGTGGTACTTCACAAACATCACTGTGTATGAACTAAACTCTGCAGAGGGTTCCAATGAAAGTTCTTAGACACTTCTTCACAGCTGAGAAGCTCATGAACAATTCTACTAAGAAAGCTTCATAATAAGAACTTTACATGGCAAAACTCTCAAATTAAAAGAGGCAAGAGAACATATTGAGAACACAGATAGCTTGTCCTATGACTGCTTCTTGAAGATTTGGGCTCTGAACATGAAAGATAGATGCAATGGTTAGATTTTCATCACAAGATTGCTATAAATATTTAGGGAAAACACCTGTGCTGGTTTGAACTAGGTATCGCCCATAAACTCATATGTTCTGATTGCTAGGGCCCCAACTGGTGGCAATTTGAAAACTGTAGCCTCTTGGAGAAGGTGTGTTGTTGGGGGCGGGCTTATAGGTGTTATAGCTAGTTTCCCCTTGCCAGTTTGTGGCACATTCTCTTGCTACTGTTGCCTGCCTGATGTTGGCCACAGGTGAGGTCCAGCCTCTGCTCATGCTACAGTTTCCCCTGCCATCACGGAGCTTCCCCTCGAGTCTATTAGCCAAAAGAAACCCTTCCCTCCCACAAGCTGCTTTTTAAAAATATTTTTTTGGGAGAGAGAGAAGCAGAGAGAGAAAGAATGGGTGCACTAGGGCCTCTAGCCACTGTAAACAAACTCCAGATGCATGCATCTGGCTTACATGGGTCTTGGGGAATCGAACCTAGGTCCTTTGGCTTTGTAGACAAGGGCTTTAACTGCTAAGCAATCTCCTTGGCCCTACAAGCTGCCTTTTAAAAATTTTTTAACTTTTTAAAAATTATTTTTTATTATTTTTTTGGAGATAGACACAGAGAGAGAGACAGAGAGAGAGAGAGAGAGAGAAAGACAGAGATGGGAGCGCCAGCAGTGTCTCAGCTGCTGCGAATGAAATCCAGATGTGTGCGCCCCCTAGTGGTCAAGTGCGGCATTGCACCCTTGCATCACTTTGCATCTGGCTAAACGTGGGACCTGGAGATTGGAACCAGTGTTCTTAGGCTTAGGAGGCAGGCGCCTTAACCGCTAAGCCATCTCTCCAGCCCCAAGCTGCCTTTTATTGGGTGCTTTCTGCCAGCAATGTGAAGGTAACTGCAACAGTACCTACAAAGTACTGCATTAATTTCTTTACTGTAGCTGTGACCAAATACCTTATAAGAAGCAGCTTAGGAAGGAAAGGGTTTATTCTGGCTTACAATGTTGAGGAGACACCTTCTATAATGGAGGGGGAAGCATTGCAGCAGGAGTGGGAGACCATATGGTAACCAGAGTCTGGAAACAGTAGGACAATGCTAAATGGGACCAAACTATAAAGCCTCAAGACATGGCCCCTGTGACCTAAGGTTGAACAATTAAACAGCCATGCCACCTGGGATCCAAGTGTTCAAACCCATGAGACCATGAGGGACATCTTACATTCAAACCACAAGAAGTTCCTATACTGGTGCAGCATATAACATATGTGCAGAGAGTTTAACATCTTAAAGTTCTACTGAGAAATACCTACTGCTAAGCAGGAAGTTTTTCATAATCCATCTCTTGTCAAAACCTTCCAGAAGCTAATAAATCAACGTTTGGAAGGCTTTGTCTTGTTATCAATCGAAACAGATAAAAAGCAAATAATGGCTGATCTTTTATTAGGATTACTTGTGAAATCTAATTTGATTGTTCCATCTCACATAATGTGGTGGTTTGATTCAGGTGTCCTTCATAAACTTAGTTATCAGCTAATGGCAATTTGGGAATTAATGCCTCCTGGAGGCCATGTATTGTTGGGGACAGGCTTATGGATATTATAGCCAGCTTCCTCTTGCCAGTGTTTGGCACATTCTCCCATTACTGTTGTATATCTGATATTGGCCAGGAGGTGATGTCTACCCTCTGCTCATATCATCATTTTCCCCTGCCAACATGGAGCTTCCCCTCGAGTCTATAAGCCAAAATATCCTCACAAGCTGCTCTTGGTTGTGTGTTTTCTGCCAGCAATGCGAACGTGATGGCAACAGTAAAGTTAGTACCAAGAAGTGGTCTCATTCCTGCTACAAACCTGATTCTGTGACTGTGCCCTTTGGAGACTCCTTTGCAAGAGGAATTTGGAAGGATCTGAAACCTTGATCTAGGAAATGCTTTGCAGTGCTGTAAGTACAGCTTGATGAATTATTCTGGTCAGAGTTGAAAGACCTGAATGCAGTAAGAACTATGGACTGTGAGGTTTGACTAATGAGGGTAAGAAAGGGTTTTGCATGACTGAGCTAGAAGCAGTTTGGGTGAGAGGCTTGCTGTTAGGTCCATGTCCTGAGAACTTGTACAGGGTTGCATTTCATAGAAATGGACTAGTGTGAGCAGAAGGCTATGGCACAGGAAAAATGAAATCCCTGGGCTTAAACTGCTGCACATTCAGCTGCAATTGTGTAAGAGATTACAACCATTGATATTGGGCCAGCTGACCTGCATTGGGACAATAGTAAGAGTGCAGAGTCTTTTGAAGGGGTCTGAATGCTAAAGGAGTGTTCCATTTTTCTGCTTTATTCCCCCATGGATTAACAAATTGGCAGCCCATCTGGAATTATGGAGTATAACAAATGTAGGAAAGAGAGGGTCATTGAATTTTCAACATGGTTTTTTATTTTGGAAATGGCCATGGGCAGTATGAAGCAGGCTTGCTGGATTACCTGCATGGAGATGGATGGGGCCATAAGGATGAAGCATGGGTTGCAGTGGAGATGCAGTGGAGATGTCAGGACTATAGGATGGCTGCCAAAGAGAGCTCTCAGCACCAAATGAAGATTTATGGGGCTGGGAGTAGCCTAGCTGGTAGGCAGAATTAGAACTCCAGAGACCTGTCACTGGTCAGAATTATCAGACTTGGAGACTCATCACTGGTTAGAGTTGTGGACTTAGAGCTACTGTGTTTGATATTTTCCCTGTTTATTTTAAATATTCTATTGGTTGAATTTTTCTTTGCTGTAGTCAGTGCCATCTTTTGCAGTATGAATGTTTATTCTATGCCATGCATTTTTTGAGTTTTTTTTTTCTGTATTATGGCTCAGTTAAAAGACTTTGCACTATGAGGATATTTAAAAGTTATGGGAACTTTTAAAAATGGAGTGAATGCATTGTATTTTACATCATGTATATCAGTTTATGGGGCTAAGGGGCAAATGTGATGATTTGATTCAGATGTTCCCTATAAACTTAGGTATTCTGAATGCTAGGTTCCCAGCTGATGGCAATTTGGGAATTAACACCTCCTGGAGGCAGTGTTTGTTGGGGATGGGCTTATGGGAGTTATAGCCAGCTTCCTCTTGCCAGTGTTTGGCACACTCTCCTGTTGCTATTGTCTACCTGACGTTGGCCAGGAGGTGATGTCCATCCTCTGCTCATGTCATCATTTACTGCCATCATCATGGAGCTTCCCCTCCATCTCTAAGCCAAAATTAACCTTTTTTTCCCCACAAGCTGCTCTTAGTTAGGTGTTTTCTGCCAGTAATGCAAACCTGACTGCAACACATAACAATAGGAGAAGTCATATTATGTATTATGGGAGTTCAGTAGATAATTTAAGTAGATGCAGGGTCAGTTCTGAGATACAGAGTTGTGACAACCAGAATTGCCTGTCACTGTGACTCTTTATAGTCTCTGTAACTCAAAACCATCAATAGCACTACAGAACAGTCATTCTTATAGGAAGATATTTGCTAACAATCTTGGGTGTCAGCCTTTTCTTTTTTTCTTTTTCTTTTCTTTGTTCTTTTTTTGGTGGGTGGGGGAGTTGAGATTGGGTCTCACTCTAGCCCAGGCTGGCCTGAAATTCACTATGTATTTTCAGGGTGGCATTAAACTAGTAGTGATCCTCCTACCTCTTCCTCCTGAGTGCTGGGATTAAAGGCATGCATCACCACACCTGGCTGGTGTCAGCTTTTTCTATTGTGATATATTTTATCCCAAGAAATATTTTCCAACGCACACACATACAAACACACTCACACCAGCACTGTGAGTGCTGAGAGCAGTATCTCAGGGGAAACCATCAGTTTCTGAGAGCAAACACTGAAGTCAGTGATAGAAATGGAAGAAGCAGGTGACAGACTGACTAGATAGCAGTAGCAGACACTTAGGTTAGATGCAGGCATAATGGTCATCATAATGGGCTACATCCTTCTCAAAAACATATTATCAGAAAAAAAATTAATTTTCTAAACAGGAACAACCCATATATAACAGTAAAGAGAACAGAAGAGCAGTGGAGTTATCAATATTCACTGATTTCTAACATTCAGAAAAGAGGTATTAACCTAGAGATGAAGTTATACCCCAGTGAAAAATGTTCAAAGAACCTGATAAACAGTGAATTTCTAATGTTTCTGAATTTGTTTTTCTTCCCCTTTCTTCCTTCCTTTCCTTTCTTTCTTTCTTTCTTTCTTTCTTTCTTTTTTTTTTTTTTTTTGCGGGGGAGGATTCACTATGTACTATCAGGGTAGCCTTGAACTCATGCCAGTCCTCCTATCTGTTCATCCCAGGTGCTGGGATTAAAGGTGTACACCACTGTGCCTGGCTATGTTTTTTAATTTCTTAGAGCACATAAAATTTCAAATTTGTATAGAAGCATTAAAAGTAAATGAATTTTATATTTTGTACATATGCACTGTTTCAATAAATCCTCCCATGTTGAAGGTGTTGACATTGTATGAAAATATCTTTTTTAAAAACATTTTTTGGTTTATTTTTATTATTTATTTATTTATTTATTTATCTATTTATTTATTTTTGTTTTTTTGAGGCAGGGTCTCACTCACCCCAGACTGACCTGGAATTAACTATGTAGTCTCAGTGTGGCCTCGAACTCTCGGCGATCCTCCTACCTCTACCTCCCGAGTGCTGGGATTAAAGGCATGCGCCACCACGCCTGGCAACACTGTATGAAAATATCTTTATGTGGCAATCATGTTTGAATTATGTCTAACTTCAGGAATTTGTGTTTAAAATAATTTCTCTAAAACTTTAAGTCCTCATTTTAAAAATCTATATTTTACTTATTTATTTAAAAACGCATGTGTTACCTTGTGTATCTGGCCTATGTGGGTACCAGGAAATTGAACCTGGGTCCTTAGGCTTTGCAGGCAAGGACTTGAACCTTACTAAGCCATCTCTCCAGCCCAAGTCCTCTTTATATTAATGTAATTTCCATGTCTGTTTAGATTACCTAAGTTTCTTTTCATAATTTTTAGGATATTTGTTTTGCTGTGTGTGTGTGTGTGGGTGTGTGTAGGTGTGGGTGTCCCATGTGCACACATTGGAGGACAGAATATGACACTGGGATCTTATTCTATGGTTCTTCTGCTCTATATTTCTGCAATAGGAGCTCTCCCTAAAACTAGAGCTAATGCCAGTTTTTACTGAGACTGACCGACAAGAGTGCTCCACTGATCTCCCTTGTTTCTGCATCCCTCCATACTGTGCTTTTGGTGAGACTGGGGATTGAACTCGGGCCCTCATGCTTATGATGCAAGCTTTCTTACTTGCTCCAACCCTTTGGCTATACTTCTTTGAAAATATTCCATAATGTCGTCGATGCTTTGGTTTTTGAAGTCACTCTGTAGGGAACACTACAACCAAAGGATCTGTCCTCCACAGAGACTTAACACTTTTTATCATGTGTAACAGTAGAAGAGGAAATATGCCCCTGCTTGCCCTTCCAAGTCATTCTTTCTTCCCCTATTTATCCTCCTATTACTTAAACTAATGATGATTTATTTTGAACGATAACAATTACATTTTTTAGGTTTATATTTCATTCCAGCAACTGTACTCTTCTATGATATTACTTTGATTTACTGTAATGTTTTCTCTTATTTCTTTTATAAATGTTGTTTATGAGGATTCCCTTCTGTGTGTGTGTGTGTGTGTGTGTGTGTGTGTTTGCACACACACTGGTGCAGACATATGTGTGACATGGTGTGTATATTGCAGTCAGGGCACAACTTCAAGTGTCAATCCTCGCTTTCCATCTTGTTTGAGGCAGGCTCTTTCTTGCTTGCCACTTGTATACCAGGCTAGCTGGCCCACAAGCTTCCATATTCTCCTGTCTCCATCTCCCTTTTCACAGTAGCCATGCTGGAATTACAGATGCTCATGTTACACAACTGGCTTTGTGAGTTCTAAAGAAACAAGCTCAGATAATCAGGCTTGCACAGTACACAGCATGCCTTTTCCCCAATCCTACAATCCTACGATTTGTTTCTTGATGGGTTTCCTTTTTTTTTTTTTTTTTTTTTTTTTGGTTTTTTTCGAGGTAGGGTTTCACTCTAGCCTCTAGCCTAGGCTGACCTGGAATTCACTATGTATTTGCAGGGTGGCCTTGAACTCACGGTGATCCTCCTACCTCTGCCTCCCGAGTGCTGGGATTAAAGGAGTGCCTCACCATGCCTGGCTGGTTTACTTCATCTTTGTAAAACGAAAAAAAAATGTGGTAAAGAAGACTTATTCTTGAATACTTTCTATAGCTGAAATGTGTTTCTTTAATTCATTACCCATACATATTGGACTAGAAATAAATATAATTCTCATTGTAAGAACATTCTGTGATTGTCCTTGGGATGTCCAAGGTAAAGTCCTGTTTTTGACATGGAAGGACCACCCAAGCCTCTTGGCAACACAAAAGTCAATATTTAGACAAGTGAATTGAACATGTAACCATTCCAAAGCTCAGGGTATCCCAAGCCATTAATTAGCATTTGGTTATGAAATTTGGACTTTATTACTGTTAGTTTATTTAATTTTTGATGCTGAGTATTGAACTGAGGGCCCCGTGTGTGCTAGATCAGTGCAGTATCACAGAGTAACACCCATGTACTTTAGAACTTCATTACTTTTGAAAATTCCTAGTCTATTTTATCTTTTTCTCTCATGTTATGCAAGTGATACCACTTCTCCTGCCAGAACCCTGCTTTGAGCAGTCAGCCTACTCAGCTCTGTGCCTAGGCCGGCAGGCATGAGCCATCCTGATAGGAGAGGAATGGCTCGCCCATCCCTACAGAGGCTAAGGTGGGAGGATTACTGTGAGTTCAAGGCCAGCCTGGGCTAGAGTAAGGCCCTGCTTCAAAGAAAAAGTTCAAACAAATGCATGTGATATATGTCACTTTAATGAGAAGGCAGAGGTATTGCTCCATTGGAACCTTTAAACAGACATGTGTGTATATATATATATATATATATATATATATATATATATATATATATATATATATATATATATATATATATATATATTCATTCTTTCATTAAACAAATATGCATTTGATCCTGTCTTTGAAAACACAGAACCAAAATATAAATCCTACCTTGTGTATTTTCTTACAATATAATGATTTTTTATTTCAAGGTGAACACTCTGCAAATCAGAAACAGTGTAAATATATTTAATAATGTATTTTACATGGATGAGCTAACATACTCAAAGCTACAGAGACAGTTCAGTAGATAAGAGCTTGCACATAAGCATGAGGACCTATGTTTGAATCACTAGTGCCCCATAAAAGCCAAACAAAGTGGTGGCTTACATCTATAATTCCAGTATTTGGGAGTCAGAGACAGGAGAATCCCTGGAGATTGCTGGCTAGCAGGTCTAGCCAAATTGGTGAATTCTAGATTTAGTGAGAAACCTTGTCTCAGACAATAAGAAGAAGGGTGCCTGAGAACAACATCCAATGCTGACCACTGACCTACTGTGGTAGTTTGAATATATGTCCCCGAATATAGTCAGTGTTTATTAGTTTATGCTTTGCATCTGCAATCACCTTGCTAGAGGCAATGTCACTGGGGGCCTGTCTTAAGCTGTGGTGATGGTTTGAGATTCCATTGTAAAGATATACAAAGTGTGCATAATAGGAGTTCCTGAAGTGTGCTGTGATTGTAGTTTTGCTCTGTGTGGGATAGAGAGATAGCTTAGCAGTTAATGCACTTGCCTGTGAAGCCTAGAGACCATGATACACACATAAGCCACATGCACAAAGTGATACATGCATGTGGAGTTCATTTGCAGTGCTGGAAGGCCCTGATGTGCCAGTTCTCTTTATCTATCTGCCTCTTTCTTTCCCTCTCAAATAAATAGATAAATAAAAGGGATATATTTAAATTCTAATTTTTAAAATATGCTTGAAAGTTAAATATGGAAAACCACATTATGATGTAAATTGGGAAAAGTTGGATGTGGAAAAAAACATAGCATAATCAAAACTAAGAAAAACCTAATTGTTGCCTATGGGTTGGGGTATCCTGAATAATTAATGTAAGAAATAATTCATGTTTATATTCTAAAAATTATTTGCCAATAATAGCATATTTTATATAATATGGGAATTTTATGTAATATAGCTCATATAAAGCACATGAATATATACAAAGTTTTAAATGATATAGTATTTGAAAGTGAAATTCTGAATAGCATTTGACAGAATCTAACTATGCCAGTTTAAATTATCAACCAGTAAAGATCTAGAAAATAAAGCTTGCTAACCAGATATCAAGCTGGGGATTAAGTATTCAAACACATGAGCCTGTGGGAGTGTGATAGCTGGCTCACATATAGTAATTCTATTTTTACATTTTTGAGAAACCTTTCACACTGATTTTCACACACTGATTTTCATAGTGCGTGCACAAGTTTACTCTCTTACCAACAGAGAATAAGAATTCCTCTTTCTCAATACCTTCAGCAACATTGTTATTATTTGTTTTCTTAATAAAAGCGATTCAGGCAGGAATCTCAAAGCAATTTATTTTGCATTCTCTGATGATTGAGGATGTTGAGAACTTTTCCCAATATTTACTGACCACATATATATTTCTTCTTTTGGTAAGTCTGTTCAGTTTTTAGTCCATTGTTTGGGCTATTTGTGTTGGTGTTGTTCAATTTTTTCATACTTTCCATATTCTAAACATTAATCCAATGTCAGATGTACAGCTGGCAGAGCTTTCCCATTCTGTAGGAAGTCTCTTCCCTTGTTTTATGGTTCCTTTGCTATAAAGAAACCTTTTATTTTCTCACTCATTGATTATTGCCTTAATTTCCCGGACAACTGAAATCCTACTCAGAAAGTTCTTTCTCCTATATCTTGGAAGAGTTTTCCCTGTTTTTTTTTTTGTCTAGGAGTTTCAGGATTTTGAGTTTCAAGTTAAGTTCATTGATCCGTTTGATTTTTGCAAAGGGTAAGAAATAAGGATAGTTTTATTCTGCTAAGAAGAATGTGTTTGGGTAAAATGTTCTATAGATATATGTTAAGTCCAATTGATCTATGATGTTATTCAGTTCAAATGTGTCTCTATTTTTTGCTTGTTAGTTGATGGAGGTGGGTATTGAACTCACTCACTATTATTGTGCTAGATTTACCCTGTGATCTTATCTCTATATTTTATTTATTATATATATATATATATATATATATATATATATATATATATATATATATATAATGGAATTTGGTGCATCTATGTTTGGTAGGCTTATGTTTTACACCCTCTTGATGGACTGTGCCCTTAATCAGTAAAAGTGACCATCCTTTTCTTTTCTAATTGTTTGGTTTACAGTTAGTTTATCAGATTTTGGAACAGTAACAATTTCCTAGTTCCATTTGCTGGAATGTTTTTCCATCCTTTCACTCTAAGGTAGTGTCTGTCTTTTATAATGAGGTGGGTTCCTTGGAGACAACAGATAAAGATGGATCTTGTCTTTTGAACCAGTAAGCTAATCTGTGTCTTTTGAATAAGGAACTGAGGCCATCATTGTTCATAGTTATTATTGAAAGATATTCCTTGTCATTGTGTTGATTTTGGAGTGTTGGCAGCATTATTTTTTCTCTTCTTAACTATTATTCAATCATGTTTTGTTTGCTCTGTGGCCTCATGGAGGTTTATCTTTCTCTGAAGTCCAGAGAATTCTTTCAAGTTCCTTCTGTACAGCTGGCTTACTCTTCATAAATTCCTTGAGCCTGTTTTTCTTATGAACAATTCTTTTTATAGTAGAATGCATTTCTGTATATAGTGGTATGGGTTGACAGTTTAGATTATAAAATACCTCATTTAAAGGCTTACTAGCTTTTAAGTTTACCTGCCTTTGTAGGTGACTTGTTTCTCTCTTGCCATTTTCAATATACTGTCCCTGTTCTATATATTTTGTGGTTTAATTATGATTTGACAAATGGAAGTTTTTTCTAGTCTTATGTGTTTGCCTTTTACATATAGATTGGCATCTCTTTGCCTTATTTAGGGGAAATTTTCTGCTATGTTTATGTTGAAATATCTTCACAATGTAAATATTCTTTTATAGTAATTATTTTTTAATTTGTTCTTTTCATAGTGTCCTGATTATTTTGAAATTTCTACTCATACCTTATTAATTTGTTCCTGTTGGATTTTTCCAGTTCTTTCATTTTGTCTTCTAGCTCAGATATTCTTTCCTATTTTTGCTTAATTCATATTTAAGGCTTTCCATGGAGCTGCTCATTTAACTTATTATGTTTTACATTTCTAGCATTAAGTATAATTTTTTTCAGTATTTCTTTCTTTCTTGAATTCTTCTTTCATGTCTCTATCTCCTTCCTTATTTCAATCAATTGTTTCTTTTTTGTGTTCTCATGATATTTATTCAAGAGTTTGTTTTCTTCTTTGATAAAATTGAATTCCTGAGATTGCATCAGCTTCAGTCTCAGTGGAGGATATTACTAAAAGATTAAGTTTTGGAGGCCTTATGTTGTCTTGGTTTTTCGTATTACTTGCATTCTTACAATTTATGCATCTGGAGCTGGTTTGTTGATTGAATTTATTTCTTTGTGTTTTATTTATTGTTTACTTAACTTACCCTTAATTCTGAGTGAGGCCTTGTACTGAACAAGAGGGACTAAGTTGTTTTCAGGTTAGTCTTTTTCTTCTGCTACACTAGTATTCAGAGCACCAGCCTCAAATCCTAGGATTCCCCATGTTTGCTTTTCACCAAACTTGTGATGAGGGTTAAAGCTCTCTCACATGAGCCTACCTCACCAGAGATGGTGGGTGTTTATGGCTCCATAGGGATGAAAGGAGATCAAAAACACTCAGGTAAACCCAGCTGGCTAGAGATTAAAAGCAAACTGAAGATTATCCGGTGTGCAGAGGATCCTGTACATAAAGGGTAAACTGAAGACTCTAGGGTGTGCACAGCTCATGGCAGCTGAAGGGCAAGTTGAAGTCTCCTAAATCTGGTTTTTGTTTCACAAGGTATTATCAAATATTGCATGCAGTTGTTAAATTTTCTTCAAAATACATAGTATCTACTATATATTATACTATGATATATTGTAATTATGTAACACACACACATATAGATATAGATAGTATCCCTAATTATTAATTATTATCTGGAGTAACAATAACTTTTATCACTTAATTTAAAAGCTAAAGAAACTCCATGACTTAGTTTTAATCTATAGGATATATGTTTTGCTAAGAACATACAATACATCTTAAATGCTAAATAGTTTTTATCAAAAAAGCAAGTTATCCTAATGAATTTATAAATCCATGGGTTATTTTAACATTTATAATAGCAGTAATTTTTTCCAAGTGCAGTTTCCATGGAAACACAACACTTCATTTAACAGAAAAATACCAGACCTAACTCTACTATAGTTAAGCCAGAATGATATCTACCTGTAAAATCTAGAATGTATAGAGCATATAGTACCATATATATTCATCTTCATTTATTCATCAGACTTTCACTGAAGAAAAGCTTAAATTATCTGTTTTTCACAGATGGAACCACTGTTCCTTTCTGGCATATGCTACCTGAGTGATAAGCATCCTGCCTTGGAAACAAAACTATAAAATGAACAGAAATAGTGATACAATTTGCCTTCTATCCTTAACACTTAATAAGAGATGAAAACATTCATTAATTAAGAGAATTATTTATTTATTTATTTATTTATTTATTTATTTATTTATTTATTTAAGAAAGAGGCTGATAGAAAGACTGTGAGAGAGAATCAGCACGCCAAGGTCTATGTATAGCCATTGCAAATAAACTCCAGATACATGTGCCACCTTGTGCATCTGGCTTACATGGGTACTAGGTAATTGAACCTGGGTCCTTATTTTTTGTAGGCAAATACCTTAACTGCTAAGCCATCTCAGGCTGGAGAGGTGGTTCAGAGGTCAACACACTTGCTTGCAAATCCTCATGGCCTGGGTTTGATACCCCAGTACCCATGTAAAATCAGATGTGTAAAGTTACACATGCTTCTGAATTTGTTTGCATTGGCAAGAGGCCCATTCTCTCTCTCCCCCCTCTTTCTTCCCCACTTCTTACAAATAAATAAATAAATTGTTCTTGATATTGGTTTGAGTAAGAAAAGTTGTTTTGAATTATAACAATGTATATGTAGCTCGATAGTTTCTCCAATGTTAGAATGAATGACCAAGTACTTACTTTTTCAGAAAATAAGTTCCAATTAGTATTAGAATACATGTACCTACATGATCATATATAGTAAGTACAAATTTTATTTTTTTATGTATGTTGTTTAGTAAATTCCTCAAAATTGAAGTGATCTGTCTGGGAGGAAGACTTATTATGAATTTCCAGATTGAAACATAGGCTTTAAGGCTCAAGAAGTAAGGAAGTTTCAGGTTGTACATACCTCCTAAGCATGTTTCAGGAAGAAGTCACAAGGCCTTTTTCCAAGTGGTACCAAGAATAAGAACTGCTGGGTGGGGGCGGGGTGGAAAGACTCTCATACCAGCTGAGCTGCTGCAAGTGGTGCAGTGAGCCCTAGGGATGCAACATGAGGGAGCAAGGACCTTTGCTGCCCTGGGCTTTTCAGTGATGTAGCTGCCTGTAAGTCCTCTGTGTTTCTTTAAGTAACCCTGGTAAACTCATGCTTCACTAAACTAGACCTCAGTGAAATTATTTCTTTGGTCTACTGTCTGTATCCTATCTGGAGTGAATAGATGTGTGTTCCAGTCTCTCTAAAAAAAGTTGACAAAACAGTATGCCAGTTAATTTTAAAAAAAATAACAAATGACTTCATTCTAAGGGCTGCTGAACAGCAAATTAGGGGCAGAGTTAATTGAGGAACTCACTTTGTAAAGTACAACTACCCTGACAAGATTAGCCAAAGTACATAGGTAAATTAAGTAGTCCATTTAACACATCCCTATGCTTGACCCTCACTTTCATAGGTCCAGCTCACACTTGCTTCTCCATGGCTTCCACATCCTTCATCAGACCTGCACTCAGTGCTCTTGCACATTGTGAGCCAACCCCAATACTTGATGCTTGCCCTCAATTACAATGAGCTAATCCAAAAAAAAAAAAAAAAAAAAAAAAAAAACATGAAAATATGTTAATGATTGCTGAGTGCTTCACATATTTTTTGAACTGTTAAACTATGGGAAAAATAGTGTTTTGTTTGGTGTGCAAGTCTCACTTTAGATACTTAGGTTCTCATAAATCTTGCTACTTGATTTAAACTATTCCTAAACTGGAAAAGAATCAGCTTTGAATGAAATGTTACTTATATACTGATTAGGAATTCTAAAACTACAAACTCTATTAATAGTAAGATTTTTTATACCAATTGCCCAAATTGGTACATTTTGCATTTTTTACACATGTTCCAGACCAATAATAGGATTTGAGATTTGATGAAAACCACATGTGTTAAAGTAGAAAGAAACCAGTGAAATACTTGGCTATATTTTGAGTTATTTTGCTGTGTTGGGAGATATTACACAAAGATGTTATGTTTTTTATTTATAAAAATAAAGCATATGATCCAATATTCATAATCAGACAATTTGAAGAAGTAAACTAGGCCAAAAAGATTATTACCTAATAAGTACTTTAATATGAAAAACATTCGTTAAAAAGTAATATATAAAAAGATAGACATTCATATAACAGAAACATAAAAGCTTAATGTATTATTTCATTGAACTGTTCAAATAAAGTCAGTGGACAAATGGATTTTGTATATTTGAATGAAAGTAGTGTTAGTTGCATATCATAGATTCAGGTAAGCCCCACTGATTGGAACTTGTTTCCTGACCTGGGAAAATATAGTAGTGGAGACTCCCAGAATCTAGAAGCCTTGGCTTCCACATGCTCTCAAGTTGCTGAGAACATGCACCACCCCTTGACAGCTACAGAAACAGTCTGTACAATACTGTTATTATGCAGGGCATATCTTTTAATGATTCATAGCTGTCCGGTTTTGTGATATTATGCTAGAAAAACACATTGCTTCTAAAAGGAAGATTGTTAAACTTGATGATGAATAATGGGATTTCATTATGCTATTCTCTTTAGTTTGTCATACAACTAAACTTTGCCATAATAAAAAAACATTCTTTTTTTTTTTATCAGGTGAAGACTATTACATCAACTGATTTTTCAATCAAACATATAAACTAATTATAATTTGGAAATTATTTTATCTTTATAGTTCTTTATACATGGGATAGATGTGTAAAAACTGCTACTAGAAGTAATTGAATTTTCTGTCTTTCCACATTTTGTTAAGACAAAAACTTTATGTAATAAAATCAAATAATTCACCACTTAAAACAACCCCCAAATTCCATTTGACCTTAAGAGTGGCGGCTTCTCCTGAAGAGATAACCAAGAACTTAATTCCCATGGGAGTCTGCTCTGCAAACTCTGCTTTATTTATGATTCTGCCAGGCCTGCCAACATTCCTTTTCTGGCAGAGTCTGTCACTGAACAAGAGCTCCATGTTCCAACAGACACATTCACCCTGGGTACAAGGGAGTCGAGAGTTTGAGACACTAAAGAATGGAAAACTCTGTCTACACCACACCATTTCTGCCGGGGTAGGCAACATTCACTTAAAATGAGAAAGTTAATTGACTAACCAACAACCATTTCCACATCACAAAAATTCCACAAACAATGCAATGTTCTCTCTTCAAAGAGGAGAGTCATGAACAGTCATAATTATACCACAAATATAATTTGTTCAAATAAAGAAACATGGAAAGTTTAAAATATAAAAACTAGAAACTGAGTTTTTTCATGGTACTTTTACTGATTTTTGTTTTTTAGTTAAAGTACTTAAAATCACTTCTAAGTTTTAAAATGTTTTCTTATCATCAGTAAACTATGGAAAAGCATTGTGACTCTTGCTAGACTTGGACCTGTCTTTCTTCTGGAATCACATTTCCCCATTGTTTAATTGGTGAAGGCTCTATTTGAAGGGTAAAAGAAAATTTAGAATTTCAAACCTATTTCTTATAGACCTTTTGATTAGGAATTAATTACATATCAGACTCCATGTATGTGATTTTGTTATTTCCGTATCCTTTATTTCAAAAGATTATCCAAAAGTATAAGGCAGAAGAAAAAAGCCCCAAACAAGACATCCATTGCAGTCACTTTATTAGCACGATCTTCTTCCATACATAAATGTAAAACATATACCTGGGAATGTAAAAAAAGAGTCTGAAATACTCTATGCTTTAGGTAAGCAAATAATTTTAAGAACAGTGGTTAGTGCTAGTATAATGGTAAATATTTGATTCAGTGACCCAGAAAATAAGAAGATAGAGTTTTTTTTAAGATTTTTAATATTTATTTATTTTATTTATTAGAGACAGAGAGAGGGGGACAGAGAAAGTGACAATGGGCACACCAGGCCTTCTCACCACTGCACATGAACTCCAGGTGCATGTGCCACCTTATGCATCTGACTTATGTGGGACCTGGAGAATTGAACCATGATCCTTAGGTTTCACAGGCCTGAGCCTTAACTGCTAAGCCATCTCTCCAGCCCCAAGATAGAGTTTTTATAAGAAGCAGCAGTGATGAGCATAAGGAGTTTTTTTATTATTGTTATTGACAACTTCTATATTTACATACAAAAAATGTATGATATTTCCCTCCCCTCCCCCCATTCCCCTTTACAACTCCCATCTCCATCATATCCCCTCCCTCTCTCCATTAGTCTCTCATTTAATTTGATGTCATCATCTTTTTCTTCTATTTTGAGGGTCTTGTGAAGGTATTGCTAGGCACTGCAAGGTCATGGATATTGAGGCCAATTTCTGTCTGGGCAGTTGCATTGTAAGGAGTCATACCCTTCCTTTGGCTCTTCCATTCTATCCGCTTCCTCTTCCGCAATGGTCCCTGAGCCTTGGAAGGTGTGACAGAGGTGTTTCAGTGCTGGGCACTCCTCCATACCTTCTTCTCAGCACTATGTTGCCTTTTGGGTCATCCCAGTGGTCATCGCTATGATACCCTGGAATAGTCCCATTCCACCAACACAAACAACTGAAGCATTCCTGAGCACCATTTAAATAAAAATTACTCCAGCCTGAACATGAAAAGACTTTTTAAATATTTTATGAGATAAAGAAAGAGAGAGAGAGGCATGCCAGGGCACTGCAAATGAACTCTAGATGCATGCTCCATTTTGTGCATCCAGCTTTACATGGGTACTGGGGAATCAAATCGGAGTGCTTTGGCTTTGTCAGCAAGTGTCTTGACTCTTGACTGCTAACCTATCACTCCAGCCAGCAGGATACCAGATATTCTTTTTTTGTTTGTTTGTTTGTTTCTTGAGGTAGGGTTTCACTCTAGCTCAGACTGACCTGGAATTCACTATTCACTATGTAGTCTCAGGGTGGCCTCGAACACATGGTGATCCTCCTACCTCTGCCTTTTAATAGAGAAGAGTTTCAGTGGAGTTAGCACCTTGGGCTCTTGGGGGAGTAGAACACTTTCATTATTTTCTTTTTCTTCTTATGTTCCCTTCCCACATAGGTTTGTTGCAAAAAGTAGCCAGTCTATGACTGTGTTCAAATGACTTCAAGAAAGTGTTAGAAAGATAAAAGAGGTGATCCAAACTATAGGAATTTAGAAACTTCTAAATTTATTTCTAGTTACATTAAAAATGAAGTCAATATCTTACAATGCAACTGCCCAGACAGAAATTGGCCTCGATATCTATGACCTTGCAGTGCCTAGCAATACCTTCGCAAGACCCTCAAAACAGAAGAAAAAGATGATGACATCAAATTAAAAGAGAGACTAATGGAGAGAGGGAGGGGATACGACAGAGATTGGAGTTCTAAAGTGGAATGGGGGAGGGGAGGGAAATATCGTGTGTTTTTTGTATGTAAGTATAGAAGTTGTCAATAAAAAATAATAATTAAAAAAATGAAGTCAATAAATGGAGACGCAGATCCATATTTGAAGTAAATTTATATGATGCTAAAATCTTCTGTTGTAGCTACCTTCCCATTGCTGAAATAAAGCCCCTGACCTAAAGCACTTGATAATATGAAAGTATTTATTTTGACTTACAGTCTGCAGGGGAAGCTTCATGATGGCAGGAGAAAGATGGTGGAGTAGAGCCATGACATCACCTCCATGTCCTAGCAGGTAAACAACAACAGGAGAGTGACGCAAATTCTGATGAGGGGGAGCTGGCAAGAACAGTCCAAAGCCCACCCCCAAGTGGTAAGGGCCCTTCCACCTCCCAAATTGATTTTGGCTGGGGATCCAGAACACTTGAGTTTATGGGGACACGTACCACAAGTTCTGCACTTCACCACGTTTGTTCATCTCCCTCTTAAGACCATCATGAATCAGCCCCCACCAACAGGCTGTACTGCTGCTCTTTCACATGCGCATGCTCCATCCAGGAGGCGATCCCATTGTCTTGCTAAAGAGCTGCCACATCCTCTGGCTTCTGATTGGTTGGCCTTCAGGAAGAGTCTACATGTAGCTGTCAGAAAGGTGGAGAAGGATGAGTTCTGGGTATGCATGTATTCTCTCAGGTCTCTCCCTGCAGGATTGCTGTGAATTAACTTCATCTGCACTGGAGTTCATGGTTTCTGTCAGAAGGATTTCTTTTTTCTGGTGTTCATAACATTCCAGCTCCTCTTCACCTCTTCCGCGAACCCCTGAAAATACAGCAATCCAAAGTGATGACACGTATGTCCATAAATGGGAACAATCTGATCTACAAGAAAATAATTGTTTTTTAATTTGAGGAAAGATGATTCCTCTCATTTGTCCAGTAAATGTTTATTCAGCTGGGCCACAAGCCTGATAGGTCTCACAGAATAACTGAGTTATGCCAAAGTGAATCTGGTTCCAGATGAGAAAATAAATAAATAAATAAACCTCTAGAATCCCTACACCTATCATACAGCTATTAACCTAGCAAATTAAAAAAAAAAAAAAAAACAACAAAGGGCAGGAAAGATGGCTTAGTGGTTAAGGCGCTTGCCTGGGAAGCTTCAAAACCCAGGTTTGATTCCCCAGTACCCACGTAAAGCCAGATGCTCAAAGTGGTACATGCATCTGGAGTTTGTTTGCAGTGGTTAGAGGCCCTAGTGCACCCATTCTCTCTCTTTATCTGCCTTTCTCTCTGTTTCTGGCACTCACATAAATTTAAAAAATCAAAGATAATCAAACTACCTAGCTTTGCAAAGAACAAAGTCTATCTTTACTATTTTGCCTCAGGACAAGGTCAGCTTTCCTTCTTCCTGTCATAACTAATTCCTGTATAGTTTCAATACGCTAAAACATCTTACTGGCTTCTTCATCATAATGGCAGTGTTACACTAAATGTATTTAGTGATCAGGGACTACAGAGTCTAGCTGCTGTCATAATAACAATGCACTTCATGTACCCCTAGCCCTGGGACGTCTCTTAAGACACCAGTGGTCTAGGAAATGTGAGGACACGGCTTTGAAAATAAGAGTCTCATTACACCTTTTATCACCTGCATCAAAGAACTAGGGGCATGCTTAGCAAGACTTCATGGATTGTGAAGCCAAAGTCGTCTGATTTACTTTGTCAGTTGGACTGGTTTCATGTTAAGAAGGCACTTTGCAGCATGTCCAGGCAGGCAGTGCTGTAGTCTTCAAACACATGTCCTTACAACCCAACTAAGCAGGTGGAGCTAGAAGTTTCTGCTCGATATTGAGGGGTGTAGGATGAGATCTGGAGGGCAAGGGTAAAGGAAGATTGAGGTTTTTGTGCCCCTAGCCACCTCCTGAGTTACTGGCTCCCTCTGACAGACATTGTTCCTCTCATGCATTCTCTTCCTTGCCACCTCCTTACGCCTAAAAATGGCAGTGGCTCCTGGCTGTTGTAAGACCACATTAAAGCACATAAAAAAAAAAAAATGAGGGGCTGGAGAGATAGTTTAGCACTTAAGCTTTGCTTGTGAAGCCTAAGGACCCCAATTAAAGGCTCAATTCCCCAGTACCCACATAAGCCAGATGCACAAGGTGGCACATGCATCTGGAGTTCATTTGCAGCGGCTGGAGGTCCTGGTGTGCCCATTCTCTCTCTCTCTCTGCCTCTTTCTCTCTCTGTCACTCTCAAATAGATAAATAAATAAAAGTAAACAATTTTTATTAAAAACCTGATATTAAGGATTGAATACAGGGCTGCCACATCCTAGGCAAATACCAGTGAGCTACACCCCAGTCCTGCACCATTATGCAACAGCTCCACTACCATTTGTAAACAGTCCATTAATCTTTTCTGAGTGAATTTGCTAGCCCCTTTCTGCCAGGCTTCGTGGTGCATGCCTTTAATCCCAGCACTCAGGAGGCAGAGGTAGGGGGATTGCTGTGGGTTTGAGGCCAGTCTGAAACTACACAGTGAGTTCCAAGTCAGCCTGGGCTATAGCAAGATCCTGCCTCAAAAAGAAAAAAAAAAAAAAAAAGAAAGAAAGAAAAGAAAATACGGAATCTGATGGGATATAGGCCCACCCTGTGGAATAGACTAGAAAAATATGGCTAGGAAGAGGCCGTTCACTCACAGTGAGGCAAAGCAAACTGAGGAGATCATAAACTAAAATGTATGACCCCATTGCTCTGTTTCTGGCATCCACTAGGTCCCTGTTCTCTGGACTCCTTCATTCCACTTCCCTCCTGTCTGGCTTTCAGTTGCCATAACAACTGCTCTTCAGTACTGTAGTTCTTAAATAGTTAATTTTACACATCTTTAACCATAACCATTTCCCCAGCCTCTGCTGAAGGCTTACTGATTCTGTTGCCAACCACCTTGCTCTACCCTAGTCGTTCTCTTTATTTCTTCCAAACCACAGTGTTATGGTTGGTTGAAATCGGGAACTCCCTTCCAATGTTTGCAGCTTGTCTTGATGTCTGTCACATTTGCAGTTGGATAACATATTTTTTCTAAGAATGTAAGACATCTGTTGAAAATACCCCTGCTCCATTTTGTGTGCTCTCAACAAAATATGAGAAGATTGGGCTTCCTCTCAGTATGACACATATCTTCATTGGAAATTTCTGCCACTATCTGCCATTTCTTGGAACTGAGAAACTTTTAGAAAGGGTGGCAAAACTGTTGCCTTGGCTAATATGATGCAGAGATAAAGACCCTGAACTTTGCACCCAGTTGTGCAAAGGCGATGAGGAATTGAACTCTGCAACTTAGCAGCCAAGGCTGTACTATCCAAGCTAGAATTAGAGCTGAGAAAGCCTACACTTGTCCCCTGATTCTAGAACTGGCTAGGTTGGGGACATTTTACTCCATAGCATGATCATTTCTCACAGGGTTATTTTTTTCCCAATTTAAATGTAAGAATTTGTGGACCTCACCTACTAGAACATCTGGCTCATAGTAGCTATTCATTAACTGATGGCTTGCACTTAACTCTTCTAAATAAATGTAGTAGCAGTGGGAGAGAGTTGAGGTCAGAGACAGAAGCCATGGTGGCTCTCAAGAAAAAAAAATTTTGTTCAGAAAATTTTAACCAGTACCTTTGGTTCTGTACTTTTAATAGGTTTATCTGCTAAACCTATTAAACTATGAGGGTTGGTCAAGGTACAGTTTCACTGTAGCCCAGCCTTACCTGGAATTCACTATGTCATCTCAGGCTGGACTCGAACTCACAGCGATCCTCCTACCCCAGCCTCCTAAGTGCTGAGATTAAAGGTGTATACTGCCACTCCAGGCTATGTACTTCATTATTAAATACTTTCATACGCCAGATGTTTTGTTCTTCCATTTCAAAAACATTAGCCTGACAGCAACCAAGAAACTAATTGCCTGCTACCATGTATGCAAAAATTTAACTAGTCTTCTATTAATATTTTTGTTTAATATATAAACTTCCAACCAAGTCACTTTCTCCTATGGCTTTCAATCTAGCAAGTTGTTCCATTCTGATTTTCTTCACATATTATTTGATGGAGGAATGTTTAAAGGAGGTACTTCATAATTTTCTGTTACCTCCTTTTATTTTGTAAAAGTTAATGCACACTTCCCTATTTTTCCTAAAATTACTGACTCATAAGAAGAAATCGATTATAAGAAAAAATTCAGATAAGTAAGGATTACTATTTTCATTATTTTCTAAAGTAAAAGAAGTAACAATGTTGTCATTTTTTTTAGTGGTGCCAACATACATGTAAGTAGAGAATCACATCAAAATTAATATCAACTGTTCCTATCCTCTTCTATGCAACTATTTCTAGTGTTATATAAAAGATACTGTTTGAAGACATATTACTTTGGGATCCACAGATGTGGGTCATCGTTGTTCCCAGGGATGGTTGGCCACTGGGTGGAGGAGGGGCTGAGGGGAAGCAGGGTCTTGGAGCAGGTGAGTGTGGGGGGCAATGAACCACCTAGGAGATGGTCTGATGGATAGCACACTCTCATTTATTCAAAAGGGAGTGGGTTTATAAACACTTGAGAAAGGTTGAGAAGGCACATACAGACTATAAAGTGATTGGATACATAGGTTTATGGGTTGCTATCTAATTGGCTGGTGTTGGAAGGCAGAAGTTGTGAGGGAGAGGCTGCAAAGGAGATAACAGAAGTGGAGGGAAAAGCTACGTGACTTCAGCTACATATTGGATGGCTACAGCTGCAGGGAGACTGTTTACTGCCATATTAGGGTCTCTTGGGCAGCTAGCCACAAAGTCAGGAACTGTGGGGGAACACAAAACCTGACTATGGAATGTTCAGGTGCTTTTGGGTAGGGCCCACTGGTTCTGCCCACACTGGATGAAGATGGGGCACACTGCAACCTTGAGAAAGGAGGGCCAACTCTATCACTAGAGTGGGTTCCCAATGATAAGGCCAGCTGCAACCCCCACAGCCCAAGGTCCCCGGCTTTGTCCAACAGGGCAAACCAGCTTCCTCATAGTCCCAGCCTATGTTTAGCAATGCCCAACAACTCCCCCTTTGTTTAAAAATGGGGCAGTGTCATCTTGGGTAAGTTTTTGTGGCTTACTGCAGGTCCAGTTAGAGCCAGATGATGTATAAGGACCTGATTGGTCAAGATTTGTTTATATTGTTTGAGCCCTAATTTAAACATACAGAGCATTATGCATAAGAGTAGTAGCAGGGTGCCTGACACCTATAGTAGCCAAATGAAAAGCTGAGAAAGAAACTCTTTGGGAGATAATTTTTGAAATGTGCTCTGTAAGGCTCAAAAAATCCTTTAGCTCTCTTAGCAGGATCACCAAAAGACAAGTGACTAAGTAAAATAATAGATATTTCCTTTTGTAAACTTTGTAAATCTATGCTGAGATTATTATGATTCCAAGTCCCCCAAATAAGATTTTCAACCTTCCACCATTCAGTAGCAGTCCCATTATAGGGACTATATATGAATTGATAATTAGCATGACAGACCAAATGCATTTGAGCTGCCAGACTGGCAACCCATCTTCCTGAACACATAACAGCATCCTCTAGAGCATCTAACGTGACTAACACCTTTTTATCAATATCTATCTGTGATGAAAGGGCTTGAGATACATTTTTAGTCAGTCTGTTAACTGACTGATCAGCTGTCTTCATTGATTGTGCCAGAGATATTGCTACTGTGGAGAAAGAGGTGATGATGGTGATTATAGGAATGATCCCCACAATTAGCCATCTACGAATCTTCTTTTTCATGTCATCAATCTGTTGAGCTGCTGGAACACTTGAGCTCCAAAGCTGGAGTACCAGGGCTTAAGCATTTTGACTGGCATAATTAAGTAAGGAGGCCGCATGGCAATAAAGACTACATTGGAGGAGTAGTCTGCAGCTGTGCCTCCCTTAGAATTGATACAATTGATGAGAATACACCAGGTACAATTAAGATAGTAAATTCCATTTTGGTGATTGACCCGCCAAGGCCAAACTACGAAAAGGCAAGGGAGGGGCAGACACATCTGAAACATAAAATGATTCTTTTTTAGGGTCACTACTACTTACCATAATTCTGGTTGAGGCCATCCTTAGGGGCTTGGTATCTCTGATTGTTTGCCTTCCTGTGGACCCAATTGTAATTGTAAGTTATATTTATTTTGGTATTCACCATCCATAATTAATAGGTGGTTTATATACATTATATAACATCCCTCATGATACCTATTGCTTGAAAAGCAGGTAGCTCTGCTGTGAGAGAGGCCTAGTTAATTGGTTTAGTCGCTCCTTGCAAAAATTCTACATCATAATTGGCAGTGGTAAAGGAAAAACTGGAAAGTATCTTACATAGGCGTTCTCCCAAAGAGCAGCCCTAGCTAGATGGGGGTCAGGTACATAAGCTCAATATGCTTGTTGAGCCTGTGCTACTTTTAAGATCAGGATAGCAAGTAAGGATATAAACAGAGTCTCTGGCGATAGAGGCTATTGTGAATTTCATACCAGCATGACTCCTTGTTGGCACAGGGCCTCAATTTGGCCCAAGGTCAGCATGTTTTCCTCCTGAGGGGTCTGGGGGGGTCCTTCTTTTCCATTTCCTGTGATGACAGGGACACTTCCATTTCAGTTTCAGGTGAGCCATCTCCATGGTCAGTGTGGTTGAATCAGACATTTCTGGCTGGGTACCCACATAAGTTTGGGTTGGTACTGTGGGAAGACACAAGCAAATCCTCTCCCCATTGTGATGAGGGGGTCAGGCCCTTTCCATTTTCCATCTAAGGGGTCTCGCCATCGTTCAAGGATGGGGGGGGCGAATTTTGGTGTGTTCCAGTGAAGGGTGATGGGGGATGTTGGGAATTTTTATACATGTTAAAAATATTTAGAGTGGCAGTGTCATGGCCAGTGCCATGGCCAGTTGGAGGTTTGGTGGATAGTTATTAGTCTGTTGTTTTTAAGTTGCTTTTAAGCATCCGATGTGATCGTTCTATTATGCCTTGGTTGTGTGAAATTCCTGTGTCATGTGTGATCCTTCATTCCACACAGAATGTTTTGAATGAGGAGCTGATAAAAGCTGGGCCATTATCAGTTTTTATTTGGTGATGGATGCCCATGATGGCAAAGGTGGAAAGCATATGGCATATCAGCCCTTTTGTATTTTCTCCTGTCTGTGCCATGGCCCACATGAAATGGGAGTATGTATCCACTGTTACAAATACATATTTTAGTGACTGAATTGGGGGACATGGGTGACATCAATCTGCCAGAGGGCATTAGCTTTAAGGCCTCTGGGGTTGGTGCCCATAGTCTGGTCAATGAGGCACAGGAGTGGCAGGTTTTTAGGATACATTGGAGCTGACTTTTAGGGATTTGGAGAAAGTGCGATTGGAGCCCTTTGAGGTTTACATGGGTATTAGCATGGGATTTTTCAGCCTCCTCAAGAATGGTTAAGAAGGTATCTGCCGGGCTTCCATGTGAGGTCACATGATCTGCTAGTGCATTTCCCTCTGAAAGGGGGCCAGGCAGGAGGCTGTGGAACCTTATGTGTTCTACATATAGGGGGCTTTTCTCTTATAAATGAAGTTAGAAACTTTTATCAGTAGTGGTGAAAGGGTGTTTTCATCTAGTTGGATATTTGAGCGAGCAAGCCAGGGGAGTAAGTTAACAGCATATATACTATCTGAGAAAAGATTGAAAGGGCCATCTTCCTCTAATAGTGCCAGATAAATGGGATATAATTCTTTGTATTGTAGGGATCTATCAGGAAGCTTGCTAAAGCGAATGGTGGGGAGTTGATCCTCTGGGTGGTAGAGAATTACAGCTGCTCCCCATTTTTCCCCATCTGTAAAAATGGGAGGGCTCCAGGGATGAGTTTTCTTGAAAAAAGGCAGAGTGGAAGCCATTTTAAGAGGAGTATGTCAGGGATCCATTTTGTCATTAGGATAATGGTTGTCAATTTGACCAGGGAAGCCCAGTAGACTGATTGCAAATCAGGAATGATTCTTGAGTAGCCATCATATGTTAGAGAGGGGGAAGGACATTATGATAGTGTCAGGTTCTTTGCCCAAGGGCTGGAGGGCCCTGCTTTCGTCTGGTTCTAATCATGTTCACAAGGGCATCAACCTCTGTTAATATGTGTGGGGCTCCACCAATAGAGGTGTGGAGCCATTCTAAGACTCCATGGGGTTGATGTAGCACTCCCATAATGGTCAGAGAAAAGTTAAATATTAAAGGTTGGATCGGCCTGTCTGGCGAATATCAGGCAAAGGCCATATCAGAAAAGAAGTTATTACTCTTGGTTAATGCCTGTTTTGCTTCTGGGCTTAGGGAGTGGGGAAGGATGGGTTCTTGTTGGCCTTTAACATGACGAATAGGGGCTGTAGATCACTGGTAGGGATGGGATCCATGGCTGAAGCCAGTTGAGATTTCCCAGAAAGCTCTGGGGTGAGGCTAGTGTGAGCTTTTGGGGGAAGGAGATGGTGGGCTTTAGGTGCCGGGCAGAAGTAAGGGAGAGCTCCATTACCAGAAAAGTTATGCATAGGATTAGTTGGACTTTATTTGGGGTGATTTTAAATGCTGCCTCAGTGAGACAAGGTAACAATTGGTCTCTTAATTCTATTGATGAAGTGGAGGAGTCTTTCCAAACAAGAATATCATCCATGTAATGGTAAATGTTAAGGCCTGGGTTTAAATGAGGCCTTAATGCTGTAGCAACCACCTCTTGGCATATGGTAGGACTGTTAGACATGCCTTGAGGCAGGACCATCCATTCAAAATGTTTGGAAGGTCCCAAATTATTGACAGAGGAAACTGAGAGTGCAAAGCACTGTTGGTCCCTAGGGTGCAGAGGGATGGAAAAGAAGCAATCCTTGATGTCAATAGCAAGGAAGGGGGTATTGGCCAGTATTGCCGAGACAAGGGGCAGTCCCCTTTGAGAGGTGCCCCAAATGAGCATGGCCTTGCTAATGGCCCTAAGATCTTGTAATAATCTCCATCCTCCTGAGCTCTTTTTAATTACAAACACAGGAGTATTCCATGGGCTTTGAGAAGGGAAGATATGGTTAAGTTGAAGTTGTCCTGTTACTAGCTGATTTAATAGTTCAAGTTTCTCCCTTAGTAGAGGCCAGTGTTCAACCCAGACTGGCTCATTAGAGAGCTATTCTAGGCAGGGAGTTTCATATTTAACAGTGGCCTTTAGGATTGGGGGTGACATCAGCAGAGATACCTTTAATAATCCTCTGTTTCAATGTTCTCCTTCAATCTTGCTGGCAATAACTACATCTAGGGCTTCAAGAATATCTCTTCCACTGGGGGTCTAATAAGGCTTGTAGTACCATCTGGGTCCTTCCATTTGTAATCCTCTTTGGTAACATATGCTTGTGAAGGACCTCCTATCCCCATTACTTGGGGTCCCGGGATTAACTCCCAGTGTCCAGGGACCTCAGATTGTTTCAGAATAGTTTTATCTGCTCCAGTGTCATTTAAACATTTAAAATTTTTTCCTCCTATTTCTAGGGCTAATCTTGGGTGGACCCCTTCCAGGATACTTGTTACCCATTGTACTTTGTGGGTTTTCCCTCTTATTGACAGGGTTGAGGGCTGCCCCTTTTGAAGTTTAAAGGCTCCAGGGGTTTGCCATTTGTATCAAGAGTAGAATGACAATCCCTTTTCCAGTGAAACCCTCTGGGGCATCTAGGGCAGACTGTTTTCAGTAGGGGGCCTTTGGAGTTCGGGGGGGGGGGGCGCTCTGGGACATTCCCCTTTCCAATATCCATCCTCTCCGCAAGTGAAACATTTTCCTTTAGATTTTAGGGCTGCTGCAAAGGCCTGGGCTAAGGAGGCAGCCTTGTGTGATGCAGTCCCAATGTCCTGGGTGGCAACTATTCATTTATCATAATGCT
This sequence comes from Orientallactaga sibirica, assembly GCA_036365145.1. Classification (NCBI taxonomy): domain Eukaryota; kingdom Metazoa; phylum Chordata; class Mammalia; order Rodentia; family Dipodidae; genus Orientallactaga; species Orientallactaga sibirica. The sequence goes on along the minus strand of JAEOAD010000033.1, from coordinate 13,744,501 downwards.
CATCTTTGAGCCCTTGACAGGCTGTCCTGCACTCAAAGGTCATTCCCTCCCATACAATACTTAGGAGGAGGTCCCTGGCAGTATAGTCAGTGATTTTTCTTGCTACATTGGACCTTGTTTTTAAAATGAAATCAGAAAGCGTTTCTTCTGGTTTTTGGCAAAGAAACAGGAGGGAGCAGTTATTGTCTTGGGAATTGGAGGGCGGGGTCAGTCTATCCCAAGCCTGGAGGGCACAAAGATTGACCTGGTCATAGAACCCTGGGATTTGTCAGGCTTGTTCAACCCCTATGGAAAAATCGCCTTGTCCAAACATTTCATCAAAGCCCAGGGGACATTTTGTTGATTATGGTTTTCTTTTTATGTGTTGGAGTCATTTGTCTCTGTAGAGAGTCTCCCATTGGAGAAATAAGGGGCTAAGCAGTGATGAAAGACAGATATCTCGCCAGTCGTGGGGAGTGTTAAGAAAGCCCTGTGGGCTCTGCAGCAGGGATTTAGTCCAAGGTGCATGGATCCCACCCTCCCTGACTGCTATCCTGAGTTCCTTAAGGATATTGGCACGATATAGATACCAGTCTAAGGGCCGGGCTTGAGTTGGTTGAAAATGAACAGGAAAGGCTGTGACTTCTTTTTTTTTTTAAATTTTTTTCCATTTTTCAGTTTTTCATTTTTCGGTTTTTCAAGGTAGGGTCTCACTCTAGCCCAGGCTGACCTGGAATTCACTATGTTATCTCAGGGTGGCCTCGAACTCATGGTGATCCTCCTACCTTTGCCTCCCAAATGCTGGGATTAAAGGGGATTAAAGGCGTGTACCACCACACCCAGCCAAAGGCTGTGACTTCTTGAATATAAACAGCCCTATTGTTATCTCTAGTTTCACAGAGCTGTTGGGTGGGGGTCCTTTCAGGAAAGCTCCAATTAGGGGAATTCATCATGTTAGGGTTTCTCTGTTCCAGTAGGAAGTGTTCAGGGGGCCAACTAGGATCAGGGGGTTGGACATGGTGGTAGGGGCGGATGGGGGGGGTGTGCTGTCTAGAGTGACCCTTTTTTCAATTTCTTCTTTTGCTTTCTGTAAGAAGCTGGGTTCTTTTGCTTTTTTCTAAGGAGCTGAGAGCTTTTCCTTTCTCTAAGGAGCTGAGATCTGCCACTGGGCAGTCCTCAGCACTCTCCTCATCAGAGTCATTGGCTGACTTGGGTGTGGAAGCATTTTTTGAGGGGCTGATACATTGTCTAACTGCTGCAAAAATGGGAAGAAAAGTGGAGGGGGGTTCCCTTTTGGATTTCCTGTCTTCTGGCTAGATATGCTATATAGCTCCATGTGTCTGGGTCATAGAGGTCCCCAGAAACCATTCAAGGAGCTATTTAGAGGACTTCTTCCCAAAATGAATTGGCCTCTTTCCAAGAGTTTAATGCTCCTGATTTTAAGAACTGCCCTCAATCCACTGATTTATGATTCCTTTTGATGGGAGGTAGTGTTTCCCATGATAGAGAAAGACCAGAAATGCAAAGACCAGAGGGTAACATTCCCAGGGTGCTATGGCACTATGAGGGATTCCCCAAAGGTCCAGACACAAACCTGTCTGCAAGTTTAACAGACTGGCGACCCCCCTAGGGGCCTTCAGTTAATACCAGAGTGTAGCCCCAGCCAAAATACATCAATTGCTCTTTCACCTAGATTGATCCCTCGCGATGGCATGAACTGAAAGTAGAGAAGGAAAAGGAGAAAATAGCGTCACTTGGATGGAAGAGAGACCCACCTCTCTCTGATGGAGAAAAGGGAAACCTGCCTCTCTTTGATGGAGAGAGGAGCCTGCCTTCCTCTGATGGAGGAAGGAGAAACTGAAACTTGCCCGCCCTTGATGGGGAGGTGACCACAGAGGCCGTTAACCCCAAGGGGAGGATGTCCCTCATGGGGGCACTCACCTATTAACCATGCATTCAGAAAGCCTCATGTTCAGGCACCAGCTGTGGGTCCTGGCTATTCCTGGGATCATTGGCCACTGACGTCCTGGGCTCAGAAGGAGCTGAGGGGATGCAGGGTCTTGGAGCAGGTGAGTGCAGCAGGCACTGAACCACCCAGGAGACAGTCTAATAGATAGCATGCTCTCATTTATTCAAAAGGGGAGTGGGTTTATATACACTTGAGAAAGGTTGATAAGGCACATACAGACTATAAGGTGATTGGATATATAGGTTTATAGGTTGCTATTTAATTGGCTGGTGTTGGAAGGCAGAAGTTTTGAGGGAGAGGCTGCAAGGCAGATAACAGAAGTGGTGGGAAAGCTATGTCACTTCAGCCACATATTGGATGGCTAGAGCTGCAGGGAGCCTGTTTACTGCCATATTAGGGTCTCTTGGGCAGCTAGCCACAAGTTCATGAACTGTGGGGGGCACAAAACATGACTATGGAATGTTCAGGTGCTTTTGGGATAAGTGGCGAAGGCCTGCCAGTTCTGCCCACCCTGGGAAAACATGGGGAACACTACAACCTTGAGAAGGGAGGGCCAGCTCCATGGCCAGAGTGGGTTCCTGACAATAAGGCCAGTTGCAACCCCCATAGCCCAAGGTCCCCAGCCATGTCCAACAGCCCAGGCCAGCTTCCTCACAGTCTCAGCCCGTGTTTAACAATGCCCAACACACAGACATGATGCTCCTGCCAATATTGTAAACTTATGACCTCCAGCTAGTCACTTTGCCATGTCTGTAGTGTGTGCATGGAAGAGACTCACTGTCTGCAGTAACTCTTCTCTTTCTAGAAACCTACATAATGTGCCATCCCCCATTTCTGCTTATAGTCAGGCAATGTTGACTTAGTTGATGTTGACCAAAGAAGATACAAACTGTTGCAAAGATGAGAATTATAAAGCATGAGCAATTCTGTCCTTCAAATTCACAGAGTGACTGAGAAGACATTCATTTCACTTCAGACCTTTAGTAGGCAGCAAGTAGCATGTTCAATAACCAATCTTTAAAGTGATGTTGGTACTATGCACTAGATATCATATAACTTGGGATTCATCTTTCATCTTTGGCTAGAATATAAATATATACTAGCTTTGAAAAGTAATGGAAACAAAGGAGGAATCTTTTTAATGAAGTCCAGGAAAAGAAAATAAAGCTCATTTCTGGAAAATGTTTCTTTTTGCCTTGAAAGCCCTGCTATTAATATTCCTGCATAGGTGGTGCGTATCTTTTTACATGGCTAGCAGTGTCAGGAACCCCAGAAACTCACTTATCATTATGATTGCACCTCTGCTCAGTATATGAAATGCTTTGTCCCTGGGGAGATTAACATTTCAAGAACCCAGAGTTGTCACAGGGACATGTGAATAGTCCTTACATCTCCAATTGGAAGAGGGGATGGTTTCCCATTTTGCCCTCTGCTTATCTAGCTAACAGTTATATTTCATGACCACGTTCACCCAAGGTCCTTATTAGAGAACCTGACTCACAAGTGCTCTTAAGAAATGCCCTAAACCTGGAATGCTGGCTCATACCTTTAATCCCAAAATTCAGGAAACAGAGGTAGAAGGACCATCTTAAGTTCAAGGTCAGGCTGATCTACAAGGTACCAAGTCAGCCAGGCAACAGTAAAACCCTGCCTCAAATAAAGAAAAATAAAAAAGAAAAGGAAAAAAATTGTAATAATAATGCCCTACAGTGACAAATGATGTTAATTTTTTGATAAGATGTGATACATTCAAAGTGCAGAAAAATCAGTCCATGCTACATAGGGGATGTATGTATTTGCAGAGGAGAGGAGCTCAAACAGTAGCCTGTCAGAGTAGAATTAGCATTTATGCCTTTTTCCATGTGCCTTATTTTTCCACATAAAAATTTGAATCTTCTGGGACAGAGTTCAGAATTCTCAGCTCCAAGTAAAGAGATAAATTTCAAAAATCCTCACCTATGTGATTGCAAGGAATACTCTGGCCACAAAAAACTTCCAGGAGTCACCAGATGAATATGAAATCACAATTAATAGACCACATGGAGGAATGATCAAAATAAAAGGCAGGTAAAATGATTTTCAATTAATTAAAAATATTGTTCTTAAGAACATAATCATGTGCAGTGCGTAGTTTAAACATACTTTTAAAGTTTCTCCTTTTTTGTGTGGTTTATATGTAAATATATTTAAGTGATTTAAATAGAATTAGGAAACAAGTTTTTGGCTAGATGTAAAAAAATTGTCCAACAATTACACTGAGATGGTGTTTTTATGAGGGACCCTCTAGTCTGGAAACTTCTATGGAACATATTTGATCAGGGCTGGGATTACTGCAGTGGGTAAAAGACTAGACATAAAATAACCTCAAAAATATCCCACTGTTTAACACCCTTTAAAGAATATTCTATAACCCTTCACAGCAGCCAAAGGAGGAAATATCCCATGACCATCAATAGACAAGTGAGTAAATAAAGTGTGGTATCTACATACATAAGAATGTCATACTAGTCAATTATAAAAGTGAAAAGAATATTTATACATTCTACAACGTGGATGTTCCTTGAAAGAAATATATTAAGTGAGAGAAAACAGATGAAAAAAATTACATAGGACAATTCCATTTTTATGAAATGTGCAGAGTGGGCAAATTCATAAAGAAAGAAAGAATTGGTGCTTGCCAAGTCCTGGGACAAGAAGAGCATGTGAACTAACCACTGAATAGCTATAGTATTTTCAGTTGGGAGTTAATGATGTTCTGGAGCTACATAGAAATGGCCATTGTACAATGTTATGAACTTATTAAATACCATTGAATTATATACTTTATAATAATTAATTTTGTGCTACATGAATTTCACCCCAGTTTTTAAGGAAGAAAAAAAAAAGGATAGGGTTGGGGAGATAGTTCAGTGGGTAAAGAGCTTGCTGTGTAAGTATGATGATCTGAGTTTGGTGCAAGTTTGAGGACCTAAGTTTGGATGCCCAGAACCCGTGTAAAAGCCAGGTGTGGCACCAAGCACCTGTAATTCCAGGGCTGGGAAGAGAGAAATGAAATCCTTGGGGCTCACTGGCTAGCTAAACTAGCAGAATAAGTGAGTTTCATGTTTAGTGAAAGATCCTGTCATAAAAACAATTAGCTGGAGAGTTATTGAGAAACACACTTGATGTCATGCCAATTTCTGACCTCCACATACACACACATGTTCATATACCCATATGTGCTTCCATACACACATATGCACATGCACAACACACACATACACATTCAAAATAAAAGGAAAAAGTGGGGCTGGAGAGATGGATTAATGGTTATGGGACTTGCCTACGAAGCCTAAGGACTTATGTTCAATTCGTCAGGTCCCATGTAAGCTAGACACACAGTGATACAAGCATGCAAGGTTGCACATGTGCACAGAGGGCACATGAATCTGGAGTTTGACTGCAGTGACTGGAGGCCCTGGAGCACCAGTTCTCTCTCTCTCATGCTCACTCTCTCACATAGAAAAAAAGTCTGTTGGGCTTGCCTCAATAAAATAAAATAAGATAAAATAAAATAAAATAATAAAGTAAAATAAAATAAAATAATAAAATAAAATAGGAAAAAGTTATAATGATTAGTATAATTTGGTATTACTTAAGAAATAACCAGTCCAATGAAATTCATTTTGTATGTATGTACATTAAAAACATTTGATTTGTGTAACTCTTTAATGCACTAGTAAATCATAATTCTGAATTAAATTTACATTAATTGTCATTATGTGACACAAACAGAAGATATATATATATATATATATATATATATATATATATGCAGAGATACAGATTAAATTTCTTTGTAACAACATAATTCCTACCCTTATTGTACTGACAAAGTACTACTGAAGTAATCAATAGACCTTTCAAATGAGTATGACTTATTTATATAAATTACATAAATTTACTCCAGGTACAGAAAGTGATTTGATAAGCCAGTTAGATGTTAATTATATAAGATAATGAAATACAGCAAATGACCTGTATGCATCGATAGTACAAAACCGATTCACTTTGCTTTGAAGTTTTAAAATTTTTAAAATATTTTATTTATTTATTTATTTATTTATTTATTTATTTATTTATTTGAGAGAGAGAGAAAGAGGGAGATAGAGAGAGAGAATGGGTACACCAGGGCCTCCAGCCACTGCAAATGAACTCCAGATGTGTGCGCCCCCTTGTGCATCTGGCTTACATGGGTCCTAGAGAATAGAACTGGATCCTTTGTCTTTGCAGGCAAACACCTTAACCACTAAGCCATCTCTCCAGCCCTGCTTTGATAATTTTTCAGGATATCTATATTTATGCTAAAATATTTCCATTGCTTTATTCCAGAATGATTACAATGATAGTTCGGAAGCAAAAGCAAACCAATTTATAAAAACAAAGTTCTGACTAGATATGAAGGGAATGTCTGAAATTTTTTCATGTATATAAACCATTCTTGCCATATTACATATTATGCACAGGACTTTCTAATTCTTATAATAAATTTAAATATTTAGGTTATAGGTATACACAAATACTAATCGTAACAATATCTCTCATCTTTATCTACTTCAAATCATTTATTCTTTCAGTTTTATTCATAGAATAATTATTGACTGCTCATTATTACCTAAATGGTATTTTAAACAATGGAGAAATAGGGCTGGAGAGATGGCTTAGCAGTTAAGGTGTTTGCCTGCAAAGTCTAAGGACCCATGTTTGACTTTCCAAATTTCACATAAGCCAGACACACAAGGTGATGCAAGCGCACAAGGTCGCACATGAGCACAAAGTGGCACATACATTTGGAGTTCAATTGCAGTGGCTGGAGGCCCTTGGTGCACCAATTCCCTTTCTCTCTCTCTCTCTCTCCCTCCCATAAATTTCCAAAGGAAAAAAATGGAGATATGGTATTGAACAAAACATTAAAATCCTTTCCCAAATTGTCCTTACTTCCAAGGCGAATGCATGCTGACCTCATCAATGACCTGAATTCATAATAATGTTGTCAGTGGGAATCCTGCACCCTATAGGTAGTGGGTCTTGAAACCAGGCAAGTTTATGATACAGTGTAATGGGCTCCTGATTCGGAGTCTAGGAACCTGTGTTGCCATCCTATCATTATAAGTTACTGAATAGAGATGATCTAGTCCCGTCAAAGTTTCTCTCTCCTACACTGTATTAACACTAAATTCACAAGACTGGCTTAGGCATTAAATCAGATACACACAGAAAGGAATTTATAAAGGTAAAGTTTACATATATACAATTATATATTGTATGTATGTATAAAATTTGCAACTCTGTTCTTATATCTCTATCACAGAACTGTTATATTGTAGTTTGGGATCATTGTATGTCCCCAGTGCCTCTCATGATTCCTAATAAATGCAACAAAATCATTGATGTTTGAATAAATGGATGAATAAATTTCCCATAAACATGTTATAAACTATGTGAATTTTATCTTCAAAATATCCAACACTAGCCTGGCATGGTGGCACATGCTTTAATCCCAGCACTCAGGAGGAAAAGGTAGGAGGATCGCTGTGAGTTCAAGGCCACCCTGAAATACATAGTGAATTCCAGGTCAGCCTGAGCAATAGCAAGACCCTACTTTGAAAAACCAAATATATATATATGGTCATTAAAAAATGTGCCATTAAAATTTTTAGAATAGGGGCTGGAGAAATGGCTTAGCAGTTAAGGCGCTTGCCTGCAAAGCCAAAGGACCCAGGTTCGATTTTCCAGGACTCACGTAAGCCAGATGTCCAAGGTGGCGCATGTGTATGGAGTTCATTTACAGTGGCTGGAGGCCCTGATGTGTCTATTCTCTCTCTTTCTCTCAAATAAATAAATAAATAATTTTTTTAAAAATAGAATAGGACACTTTTAATCCTCAGAAAATAAATACGTTTATCTTTAAACAGTATAAAGAAGAAAATACTAATTTAAAAGGTAAACATGGCCTAAAGATTATAGCTCAGTGGTAGAGCATTTACCTAACACATGAAGCCTTGAGTTCAATTCCCAGTAGAGAAAGCACACACACACACGATGGAAAAATGGGCATGATGGTTCATGCTTGCAATCCCCACATTTGGAAGGCTGAGGCAGGAAGAGTGCCATAAGCCCACTGATAGTCTCAGCTACACAGTGAGCTAATGGCCAATGTGGGCTGCATAATAAGAACTTGTCTCATAAAAATTCCATTCCATTTTAAATAACAGCCAAAAATATCAAATACTTTGTACAATATACAAATATGTGAACCATTTCTACACAATATTATAAAACACAATGAGCAATTTAGATTGAAAGATCTAAAAAGCCTAGATAAATGATGGAAACTACTATAATCATATGAAAAAGTCAATAGTACAAAGAAGCTGATTTTCAAATTGGTTTATGAATCAAACCCAGTCCCAGTCAGAATTTGAGCAGGACTGGGGCATTGTGGGGAGTGGATTAGGGATACCTTTTTGTCTTTGTTTTTGTTTTGTGTGGATCAGATTAATATGGAAGCACAGAGGGAAAAATGTAGCCAAATTTTGAAGAAAATTTGGTCATTTTTAAAGGAAATGTCAAGACAATGTGAAACTGCAACAATTAAGCCCCCATATTGATACAAAACAGAAAAAAATAATAGAGGAAGGTAAAAGAATAAAGAAATCAAAGCTTATATTCATTGGTCTTGTGCCAAAGAGGCCTTTTACCATAATGCACAATGAAATAAAAATTTCCAGAAATTGTGATGACTTAATTGGATAACCACTTAGAAAAATTTAGTCTCAATTCCTACTACATAACACACACACACACACACACACACACACACACACACACACACACACACCATTACAGATGAATTATAGATATAAATATGATAATGCAACTTATATCACAACCTCCAGTTATGTAAAAGTTTCTGAAATATGGGGTAAAAAGTGCTGATTACATGATAGAAATGATAAATTAAACTAATATGTGGTTTTTCTCATCTAAAAGGTAGCAGTAACAATGTTAAACACAGGTCACAGAATGAGGAATGATTAAATATATTTGATACATATATAAGTGAGAATAAATTTATATATTCAAGCTAAATAAAACAAGAGTATCAAAGTCAATAATAAAAATCAACCAAGGTCTGGAGAGATGGCTTAGAGTTAAGGCACTTGCCTGTGAAGGATCCAGGTTTGACTCCCCAGAACCCATGTAAGCCACATACACAAAATGGCACATGTTTCTGGAATTCATTTGCAGTGGCTGGAGGACCTGGCATGACCATTCTCTCTCTCTCTCCCCCTTTCTCTCTCATAAATAAACAAAATGAGCATATCCAAATGCCCAGAGTGCTGGTTACTTTTCTCACTGCTGTGACAAAATACCTGATGAAAGCAACTTAAGAAAAGAAGGGATTTTTTTTTTTTTTTTTTGGCTGACAGATATAGGCAATCATGGTGGGCAAGGCATATGGTGGGAACTTGAGGCAGGGAGTCTCATTATGTCCACAGCCAAGAAGTAGGGAGAAATGAGTGCTGGTGCTCAGCTCCTTTCTTCTTTTTCCTTTTAAATCAGTCAGTGGGATGGTGCCACCTATACTCAGGTTGAGTTGTCCCTCTTCAGTGAACCCTCTTTAGAAATGTCTTCATAAAGAAATCCGCAGATGGGTCTACTATGTGACTCTAAATTCAATCAAGTTAACAATAAAGATTAGCCATCAAATGCAACAAACATGAAAATGTGTGAAACCATAGGAGCTGTCAGAAAACAAAATAGATTACAACCACAATGGGATACCAGTGCATGGCTAAAATCACAAGGTGTTCAGTACTAAGCAGTAGCAAGGATGTGGAGCAACTGGAATTGTCAAACACTGGTAGATGACAGATAAACTGATAGGAAGAATTTGGAAATCTAGGCAATATCTTCAAAGGACTCATATAAGCACTCCATAATATTGCAATCTTTCTACTTGGATTATTTCCTGCAGAAATCCTTGTATGCATATTTTAAGAGATATACAGAAGTATTTATATCAACATTATTAAGAGTCAATAACTAGAATAATGCCCAATGTCTATCTATAGTGAAATGGACAGATAAATTGGGGAATTGGCAATATAATAGATAGCAATGACAGAGAATAGAATACTGCTACTCAGGATACATGGATGAATCTCATAGATTAATACTGTAACAAAGAAACCAGGCACAAAAAATACATTTTTTTATTCTAGTCATAGGAATTCATCAGGCCAAACTGTAGTGGAAGAATGCCAGGATAGAAATTGAACACAAGGGTGTAAGTGTTTTATAGTGTGAGTAATTTTCTATTTCTTGGTATAGAAAGTACTTTGCTTTCTATATTCATTTTGTATGTTTTGATAAAATCATATTATAAATAAAAAAAATTTTAAACATGGAAGATACATTCTTCTAGGGAGGTTTGATATGTATAAAACCTTGTTTGGACTTTTATTACTGTTCAGTTCAGACATGCACTAAAGGTAGGATTTTTCTAGTGGATTCTTTAGGGCCACTTATATATTATAGAATCACATTATATGGAAATAATACTATTATGACATCTTTTTCCTCTGGGTTTGGTGCATAAAGATTGAAGATTGTGATATCCTCTTGTTGGATTGTTCCCTTGATAAGTAAGAAGTGGCCTTCTTTGTCGTTTTTGATTAGTTTTGGTTTGAAGTAAATTTTATCTGATATTAGTACAGCAATACCTGTTTGTTTCTTATTTCCATTTGCTTGGAATATCATTTTCCACCCTTTCACTCAAAGGAGGTATCTGTGTTTAGTTTAGTTTAGGTTTCTTGAAGACAGAAGATTGAGGGGTCTAACTTTCTGATGCACATAGTTAGCTTATGTCTCTTGATGGGTGAATTAAGGCCTTTAATGATTATGGTAATAACTGTGAGGTTTGATTTAATCCCTGCCATATTGTGGTGGTATAAGTGGTTTGGTATTTTCTTAGACTTTATAGTTTTTGTGCCTTATCTGAGGTTGGTTATTGTGATCTGTTTCTTGTAAGCACTTGAGGTTGGTTATTTGACTCTTCTCTGTGGAGAATTTCCTAAAGTACTCTCTGTAGGTTTGTCTTTGTGATCATATAGTTGTAAAGTTGACTTTTATTGTGGAAAGTTTTTCTTTCACCATCTGTTATGAGGGATACTTTTGCTGGGTAAAGTAGTTTGGGTTGGAAGCCATTAGTTCTTAGACTTTGCAGTGTTCCATTCCCTGCCCTTCTGGCTTTCAGGGTTTCCATTGAGAAGTCTGAAGTAATTCTGATGGGGTTACCTTTATATGTAATGTGTTGTTTCTCCCTATCTGTTTTTAGGACTTTCTCTTTGTGATTGATGTTTAGAGTCTTAATGATAATATGTCTTGAAGAATTTCTCCTTTGGTCCATTCTGTTTGCTCCTTGTAACCTGATGGGACTTTCTTTTCAGAGGGTGGGAAAGTTTTCTTCAATAATTTTTTTATTATTTTATTTATTTTTGGAGAGAGAAACAGAGAGAGACAGACAGAGAGAAACAGATAGAGGATGGGCACGCCAGCAGTCTCTCAGCTGCTGTGAATGAAATCCAGATGTGTGCACCCCCTTGTAGTCAAGTGTGGCATTGCGCCCTTGCGTCACTTTGCATCTGGCTAAACGTGGGACCTGGAGATGAGAATTGGGTTCTTAGGCTTAGCAGGCAGGCAACTTAACCACTAAGCCATCTCTCCAGCCCTCTTCAATAATTTTATTGAATAAATTCTCCATGCCTTTGGTCTGAATTTCTCCCCCTTCTGGTATCTCCATGATCTGAATGTTGGGACATTTAAGGGTATCCCACAGTTCCCTCAGGTTCTTTTCACAAAAATTTTGGACTTATTCAAACTTTTGGACTCATGAACACTTTCTTCTGTTTTGTCTTTCAGTTCTGTGTTTCTATCCCCCACATAGCTGACTCTATTCTTGAGAGCTTCTATAGAGTTTTGGACTTGCTCAATTTTGTTTGTATTTTCTACTACCATTTTATGTATAGTATCCATCCCTCTGTCATGTTCCCTTTTAACATCATTTTCAGATTTTCTTAATGCTTCTTGGAATTCATCCTTACATTTATTTATGTATTCACTGAGCTTAGCAAGGTGATTTTTGACATCCTCTTTATTTTTTTCACTCTCCTTCAGATCATCTAACTCTCTTTGGAATCTTTCCTGGTTCTTTTCTATTAGATCTAATCTAGCAAGGACAGCATTCGTACAATCATTGGCCCTTTGTTGATTTTTCTGCAAGTTCTGCTATTTTCTTGGGGTTCTGCTCTTATTGTCTCTTCTGTGTTTTGATTAGACACCTCCATGTGGGACTGGGTGACCTTGTTGGATTTACTTGTAATTGATTTTTCTTTTTGTTCCTTTTGGCTGTGATCTATCCTTCACAGTGTAGGAATCTTATTTAATTTAGGAGGAAGTTGTAATTTACCCTTGAAGTGTCTTCAGTTATTATTGCCTTTTATGTTTGCCTCAATTAGGCTTCTGATGGCAATGGGGCCTGTCTACTCAGACAGAAAGGGCTGTTGAGTCTCTGGTGGGGACCAGAGGACCTGATGAAGGGGCTTGTTGGTCAGTGGTTGGGGTATGGGACTGGGTGGTTAGGTGTCCAAGAAGACAGGGGGTAGGGAAGAATGGCACACAGCAGACTGGCTTTGTGACAGGTTGGCAGAGGTTGGGAGGATCAGACTGCATAATCCTATGATGCTGAGGGGTGAGAGAATGAGATAGTGGGGTCGGGTCATTGGGACCATGTAGCACGGGGTGGATGGGACTTCCAGGTTCTGTGACACAATGATGCAGGGAGGTGGGACTGTTGTGGGTCAGGAGATACACAGTGGGGGGATGTTCAGCAGTCCAGGTGGGGTATAGTAGGGAGGAAGATAGAGGGAGGGAGGAGGGAATGGTAACCTGCTGGCCTGGTCCAAGTTTCCTGCAGGATGTGCAGAAGGACCTGATCACAGTTGGGATGGTGGTCAGGTGTCATGAAAGCCCTGGGATAGAGAAGGAAATGCTAGCTTGTTGGCCTGGGTCAGAGATGCCTGCACAGCAGATGCAGCTGGGATGGGGATCAGATGGCAGAAAAGCCCAGGGATGGAGGGAAATGCTAGCCTGTTGTTCTGGGACCGCTTAGCCTGTGGTAGTGTAGGAGGGGGCAGCTGGGATGGTGGCTGGGACTGCAGCTGGAAAGGCCCCTAGGATGGTGGCTGGGGGACTGCAGCTGGGATGGAGATCCATTGGCGGGAAAGCCCAGCAATGGAGGGGAAATGCTATCCTGCTGGCCTGGGACCAATTACCTGGTGGTAGAGCAGGAGAGGGCGGCTGGGACTGCGGCTGGGACAATGCTAGCCTGCTATCCTGGGACTTTACCCATGGTAGTGCAGGAGGGAGGGGCTGGCTGGGACAGCTGGGACTGGGGATGAGATGGTGGCTGGGATGGCGGCTGGGATGGCTGCTTGAGGGGTTTGAGGGACTGGTGGGCTACCCAAGAGTGTGGGAATCAGCAGATTCCCTACTTTGCTCCCCCACTGTATGTCTACTAGGATTTCCAAACCCCTAAGTACCCTAAAGATCTTGCCTTTCCTTCCCGGTGAGGCGAATCATGGTTAGGAGGATGCCATCTTGACGGGAGGTCTCTATTCTGATTCTTTTGCATTTAAAAGTTACTTGGTTCCCCTCTCTCACCGATTTTAACATTATCTTCTTTTCAGTAATGTTGGCATTTTATAAGGGGAAGTCCTTTTCAGGCCATTTCCCTTTGGTATTCTAAGTGCCTCCCGAATCTATATTTTTCCAAAGACTTAGTATATTTTCTGTGATTATTCCAATAAATAAGTTTTCTGTGCCATTAGTCATTTGGCCTTTTGTGTAGCAAAACAATGTGTTTGTATTTTTATTTTAATGTTTCCCAAAGGTCTTTCAGGTTCTATGCATAACTGTTTTAGTATCGTCTGAATGCTTGAATGCATCAATTGCATAAGTGCTTTAAATTTTCTTTTGTACTTGAGCTAGCTCATTGCTGAACTGTCCATTGAATGCTTGTTTTATCTGAGTTCTTGAGCTTTTCATTTCTAAAGGTTCTGTTTGTTTACAAATTCTCCCTTTATTGAATTTCTCATTTAACTTATATTATCTCCCTTAATTCACTCAGCTCTTTCTAATCCACCATTTCAACCACTCCATTATAGTTTTAATGAGTCAGAGAATTAGGAGTTGGGGGGGGTCACGATCAATTTTCTTTTCATATTTTCTCTATTTCTATGTTGAGATTTGCAAATCTGTTAGGATGGCTATCTCTTCCAATTTTATGTGAAAACCTTACTAGGGAACTTCTTCCTTGGCTGATGTTTCCATGGGTTATCATATTGTTGAGAAGTGCTGAATATATTTCCAATTGTATTTTATACCATAGCTTCTGTGTTACTACTGAGGTGGGGATTAGTGTATCTTGGTACAGTACATAAAGTGTCAGAGCTTCAGGGTCCCATTTCCTCTGTAGAGCTCACAAGAACAGAGTACTTTAGATAGGTAGCTATGTTATACATAGCAGAGCATCTGGTCTATGCCCTCTAATTTCTCCTTTAGTTGTTTTAACAGTGCATTATCTGAAAGTGGAACCTATGACCCTTTGTAGCTAGTGTTTTACTACTTTTTGTTTTCCTCTCTACTATTGTTGTGGGGTAAATAGTTCTTCAGCGCTACCCCTGCCATCTGTGCATTCTCAAGCCTGGTTATTGGCTAGAAATTTTTCACTGGGCTTCACACTTAATGCTTTACACATGCTAGACAAATGTTCTGCCACTGAGCTACATTACCAGCTTACCCTCATATTCTCTGAGTTAGAATATTTGATGAAGTTTGAGTGGTTTGAGTTGTGTGTAGAACAAGGTGTATAGTCTCTTAGCTGGGTTGGGATTATAGATCAGTTACAGAACCTCTGAGAGTACATAAAGCACCTGATCAGTGGCATAACAGGTAGCACTAAGAAGAAATAGAAAGGAAGTTAAAATCCAATAATCAATTATGACATCAACAACTCTAACAACAGGTGTGGTGGTAGCTGGAATCATATAAGCTTTAAAGTGTATAAGATTACCACGAAGAGAAAATGAATTAAGGGAGACGAAAACAGAAATTGGCAAGCATAAATAAAGTTAGAATGGTTAAAATATGAAAAGACATAATGATAGAGAATGGAGACTACTTTAAACATATAGAAAATAGAAGGGGGAGGGAGGCAGGAAATTGCAGAATTTGACTAATAGGAGACCAGAAGAAAGAACAGAAAGAAAACAAAAAAGGAGGGAAACATGTAAATAAATAAGAAATATAAAGAAAAACAGCACACATACACACAAATCAATCAACATATATAAAAAGTCTTCTTAATAACAAAATGAAAATATGGTTTCTGTTGATGATCCTGCTCAAGTATAGATATTCACTATTTATGTCCATTTGCACTTCTTTCTGTCTTCTTTGGAGAGAGCAAAGGCTGGGGGATACTCATGCTTTCATTTTTCAGAATCCTTCACCAGTTGGTCAGTGGGAGTAACTTTGGATCAAAGCTGGTTGGAATAGTTTTCAGGTTCCGTGCTCCCTACTAAAAGTTAGCATGGACTCAAAGTTCTCTCAGGCTACAGTTTACTGCACAAAGATTAGTTCATACCCCCAGGGCTAGGCTGGCACTGACTTGTGCATTTCTGTCTTTTAGGCACCTCTTTGAAGCCTGTAAGGGATAGGGCAAGTAATTACAGTTTGTACTGGGTGGAGGACTTGCCAAGTGCCAGCTCTCCACCACCCACACTTATGGACTATCTTTACCAGCCCAGGTTCTACACGCAGATGGGCTGTGCTGGACATCTCCTTGAACTCTGTAGCTGCCCCTGGCTGCATGTCTGAAAGGAAAAGTGAACTGCACTCTGCTCTTGTTTTCCAACTGGAATCCCAGTGCATGTTTGTTAATGAGCTCGCTTCCATGGCATTCTGCCTGGATCACAAGGTAGGTGCTGGCTGAAACAGAACATCTTCTAGCAAACATGTCTTTCCATAGAGAACATAAATTTTCTTTTCTAAAGTCAGACAAGAGAACATAAGATAAAGTTTCTTTCATATATTATCACTAATTGAATATAAAAAGCAGTTCCCTTTCACAGTGACATCAGAACACTTCTTATTGAGTAATTATTTGGAGTTCCTCCAGTAGGTTTTCTACACTCAAAACTTAAGTGTTTTTAAAAAGTCACTCATCTGATAACATATAAGCTCAGTCCTCCATATATCCCATCTTTGTTTTCTTCAGAATACTGACTTCAGTTTATAAAGACAGTGTGGCTATTTGATTAAGTCTTACTCTTTAAATATGAGATAGAAAAGGACCTGACTGGCTCTCCCCAAAGGATAGTTTTATCTTCATTTTCTTATGTTCTTCTATGCCTTCCACAGATACAGGTTGTTGTTATAGATGGCCTTTTCCATCTTGAGGTACAGTTGGGTGCCCCCATGCTAGCGCTGAGGAGGAGGAGGTGAGACAGATATCAGGATCTGAGCAACGCCACCTGTGAAAGATCAAACCCACCATCACAATTACTAGGCTGGTTTGGGAGATGGCAGCATCTCTCCACCCACAGGGGCAACCACTGCCACCACTGTTGCTACCACCCCAGCCTTTCCTGAGGCCATCACTTCTGTGGCTAGCCTGCTAACTTCCCTGCCCTGTGCTGTCATCATTGCTGCTGCATCTGTCACTGCGATGGCAACCACTATGGCCAAGGCCAGCCCATTGGTTGACTGCCTTTAAAGTTTGCAAAAGGACTGTCCTTCAGACTGCTGAAGTGGTGGTAGAGAGCACTTCAGGCACCTCAAGGCAGCAGAGTAAAGAGGAACCCATCTGGCAAGCATCCAGTCACATGCAAGACCCACTGCTGAAAGCAAAGAGCTAGAATGACAATGCAGAAAGCCTGACCCTGCAAGAGCCTCTCCCCTTTGTTTGTCTGTAGGTCACTCCTCTTGTCCACAGAAAGCCTTTCTGGAACTCTCCCCCTGTACTGCCACCCTTATGCTCTAGTGCAAGCCCCACAAATCCTGGTTTGGATGATATTACCTTGCCTTTTTTTTAAATTTATTTTTTTTATTTTTTATTTTGGAGAGAGACACAGAGAGAGAGAGAGAGAGAGAGAGAAAGGAAGACAGAAATGGGCGCGCCAGCAGTGTCTCAGCTGCTGCGAACGAAATCCAGATGTGTGTTCCCCCTTGTGGTCAAGTGCGGCATTGCGCCCTTGCATCACTGCATCTGGCTAAACGTGGGACCTGGAGATTGGAACCGCTGGAGATTGGAACCAATGTTCTTAGGCTTAGGAGGCAGGTGCCTTAACCCCTAAGCCATCTCTCCAGCCCTTACCTTGCCTTTTTATGATTTATTTCTCACAATGAGCAAAAAAAAAAAGCCCTCAACTGACCTGGTAGTACTACACGCTGGTATCACTAAGAACTGGTTATGCTAATGGAACATGGAAAGTGAAAGGACACAATAGACCTGGTCAAGCATCCTCCTGTGCATCCCTTGCCTTTAGGCACACATAATGAAGGCCCCCACCCAAAGTTGATCTTCCTGACAGACAAAGGAGAAGTTCCAAGAATCATTACCATAGGCCTTATTGCAAAATGCAGGTGTTTACTGTTACCTCAGGAATGGGATGACCTCCTCTGTGCAAATGTACCATGACCTTCCTATATCTCTTTATTGTGATTATATAGCATAGAATTTTTCTTGTCTCAGTTCTGCCTATGTAACCTATGTAACCTTGTGACTTCTTATAACAGTCACCCTTGTTTAATAATATGTAACTTTGTGGTTTAACTCCCATCCTGCTTTTACTATGAACATCATGTGATTATTTCCAATAGAAACTGACCCTCCAAATAGTTTGGGGCTGCACTCTGAGATCCTGAACTCTGCGGTATAGACCTGGTGCACCAGCGTTTCTTCTTTTTCTTTCTTTTTTTTATCCAATAAAACTTTGCCTCACTTTCCGTGAGTCAATGGTCTTACTTGTATGACACCAGACCTCATAACACTAAGACCCCAGAGCTGGCAGCACCAAAAAAAAAAAAAAAAAAAAGCTATACTTTGCTTTTTCATGTCAAATTGAGCAAAAGACTCCTTGGCTGGCTGATACATGTATGTACTGGAGCACAAAATGGGTTGTTTTAGTTCATCATTCTTGTTTCAGGGTCTAACATAGTGTCTTTTCCATAGTAAGTGATTAATAAATATTAGTGGAATGAGACAGAACATGGAGATTAAAACTGCATGCATGGAACAGAGTTCTTTGCTTATATATCTATATCTCTATTTCTATTTATATCAGCTCTGTGTGTGTGTGTGTTACTGAAGGAAGTATGAAAGTCCTAGGATGTTTCATATGACATCATTAGCTTTTAAAAATGTCTCATTGAACATCCCATGTCCCACCTTTGGAACTGAAAATTTAGCTGGGAAACTCTTGATGCTATTGCTACCCAATTTCATCAAACATAAGCTGAACAACGACTGCCATTGTCTTTCCCAAGCACATTGACATAACATAGCTCATGAATTTGTTAATTGATTCTTCCCTTTCTGTCAACAGATATTTAAGAAACAACAGCACTCTGACCTCTAGAATACAGGGTAATGAAAGTTTGGCCATTAACTGAGGCCACTTTTACCACTTGCAGTGTGGCAGCTGGTTGGAGTGGAATATTGGGCACAGGCCACCTTCCCTGCTTGAAGGTTCTCTCAGTCAACAGGACTGTCCTGCCTTCCTGTAAAGACCACATTGAAAAAATCAGTGTGCAGTTTTACATGATGTAGGTATTATTTTCTTTTTAGGATATGGAGCCAAACTGAAAAACAAGTTCAACATTTCCCCCTCCCACCAACATGTGGAAACTTACAATCAAGTGTTCCTTCAATGAGTATCAGAGGAAAACAATTTGTATTCTCTTACATACTATGCCAAACAAGTTGCTGTTTCTCAAGAGACGAGTTTTCCAATAGGACTATCAACCTCAACAATGAAGATGAAAGTTGGAAGTCCTTGGGTAGCTGGTGGAAGAGTTACCACTTCTTGCTAAGGAAAATTTAGAATCATAAACAGAGAAGACAACATGTTTAAGGGACTTAGGGAGCATTTCTTATACCCTTAATCTAGAGATTAAAGATTTATTTTTTGGAGGTAGGGTCTCACTCTAGCCCAGGCTGACCTGGAATTCACTATGTAGTCTCAGGGTGACCTTGAATTCATGGTGACCCTCCCGAGTGCTGGGATTAAAGGCATGTGCCACCACACCCAGATTGACTTTAAAGAATTTCTGAAGTTAATGGAGGGAAAAAAAAAATAATGAAAAAGAACAGAATGGGAAAAAATTCAATAACATGGAAGGACCACAAATCTGGCAATAGACGTGAAAGAGAAAAAAAAAAAACTGAAAAAAGATACAAAAGAAAAGCCACTTTGTCCCACTGCACAGACATTGGTGGGGAGGGAAGGCAATCAGTTTATGAAAGACAATCTAAGCTCTGAAGAATTCTAACACAATAGAAAACATCTCTATCTGTGGAAAAGGCAAGAAACTTTGCCCTTATGGCTAGAAGAGGACTCAAGAGCGGGCCCTCATGAAAGGTTGTGTACTGCCTTCTTTGAGTAGGGCTTTTAGGGTTAAAATCAGTTCATGGAACAAGGTAGTTCATAATCAGATAAATTTGTATACAAGCCTTACTAGATCAGTTGCTAGCCCTGGCATTCATGCTTATTTTGGAATGAATGGGTATCTATAAATTTGTATGTCAAACTAATGACCTTCAATATGATGGTATTTGGAAACTGATCTTTTGGGAAATTATTACAGTTGGGTTTGGTCATGAAGGTTAGGCTCCCATGACAGTATTAGTGTCTTTAAAAGAAGAAAAGGGCTAGGGAGGGTTGAAGAGATTGCTCAATGGTTAAAGGTGCTTGTTTGCAAAACCTGACTACCTGGGTTCGAATCCCCAGTACCCACATAAATCCACATGCACTAAGTGGCATATGTGTCTGGAGTTCATTTGCAGTGGCAAGAGGCCCGATGTGCCCATACTGACTTGCTTTCTTCTGCTGCATTCTTTCTGTCTCTCTCTCTCTCAAATAAATAAATATTTTTTTAAAAGAAAAGGGTTGAAAGATGGCTTAGTAGCAAAGCGCTTTCTAAGCAAGTTTAACCCAAATAAATGGCAGGTGCGGGGGGCAGTGGTGTGTAGAGGTGTGCACCTCTGATCCTAGTGCTTGAGAGCTGGATACAGACAGATCCCTCAGGTAAGCTGACTGGCTGAGTTAGTGAGCTATAGTTTCAGTAAGAGACTGTCTCAGTAAGTTAGGTGGAGAGTGATTAAGGAACATTATGTCAACCTCTGGCCTCTATATGTATATACACACATGTGCACACACAAATATATACACAAATGTGCGTGCACACACACACACACGCACAGGCTGCAATAATGTACGTGCATAGAAGAAGCTGAGGAGGAGGAACGAAGAAGAGGAAGGTCAGAGTGCGAGTGCTCATCCTTTTTCTCACTTTCTGTGCAAGCCAGGAAGAGAGCCTGCGCCAGGAACCAAATCTACTCCTACTTCAGCCAGGGATTACCAGCCTCTAGAAGCAGGAGGAATATATTTCTCCCTCTTGGGCCACCGTGGTATTATATTTTGGTAGCTTGTGCTAAGTGTTTAACTTGTTGAAGTGTATGTCTTGAGAAGTTGGGCTTCTCTAACAAAGTATCTAACACCTGATATATTTTTTTTTAATATTTTTTTATTTTTACTTTATTTATTTGAGAGAGAGATACAGAAATAGGCAGGGGGAGAGAGAGAGAGAGAGAGAGAGAGAGAGAATTTCCAGCCACTGCAAACGAACTCCAGATGCATGCACCCCCTTACAGAATTGAGCCTCAAACTGTTTTTCATAGTTTAACCACTAAGCCATCTCTCCAGCCCTAACACCTGATATTTTATAAATAATTGCATTTCTTACAGTCTTGTTTTGTTTTGTTTTGTTTTGTTTTGTTTTGTTTTTTGAGGTAGAGTCTCACTCTACTCCAGGCTGACCTGGAATTCACTGTGTAGTTTTAGGCTGGCCTCAAACTCAAGGTGATCCTCCTACCTCGGCCTCCCAAGTGTTGTGATTAAAGGCATGCGCCACCACACCGGCCCATTTCTTACAGTTCTGCTAGCTAGAAATCTAAGGGTCAAGGTGCTGGCAAGCTTACTGTCAAGTGAGGGTCTCATTTCTGCTTTCAAGATCTTATTGCTGAATCCTCACATGAAAGAAGGTGGCAAACATAAGGGACAGTGGATATGTGAAGCTTCTTTCTTAAGGCCCTTAACATCTAAACATCCCACCTCTTAATACCATTACCTTGTAACATTTTTTTTTTTCTTTTTGGTTTTTCGAGGTAGGGACTCACTCTAGCCCAGGCTGACCTGGGATTCACTATGTAGTCTCAGGGTGGCCTTGAACTCATGGCGATCCTCCTACCTTTGCCTCCTGAGTGTTGGGATTAAAGACATGTGCCACTACACTAGGCCTATCTTGAAATTTTGCCTTGAACTTTGGAGGGGACACAAACATTCAAACTCAAACCCTCATAGTGTCTCAGGTTCTTTATTTATGAATGGGCTAATAATGTTTCCTCCATACAATTTTCAGGATAATAGAAGACACTTGGCAGAGACTTTGAACCTGGTAAAGTGTTAGTGAAATATGAAAATGTTGTTTCTTTTCTTCCGGGATGTTTATAAAGTATTTAACTGCTCTCAAGTCTAATAGCCCATAAGAAGATGGCTCATACTCTTATGAGTAAAATGGAAGTATATTTAAGACAAATAATGGTTCTTGTGTAAGAAATAAAAGTTGTAGGTCACAGCTAACATTTGTATTGTTTCTTTTCACAACTGAATATTTCAAGTAGAAAAATAAAAGACTTTTAGTTAGCTATGTCTATGATATGAAAGAGTAATATTTTTATGATTGGATCTTTGTTTATACTTAGGTATGGACTGCAGTCCAGAAAACCTGGTCAAGATAGTAAGAGACCTTCAAAGTGAATTTGAAATAAAAGTGATCCTAATGCCTTCACCAATATCCCAGGTAGGCTTGCATCATTAGGTCCTGAACAGGCACATTTTTCTTATTCTTCACCCAAGATTGTTGTTTCTGGTCTGAGAAAGGTCTGGAACACAAATTGGTTGTTCCTGGCTCCCAAGCAACAAGATTGGGCAGTTTTCCCAGCCATCCTAGTCTTCCCTCAGACGTTAGTGGGTTCAGTTGATATCTGCATGGGATTTGTTCTAGGGCTCATAGCGATACCAAATCTATTGATACTCAAGCCCTTCATTTGAAATGATACAGCATTTTTATATTACTTAAGTATATTCTCTTGTGTACCCTAGATCATGTCTAGCTTACTTTTAATACCTAATTTCATATAAATTCTTGTCAATGGGGTCGTCTTTACTACTTTACTACTTAAAAAAAAAAAAAAAACAAACTTTCAATCTGTGGTGGTGGAACACAAGGCTGCAGAATTGGCAGATACTGAACTCAGAGGCTGTCTGGCTATGCTGCAAACATGAGGAAGGAGGGCTTTTCTCGGGTTTTTGTCCTTATGAGCATCTGCAGATGTTTGAAATGAAGACGGGATCCTTGCTTGCCTTGTGTCTAGCACTCCGAGAGATTCTGTTTGGTCTTGTCCCAGCCAATCCTTAGCATTTAACAATTTACTGGTTTTACTGATATTTTTCTTCCCTACTTCTGTGACTATTACCTTTTCCTCTTCCGTGTGAAAGGGGAAGAACTGTGTCTTGCGTCTCTTCAGAGGAGCTTAACATCCTTTGGAATTCAGTTCTGCTGGCTGCCCTGAGCTTCAGTCTCCCAAGTGGGATGAAAAAAAGACTGTTTTAGAGATGTCCAGGTTTTTCTCATTGTTAGCTTGGGAAGTGTTGTCTTCTTATAACATTATGCACCCTAAGTAGATGTTGGAAGATAGCGACCCTCACTGTACAAGGTTTTCCTCAAAGCAAGTACAGATGACAGAGATCATGGTTTGTTTGGTCAGTATTCAGGGACCATTGAAAAGCAGGCAGTGTCAGCCAAGAGGTCAAGTAACTGATCCAGAAGTTCCAGACACTTCTCCATTCCCTATGGAAATATTGTGGGGCAATCCTATGGATTTTCACAGCTGAATACAACCAAGGCTCTTTACCACCTGAAAAATTAGTTACTAAAAATGGTACCATTTTGAACCAAGTTGTCATGCTTTTACTAGAGATAAGTGACTAAACTAGTTTAATGTTCTCTAATGGTACCTGAAAACTGTTTAATGTTGCTATATAATATATTCTATCACTCTGAAACTTAGTGTCTTAAAATAATGAGCACTTATTGCCTCATAATTTCTATGTATAAGCAATCCAGGAATGCCTTGGCTAGTTGTCTCTAGTAAGGTCTCTCAAAAAGTTGCAGCCTTGGAGATTAGACTTTCATCTTAAGACTTGCCTGAGGTGTTTGTGGAAAGTCCTGCTTCTAAGCTCATTCAAGTGGTTGTTGGCAAACCTTGGCTCCTTTCCACATGGCTGAATTGTGATGTGACAGCTGCCTTCTCCCAGAAAGAGTGATCTGAGAGAGATCAAGAAAGTGTACACAAGAAAAGACTCACTGATATTATGGAAGTAGGAATGAGAACCTATCACTTCTGCTAGTTGTTGGATTAAAATTATTAAGTGCAGCTTTCATTAGAGGGTATGAGTGGTAGGAGGTGGGGATAATCAGGACCCATGGTAGAGACTGTTAACCACATTAGTTGAATGTTAATTAACGTGCCCAACAAATAATTGGATTGTTTTCATTTTCAACAGGGTTCCAATGTAATTGCAAATACAGTAGTGCCTTGAGCTAATGCAGATTTGCATTGGCTGGAATATATGTGCTAATAATATATTTACAAACTTGACTTTAACATTTTTATTTACTCATTATTATTTGCTGCCTAGTAACTATTTTCATAGTTTATTTTTGTACTTCCCTAAGTCTTAGTATTTATTATTTTAATATTTCTGAATTTTACTCATTTTGTTTTTGGAAATTCATTGTTGACATTAGTGACCTTCCCCACGTCCCTTGGGAAACAGACCTGGAAAAATGTTGGAGAATCAGGCTGAAGATAGAGTACAGTATTGTCTAAAATACCAAAGTTCTTGGGCTCAATTCCCAATACTACCAAAAATCAATGGTGACACCCCAAAAATTCAAAATAAATTAAAACGTTGGAGAATCACTGGCAAATTTATTGGATAGGAAGTTTAATTTTGACTCAGTTAAGATAAAAAATGAACTGTACTTTGAATCCCAAACATCTTTTTCTCTAACTTTGAAAATATACTTATTTATTAGGGTAAAATCTGCTCTTTACCAATTCAAAATTTTTATTTTCTTAAAAGATTTATTTTTATTTATTTATTAGAGACAGGGAGAGGGAGAGAAAGTGAGAATGGGCCTCCAGCCACTGCAAACAAACTCTAGACGCTTGCACCACCATGTACATCTGGCTTATGTGGGACCTGGAGAATGGAACTGGGGTCCTTAGGCTTCACAGGCGTGTGCCTTAATGGCTAAGCCATCTCTCCGGCCCCTTATTTTTTATTTTTTAAAGACAAAAGATTTAACCAAAGAGAAACCAGAATATTACATGTACATTTAGGTGGAATGTCACTTATGTAATCATTTAAAATTTGATTGTGACCACAAGATGGCTTTTGCTTTGTTAACTTGGATCATCGTGGCTGGATTGATGATTATGCTGCTTTTAGGAGGGATAACTTTGCTTTTAAGAGAATTGTAGAAGTATCTTAGTACACGCACAGGTACACACCTGTGATCCAGCATTCAGAAGGCAGAGACAGGAGAATCACTGTAAGATAGAGGCCAGCCTGATCTACATAGTGAGTTCTAGGCCAAACGGGGTAAGCAAATTAAAAATACCCCAGACAAACACAAAACAAAGACACCGAAGAAAACCTCTCTCAAAGAGGTCTGTTGTGAGCTGTGGGGATGGCTCAGTGGTTGAGGGAGCTTGGTCACAGAGCCTTACAGCCTGGATTCTGTTCCCATTCAAAATTATTGGAGCAAAGGCATTCAACTTTTCCGTTTTCGTGTGGCTAAAATGTTAAATTGACATCAGAATGATGAGAGGACTGTTTTAGAGGTAAGTGATTCACTCATCCAAACACATCATTGAGAAAGAAAGTGAGTCTCCAAATGTTTCATTTTCAAGGCAGGAGTTCAAATATATTCCAAACTCCAGCACAGATGGGTTGGCTTTGCCATTTGAAAATTAAAACTGTGAAATCCCCCACAAACTGAAACTTTTGAGTGCCAACGTGACATTGAAAGTGTGATACCTCAATATATATGAATTTGTTTTCTACACATAATTATTAAATTATTAAGGACTACAGTCTGCATTCTGAAAGTCCCTTCTCTGCCTCTGGTCCTGTCCCCTTCTAACAATTCTCCAAATATTAGGTAATGTAATTCTTTTGAAATGAAAATTTGTGCAGATTAGCTTAATAATTTTGAATTGCAGTAAGATCAAAGTCAGAAATAAGTTTCACTAGGTCTGACAATATCTGGCCTCTCCGAGCAGACCACTTGTGGAACTTCTTTTCTCCTTACCTCGTGGTTTATAGATCCTGAGTTTAAGTTACTCTGTTGTCTCAGGACCCTACCCTCCTTAAAACATTTCCGCTGTTCTGACCAGTCTTTCCTGTGCCCTTTCCTGTATGTTGTGGCACAGGTCGTTTATCATTTCCTTCTGGACACATTCTTTAACTTCTGATAAAGTCAAAATCCCACTACATTGTCAAATATTTAACTCATTTTGCCACTGCATTTTTCTTTCTATATTTCATTGCCTCTTGCCTTCCCTGTTAGACCATTAGTGTCCTCGAAGCAGGGACAATAGAATATTTTTTCACACTGCATCAGTTCAGAATCTGGACCAGCATTTCCTTTGTAATGTCTCGATAAAGGAGTTGAGCTTTAGACTCTGGTCGAGTGTGACTGATACCACATTGTGCTACATTTTGCTCTTCTGCTAAATAAACACATCTAATCTTAGAATATATGAATTTTAACTTCACATTTTTAAATGGTAGATGAATGATAGTTGAAAGGAAAAATTGAGGTCAGTAGAATAGAGAGAAATATCAAGTACAAAGAAGTCTCAGTACTAAAACATACAGAAGGAGATGTAACTAAAAGGGGGGGAAAGAAAGGAATGTGACAGAACTGAAGTAGACATGATGGGTTGATCTATGTGCTGAGTTAGTCCAGTGAAGACAGGGGGATTTACAATGTTTTTACTTAGCTATACCTAACCTATAGTTTCTAACCCTATGGAAAATCTTGCCTTCTTGACACTTAGTATTGTATTTTTCTCCCCCCCACCCAAAAAAAAAAACTAGCTGAAAGAAAGGATCAAGAATTTTAGTGACCTACTAACCCAGTTAAATTATTCAAGTCAGCCTGTAACCACAAAATAATTTCCTGTGATTCATCCACTGTTCTGACTAAATATGCTAAAACTCTTGGCAGTAGCTTCTAAAAATTACAATTTTTGTTCAAAATGATGAAAGGATCTACCTCAAAAATTATGAATGAGCCGGCAAGGTGGCACATGCCTTTAATCCCAAAATTCAGGAAGCAGAGTTAAGAGGATACCTGTGTGAGTTCAAGTCTGGCCTGAGTAAATTCCAGGTCAGCTTGGGCTAGAGTGAGACCCTACCTCAAACAACCAAAAAAGAGAAGAACAGAAATGATGACAAATTATGAATGTGCGGAATTCTGCTGGACTTCACGGAAGAAGTTAACAGGAAAGACTGCCAGAACACACTGAGGCACCTTGAAAGAACAGACTCCAAGCCCTGTTGGAAATGGATCATGCTCTCATCTCCCAGCTGGTACAAAGGTACACTTTATTAACTTCTGGAGTATATTTGCCTAGACTATACCTGATTATCAAATACCTACTAGGGATAATGACTCTAACAACAAGACATATTTAATACATTAGTAGTCACAGGTACAAAGTATTAATACAGAAGCAATACCTATGAGTGTAACTAAAAAAAAAAAATACACTTTGAAAGAAGAAAACTAAACTTTAAATTAAAAAGAAGAAAGAAAAGAGAGTCTCGTTTTTATCCTTTTGACTTCATTCAAAAACATTTACTGTTCAATGTTGCTGGGGAATCTTTTCAAATACTGATTAATATTTTTCGGTGGGGGCACAGTTTAATTCTACCCCAAACTGATCTGGAACTGTTTCTGTAGATCAGGATGGCTTCAAAATCTTGGTGTTCATCCTACATCTGCCTCCTGAATGCTGGGATTATAGGCATGAGCCACCATACCTGGCTCCCCAAATAATGCTTTATTTGATGTTTGTTAATTGCTACTAAAAGTGCCTAGCTCAGGTTTTATCTTCAGCTCATATGAACATTGCATTTGGTTGTCTAGACCTGAAATAAGAAAAATATATTATATTAGGAATAGTAATTTAAAAATCAAATTGGAAAGAGAATTTTCCTTTTACCTTATATTGTATGAACATTCTCTTTAAGAAATTGTCCATGACATCTAAACAGTAAATGTCAGTGGCATTGTTGAACTATAAGGAGGTAAAGGTCTATACATTTTTGTCTGATTCTTTTTTTATTCAACAAGTATTTACCGTGACATTTTCCAAACTGGTCATGATCCATTGCTCAAGTGTTCTCTGCAAAGGCCTGTGGTATCCCAGAAACAACAATTTCAAACATTCTTTAAAAAACAAAAAAAAAACAACTTTTAGGCTGAAGAGATGACTCAGAGGTTAAAAGCACTTGTTTGCAAAGCCGAATGGCCTGGGTTTGATTCCCCAGCAAACACATAAAGCCAGGTATACAGAGTGGCACATGCATCTGGACTTTGTATGCACTGGCAGGAGCCCCTGGCACACCCATGCTGTCTCTCTCTCATCTGCCTCTTTCTAACTCACATAAATAAAATTTAAACAAAAAATACTTTTATTAAACATTTTCATATGTATATAACCTATTTTGATCATAATTCTCTGTTATTACCTTCATTTTTAGGACATAAACTTAATTTACTTTAAATATTTGTTTATTTATTTGAGTGAGAGTGAGAGAGATGGGGAAAATGGCATGCCAGGGTCTCCTAGTATTGAAAATGAGTTCCTGCTGTATGTATCACTTTGCATTTTTTTTGCAGGTTCTGGGGTATCAAACCTGGCCTGTCAGGCTTTGTAATCAAGCACCTTTAACTTCTCAGCCATCTCTCCAGCCCTGTTATTACCTTCTTTTGTCCCCTTTCTCACACTCCTCTTAATGAATCTCTTCTTTCTAGCTAGCTTCTCTTCTATTTGATGTCCTTTTTTTCTCTTCGCTATCACCCATGACAATATATTGATGAGTCCAACATTACAATATTATACAAATCCTGTGCAGATAGGGACAGTCCCTGTGAGGTCTGAAATGCAACAGCCACTTTATATCTAGAAGACATCATTTCAAAGTACTCCACTCTACCTTCTTTTGGTTATTTTTCTTAATCTACACAAGAATGACTATAATTCATTATATCATAAAGTTATTGTAAAGATTTACAGACTAAAGAACACACACATATATGTATCTTAAATACTTATATGGCATATTACTATATTATAGTAATTAATAATATGATATAAGAAATAGCCAAGTAGTCCTATAAATGAAAAATAAAGTATTGAGTAATTAAATAATCCAAACACATAAATACACAAAGAAATTTACTTTCCAGGTCACCCTACTTTCTGTTGAAGGAGAATTTAACATATTGTTGGCTTTCAAAGTCCATATTCCTAGCAAAGTTATGTCTTCAGACTTTTTCTATCTATAATCCACTTCTCTAATGTTTTATGAAAAAGAGCTTGGACACCCTCTGACCCCTTCTGTAGTAGACAGCTTCAGGTTCGCGGAGATGAACTTCCAGACCAGGCACAGTTATGGAGGAAGGGATTTATTGAAGCTTTCAGATCCAGGGGAAGTTCCATAATGGCAGAAGAAGCTGGCCCACTTTTCACAGAACAAAACACACAGAGAGAAACCACAAGCCAAAAGCCACATAACACAGCACACCTCAGGAACTACAGCTAGTCACACTTTGCATATCTTTAGATTGAAATCTCAAACTCCCACCACACCTTAAGATCTACCCTATGACATTGCCTCCAGCCAAGTGGATGCATATGCAAACTATAAACTAATACAACACGGAATATATTGGGGGGGCATGTATTCAAACTACACCTCCCACTCAGCAACAACAATAAGTGGTAAAGACTGTAGTCTCTAGTAAAGAATATACAACAGATAAAAGTACAGTAAATGTGATTGTTACAATTGGGAAAGTTTTATGGTGTTGGGAAATAATAATGTTTCAAACAGGGATTTGACACCATAGCAAATTTGTAGAGAAACCTTGATGAAACCATTGAATGTAATTTTGTAGCATATAAAATATAATTGATAAGAATATTGAAATACTTTTTAGAAATGTCAATTTTTCATAAGGTTTTTATAAATGTAATGTTTATAAAACTATTAAGTTTTATAAAGAACAATCTTATGACAAGGTATAAAATCCATGGCACTTAAGCAAACAATAAATTAGAAGCATTATCATGTTGCTTTCCAGGCAGATCAGTCACCTAACTAGTCTTTCTTTTATTTATCATTTTTATATCTACTGGTTTGCTCTGAGCAATATTAATTTAAGTGAAGAACTGGAGAATTTCTTATTCCTTTTAAACTCCATCTTACTAAATTTGAAAGGCCATAGAAGTTTGGTAAAATACTAAAATTTTACCTCCTAGCACCATCCTTTCTTGTATAGAATAAGCACTTATTAGTTAAATGTATGAATGAATAATTATGTGAAGTTCATTATAGCTTACATTCTAAATCTCCATCTTTAAAAATGATAAAACTTATAGTAAATCTTGAAATTTTCCCTTAGCCTATTCTTGGAGTTTATAAGAGGCAAAGTACATGACAAGAAGTCAAAATATAGACACCATGATTTCTCTCTTTAAGCAGTACAAGAACCTAAAGAGAGTAGATATGTCTTGCTTTATACAAATTACAATGTCACAATATTACAGATAAAAAGTAACGAGGTGGATGGATAAGTCAGCAAGACAAATTCATCCAACCTCAATCTTATTTGTGATGAGCATTTTCTAAACCTGGGTACTTTTTTTTTCTTTCTCGTTTCCTGTCTGCCTAGCCCTCTTGATTTAGTGATGTGAATGAATGCTGACTCATTTCCTGGTGTTAAAAATCTTTCCTGGCATACAGCCTTCTTTGGCTGCCATGGCAAAAGTAGTCCACTCTTCCTTCTTTGGGCTTATTCCAGAATCAACTGTATTCAACTTAGACCTTTTCTGTGAAATCTTGAGCAGCTATTGCTTACATCCATTCACTTTATACCTCATATGAAAAGCCAGACAGAAGCAACATAATTCCTTTGGCTTTCTTTACTTTAGACTTTAAAGACTAAGTTTAATTTATTTTGTTGCCATATAAGAAAACTACAATTGATAGCACTGAATGAGAGGATTCAAACAAAGGGAAGGGATTATTAGAACAGTGATTTCAGCATCATGAGGAATCATCAGTGCTACATCCTGGGTTTATTCCCTCTGTTTTCCCAGAAACGTTTGTGTGAAAGGATTGCTGGACATGCCATTTCTTATTTCTATCTGTTGTATAGCAATTTCCCTGGAATTGAAATATTCTGTCTTGGGGGAGGAGGGAGTCCCAGAGTTCAACCAACTGGAAGAGCTAACTCTTTAAAGGTCACAGGACTACTCCCCAAGATTATAGGAGCAGTAAACAACTGTTGAGGGGAAGACTCTGACCAATGTTATGTAGCAATTTTGAATTAAAACATCCCCCCCCCCCAGGGGCAAGAGCCAAGGTGAGGAGACTCAGGAAGTCAACAAGTCTGGCAAAAAGACCCACTCTCTTACTTTATGTAAAGGTTTAGCTACTGCTTAGGATGAGACTAGCTAGTTCACTTTTAGAATCACTCTGATCTTTTCCATAAACTGCAGATTCAGAAATCCTAGAACATATCCTGAAAATCATATTTTAAAAATACCTGTAGCATGGAAACTATTTTCATGAAGGACAAACAGTTGATTTGACAGCAAAATGACCAAGATCTAATTTTTCTCATTGTTAGGGAAATGATACCTTATTGGTAGAGTGCTACAATAGTAGAGCAAGCAATGGAATATAAAATTCCATTGAAAATAGTTTCTTAAATGTTAACCATCACTTAAAGTCTCAGTTAGCTTGATTTAATCATCTCATAATGATTACAATACACCTCACAAAAAACATACCAAAGCATCAAATTGTACAGCATAAATACTAACATTTTTGTGTCAAATATACTCTAATAATGTTGGAAAAATTTGAAAAAAACAGTAAGCAATGTTAATATGTAGGACAAACGACTTCAACCAGAGGAGAAAGATTAACTAAGTAGTGCTAGAGAAGAATTCTGAGCTTAAAAATATTAAAGGGAAATGGTAGATGAGGAAATGAATGGCAATTCAGAATGATGGGTAGATATTAAAGTAGGCAGAATGGACAATGAGGCCAGAAGTGTGAATGGAAGTATTGAGAGAGGAAGAAAGAGAAAATGAGGAGACAGAAACCAAGCTGACTAATAGTATTGAAGGAAACTCAATGAGAAAGTGCCCTAGAAACAAAATAGAGAGCCTGGAAAGCAGGCTTGATCTTGAAATTTGCTCAGGAAGCAGGATAGTGTAGAAATTCTGTGGAAAGATCGCTTCAACGCCAGTATGAGGGAAAGTAGAGGGGTTTATTACCCGGGGGGCCAAGGAGCTTGAGGCAGCTCTCCAAAGAAGCTCTGACGCTGAGCTGAGATTTTATTTCCATTTTATAGTTTTCATAGCCAAGGGGCGGAGTAAGTGAACAAACAAGATGTGGCAATTTGCATATCAATCATTTCTGTAGCAGGCCACCCTAACAATGAACTACATTTTACTTTGTTTTAGCCTAAACTGCCTTTCCTTCTTAACATCCTTTTGGGCCTTTTCTGGACAGGACCTTCTTTGGGATTTTTCCATCTGCTGACAAAGATAAGTTTTAGCTCCTCAGCAATTAACTCTTACAATAACTCAATGAATTAGTTCAACTTTTACCTTATTTTCTACCAAAATAAGAGGATCCAACACCTGCAGGAGTGCATGTAGACCATCCCTAGGTTACATCTTGGAGCAACATTCCTAGCTTTAGGGGATAGGAACAAGTGCTGGGTGGATCAAGGTGAGTGTAGGTTGTTCTGGAATACGGTGTCTAGAACTATAGGACAATTCTTGTCATTAGATTTCATCAGTAGATCATAGGAATTCTTGTCAAATTTGCAAAGAACATGAAGCAAGTATGTGTTTTTCAGGACACAAATATAAAATCTCATTTCTTTTAATTTGTATAGTTTTTTTTTGTCTTTATCAAGAATTGAAGAGCAAGGGGCTTGTGATCTGAAGAGAGAAGAGAATTCCATTGTCAGGAAAACATAAATTGAGACAGGCAGGCCAGATTGGAAGGGTCATTTCATGAAGAAAATAGTCTTTCAATAGTTACTAGTATATTAGAAATGGAGGTAATGGCTTAAAGTATAAGGAGGAGAATTTCCCTGAAGTAATTTGTGTGTTGTTTTCACTGAAACTTTACCACCTAGTCCAATTCATTATACTATTACAGATTAAAGAAGAAAAAAAAAAAACATTTTTTATCCTTTCTTATTCCTTTGTACATTTTGGAAAAGACACTCTATTGTCTTTGAAATTCATGAAATTATTTATATAAATTCAATTATTTAATTCTTTAAGTACTACATAGAAACAAGATTAATTTTTGGATGTTTTTATCTGAAATATCTTGTAATATCTAATAGCTGTGATGACTTATTTGTGGTCTAAGTATTGTTTAAGAATGTTTGGTCTGGAGAGATGGCTGAGCAGTTAGGGTGCTTGCCTGCTGTAGCAGACAGTTTTAGGTTTACTGAGGTGAACTTCCAGACCAGGCAAAGTTATGGAAGAAGGGATAATTATTGAAGCTTACAGATCCAGCAGAAGTTCCATAATGGTAGTAAAAGCTGGCCTGTATTCATAGGACCAAATGCAGAAAGCCACAAGCCAAAACCATACAGCACAGCACAGCACACCTCAGGAACTCTACCTAGGCACACTTTGCATTTCTTTAGATTGAAATCTCAAACCCACCACCATACCTTAAGATCCTCCCAATGACACTGCCTCTAGCCAGAAGGTTGCAGATATATTGGGGGCCATCTATTCAAACTATCACATTCCACCCCAACCCCCAATACATTTTAAATCATCACACATTGTAAATTATATTCAGTCCAATTTCAAAGATCCCAATGTTCTTGACCAACTTAAGATAGTGAGTCCTATAAAATCAAACAAGTACTTTAAACATATAAAGGCATGGAGTAAACATTTTCAACTGGTATAAGGCATAGCAAGGAGAGACTAGAACAATGCAAACTCAGCCACCATCAGCAATCATCAAACTTCTGCAGTTCAAGTTCCATATAATCTGAGACTGACAGTCTCCAGATTTTCCAATTTTTCCCCTCCAGCTGAGCAGAGTATCCAGGGAAAACTTCCATCCCAGGCCAACACTGCACTCCATGGTAGCCCTTGCATAGTCTTGGCATATCCAAAACGTCTTCAGGTCTCCATGCAAACCATGGTCCCTTTTCCAAAGGCTCTCAGCCTATCAGGGCATCACACCCTGCCTCATGCCCCACCTCAGCAGCAGCTCCTGGAACTGTGTGCACTTCTTGATTCAATTCACGCATTTTTCATGCTTCCAAAACTATTACCAGGTGTGCAGGACAATAGCCATATTCTTAATTCAGGGAAAAAATAACTTGTAACCTTGACTTTGCATTTCTATCATAGTCTTTCCTCAGGCATCCTCTCCATTGTTTTAATGTAAAGCAGTTGGACAATAGCAGCTTCAATAACCTTAAATTAGTACCTGCGATTTTAACTTGCTTGAGGTTTTCCAACTTAAAATCTTAAATCTCTCAGTCCAATATCTTTAACCAAGCACATTAGTCTATTACAAATTTAACTTTGATCAAATTCTCTGGGCCTGGGCAGCAGGACACAGCCATCCCTTATGCTAGTAGCCCAGTTCCAACAGAGTTCCCCAGTCTTTCCTTCCCCTTAGAATGTTCATAAGCCAAGCCTAGAATTTTCAATACTGTCTACACTTAGCATTCTCAAACTCTCATCAGAATAATCCATAATACTTGGCTTGCCACTCCAGAAGGTGTCTTCAGTTGCAAGCACCAAGTCCATGCCTGTTCCTCCAAAACAAAGATTCCACAAGACCAAAATTCACATGGTCAGGTCATCTCACCCCATTTCTGGTTCCAACTTCTGTAGCAGACAGCTTTAGGTTCACTGAGATGAACTTCCAGACCAGACAAAGTTATGGAGGAAGGGATATTTATTGAAGCTTACAGATGCAGGGTAAGTTCCATAATGGCAGAAGAAGCTGGCCTACTTTCACTGGACCAAACACTAAGAGCAAATTCATAAGCCAAAACCCACACAGCACAGCACAGCACACCCCAGGGACTCCATCTAGGCACACTTTGCATATCTTTAGATTGAAATCTCAAACCCACCTTACCTTAAGATCCACCCAGTGACACTGCATCCATCTAGGTGGCTGCAGATACAAACTACAAACTAATAAAACACTGAATATATTGGGGGCCATTTTTTCAAATTACCACACCTGCAAAGCCTGAGGACCCAGTTTGTATTCCCCAGTACCCATACAAGCCAGGTGCACAAGGTGGCACATGCATCTGGAGTTCATTTCCAGTGGCTGGAGGCCCTGAAGTGCCCATTCTCTCCCTCTCTCTCTTTCTCTCTCTCTCTCTCTGCCCTTCTTTCTCAAATAAATAAATGAAATATTTTTTAAAAGAATGTTTATCAATGTCATGTGAAAGCTTTGGTCTAGGGCTCCCCATTTTCAAGCACATTAAAATCGTCTTGCATCTTAGCTTTATTGTAGCTAGTATACAAATTGTTTTAGTGCGGATGAATAGTTGATATAGTATCATATCTTTTAATATACAATTAATAATAATTTTCTTCTTATGTTTTTTTTTTTTGTTTTTTGTTTTTGGAGGTAGGGTCTCACTCTAGTCCAGGCTGACTTGGAATTCAGTCTCAGAGTGGCCTTGACCTCATGGCGATCCTCCTACCTCTGCCTCTGACGTGCTGGGATTAAAGGCGTGCACCACCATATCTGATCTCTTCTTATGTTTTTAAGCCAATAATGTGTTTGGAGTCTTAAAATTCTGCAAATTCTAAAATATAATAATTTTGCAGATTCATGGGAAAATAATTGGCCTAGGAACAAAAATCATTCTATACATGTAGTCTAATCTCTTGAACAAATTATATGTTAAAAATTCATTATAAAAATTATTGCAGAATGTTTATTGTCCATCAAATATTCCATTTCTCAAAATGATAGGTTTTTCTAATTAATCTTTGGGTTGATGTATTTTGTATTTGTCATGTTGAACATTCTAGAAGGCCAGTCTTCCTGTTTAGGCCTCATTTTATGTAAATATTAGCCAGAGTCTTCTACTTCAAAGGAATTTATATATTAATTGTTCCTCTTAGTTCGAACACCCCAAATATTATTTTTATTACTTTTATAAACATGTTTACTGAATTTTTTTGAACATTGTGAATTAAGCTCTTTTCTTAGTGCCAGTTGGGAAAAAATATCATGAGAATGTGTTGTTAACATTAGATTGATTGCACAATATTTGATAACTTATTGCTTATTTCCTGTGCTGTGGCCAATAGAAAAACATTTAAATGTCAGTGTAGGGCTGGAGAGATGGCTTAGCGGTTAAGGTGCCTGCCTGCTAAGCCTAAAAAAGCTGGTTCCAATCTTCAGCGGTTCCAATCTCCAGGTCCCATGTTTAGCCAGCTGCAGTGATGCAAGAGCGCAATGCCGCACTTGATCACAAGGGGGCACACATATCTGGATTTCGTTCGCAGCAGCTGAGACACTGCTGGCGCGCCCATCTCTGTCTTCCTCTCTCTCTCTCTCCTTCTCTGTCTCTCTGTCTCTCTCTCCAAAAAAATAATAAAAAATGAAAAGTTTTTTAAAAAGTCAGTGTATATAAGTTTTCTATAAAAATAACCTTCTCAAAGTTCAATTGTTTGCATACTGTGTTTCCTGCCAGCCCTGTCCTTCTATAGTATATAAGAAGGAAAAATATTTGACATTTCATAGACTTGCCAATAAACTGTTTCAAATAAACTGATTGATTTGATAGTACTTTCTAGAATAAAAAAATAATGTATATTATCAACTCAATAAAACTACTCCACATATAGCTCACTACTTTCCTCTTAATAAGCAATTCTATGGTTTAGAATCAGTGTGACTTGGAGTCTGACAACTGCCACTAGCTGGGTGGAGATGTGAAACAAAACAGTCCACAGGAAGCCTCCTGGAAAAAGCTGTGGGTCCATGTGTCAGTGGTACATATTAGATTCAGAAAATTGCTGAAAGCTAGTATTTTCTTTTCTTTATAGTTGAACAAAAAGATATGTTATAAAGTGGAGGAAGAATGGAATGAATATAAACATAATATTACTGACCTAAGCTATTATTACATGTTTGACCTAGATTTTGTTTTCTTTCTTTTGGAAATGAAATTTGTCTTTCTGTAAGCTGGTTTTGGTATTATGATATTATCATCAAAGGAAATGCAAATATCTGCTAAAATATCACCCACTTGGGAAAACACGGCTAATATGTTATAGATGGTATCTATATAGATTACTAGAAGGGATTTATTAAAATATTCTATTATGTGGTATTAAAAATCAGTTCAGATTTGAATTTTAAAAGAAACATGTGACCAAACAAGCCAACACATCCAACCAGCTCAGAACATTAGATTCTTACAGCATATCTTTATTCCTAACAATCAGACATAAACAAATGAAAATTATAGAGGTTTAAACATACCATTTTAGTCATAGCTTTCAACATGTTTCCCTTGTTTGCTACATTTAAATAGAGTTTTGTTTGAGCAATATGCGGTAAACTATGGGGCTGTTTGTATTTGTTTTTTCACTTGCTTCGTTCTTTACAGAAAAGAAAGAAATGAAATAAGGGGGATAAAGAGAAGCGAGAATAAAGACATGTATGTGGTTGGATAACATAATGGGCTATGAAGTCCCATAGAGTGATCCCTACAGACAAGAAAGCCCGAGAACTCCTGGGAAGAGCACGATCTAAGCAAAATGAAGATCTTCCCAAATAGAGAGGCCACAGCGGAAAACCCAGAACATAGTTTTTGAACTAAATGAATAGCTTTTGATGTATTCAGATATCTGGTTTATGTTGGAGTAAAAGAAACAAAGCTTTAACAACAACAAAAAATCTTTAGCTGCGGTTATTCTTCTCCAAAGCTGCTGCCATGGAAACCATACTTCATCTCCAAGCACTTGTGAGTTTCAACCTCATGCACCGGAAACTTCCTGATGCTGTTTTAGCCATGTCCTAGATGGAAAGAAATGCTGAAGTGCGAGCTGATGGAAGTAGTCCTGTGGCGAAGAACCCCCTGGGATCCAAGCTTTAAATCCTTAGCGTGGAGAACATAAGACTTGCAAGTAAAAACTGAAACGATTTTGCTGGCTCAACAGTTTCTGGTGGAGAATTGTGTGGGTGCTCTGTCTGGCATGTTTCTTGCTCCAAGCTAGTCTGTTCAACTGCAGGCTGAAAAGAGTGAGGATGGAGAAAACATAGGGCTGGGTTACAATTTTTCTTGGTGTGAAGCCTCCAGGGGCAACTTAATTTCAGAAATGGTTTTCTAGTTGTCCCACTCTTAAGTAAAATCCATCAAGGTCGGGGGCAGCCGTTGTTTCCCCTGTTAGATGGGGTGGATGCAATGAATTTGGGCAAAAATCCAAGGGTGCCCACCCATCCTTCCACTCCATCAACTTTATGGGCCACCAGGTGTTACACAGGCCTACCTAAAAACAGTGGTGAACTGGAGGCTACTTCCTATTTTTTTAAAGCCTGGCCAGAGAGCTGACAGGCCATTTATTTGATCCCAACAAGACTTAGATTTGCAAAACAGATGATGATACTAGAGATGCAGTGGTCAAACAATTGGGTACTCAGAACAGAGTTCTGATGATTATATTCCCAAAGAAGAATGGGTAAGTTTACCAATAAAATGAGTATGGCAAATGGGGCTATGAAGAATGTGATCACTGAACTGAGAGAGTTATTACACTGAAATTGACCAAATCTGCTATTGTTGTGAATGTCTGGTTTTGTAGCCAAGTAGTTACTTAGTGGGCTAAAATTAAAAGACATGGTATATATTTAGAGCTGTCTGCAGCAAGTATCAATGTATATATGAAAGATTAATCTAATTGGTGAGGTTGTTCTATGTAGCAGTAATCCTTTCCTGGAATGTTACAACTGCCTTATTGGTGACAGCAGCCTAGTGGCAGTCAAAGGGGAAAATGCAGAGGCATGGATCTCTTCATCCAG
Source organism: Orientallactaga sibirica (assembly GCA_036365145.1). Classification (NCBI taxonomy): domain Eukaryota; kingdom Metazoa; phylum Chordata; class Mammalia; order Rodentia; family Dipodidae; genus Orientallactaga; species Orientallactaga sibirica. Next base: position 13,705,663 of record JAEOAD010000033.1, on the reverse strand, counting down.
AACAAATCATGAAAACCTTTTGTCTTTTGTCAGAAGTTCCTTTGGATTGTGGGAGATTCCAAGTCAATAATCTAGATGTAAGGGAAGATTTAATTACAAGGTCTTTAATATGGAATATTCTAAACATTTCCATCCTCCGATGAGCTCTGTTTTCTATTGCTCTGAAAAAAAATCCCATATTCACTTTGCTAACTTAATTTTTGGAAACTCATTGTTGGCTCCATTTTCTTCATGCTCTTCTGAGTCAAGTCTAGTTTGTGTTCTTTACATACCAGTTTGTTTAAAAAACAAATTTTACCAGTTTTTTTTTTTTTTTTTTCAAATTCCAAACCAAAGGGTCTCAAGAATGATCATACTCTGTTAATAGCAGTGTGGTTCGTTTGTTTACTTGTTTTATTGAATGTGGTTTGTGCTAAAATGTGTCATTAGACTTGAAAAAGATTGAAGGATTGGGCCCACATTGTTTTATTACTTTTATTACTGAAAATAACTTTGTATTTTTATGCAAAAATTAATCAAGATAATCATGGTAAAACATTTAAATAACTAGTATGAGATAACTTGTAGTTAGCAGTATTTATGTGTTGGAACTCTCGTCTCTATGACCTCAGAATGGGACTTTGTTTGGTGAAAGAAAGATGTTATGTTCCAATGGGGGCATTTGAATTAATGTCATAATCTGATAGCCCACACTGCACAGTCCTTGATATCCAGGCCAATTTCTGTCTGGACAGTTGCATTTTAAGTAGTCCTACCCTTCCTTTTGGCTCTTACATTCTTTCTGCCACTTCTTCCACAATGGACCCTGAGCCTTGGAGGATGTGATACAGATGTTTCAGTGCTGAATACTCCACTGTCACTTCTCAGCACTATGGTGCTTTTTGGGTTGTTCCAGTGGTCACCACCATCTGAAAAAGAGAAGTTTCTCTAATCAAAAGTGAGAGTTGTGTTAATATATGGATATGAACATTAAGTGAAATGCTTACAGGGCAGTTTGGTGACCATAATATATGCATTTAGCCAGATAAGATCAGACATTACACCCCTAAGGCTCATGACCTCCCCCACCATATGCTTTTTAAAAAAGATTATTTTACTTAATTTTTTATTGATAACTTCCATAATTATAAACAATAACCCATGGTAATTCCCTCCCCCCCCCTTTCCCCTTTGAAACTCTACTCTCAATTATACCTCTTCCCCCTCTTAATCAGTCTCTCTTTTTTTTATGTCATCATCTTTTCCTCCTATTAAGATGGTCTTATATAGGTAGCGTCAGGTATTGCAAGGTCATGGATATCCAGGCCATCCAGGCCATTTTGTATCTGGAGGAGCATGTTGTAAGGAGTCCTACCCTTCCTTTGGCTCTTCCATTCTTTCTGCCACCTTTTCCACAATGGACCCTGAGCCTTGGAAGATGTGCTGGAGATATCTCAGTGCTGAGCACTGCTCTGTCACTTTTTCTCAACAACATGGTGCCTTCTGAGTCATCCCAAAGTCACCACCATCTGAAAAGAGAAGCTTCTCTAACCAAAAGTGAGAGTATCATTAATATATTGGTATGAATATTAAGAGAAGTGCTTACTGCCAGTTTGGTGAGCATAATATATACATTATCCAGACACCAGCAGATGTTACACCCCTAGGAAATCTTTTGGTGGGAATGCAATCTGGTCCAGCCATTGTGGAAATTAGTGTGGAGGTTCCAGAGATACCTAACAGTAGATTTATCGTACAACCCAGCTATACCACTTCTAGGAATATATCCTAAGGACTTGTCTCTCTACCTTAGAAATACTTGCTCAACCAGTTTATTGCTGCTCTATTCACAATAGCTAGGAAATGGAACCAGCCTAGATGTCCCTCAACTGATGAGTGGATAATGAAGATGTGGCACATTTACACAATGGAGTTCTACTCAGTGGTAAAGAAAAATGAAGTTATGAAATTTGTGGAAAAATGGATGGAACTGGAAAGGATTATACTTAGTGAGATAACCCATGCCCAGAAAGCCAAACATCACATGTTTTCTCTCATATGTGGATCCTAGCTACAAATGATGAAACTTCTATGTGAGTAGGAATAAAACTCAGTAGCAGAAGCCAGTAAGCTAGAAAGGGGATATAAAAGGAATAGAAAGAGACCGATGGGGGACTTAATTGGATGGTATTGTATATATGTAAGTAGAATAATAAATTGATGGGTGTGAAAAGGCCTAAGTGAAGTCAGGGGAAGAGATTGAATAAAGGAAAGGTTGAGGGAGGGATAATCAAAATCTAAGAGGATATAAATAAGTCATAGGGAAACCTACTTTTCTGGACAATGGAACACTCAGAAGCCATAGATTGTTACTAGAAATTTTTCAGTGCCAGGAAGGGGATACCTTCCAGTGAGTTGTTGGCCAGGGAGGTCACAGATACCCCCAAAATATTATAGGCCATTGCTGAGGCCCTTGGTTTCCCACCAGGAATAGATGGTAAGACCCTATTGCTGAAGACTCCACATACTTAGGCTGCAAGGTCACTGAGAAATCCTGCTGGAGCTGAGCTGAAAGCCTCCTCCAGGTAGACCAGCTGACAGAAAGTTGGAAAAAGCTATGCTGCATGCAGTTCAATGGGAGAGAGAAAACACCACTGAAGGTACTCAACAGTGAACACTGCAAGCTTTAAATTTGGCCAGCCAGGACAAATGAGCCAATGAGTGAAATAGTGGCATGTCTGTTATGGGGGAAACCAATCACTCTCTAATTGGACTGGAGGCCTACTCCATGGGATACTGATACTGAAAACCTATAACAGGGGTGACTACTTTTTTTAAATCAAATCAACATCCAATTTTTGGTCTCTTATTCATTTGTCCCATTTTTTCCCCTCTCAGGTGATTAATTCTCTGTAAGCTTTATGAATGCCAGACACTCATGAGCCGTTGGGGTATAAAGTCTGCTGGTGTCACACTAAATGTATATACTATGCTTACCAAACTGCCCAGTCAGCACTTCTCTTAATGTCTACACCCATATATTAATGCTACTCTCACTTTTGGTTAAAGAAGCTTCTCTTTTCAGATTGTGGCAACTTTGGGATGACTCAGAAGGCACCATGGTGCTGAGAAGAAGTGACAGAGGAGTGCTCAGCACTGAAATGTCTCAAACCTACCTTCCAAGACTCAGGATCCATTGCAGAAGAGGGGACAGAAAGAATGTAAGAGCCAAAGAAAGAGTAGGACTCCTTACAACATGCTCCTCCAGACACAAAATGGCCTTGATATCTATGACCTCACAGTGCCTGACACTACCTACAGAAGACCATCATAATAGGAGGAAAAGATCATGACATCAAACTGAAAACAGAGACTGATTAAGAGGGGGAGTGGATATGATGGAGAGTGAAGTTTCAAAGGGGAAAGTGGGGGAAGGGAGGAAAGTACCATGGGACATTGTCTATAATTAAAGAAGTTGTCAATAAAATAATAAATAAATAAATAAGTAAAATGAGACCTAGTGTGGCTGGTTTAAGTCAGGTGTCCCCCATAAACTTAGGTATTCTGATTGCTAGTCTCCCCAGCTGATGGCAATTGAAAATTAAAGCCTCCTGGAGGTGGTGTATTGGTGGGGGTGGGCTTATGGGTTTTATAGTCAATTTCCCCATGGCAGTATTTGGCACACTCTCCTGTTCCTGTTGTCCTCCTTATGTTGGCCAGAGGTTGATGTCTACCCTCTGCTCATGCCATTGATTTCCCTGCAGTCATGGAGCTTCCCCTCAAGTCTGTAAGTCAAAGTAAACCCTTTTTCCCTAAAAGCTGCTCTTAGTCAGGTGACTTCAGCCAGCAATAAGAACCTTATTGCAAGATGTGGTAAAATATTTTAGTGGTGGTGTTTGTTAGCATATATAAGACCTTAAATTCAACTTTCAGCACAAAAAAAAAAAAAAAAAATGAAAACATGAGATGTAGACCTATCAAGAATCACCAGCACCACCACAGTAAAAGCTGTGTGTGACAAACATGGCAGTGTCATGCTCACATGACATGAACTGAACACATTTCTTCTGCCATCATGAAGAAAATAAGGACATACACTCTCACCACTCTTTTTAAATGCTTGTTTGTAATTTTAGCCGGACCAATAAGGAAAAATAAAGAAATAAAATGGATAGGAAGAAAGAAAGAAAGAAAGAAAGAAAGAAAGAAAGAAAGAAAGAAAGAAAGAAGACATCCAATTACCCCTATTTGCAGATGATATGACATTATGACTGAGAACACTTTTAGACTGATAAAAAATAATCAAATAAAGTGATAAAAAAATCAACAAATGAAAATCAGTACCTGGTTTATTAACTAATAATGAATCTTATGAGAAAGAAATCAGGGGAATAGTCTAATTCACAATAATCTCAAAGAGAACAAGGGTTCTAGGAATGAGTATAATGGAGGAGATGACGGACCTCTAAAATGAAAACTATAAAATAGAGCAGAAGGAAGATCCTGAATGATAGGTGCTTATAAAATCTGTGTCCAAGACACACACCACATCCTGCCTGCCAAGCTTCCTGCCTGATTGAGGCGTCCTCTGCTGAAGAGGTTGTGGTGACAAATGCCCTTCCTCATGAGATCCAGGAACAATAGTATTTCAAGATAAAGACTGTGGATATCAGCTTAATTATTTTTAAAGAAATTCAGACAATTCAGCAAGGAGAGTCCATAGCCTTTCCTTTCTGAAGTATCACAGTGGACAACTAGCTCACACAGTTGTCTTGACTCTTGACTCTGGAACTCCAGAACAAAATGTGTATGGAACAATGCCAACATTCAAGTGTATAGTGTGCTCTTTCAGAGGGGACTGGAAATAGTCTAGAGTTAGACTCACCAATAACATGGCCTTAGATATTCATCATCATTAGTCCAGTTCCTTATATTCCTGATCATATACCAAAAATCTTATTGATGAAGAAGAGGAGTTAAGACAGTTAACTGGCAGTTAATGCCAATGTTATTCAATTATTTTAACTCTGGCGAATGCAGTTGTGATTTTGAACTGGCAGTGTTCCTATCGAGTTTTCCTCTCCACACCCAAGTTCATATAAACCTTTTGTACTCAGATTTTCCTTTCAGAATCATCTGTACCCAGTGCTATTGAACACTGAAGTATTCATGTTGCTTACAATTTTCAAATAAAAATGGTTTCAGTCAAAAAGAAATACTGCAGAAGGAAATTGGAGAAGTCACTAGGAAATAATTCTTAAAAATATTCATAGGTAAAACTAATGTTAAAATGTTCACAGCAATAAAAGAACTGTATGGATTTAATGCAGTCTGCATCAAAATTTCAATGACATTCTACGTAAAATCAAAAGAAACAATCTGAAAATTAATATAGAAGCACAAAAGAAACTGAATAGCCATACAAATCCTAATCCAAAACAGTAAGGCTAGGCATATTACAAAATTTGTTTTCAAATTATACTATAGAGCCATAGTAACAAAAACAATATGGTATTGAAACAAAAAGTAGATATTTTGACCAATGCAATAGAATCGAGATCCAGAAATAGATCCACTCCACTGTCACCATGTGATTCTCTTGAAAGGGGCCAAAAACATATTTTAAAGAAAAGACAGCCACTTTAATAAATGGTGCTAGTTAACTGTATATGTGCATAGGAAAGAAAATCAAGATGTCCCCAACTCAGGTAAAGAAATCAATTCAAAATGGATCAAAAACCTTAAAGTAAATTCAGAAAATCTAAGACTATTAGAGGAAAACACAGGCAAAACGTCACAATATAGGCATAGGCAATGACTTCCTTATAAGGAAACCAGTACCTCAAGGCATAATAGAAAGAATTGACAAATGGACCTGCATGGCAATTGAAAAAAAAAAATCTTCTACATATCAAAGGAATAATCATCACGGTGAAAGAGACAGCCTACAGAATGGAAGAATGTCTTTGGCAGCTATTCATCTGGCAGAGGATTCATATCCAGGAAAGGATGAAGTGTTTAACACCCAAAGAACAAATACTCCAATCAATCAACAAATGAGCAAATGAACAGATACTTCACAAAAGGAGAAATAGCAACAGCTTAAAAATATATGAAACAGGCTGGAGAGATGGCTTAGCAGTTAAGGCACTTGCCTGCAAGCCAAAGGACCAGATTTGATTCCTCAGGACCCGCATAAGCCAGATGCACAAAGGTGTATATGTGTTGGGAGTTTGTTTGCAGAAGCTGACCCTGGCCTGACAATTCTCTCTCTCTTTCCCTCTTCCTCTCTCTCAAATAAATAAATAAAAATAATTTTAAAAAATACATGAAAAAATGTTCTACCTCTTTAGTCAACAAAGAAATACTTCAAAAGTACTTTACAATTTCATTTCACCTTGGTCAGAATGGCTATCATCATGAAAAAAAATTAAAATACTGGTGAAAATAAGGTGGAAAGGAAACCTATACAATGTTGATAGAAATTCAAATAATTAACACTCCTACTACACTAATCAATATGGAGGCTCCTTAAAAAAAATCTAAAAATGAGACTAGCAGGTGTCCCAGCTATACCACTCCTGGTTGTATCATCAAAGGAATCAGAGTTGTTTAATACAGAGTTAGAGTTAATGTCTGGTCCTGAAAATGAGGAAATAGATAAAGGAAATGTAGTATATACATACAGTGGAGTATACAACCATGAAGAATGGCAAAATCATGGAATTTACAGGAAAATGGATGAAACTAGTGATCATCACACTAGGTCAAATAACCCAGATTCAGAAAGACATTGTATTTTTTTCTAGTATCTGCAACATAGTACAAACAAAATAGAATGAAAATAGAGGTTTACCAAGGAAGAGAATGGGGACTACCAGATGAGGTAAAGCAAAGGCAATGGGGCAAATACAAAGGCAAAGTACCTTACATGAATTTTATATATATGAAAATGTCATTGTGACATCCATTGTTAATAACATGCAATTAATATGCACTAATAAAAATTTTAAAGACATTCAATAGAAAAATCTATTATGTTTATCTTTTAATCCCTATGTAAATTTGTGTGTGTTTGGTCTCTTAACAATCATTATTTCTTCAATATTCTTCATTGAAGAGTTTCCATTTAACTTAGAATTGTGTGAAGCACAACTATGTGCTACTATGTCCTATTCAATATGAAATTCAGAAGATGTCTAACATATAGGCATTTTAATTCTCTCAGAGGAAGAGACAGAGGAGAGAAGATGATGGGAGGAGTATTAACTAAAATTGGAAGAGTTATGAAAAAGCTATATGGGGACCTATTACTTTGTTAGCTAATTGAAAGTATAATTTTATTTTCTTTTTGGTTTTTGAGGTAGGGTCTCACTCTAGCCTAGGCTGACCTGGAATTTACTCTGTAGTCTTAGGGTGGACTTGAACTCACAGAAATCCTCCACCTCTGCCTCCCAAGAGCTGAACTACTTCACTCGACTGAAAATATAATTTTATATATATATATATATATATATATATATATATATATATATATATATATAATTTAAAAGAGAGAGTTTGGGCAGATGTACCCTCTGTGGGTAAAGAATGCTGCACCCAGAATCCATAGATTGTTACAGAAAAATCCCAGTATCATTGGTGGGATGCATTCCAGTTAGTTGTTGGTCAGGAAGGCATTCACGGCCCCTACAACCATACAGGCTATTTATTAACCATCAGAAGTATATGTTAAGAACCTATTGATAAAGAAAACACATATTCAGTTGAAGGATAATGAAATCAAGCTGGAACTGAGCCAGAAGCCTCCTCTTGATGGCAATTTGTCCCAGTGTTGAAAAGTATTATGCAGGCTAATGGCGAAATCATCGACAGTCTTAACCAACAGTGGACACTAAGAGGTACACAACTGGCTATGCAGGCCCACTGGTACAATAACAATATAACTGTTACAGAGGTAACTAACGGCTCTCTGATTGGATTTGAGGCCCTTTCCATGGGAGGGAATTCATACCTAGGACTGACAACTTAGTCAAAAGCCAGTGGCTACAGAGGTCATAGCTCTAAGGAGGAAACTTCTACTGTTGTTTGGCTAAATGGATCACATTACCCTCTAGATATGTGTGTTTATGCCCATAAGTTAGTACTACTTTTACTTTTGGTCAGAGAGGCTTCTGTTTGAAGAAACAAACTCCAAATGCATGTGTCACCTTGTGCATCTGGCATATAGGGTCTAGGGGAATCAAATCTGGGTCTTTTAGCTTTGCAGGCAAGTGCCTTAACTTCTAAGCCATCTCTCCAGCCCTATTTACATGTATTTTTGCCAAAGCTATTAAATATTATAAAGACCTATTTCTTAAATTAATTCACAAAAATATTTATGAATGTTATAATACTAGTTTCCATATGACACTGAACTAACAAAAATATTAAATTAATTTTCAAGGGTTCATAAGGGTATGTTCTTTTAGTTAAATTGAAGACAGACTTTATGGCTCAGGATACCCAATATGTTAATAGAAACATGTGCAGAAAATCTGTTTTCTTACTTATTGTGGCAAGAAAACACAAGATAATCATGAGGAGAAATATACTCTGTAATATCCTGTTTTTATAAACCATGCCATTGAAATAAAAGAAATTATGCCAAATATAGTGATGCTTGAATAATTAAAGTGTCCAAAAGACTTCTAATGAAATTATATTAATAAGAAATTCTGACAATAGTTTCACATATAAAATGTTTTAAGAAATATATTTAAACATGATGACAAAAAAATTAACACTCTCCATTTTGTACAAGAAATATTCTAGGGTTGGAAGACAGCTTAGTGGTTAAGGTGCTTGCCTGCAGAACTAAAGGACCTAGTGGGATTCCTCAGTACCCACATAAGTCAAATGCACAGGGTGCACATGTGTCTGAAGTTCGTTTGGAGTGGCTGGAGACACTGACACACTCATTCTATCTGCCTCATTTTCTCTCTCTCTCTTTCCAATAATTAAATAAAATATTTTTAAAATGAAATGTTCCAAAATATCTGTGCTTGTTTTGGTGTCCCCAAACAACAGTTTTATTGCTTTGCCTGGCCCAAGTGGCTTAAAATCAATTGCTTCCCGAGAGGCTGGGTGGGTATTGCACTAGTTTGGTTTTACAAAGGAACAGAACTAATCAAATGTATCATTTTTTTTTTCTTTTTTTGGTTTTGCGAGGTAGGGTCTCACTCTGGTCCAGGCTGACCTGGAATTAACTATGTAGTCTCAGGGTGGCCTCAAACTCTCGGTGATCCTCCTACCTCTGCCTCCCAAGTGCTGGGATTAAAGGCGTGTGCCACCACGCCCGGCTATCAAATGTATCTTAAAAGGTTGATTTACACAACCAGAAGCTAAATATTTCTCAAATGAGGCCTACAGGCTGGACAGCCAGGAAAACCACAGCTTCTAGTGTAAACAGGGATGCATCCTAAGCTCTGGGGTAAAGACCTGGAAGCTCCCTGGAGAACCACTGGTGCAAGAGGATATTCAAAGACAAAGAACATAGAGCTTGATATCTGCAGCCTAGGGCAGCAGCATGCAATGCATACTTAAGAAGTGTGAAGCTTGTATGCATGAGGAAGCTCCTTCCTTTTGCTTTTTGCCCAATTCCGGTCCTCTACCTATTAAATGATGCCATCCACATTCAGTATGGGCCTTCCCTACCCATGCAGTTTTATGACCCATAGGTCAATCCTCTATGGAAACAGCCCCAACACCACACACGCACATGCATGCAACACACACACACACACACACACACATACTTTATCAATTGTCGAGGAGTCCTTCAATATGCTCAAGCTAATGACCAAGATTAATCATCCTAGGGATCAAGCACGGAAGAGAAATCGGGAACTCCCTAAGACTTATATCATAATACAAAAGCATGCCCATTGCCAGTTCCACTCATCTTTTTGAAAATTTAAATTTTCTGAACTAAATGTCAGACCTGACTTCATTCATAATTCACTTGTAGAAGGCTGATTTTTTTTTTCAAATTTAAACCTTCTAATGTTTATATATAAGAAATAAACTGGGCATGGTGGTGCATGCATTCCAGCATTCAGGAGGCAGAGAGAGGAGAATCGTGAGCCTGAGCCAAAGTGAAAAAGAAAAGAAAAGAAAAGGAGCACATATACTTTTGCAAGCATAACAAGTATGTGTGATATAATGAAAAGAAAATCAGGAAAGCAGCAGGGGTGGTTCTTTTACTGCCGGTCCTTTTATTGCCACCCAGATAATGATTTGCTGTAAGTGCTTCAGAAATTCAAGCAACAACTCAGAGACTGCTAGCACTTACCTTTGAAGCAGATAGGAATAGCAAATCTTTCCAGGTCTGACAGACATGGGTGGGGGTCTTCCCAGGTTACATAGATGTACTTCAGTGTAGCCTGACTAGACACACAGTCTTTGAAGAACCTGAAACCCAATCTGGACACAGTCCAAGATGATGTCAGGGTGCTTACAAGACAGGGTAGAGCCTCTCAGGCTCCCACACTCCTCTCCTTCCCATAGATCTGGGAACAGGAATGGAGAGAGGGCGCTTGAACATTTTAAATATGTTCTTTAAGATGCATACAATAATAGCTAAGGGGAAAATTATAAGAATTACATATGACTTGACCTTATATAAAGACCTTAGCAACATTTCTGAAATAAAAAGTGTCATTATAAAATGGAAGTAAAGATACTACCTGCTCATAGGGGTTGTGGTGGCTTGCATCAGATGCCTCATATAAACTCACTCTCGTGTTCTGAATGCTTGGTCCCAGCTGATGGCAATATGTGATGTGGAGCCTTTCTGGAAGAGGTATGTTACTGGGGGAAGGCCTTAGGATAGCACTCTTTTGCTAGGGCCTAGTTCACTCTCTAGCTACTGTTTTCTACATGCTGTGGCAGAGGTGTTGTCCAGCCTCTGCTCATGCCATGCTTTCCCCTGCCAGCATGGAGCTTCCCTTTGAGCCTATAAAAAATAAATCCTTTCCTCCTATCAGCTGCTTTTGGTCAGGTGCTTTATGCCAGCAACAAGAAGGTAACTATAACAGGGGTGCTGCATGTATTAGGCATGTTAATTCACACAGAACAAAAGAGGATGACTGGAAGCAATAAGCCATTCACAAGAGGGGAGCAACAGGAACCCTTCACATCCTGCCAGGTGCTCTGCACGGTCCTTTCCCAGCACCAGCTCTTCTTCTTCTATACTCAGTTGATGTTCTTCCTAGTCTTGGGGAAATAAGGCCATATGACAAGTTGAACTCTCTCTCAAAAGGACAGCTCACTATTCATAGCCAACATAAATCAAATATAAAACAATTTGTTTAAAGAAACATGAACAGAATAATAAATATGCCATCACTTACATTGAAATATTCTAATGGAAATATACCCAATGACTTCAGTTCCTTTCCATGATTAGGAAGCCCCAAGTGAAACTGTGCTAAAAGGTGGCTAAAGGGAAGCTAAGTAGGAGGTGGCCAGTTAAAGAATTAACAAATTAAGAATCCAGAGCTGGAGAGATGTCTTAGCAGTTAAGGCACTTGGCTGCAGAACCTAAGAACTTGTGTTTGATTCTCCAGGTACCACGTAGCCAGACACAAAAGTGACGCAAGTGTGCAATGTCACACATGTGCCCAACTCACACATGTCGGGAGTTCTTTCACAGTGGCTGAAAGGCCCTGGTTCTCCAAATCTCTCTCTCTCTTTCTCTCTCTCTCTCTTTCTCTGCCTCTTTCTCTCTCTCTCTCAAAAATAAAAAGTAATAAAAATATTTCTTGAAAAAGAATCTAGGAGCATTACTTTATAAGGGGGTAAGAGGAGCTACCAATAAAGAGAGTACTCTCTGTTCCTCTTCCAGCCCTGTCTCCTCCAAAGGGCAAGCACTCACCACAAAGATATGCTTTTCTACCTCACAATTTTTACAAATATATATATTTATTTATTTATGAGAGAGAGCAAGAGGAAAAAGAGAGAGGGAGAGGGAGAGAATGGGCATGCCAGGGCCTCTAGCCACTGTAAACAAATGCTAGGTGCATGTGACATCTTGTGCATCTGGCTTATGTGAGCCCTGGGGAATCAATCCTGGGTCCTTCAGATTTACAAGCAAGCACCTTAACCACTAATCCATCTCTCTAGCCCGACCTCACAATTTTTTAATACTAGGACTCCAATGATCCATGTGTAGATCTTTCTCCAGGTATGTTCCCGTAAGATTGGACCACCCATCTATTATATGGTCCATAGGTTATACCCATTCTCTCCCTCTCTCTCTCTGTTTCTTTCAGAAAGAGAAAGAAAGAAAGAAAGAAAGAAAGAAAGAAAGAAAGAAAGAAAGAAAGAAAGAACAGAGTGAACATAATTGGACACCAACTAGGCATGAAAGTCGAGCAAATCTAGGAGTTCTCACCCTGAACCAAGTTTCTGGACCATTTTAAAGTTGTACCTTCCAGTCCTGGAGTTATACCTTTGTTTTTCATTTTTATTCCTTCTTTCTCTTCATTAAGTGAGAGAGAATACATGCTTTCCAAGATAGAAACCAATTTAACCTCAGCAAAATTGGTGAGATCACATTGTGAAATAGAGGAATTCATTATAGAAATAGAAAGGCAAAACCCATTTATTTAACAATTTATTAACTTAGTAGCAGTGTTGTGGTAATGTTTTATTTTTTAAATGATATACTTAAATGGCATACATTGCCCCATTTTTTATAATTTTTTTTGTTTTGCATTTTTAAATGTTTCATTTATTTACTTCAGAGACAGAGAGAGGGGAAAGGCAGATAGAGAGGGAGAGAATGGTCACACCAGGGCCTCTGGCCACATCAATGGAGCTCCGGGCACATATGCCACCTTGTGCATCTGGTTTTTCTATTGGATACTGGGGAATTGAATCTGAGTCCTTTGGCTTTGCTGGCAAGCATCTTGTCTGCTGAGCCATCTCTCCAGCCCTGCATTCCTCCATTTTAAAAAATTGGTGACACTCTGCAGTATTAAGAGCAAGTTTAAGATCCTGAAATGACCTTTGACTTGTTAACCTGGACGTGTTAAGCAGACTGCTTCATGACTACTTGATTTCCCTTCACTCACTTTCAGATGAAAACAGTCATTGTTTTTCTCTGGTGTGTCATGTGCAATTTTCTGAAGTCATATATAAATAGACATACTAGGAGAAGGACTAGGAATTTATGGGGAAAACTGACAGTTACAAAGCATCTTCATCTGTATTATTTCAATTTGATTCTTAGAAAACCCCTTTAAAAGTAGATACAGAAGATACTTTTTTAGCTGTTACAAAAAAAAAAAAAAAACAAATAAAAAAACTGCAGAAATGTTTTCACTTTGATTGACAGCAGAAATAGAACTTGAACCTAGTCTTCAAAAATCCTTTTCTTAAAGTAAGTAATATATTTATAAAAGTTGAAAGAATTTTTTAAAAAGAAGTTCTCAAATATATGTAATATATTATTTCATCTTGTGAAGATGGCTCAGCAGTCTTCAAAAGACACAGTTTCTCTAGTTGGCTTCTGTTTGAAATCTCTCCAACTTCATTGATATAACTGATGTCCAACTGGCTTCTGCCCTAGAAATTCTACACTGTCTTTTTTTAAGGAGAGAGAAGGGAATCAAAGAGAAGCAAACGATGTAATTTTAGTACTGGAACTCATCTATTTTTACTTAAAGTCATTGAAACTCAGAAAAGTTAAGTGAATTGCCCTAGAGACTGGAGGAAAGCCTGTCTATGGAGGCATGCCTGACTTAGATCAGAAGGCTTTTCGTTTCCCTCTTCCCCATGAAACGGCTTTCACTCTGTTCCGTTGCTTTTATTATTTATTTTCTTATGATCTTTTCTTCAATTTAATATCATCTCTGTTCTGTTACTCAAAATTACTAATATGAAGATATGGATGAGACATTTGTACATCTCATATATAATTAGCATACTTATATGTAGTTTATAAGCCTAATGTGGAAAATACTTCTTATTTTCCTATGTACTTTAAGAAATATTTTTCTTTCTTTCTTTCTTTCTTTCTTTCTTTCTTTCTTTCTTTCTTTCTTTCTTTCTTTCTTTTTGTTTTCTTTGGTGTTTTTCAAGCTCAGGCTGACCTGGAATTCACTATGTAATCTCAGGGTGGCCTCAAACTCATGGCGATCCTCCTACCTCTGCCTCCCAAGTGCTGGGATTAAAGGCGTGAGCCACCATGCCTGGCTGTATTTATTTCTTACATTGAAAGTGATCACTTGTTTTTTTCACATGTGTATGGACACATGGTGTTCATGCATGTGGTATTTGTGTTCATATGTATGGGTGTATGTATGTGTAGGGTGGTGAAAAGTCAACATTAGGTGTCTCCTTCAGTCACTCTCCCATTCATTTTTTTTTTTTTTTTGAGACAGGGTGTGACATGAACCTAGAAATCACCAAACCAGTTCCATTAGCTGGCCACCAAGCTCTAGGCATCTTCTTTTATCTGTTTGACCAGCACGTGATCATGCATGCATGTAGTCACACCGGGCATTGTACATGGGCACTCAGTATGCAAACTCAAGTCTTCGTGCTTATGAGTAAAACACTTTACTCCTGAAACATTTCCCTAGCCATAAAAATTATCATTTCAAATGATCACAGTGTTGCATTGTGCTGATGACTCCAATTTATTTAAACCATTTTCCTAAACTTAATACTATTTTCTATTGTGGAGAAAATTTTCATAAAAATAACTACTTTAATTTTCACAAATGTCTTCTTTGAGTAAATATCAAAGAATGATGTCACTGAGCTACTTGAAGAGATGTTTGTGTCATCTATAATTCATGATGCATTATTTTAAAGAGAAATATATAGACTTCAGAGGATTACCGGTTTCACCACAATCTTAGCAGTATCATTTACATATCATATACCATTATTTTTGATGATAGGAATGAACATATACCATGTTTTATTTTATATTCCTTCATTATGAAAGAGACAAATATATTTACTTTCTTTTCATACATGCCTATTTGTATTAATTGTTGTTCATAGTCTTTGCATTTTTATTATTAGGAAAGATTTTCTTATAAATTTGAATTAATTTTTAGTGAACTAGATAATAGCTATTTGTTTACTATTTTTGGTGAAAATATTTCCCACTTTATTTTCCTTCTTATATTTATTTTTTGTAGTTTTTATGCAACTAAAATTTTTATAACTCACCACTGCATTGAACAAATGTAACCAGTTATTTAGGTGATTTTGTTGTTAATGCAATTCCCTTTAATTTGGTAACCTAGCTCTTTTAACCACTGAAACTTCTAGATTTACTCAACTAACAATAGTTGTTTGATCAATATGCATCTCAAAATCTGATCTCAATTCAGAGATACAATGTAATATAATGGCAAATATTACATAATTATTAAACTCTAAACTATAGTCAAAGCACATCTTTTGTCCTTAGATCTGAAAAGCTGATGTAGTTACCATTCAATGTCTAGTATTTCTCCTCCTCTTTTCAAGCTTGTTAGTCTTACCTTCTCCAGGATCAGTGTGCATACAGGGAGAAAAGACAAGGGAGTTAAAGATGTTCCTAACTGACCGGGATAAGGCAGTCTGTGCCCATAGGTGCTTAGAGGTGATTTTTGTGTGTGGGGGCATAATGCCACCTCTGGAGGCCTCTCGTCTGAAGATCCCTTGAAATGGGGTCAGGTATCTCCAGGTATATATATATGTTTTCCATTTTGCTATCTATCTTAAACTAGGTAGAGTTTGTTTTAGCATGTGTTAAAAGATACAGAACTTTTTTCTCTTTTTAGTGTAGTTACAGATTTATATAAATATAAGCTTCATCACTTGGAATATTTACTTATTACTATTATTATTGGAATATAATATATTATTGGAATGTTGTGAAAAGTTTATTTTTATATTTATTTTCTTATCCCATCCAATTCTCCTTCTATTTCATTAATTAGAGTTTATATTCATTATGTAATATTGTGCTCCAATATATTATATATTTGGCGTTTTTTATTACTTTGTGAGATCATTGCACATTATCTGAGTTATCATCATTGAAATAATATTTTTTAAATATTTTCTTTATTTATTTCATTTTGAGAGAGAGAGAGAGGCAGATAGTGAGAAAGAATGGGTGTGCAAGGGCCTGTAGCTACTCTAAATGAACTTCAGATGCATGTGTCATTTTGTGCATCTGGCTAATGTGAGTACTAGGAATCAAACCTGGGTCCTTATGCTTCACAGGCAAGCGCCTTACACACTAAACCATCTCTCCAGCCCTGAGATAATATTTTTTTAATATTCTATGTATTTATTTGTGGGTCTGTTCCATTCCTGTTTCCCGGGGTCATTGGCCACCGATGACCCGGACAAGGGAGGGAGGAGTTGGGAGGGAAGCAGCAGGGTCCTTCCTGGAGCAGCAGGTGAGTGTGACACGAACATGACGGGCAATGAGCACCCGCTAGACCATCTGATGGACAGCACTCATTTATTCAAAAGGGGAGTGGGTTTATAAACACTTGGGGAAGGTTGAGATGGCATGCAGAGACTATATGGCAATGGGATGCATAGTTTATGGACTGTTATCTAGGTGGCAGAAGGACTAGTAACTTCAAAGCTATGGGGGAAGGATAAGGGAAGATAAGGGGAAGAGCAGAAGGCTGTGACTTCAAAGACTGTAGGGGATGAGATGGTGAAAGGCTATGTGACTCCAGCCACATGAGGGTCTCTTGGGCAGCTAGACACAAGGTCAGGAACTGTGGGGGGGGCAAAGTCTGACTTATGGAATGGTCAGAGCCTTTTGGGGCCTGGGGGGAGGGCCTCGCCAGTTCTGCCTACTCTGGGTGATGACAGCACACTACAACCTACAACATAGGGAAGGCCATTACCGTAGCCAAGGACTTCCTGACGAGAGGGCCATCTGCAACCCCACAGCCCAGGGTCCCTGGCCATGTCCAATAGTTCAGGCCGGCCTCCTCACAGGTCCAGCCCGTTTCTAGCAAGGTCCAACATTTATTTATTTGAGAGAGAGAGAAATTGGCAGAGAGAGAGAAAGAGATTAGGTGTGCCAGGGCCTCCAGCCACTGCAAATGAATTAGAGTTTTTTCTCAAAGACATAACTATGGAGAAACGAGGTTCAAAGGTGAATTTTCTCCTGCTGTTTGGTTCGATTGTATGTGAACCTAGCAATGCCTGAATAGAATTCTGCTTCTGGCATCCACACACTTAGGTTTTAATGTCTCTCCTTTCTTTACTCAAGTCTGATGAGTTGGCTGTTTTTCAGCATTGCTTCCTGCTGTTTTACATAAATTCAACAGGAATTTTAGCAACAGGAGGGAACTTAAAAGAAACTGCTAAATTAAATCTAGACTCATGATTTTTACAAAATTGATCATGTTATGTGCCAGCCCACAGTGGCTGTTTAGTAAATAAATATCAAACAATTGTGGAAGAAGAAAAATTAACCTATCTTAGAAAATTTTGGCACTCATCTCCTGTTTTACAAGAGATAATTGCCTCTGAGCAGTGCTTTAAAACACTATGAATTAGTTAAAAAAAATAGTTAAATGGGGGCTGGAGAGATGGCTTAGTGGTTAAGGCGCCTGCCTCCTAAGCCTAAGAATACTGGTTCCAATCTCCAGGTCCCATGTTTAGCCAGATACAAAGTGACGCAAGGGCGCAATGCCACACTTGACCACAAGGGGGCACATGCATCTGGATTTTGTTCACAGCAGCTGAGAGGTTGCTGGCAGGCCCATCTCTATCTGTCTTCCTCTCCCTCTCTCTCTGTCTCTCTCCAAAAACAAAAAAAAAAGATGAATGAAGAAAAGCTTTGACAGAGTGAAAAGAAGAGAAGGAAGGGAGAAGAGGAAAAGGGTATAACTGAAGAAACCTTTATGTTTGGTGAAAAGAAAGAAATGAGCACTTTATATATGTTCACTTAAGAAAAAAAAAGTGAACAATTCAGGCTGGAATGGCCAACTGTTTAGAGAAGAAATTCTACTTTAAAAGTTGCAGTTATTCTCAGAAAATGAAAAATATTAGCCAGGCAAGATGTGTCAATAGTGTAATAGTGGCATGCTTGTTGTGTGGGTAACCAAATGTTATCTAATTGGATTTGAAGCCTGCTCCATGGAAGGGAATTCATATCAGATCCTAAAAACCCTACCAGCAGCCCATGTCTGGGAAGGTCATATGCCCTAGGAGGGGGAGCTATTGTCTGGCTAAATAGTTATCTTACACTCACCAAACTGCCTCCTAAATAATAAAATTTAATCCCATGGATTAATCTACTCTCATTTTTAGTTAGAGAAGCTTCTCTTTCCAGATAGCAGTGACCACTGGGAAGTCTCAAAACTCGTCAAAGTGCTGAGAAGAAATGACAGTTCAACACCAACTGAGACATCTGTATTGCATCATCCAAGGCAAAAGAGGTGAGGTGAGGTGAGGTGTAAAGAATTTAAGGGCCAAAGGATGGGGAGGCGTGCTTTGGAACACCGTTTTACTGATACAAAGTGGTGATTGCACGCATGGTCTCACAATGGCTAACCTGCACAAAACCATCATCAGGCCGTCATGGATCTTGGAGGAAGGCAAAACAAAAACAAAGCCATCAAAACAGAAGAAGTACTAGTTGGAAAGAAGAGGGGTTTCAGCGAAGGAGATATGGGTGGTCTTATGATCAGTTTGTATATTTATGGAGGTTGTCAATAGAAGAAGTTTGAAACAGAAGTGAAAGAGTGAGGAAGAAAGGGAACATGGGAGAGAGCCAGTGAAAGAGAGAGAGCAGGAAAAAGAAAAGAAGCAGGGAAACAAACGGGGAGGAGTAATAAAGGAAACCAGAGGCGTGAGGTGAAGTGTATGCTATGCAGTTAACTCTCCAGCTCTTCCTCACCCAGTCCTCACAGAAACTTGAATCAAGTCTCAGGATGGGTAAGGCACTCTAAGCACAGAGCCTGGGAAAGAGGCGCCCTTCACCGTCCCGGCGCTTGGGGCGGCAGGGAATCCTCCCAGAATGTGGTCGCTGGTACCCTGAGGCCGGCGCCCAGCTCCTCACCTCCCTTCTTCCCCCCGACCTCCCCGAAAAGACAAGGGCCAGATGCTCCTTCCGCCCTCTTCCTGGGGGATCAGGGCCGAGCCCCGCGCTGTGATTCACTGCGAGCAAAGAGGGAGGAGGCAGGAGGCTGCCCGAGCCAAAACTAAGTAAGTTGGCCGCGCAGACGCCTGTGCCGGGAGTGGGAGAGGCGGGCGGCCTCGGCGACCCTGGCCAGCGCGCGGGGACCGGACTCGGTCAGGGACTGGACGTTCCTGCGGACAAGGGAGGCCGCGGAGCAGAGAGGACGCGGTTGGTTTCTCGCCTCGCCTCGCCGCGGCTGCGTGTCGGGGGAGATTGACAAGCCCGAGGAAAACGGCCCTGAGAAAGTGGACGGTGACCGCTCCGCGCTCTTGGTCACTTCTCCGGGCTTCCAGGTGCTGGACTCGGGACCCGCGGCCAATCCCACCGCCCTCCCTGCGCGCGCCCGGGCTCACTGGCTCCCCAACTCCCGGCCACTACACATCCCTGCCCGAAGGGACTTTCAGTTCCTTTCTTGTTTTCTTTTCCTCTCCAGAACTTCTGAGTGGATATACCAACTTTTTTCTCTCTCTTTCTGGAAGCTGAGCTAAGGGAGAAGGAAAAAGTGCAATCCGACGGGGAAGAGCGGCGACTAGTTTCCCCAACGTCCTGTGGGGCCATCAGGAGATTACAGCGGCGGGATGTGGTGAACTCTGAGGGCACCCAGGATTTCCTTCCAGTCCGAGACCTTTGCGCCCCCTTCGGGTCGACCCCTCTGCGTGCATGTGTGCGCCAGCGGAGGCGCAGTGTGTGGGGTTGTGCGCCTGGAGTCTCTCCTGGGACCCGAGTGAATGGCCTCCAGGGACCTTGCGGAGCCTCCGCCTCCGCCACCGCCACCTCGACAGGCCTGGGTCAGGCCTGGAAAGATGGTAGCTCTGGGTGGTCTGGCAGGCTTCTGGGTCCTCAGCTTGCTCACCTACGGTTACCTGTGCTGGGGTCAAGGTTTAGGGGAGGAGGAGGAAGGAACCCTGAGAGCCCAAACTGGAGAGAAACCTGAGCCCAGCATAGCCTCCACCTCCCAGCCCCATCTCATTTTCATCCTAGCGGATGACCAGGGATTCAGAGATGTGGGTTACCATGGATCTGAGATCAAGACACCCACTCTCGACAAGCTCGCTGCGGAAGGAGTTAAACTGGAGAACTACTATGTGCAGCCCATTTGCACACCGTCAAGGAGTCAGTTTATTACTGGAAAGTAAGTGCTACCAATTTTTGGATTTATTTCTGGGAGAAATCTTACCGTTTTTTTTAAGATCATACTCCTAATTGAAGAAACTAGCAGCAAGTATGGGTGACATATGAATGAATGAATGAATGAATGAATGAATGAATGAAGTGTACTGGTGGATGATGGATTATGGTATTGAAATGGATGCCCTGTTAACAATCACAACAGTCTCATCACTACAAATCTCACTTCCTTGTGCCGAGAGCCAGCTGTGAGCCTTTCAGTGAGGTCAGGAATTGTAACCCTCCTCCACCAAGTGGAGCCCTCCAGAAACGTTTCTTATCTTAGATCTAATCTGACTTCTGAGCATGCGCAGATTTCTTTCTGATATAAAGACAGTATTCATACTGTTCCCATCACAGACCAAAATGTTGTTGCAAGTTTTGGTTTGCTAAAAAGTCTAGAATGGGATGATCAAAGACCCAGGTTATCACAGAGAGAAAAGAGGCCACAATACAGGTGACACAAACGATGACCAGTGTATGGTGTGACTCTGCCTGGATCTTTGGATAATTTTTACTTATGGTACCATAGAGGAAGATATATTCAAGTCAGTTCTCAAAATGCAGTGAAATTCAATGGAAAGCATTCCACAAGAACTAAACTTCACTTGAAGTTTTAGCTACTTTTGCAATGTCTGCAAAGGTCCTGTGTCACTAACAAACTGTGATGATTAAGAGTTATGTTGATAATATTATCGCTTTGTTAAATAGCTAAGTCTTGTACTTAAAGTGCTCATACATTTTCATGTTTTTACAGTGGTTTATTGCACTATTGGCCCCTAACCTTTATCACTGTACAGAGTCAGTCTGGAATTCAGATACAGCAAGAGTGTCAGGGGTCAAGCAAGTTGGAAGAGAAGTCTTGATAGCTTCCATCTTTGGCCTTTTGGTTTCAGTCTCAGTACAGGGAACTCTTGCTTTAAGTGAAGTTTTTCTTGGAATTGGATTCTGTAAGGGTAGCCAGTAACCATTGGAAAAATTAAGACTACAGTGCTTTGTAGGGATCTCTGTATTACAGAGATCTTTGCTAATAGCATAATTTCCACTGCTTAACAAACTGTCAAAATTTGCCATCCCTGCCAGAAATAAAAGTCTGATCCTTAGAAAAGATGAGATGAGGGGTGTCTCACTGTACTCCAGAGTCATTTTAAGGTTAGTGTTAGCACCATAAAGTCAAGGGCATTTGATATTTATAATGGAGCATATTATTGGCTGGAAAATAAGTCCATCTGTGGTCTAGGGTCAAGTTCTTCAGGTCTGTTTCCAAACATTTTTATATTTGGCTCTTGAAATAAATGTGTCATAAAGAGTCTTCAAACAATTTATAGAATTTAAATTTGCAGATAGCCAACAGTTTAAAAGTCTGTAACTGAATTATGTGAACCTATTTTTCATAATAAACTGTGTTCAAGGCTTTGTATTGAGCAAGAAAATTTGGTTATAAATATCTTGTGATAATATTTATTTTATCTGTATGCTTACTTAATAAGATGCAACAAAACTAAACCAGGAATAATTACTAATTTTTCTCTTTGGTAAAGATTGATTCTATATGCAACAAACACTTAATGAGAAGATTTTCCTTCCCATAAAATTTTCTATTTAGTGCAATAGGTTATACAATTGTTTTGTGGACATAAAGTTCAAATAATTAATATGATTTGATATAAACTTCTACTTGAGTCAAACAAATGAAGACATTTCATTTGGAGTTATCCTTTTAGAAAAATTGCTGGAACTTTCCTGTAAATGAACACAGATGTAAGAAAGAAACTGGTTATAGCAGTCTAGTTCCGTGCTTAATATTAATAATTCAGGGCCCAGAGGATATGGTACTTATCCTCTCTAAAAGCTGTGACTATGCTTTCCACAGCCTGGTCTGAAATAAAAAGGGAAGTAGTAAAATCCCAACTGGATGGACTTATTTTCAGAGGAAACTGGTTATATATATAAAATGGAACAAGAGTCAAATAACTTCACAAGACTTAAGAGTTTCAGTGATTGAAGCTGAATTTACTTTTGATACTATTAACAAGACAAGACTTCCTTTATATTTCACTGTAGTTAAAAAGTAGAACTCTTTGTAATACACAAATCTGTAACAAATTATGATTTGTTAGTAATTTATACCATACCACTCTGACAATATTGAAATCAGTCGCCTTGTCAATAAGTATTTGTTGTATGCAAACCACTGTGTGGGAAATGTGAGGAAGGAAGAGACAGCCATTCTCACATTCAAGTGTGCAAAAAGATAACACCCACCATGCTAGTTGAAATACACGTCTTGGGGCCCAACCACCAATTCACCTTCAGCAGGTTTGGGATTGAGTCCAGAAATCTCTACTGATTTTGTGAGCATGCCAGATTACTCTAAAGATAATGTGATTGACATAAATGTCAATACCTGTATTACATGCAAGCATCTACTGAGCCATCACTTGAGTACATTATCTCATTAATTCCTTACAGCTTTATAAAGTAGTAGTTATGCCTCATTTTGTGTAGATGTTGCAACAAATTCCACGAGGGGTTGTGATGCAGAAGTCTGATCACTGTCCTTGAGAAACACTCAGCATTCTAGTTGTTCAGAGTTTGCCTAGTGATATAAAAGATTGACTGAGAAACTGGTTGCCTGTGTTTGACTAATTTCAAAGTAATTTTCTTATCTTTTAGAAAAAATTTTCTAAGTGGTGACTTGAAGAAATAACCATACAACTTTAAATAGAATATAATTAAGGCTTCAGAAAGAATTGTAAGCTTTGCAAATCTTAGGCAAACGTTTTTTTGAAAACGTAAGGAAAGATTGGAAATCTGAAGTGAATTTTTATATCTGAAAATAATTTTATGCTTTTATTTGTCTGATATGCATTTAGCCCATTTAAAATCCCATGGGATCATTTTTTAAGTTTATTTATTTGTAAGGGGGGATGCAGGGATGGGCAAACCAGGGCCTCTTGCCACTGCAAACAAATACCAAATGTATGCATTACCTTGTGAATATGGCTTTAAATGGGTACTGGGGAATTGAATATGGACTTTCAGGCTTTGCAAATAAGCACCTTTAACCTCTGAACTGTCTCCCCAGCTCCATGGTGATCATTTTAAACAAATACAAAGATAACTAAAATAATGTGCCTTTTCGATATGGTATTTGATAATTTATTTCACTTACAACATCCTCTCAATAATGCTGCCTCTTGTCAAGGGTAATCCTCCTATCTTCCAACACCTGAGATTAGCTCTGCCTCATTTTTAAATTTACATAGACAGAACCAGGATTACAATGAAGGTATTCTTTTCTGTATGCCTTCTTTCCTTAAACATTATGCTTGTAAAAAAAAAAAAAAAAAAAAAAAAAAAAAACCACTTTCCATCTTATTGCCTGTGGATATAATTTGTTCATTGTAATTATTGGATAGTGTTTTTTGTGTAAATGTGCTGCAATTTATTTATCCATTCTACTGTTGATGAAATCTGGGTAGTTTCCAGTTCAGGATTATTGTAAATACTGCTACTAGAAGCGTGCTTGTATATATTTTTGATAACTGTGTATGCATTTTTCTTGTGCGTCTACCTAGAGGCAGAATTGCTGAGTTATGGGTGTGTGTGTGTGTTCAGCTTTGGCAGATACTACAAAGAGTTCCTAAAGTGATTTCCCCTTTGCACTATCACTGCAATTCTGTGGAAAATTCCACCTTTACCAACATTTAAAATCTTCTTTTTTGTTTTTAATTTCAGACTTTATGGTCATTATACACTGGTACACTATCCTGTTTAAAACTTGCAATTCTCTGATAACTAGTACTGTTAAGCAATATTTATTCAAGTAATTTGCCAATCTTCTGATTAGATCATTGTTTAGTCTTTATTGGTTTGTGATATTTATATGTTCTATTCCTTTGTAAGGTATTGGTATTGAAAAATCATCTACTCTGTGGCTTGTCTTGTCACTCTTTTAGTAAGGTGGGGGAATTTTTGGTAACTAAATTTTTATTTTATTATAATCCAGTTTATATTCTTTCCTTTTATTCCTTATTTAAGATATTATTGCCTGCATCATGATAGTATACGTGATATTTTCCCTATAAGTTTTATTGCTTTATTTTTACATTAAGGTTAGCTGGAATTAATTTTTAGTAGATCACAGTTAAAGGCTATTCTTTCTGTGTGTGTCCATCTGGCTCACTTTGTTTATTTAAAAGACCACATGTATTGGTTTGAATATAAATGTGCCCCATAGCCTCAGGTAGTTTTGATTAAGAATAAGCTTCTTAATTAAGTCTCTGTTAGGAAGAGCCCTGCTGGAGGAGGAGAACCATTACTGGAGGCAGATCTTGAGTCCAGCTATAATATTTGCTTTGAGCCAGCTTGAACCCTGATTGTTTATTCTGTCCCTCTCCTATGGATGTATGCTGAAGTGAGCCAGCTCCCTCTGCCATGAGGAACCCTTTGCCTGGAATCTGTAAGCCTGAAATAAACTCTTTCCTCCTATAAGCTGTTCTGGTTAGGTGTTTGTCCCAGCAATGAGAATGTAAGTGCAACACAGCACCTTCTCCATAGCATGCAATGTCATATTCTTCACAAACCCAGTGAATGTGCACTTGCTTGGTTTCTGGACTCTGTTGTGTGTACTGTTGACTGTCCTTTTTCCAGGAGCAAATTCTAATGGTAAGTCCTGCTCTTTATTCTTCAAGATTGCCTTGGCTGTTATTTTACCACTTCATTCATTTCAGTAAAAAAGAAGACATTGAATGGATCCAAGAAGTAAATCATTGGAAGATTTCATTTGGAGAACATGCAAAGTAGTTCACCTTGGACTTATTCTACTTTCTGTGTAGTATGAAAAGTGAGATCACCCTTGAGAATGAGAATTGAGGACTTTAAAAAGAGAGATCAATGTACTGAGTGAATAAAAGGTAACAAATATTTTTACAAGGAGGTGTAAACTGCTTCTAGGTTTAGGTTCTATGGTAATTATCAGTCTCTCTTTTTCTCTTCCTTCATTGTGAGTCTTATTAATCTCTTTTTTTGGATAGGCTTTGTGTTGTCCATGTCCCTTTTAAAATGTAGTATCCAGGGCTGGAGAGATGGCTTAGCAGTTAAGGTGCCTGCCTGCTGAGTCTAAGAACCCGGTTCCAATCTCCACGTCCCACATTTAGCCAGATGCAGTGACGCAAGGGCACAATGCTGCACTTGCCCACAAGGGGGTGCACACATATGGATTTCATTCACAGCTGCTGAGAGACTGCTGGTGCCCGTTCTCTATCTTGTCTCCCTCTCCCTTTCTCTCTGTTTGTCTCTCTCTGTCTCTCTCTCTAAAAATAAAAATTTTAAAAAGTAGTATCCAGACATGTATGCAAAAAAATGTTGACAGTTATTCAACCAGTAGAAGCACAACTATTTTTTTTTCAATAAAAACCATTTAAATAAAAAGCGAGGGGCTGGAGAGATGGCTTAGCGGTTAAGGCACCTGCCTGTGAAGCCTAAGAAGGCCGTTGGAATCTCCAGGTCCCACCTTTAACTAGATGCAAAAGTGATGCAAGCATACAATGTCTCACATGCGCACAAGGGGGCTTCCGTGTCTGGAGTTCATTCACAGCACCCATTCTTTCTCTGCCTCTTCCTTTCTCTGTTTCTCTCAAATTAAAAAAAGGGGGGGGTGGGATCTAGAAAACTTTGAAAGTGAATTGAGTAGAGAAATGCAGTAAGCACAGTGCAGTAATGAAAGTCCACTTGAGATTTGTGGTCATAAGTGAAAAGAGAGACAGTCACCATATGTTCCCTCACTTTCCTTGCCATGCCCAAGTATTTATGAGCAGAAGCAGCACCAGTGAAAAGAGTTAAGCAGATCTGGGATGTCCCACATGGACAAGAATTGTGGGTCATGGCTGTGAATGTGCCAAGGAAAAGAGAAATCTGTGGGGAAGGTATGCTGTGACACTCAGTGACTTGACTGTCTGAATGGAGGAGAAGGAGAGCAGCACAGTAAATTTGGACAGCTGGAAGGATTGGGTAATAGTGATCCGGCATGCATATAGTGGGACCAAACTTCTAAGTATTCGAAGTAAATGGCAATTTGAGATGTAAGGAAAGACCTTCAGGAGTGAGGAGGCAAGGTTTCAGACCAGTTGTGCTAGATACTTTACCCCTGTGGATATTTAAGACATTACCGGTTGTGAGAAATGAAGTAAGAGGACAGCAAGTCAGTGCTGAGATGGGCAATGGCTCGGGGATCAGGGAAGGGGTCTAGAACTGGTGAAAAGACTTTAACAGGAAAGGTAGTGAGCTTATTCTGTTCCCTTGCTTTTCAAAGGGATTGAACTTTCAAAGGGAGACAGGAGTGATGACTTCCTAAAGTGCTGTGAGGAACTGAGAGGCCACTATTCTTTAACTTCTGTGAGAAGTGGGGGGGTGGGGAGGGGAGCTGAGAGTAAAGCTGAGATAGCTAGCAATGGGTTAAAGTTAAAGAAAAAAAAAGCAGGGCTGGAGAAATGGCTTTGCGGTTAAGGTGCTTGCCTGCAAAGCCTAAACATCCATGTTCAATGCTGCAGATCCCACATAAGCCAGACTCGAGGTGATGCAAGTGCACAAGGTCGCACATGCACACTAGGTGGTGTATGGGTCTGGAGTTCAATTATAGTGGCTGGATGCCCTGATGAGCCAATTCTCTCCCTTTCTGTCTCACTCTCCCTCTCTGTCTCACTCTCCCACTCTTGCTCTCTTGCATAAAAATAAGGTTAGTCTGTTGGGCTTGCCTCAAAAAATAGTAGAAGGAATTCTAAGAAATCTCAAAAGGTCTTTGTACACAAAGATACACAAAGACTTTCAGTAACAGAAGGCTACTTGGAAAGGTCTGGGGAATTGGATAGGAGAGGCTGAATGAACTAAGGTCAGAGCAAACATGGGATGTGGGAAGACTGGACTGATGGTGAAGGCTTACATGCATAGAGCTGACAGGCATTGTTTCTCCAGAAGCTTTCTTACAAAGTGTTTGGCTTTAATCTATCTCTAGAGACTGGACCTCTATCTGTGCATCATGATCACTGCAGCCACACTGAGTGAAGTCATTTTTCTAGTCAGGAGCTCTAGGGCTTTACTTTTCCCAGGAAGGTCAGAACCCAGGTAGTCTTTCTTTGGAATGCAGAGGGCTACACACAGAAGGGAATTTGTCTTCAAGAGATACCAAGTCATATTTGTTCTAGTATTGGAAACCCTGAATTTCTTAGCCACTCTCACAGCAAAAAGTGTCAGGAGGAAGCTTAGGGAAACAATGTTTAGTTAGCTTGTTACATGGTTCTGTGTGTCTCTATACATATACATTTCCCTCCTGATTATATTTTAAACATCAAGATCATACTCTATCAGCTTGATTCAAGCCCTGGTTTTAAGTGGCTGGCTACATTCAGAGTACTCAATAAATGTCATTTATTAAGAATTCATTTCCTTCAGAGATACTAATGTAGCTAATACTTAGAAAAATTGTACTTAGATCTTCATGAAAACAGTAGTTTTCTTTAAACCTTACTTCACTTTGGAAAATAAATAGTACAGGTAGAGAGGGTGGCTTTCAAACCTGACACAAATATTTCATAAAGACTGGCTCAACAGTCAAGGCTGTTCATCAGGTAGATGCTTTTTCCTATTAGATCCCAAGGACTTTCTGATAGAATTTTGGTAGGTAAGCTATTGGCATACCCTGGTGATCAAAGTCATTAATTTTAAATGAGTCTTTTGAGAAAGATATCCTTTGAAATGAATCTCCACTTAGGCAATGCTGAAGAGATTCTGCATGAGTTGTTCCTAAAGGTGGAAATTTATCCAGGTGCAGGGGGGCTGAGAACATTTGTTTCATCCACTGACCTTTTTCCAAAATGAAAGATGGGATGACAAATAGATTTAGAATAGATTTAGAACTCCTGCTTTTAATATTAGCTCAGTATGAAAGCTGCCTTTATTTCAATGTGTGGTTCCATTCTGGGCTTTTTTTTTTTTTTTTTTTTTTTTTTTTTAATATATACCAGTACTCTAGAGGTAATTTTGATTTAATCTTTTCCTGAAGGTATTTTAATATAATATAATTAGTGTACTGAAATGTTCTTTTATCATTCCAGATATTAAAATTCCCAGTAGTTTTGCTTCATTGGGTGCTGTTATTTTTTTGTGTACTCTATTGTAATTTAAAAAATTTCTGCTCCTAATCTTTTATCTTTACCCCTCTGTCTTCTAACTCCCCCAACACATTGTCATTGCTAAGACATGAGTCTCCTGACAACATTCCCTCGGCAAACACCCTCCCCTACTGACTAAGCAGGGGGAAAAAATTTCACTAGGGCCTTCGTATACTTCTTGTTTTTCAGGCACTCTGTCTTTTCATCTTCACACCCAATATTTGAAAACATGAATAAAACATTTATCAAATATCCTCATTTTATGGGTGATATATAAAAATTTTAGCAGAATTATATAAGTTGGTTACTCTCACACAGCTTCTAAGCTGGAGAGCATCTATTCTAACCTAAACTTTATGGGGTCAACAAATTTTATAATTTCCATCAGCCCGTTCTGCCTCCTGCATAAATTATATGTACCTAAGGGTAGTCTTCCAATTCTTTTCGTAGCCTCTCTATACTTTGTTTTTCCATACCAGAGGAATTAGGAGCTCATGATTTCTTGAGCACATTTAACCCCCTCACACCCACCTCCACACTTTTGTTTGCAATGTCCCCACTCCTTGGAATTCACACCTTTTCACTTTTTGCCCAAATGCCAACCACTCATTAAGACTCAGCTGAAATACCACATTCTTCGTACAGCTTCCTGTGATTCCAATACCTTGAAATAACTTATCTTTATGATGACCTTTCATAACACTTTCTATGACTGTCTTATTAGGCATGATTTCCCACTCATTCTCAGGTCTTACTGGGCCTTTTACCTCCTCTGCTTGTCCCCTGAGAAGTAACACCATGATTTATGACTCCATAAATCTCACAGTACCCAGTCCAATGTTCTGTGCTAATAGGCACAGAGTAAATGTGTGAATAAAGAGCCAATGACTTGTTGAGTAAACAATTATTTACTTCCCCCTGGCAGCCCACGTGATCAAGTAAAATATATTGTAGAGTTTATATGAGGAAATCTGAATCACTGTACTGGTTCAACAAACAAATTACTGATTGTGCAATCTTTCTGAAATGCACTGCCTTCATTGGTATGAAAGGAATTATTTCATTTATCTTTCCAGCCTCAAATGTTATTCCACTGATCAACTGATGTGAAATACTTTCAGAACATTATATGACAAAGTGAAAGTTCTTTTAAGCTTAGAGCTCCATTTCCATGATTTTTTAAAAGTGTGTGCCAATCATACAAGGCTTTTTTTTTAAAAAAAAATTATTTATTTGAGAGAGTGAGAGAGAAAGAGGCAAACAGAGAGAAAAAAAAAGAGAGAGAGAGAATGGGCACACCAGGGCCTCCAGCCACTGCAAATAAACTCCAGATGCATGTACCAACTTGTGCATCTGGCTTATGTAGGTCCTGGAGAATCGAACCAGGGTCCTTTGGCTTTGCAGGTAAACACCGTAACCACTAATCCATCCCATCAGCCCTTTTTCCATAATTTTTAATCCTGCACTAATCTTGACTGGACTACTTAGATCTAAGTACCAGTTCCCCCTTACAGTGAAACCTTGGGTGCTTAATGCCCGTCTATTTCTCAAATGAGAGGAATGAGAAATTAACAGATGACTACTTTCTGGTGTGGTTTTCTTACTAAGTGAGACTATATATCAGTGAACATCCATGCAGTGTTATCTAATATATAACAGTATATAATTTTATTTTAGTTTAGCTGAATTCTGTTAGGGATTTATTTTCAATAAAAAGGGAAAAAAGTTCATTCCAAAATTTTAATAAGTCTTGTGACTTCCCCAAGTGGGCAGATGTAGAGTCCTTATCAGAAATCATATCCATGTTGATGGATCTTTCCTCAGCACTGCCATTTCCAAATTGCTCATCTCTGCTAACATCCTCCCATTGGCTGATGACCTTGCTTCAAAGTTCAAACTGAGCAAACAGAAATAATAATAAATTACCTTTTTCATATTACCCACACCAAATTTACAAATGCAGTGGCATTGGTAGTAGGTCCATGTTTTCTTCTTTCGTTCTCATAGGCATTGATGCATCTACAAAAGACACAGCATCTGGAGCTCTTTCCATACTGAAGACATAATCCCACTATTTTACTGACTCTCTCTCTCTCCTTCATTATTGATATTCCTATCCGTCCTAGATCTTTTCCATCAGCATATACATGAGCTCAAGTTCCTTCTGTATAAAAACAAACCAAAACAAAATGAAAAACTCACTTGGCTCAAGTCCTGTGCTCTGCTCTCATACCTAACAAAAATGTATGAGTTATCTGTACTTATTAACCTTTTCTAAGTTAATTTATGCTGTAAATTTGATAGTGTATCTATACTAATGTTATAATAATTTATACTATAAATAATCTATACTATAACTTAAATATTTTAATAAGTCTGTATTTTTATATATCTATTAAAAAATAGCCCTTAATTCTTGAATCTAAAGAGCTCAAATTTTAACAAAAAGATTCAGCAAACTTAATGATCTTGGAGTTGAATGTCATAGGTTATTACCTTTGAACACAGTTGATTCTTATACAGGGCAAGCCTGTACTAAATGTGTTTGAACTGAGAAACTCAAACCTAGTAAATTAAAATTTAATTTGGTCTAGATTCTTTAAACCACATTTGATAATGTAAACTTAATATTTGAAATCAGCATTTTATTTTGGACTTAGTTATCTTTGTAAAACTATGAAGTATACCTTCATCATGCTCTTTGGTAGCTAAAGGCTTTATTTCAGGATGGTACTTAAGAGCTATGGTAAATATTTTATGTGTATTACTTTCAATATATAATTTCTAATATATCTATCTCTAAATATGTGTGTTTACTTAAATATGTATCTCTCCATCATTTGCCATATGAAAAATCAGGTTCAGAGCAGTTTGTAGTCTTAAATAAGCTCCCATAGTAAGCAATCAAACTAGAATTCCACCTTCATCACTGATCTTCAACCACATTCCTCAAATGGTTGACAGGATAGGTTTGATATAGCTTTTATCTTTAAAGTGGAGAACAGTAAGTATGCTAGCAAGTAAACCAACAACAGACAAAATGCACATAGTTAGGATATGTGAAAAAGAAAGAAATTCATTTTCAAACTGGATTCCCCATAAGACTGTGAAAAATTGGAATAAGGTCTTGTCTTCATTTGTTCCACGTATAAATTCGAAAATGAAGTATTAGTTTGCCTTCCAGAATTGCCAACCTTTAAACCACTAATCACACTGTACTTTCTCATAGTGAAAGATCAAAAATCTTCACATTTTATTATTATTATAATGTCTTAAATGTTCAACAAATAACTCTTTCATAAAATATGTACTTAAAATATAATTACATTCCTTTTAGTTACCACTTGTGGTGGTTTGATTCAGGTGTCTGCTTTAAACTTGTGTGTTCTGAATGCTGGGTCCCCAGCTGGCAGCAGTTTGGGAATTGGAACCTTCTGTTGTTGAGGATGGATTTATGGGTGTTCTAACCAGCTTTCCCTGGCCAGTGTTTAGTGCACTTTCCTGCTACTATTGTCCATCCTCTGCTCATGCCATGTTTTCCCATGTCATCATAGAGCTTCCCCTCGTGTCTGTGAGCAAAAATAAACCCTTTCCTCACATAAACTTTTTGTGGTTGGATACTTTCTGCCAGCAACAAGAGGCTGATTACAACATCATGTTTTTAAAGTAACATTTAGTTCCTATAAAATATTTTGTGGTTTGATTTGAAAAGTTTTAATAATTTTCTCTATCTATTGTTGATTCTAACAATCTCTTTTTATTATTTCTTGTGATTGTTGTTGGCTGGTTGGTTGCCTGCCTGCTTTGAGACAGTCTCATGTAGCTCAGGCTGGCCTCAACTTCTCTCTCTTGTCAAGAAAGACTAAACTCTTGATCATCCTGCCTCCATGCCCTAAATCTGACATGCCCAGCATGATTCTAACAAGCTCTTCAATATTAAGAATTAGGCATTTAGAACTGTAAATAGTTCTAAGACTTACAATGAGGATTTGTTAAAATATTTATTTTGTTCCTACCCCAGATTCTTCGTTAACAGTAAGTTTCCTAGCGACAGGTTGCAGGTCAGAGAACCAACACTGCCATAGAGTTCTGTCTTTAATGTTTAATTTATATTTATTACAATCTTTGTCTCTCACTGTCCCACTGCCATTTAATTCCTGCTTAAGAAAATTACTGTTTATGTACTATCCAAGGAGCAAGTCTGTCAATTTGTATTTTTATCTTCTGCACTCTTCAGTTGAAGATTCATTTCAAGTCTCATAGATTGATCTCTTGAGAGAGACCTATACTCCATAAAAGTACTTCTATTTTCCCATAGTATGAATAACAAAATGATTCTCATTTTAGCTAAAGAAACTTGTTTCATACTAAAGGGCAATAGAACTTCTTAGAACTAAATTGTGAAATTAAAGCAACTAGGACACATGAATAATTGGAATGTTGCTATTTTTGAACTCTTATACCACAGTGCCAAGTTGAAGTAAATAGATGACTATTTTGGAATTTTACTTAAATCAGTGTTATGACATTGAGCTAGTTTTGATCAGTATCAGGGTACAAACATGTATGTCATAATTTCCTGAAGTGTTATAAGCAGCTGAATTAGCTAGAAAGTTGGATCAATTCCCTCAGTGATCTGAGATTTACTAAAAATAGTTCAGTGATTTGTCTAGAAGAATAGAACTTTTCAGGTCTCTTCACTTCTGATATGCCTCTGAGTGGCTCCAGATGTAACACAAAAATAAGCAGTTAAAAAAAAAATGGGCCAGAGAGATGGCTTACCAGTTAGAAGCACTTAATCGCAGAGCCTGATGGTCCAGGTTTGATTCCCCAGTACCCACATAAAGCCAGATGCACAAAGTGATAAATGAATCTGGAGTTCATTTTCAATGGCAAGAGGCCCTGGTCCACCCATGACCCTCTCTCTTTTCTTGCAAATAAAAAAAATGTTAAAGAAAATAAAATAAAAATGATTTTAGATCAATGGTAATATTATATCATTTAATCATCACCACAAACACAAGAGGCTGGTGAGGGTTATTATTTCTCAGCTGTACAAAGAAGGGTGCCAGATTAAAATGAATAGCCTTAGATGTTCCATAAGGGAGAAGATTGTATGAACTAATGAGTAAGCTTTCATGAATCTTATCATTGACCCATGTGAGTGAATGATAAGAATGGCAGGCTCACTAGACAAGCCTGCTTGAGTGATTCCAAATAGAATGGGAAGGAGAATTCAAGGACAATTTCAGGATCATTCTGTTGGGAGAGGAAAAAAAAAAAAAAACAGGTGCTAGTTCAAGCAGTAGTTACAACTTATCACAAGTTAAAGGAATCTCTTTGATAATGTAGCAGACAGCTTCAGGTTTGCTGAGATGAACTTTCAGACCAGGCACAGTTATGGAGGAAGGGATATTTATCGAAGCTTACAGATCCAGGGGAACTTCCATAATGGCAGAAAAATGGCCAAGCAAAGAGAGAGAAGCTATAAGCCAAAAGTCACAGAGCAGACTTTAGGAACTCCCAGTGAAACTAGGCACTTTGTATATCTTTAGTTTGCAATTTTAAATCCACCACCAGCCCTTAAGATCCGTCCAGTGACACCTCCTCCAGCCAGGTGGTTGTAGATCCAAAGCACAAACTAACAAAACACTGAATATATTGGGGGCCATCTTTTTAAACTACCACATTTTGTCCTTGGCCCCTAATAGATTCAAAACCATCACACTCTATAAACAGCATTTAGTCTAATTTTAAAGGTCCCCACAGTCTTGACCAACTTAAGAAAGTTCCAAGCCTCTTTTGAGATTTAAGATTGTCTCTAACTGTGAGTCCTGTAAAATCAAACAAGTTACACTATTTTTAACATGTAACAGCAGAGATTAAACATTTTCAACTGGCATAAGGCATAGCAAGAAGAACCTAGAACAATGTAAACTCAATCACCATCAAGCAAATATCAAACTTTTGTAGTGCAGGTCCAATATAACCAGAGACTAACAGTGTTTAGATTTTTAATTATAACCCTCCAGCTGGTCAGTGTACCTGGAAAAACTTCCATCCCAAGACAACAGGGTATTCTGTGGTGGTACTTGTACAGTCCTGGTATATCCAAAACATCTTTGGGTCTCCAAGCAAACCATAGTCTATCTTTCAAAGGCTCTTCCACTTATATGCATCATCTCACCCTGCCTATATGTTGCATTTCAGCAGTGGATCCGGAAACCATGTGTATTTTATGACCACTCCACATATTTTTTTTATGTTCCCCAAACCAATAACAGATGTGTAAGACACAGACATATTTTTAATTCAGGGACAAAATACATTATGACCTCGAAGAACAGATTTCTTCTCCATTCCCCTCTTTGCAAAAGAATTTGTATTTCTATCATAGCCTTTCTTTCAGGCATCCATGCCACTGTTTTAATGAAAAGTAGTTGGGCCATCTTCCTTAAGATTGCTAACGTGTTTTACAATAAGAACTTCAGTAACCTAAAACCAGTCTTAGTGCCTATAATTTTAACTTGGTTGGGATTTTCCAAGTTAAAATCTTAAATCTCTCAGACCAATATTTTTAGTCAAGCACATCAGTACATTACAAATTTACCCTTGATCAAACTCTCTGGGCCTGGGAAGCAGAATGCAGCCATCCCTTAGGCCAGTGGCCCAGTTCCAATAAAGTCCTCTTTAGTCTTTGCTTCCCCTTAGAACCCTCATAAGCCAAGCCTCCAAGTTCAATCATCTTGGCACTTAGCATTCTCCAACTCTTATCAGAATAGTCCAAAATGCTTGGCTTACCACTCAAGAAGGGTCTTTAGTTGCAAACACCAAGTCTATACCTGCTCTTCCAAAACAAAGATTCCAAAATACCAAAATCCATATGATCAAATTCATCTCACCCCACTCCTGGTACCAATTTCTGAAGCAGATAGCTTCAGGTTTGCTGAGATGAACTTCCAGACCAACACAGTTATAGAGGAAGGGATATTTATTGAGGCTTACAGATCCAGGGGAAGTTCCATAATGGCAGAAGAAGGGCCAAGCAGAGAGAGAGAACCCACAAGCAAAAAGCCACAGAGGACACTTCAGAAACTCCAGGTGAAACTAGGCACTTTGCATATCTTTAGATTGGAATTTTAAACCCACTACCACACCTTAAAATCCTCCCAGTGACACCTCTTCCAGGCAGGTGGCTGCAGACCCAAATACAAACTAATAAAACACTGAATATATTGGGGCCATCTGTTTAAACTGCCAGAGACAATTACATTTATCAGAGGCTGGGAAGAAGCCTCAAAGGATCAAGAATTTCCTGTGCAAATGTGAGAACCTCACCTTAGACCCCCCCAAATTCATATAAAACTGGATGCTGCAACACTAGCATGTATGATTCCAACATATCTACAGCAAGAAGGGGGACAGACACTGGAATATCCCCAGAATCTCATGGCCAGCTAGCCTAGCAAATGTATCAGTGAACAAGAAACACTGCTTCAGATGAGGTTGAAGGTGAGGAACAACACCCAGAATTGTCTTGTGATTTGCACATATATATTATGGCATGCACATACCTACACTCACAACATGCACACACACATACACACATACACATACATGCCAACTTAAAACAAAAACAAAAAGAAATTGGACTAGAGAGATGGTTCAGTGTAAGAGGGTGGCCTATAGCTTTGTTAGGCAATTAGAGTGGCCCCTGAAAGTAAAAGGGCAGGAAGGTGTGCTGTCTCAATCTACACTTGCTAGAGATCAAAGGATGATCTCACTTCTTATCTCTTGCCTAGTTCTCTAGACCTGTTTTTCCATACCTGAGACTCTTCCTGGGAGGGAGGTCTCTTTTTCTAGAACATTGTGGTTGGTCAAGCTTAGATCCCAGAACTTGGCAGGATGGCTGGCCTCTTCCTGAGCCAGTCTCTAGCCCAGACCAATCAATTACACTTCTGTCTTCCCTGAGCCAGAAAGTGATACCCAGCACAATAAGGTTAGAAATAGATGCATGCCAGGGGACAAGTCTCTCTCTGGGCTGCCTAATCACTCCTCAGCATCCAGGTACTATTGAGTTTCCCTCATCTCAGCTCAGCTGGGTTGAGATGAGGGGAGAACCCCTGACCCATAATTCCCATATGGGCTCTTTATCTCCTCCTGCCCTTCACATGGCAGGAGCTCTTTGTACTTCCTTTTCTTTCCTCTCTCTCTTTTTACCTTTCTTCCAGGCCTACCATGTGGACTCTCAGACCACAAGGGTTTCTTCATTTTTCTTCTCTTGGTTCTGCACTTCCCTTAATAAACATAAAAATTTAATAATATATTCTCAGTCTTATTTTATCCAATTATTTGGGTTTGGGGTTCAAGGACTTTCCTGAACTCCTAATACTATGTGTCAAGTGGTTAAAGGCATTCGTTTGCAAACCCTGCAGGTTTTGTTCTCCTGGGTTCACTTCTCCAGATGCACAAAGTGCACATGCATCTGGAGTTCATTTACTGAGGCAAGAGGGCCTGGTGGGCCCTTTCTCTCCCATCCATTCTACCCCCTCTCTCTCAAATAAATAAATAGAAATATTTTAAAAATAAAAAGAAATTGCATTTGTCACATTAATACCCACCAATAAATAACAGCCTTTATTTATACCTTCCTTTTTCCTGACTCCTTTATATTTAGGCTTTAGAATGTGAGGGATGAGCTACAGAGATTTTGTAAATTAAGCACAATAAGTGGTTCATAAGGTCTTTGAGTTCTGTCTTGGCCATTCACTAATATTCTGAAGGAAGACACAAAGGCACAGGGAATGTGGAAAAGGGGTGCTATCTGGGCAGAAGTGCTTGTCGGGTCTAATGTCATCCTGGGGTAGCATAAACTGCTGAATGTGCCATCCCCATCACTTTTCCTGGGCAAGATCACAGCGCAGACCTGACCTGTCAGCACATCCAATTGCTCAGGTGAGAAAAGGAAACCAACGGGAACGTCAGTGTCTTCCCCAGGCCCATGTGTTTGTCCTTAGCATGTGGTACTATTCTATAAGGTAGTGGGACCTAGCAGGCAGAGGTGCGCTAGTGCAGTTCACCTTGCAGGGTTCTAGCTCAACCCTGCTTCTGGCCCTCTCCTTTCTGCTTCTCGCTCTGTCAACATGTGAATGTTTCATACTGCCACACACAACCTCCCAACAGCATGGACCAAGATCTTTCTGCTGTCGTGCCCTCCTGCCATGAAGGACTTTACCCTTGGAGCCATTGTCCACTTTTCCTTCCTTAAGTGACTTCTGTTAGGCAATGAGATAAGTAACTAATATGCCATCTGAATGGAAGTTCTCTTTTCCAGAGCATTGGTTGTATTAAGTATCAAATTTCACACACACACACACACACACACACACACACACACACACACACACACACAGTTTCTCCCTTTCTCTTACATTGGCAAAAGAGTAAGTGGTAGTTGTAACTGGCTCCACATTTGAATTTTTAATGTTAAAATGTTTAGAAATTTACTTTTGACATGAATTTTTTTGTAAGACTTGAGGCACACCCTTTTGTTTCTCATTTCAAAATGTCTAAAAATGTACAATTTCCTTGTATTTTTAGAAAACAGACTTTAAAACAATAAACTTTTGCACATGGCGGTCCCTGCTCTCTAGGGACACAGCGCTTGCTCAGCTGCTTAAGGACAACCCTTTGGAAGCTATGTTACTGCCATCTTCTGTACTTTTTTTTTTTTTTTTCTGAGCCAAAGAGTTAACAGCTGTGAAGATTCAGGGAAAACAAGATGAATATGTGCCTCAGTGTATTCTCCTCAGTCACCACACCCAGTGTAAAAGCTAAAGTAGCCCATAGCTGTCTGATGTAACACTTCAGTCCAAATATTCCTGTCCTTAGGTCTTAAGGACAAACATCATCTTTCTGTAAATGATAATCATTGATTTATTTCTTTAAAACTGCTAAATTTAAGAAATCTTTTCTAGTTCCAAATCCCTCCTCTAAGCTCTTTCCTTCTTTTGCTTTCTTTTGTTTTTAGATCTTTATTTTATTGTTATTGATAATTTTATACATATAAATGTAATGTATTTTGATGATAATTCCCTGTTATTATTTTCCTTTTAAAATATTTTATTGGGCTTCAGAGATAGCTTAGCAATTAAGGCCCTTGCCTGCAAAGCATAAGGTCCTTATTTCAATCCCCCAGTACCCATGTAAAGCCAGATGCACAAGGCAGTGCATGCTTCTGCTGTTCATTTACAGTGGCTAGAGGACTTGGTACACACATTCTTTCTCTCTCTCTCTCTCTCTCTGCCACTTTAACTCTCTCAAATAAATAAATAAAATAATTTTTAGAAATATTTTAAAATATTATATTTACTTGAGAGAGAGAGAAATATGCAGGCAGAGAGTGAGTATGGGCACGCCAGGGCCTCCTGACACTGCATATGAACTCCAGACACATGTGCCACTTTGTGCATCTGGCTTTATGAGGGTACTGGGAAATCAAAGCCTGGCCATCAGTTTTTTTTTTCAAGCAAGTGCCCTTAATCCCTGAACCATCTCTCCAGTTCCCCATTATTTTCTTTTGTCACCTCACCCTCCTTATCTTTATGATGACAGCTTCTTCTTTCCAAGTTTACTCCACCATTGCCCTGTCCTGTTATTTTAAACTTCATTATTATTATTTAGAAATTTTGTATGGACAAATCATGTGTTTGTCCCAATCTCTTCCTCACTGCCCCCATTCTACTGAGGGGTTTCTTCTGTGAGGTTACTGGTATTCACCATGCGGTTATGTGTTATGAGTTGTGAGAGCACAAGTCAGTCACTGGAGGAGGGGGCAATGCCTCTGGATATTCCTTAGCACCCTGTGGTTCTTGCGTTCTTTCTTCCCTCTCTTCTGCAATGTTCCCTGAGCCTTGACGGGAGTGATAAAAATACTTTAGTGTTATATTTTAAATCTTAATGTGAAACTTCAGGGCACCTTGTAATGTGTTACTTCACTTCCCAAGGGTTGGAAGCTTCTTCCAGGGGAGCCTGTAGTGTCAGCCTCCCTACTGCCCCACGAGCTGTGCTGCAGAGTCCTCTCAGAGCTTCCTTCTGAACTCTAGGAGCTGGCAGGTTCCCACATGCTGTCCACCATAGGTAAATTGGCTTCTTTCCTTGTTTGACTTGAAATGTCCTATGTTTTACAAACTCTTTTTCACTGTGGAACGTTTCACTCAGATGACTTTTTTGACAGCAAAGCCGGGTAAATAAAACATGAAAGTGGAGCTGCTGGAGGAGATCCCCACACCAACCACTTCCTTCCAGGGCACACTGTCAGTCCTTCCACCCCAGCTCCAGGGCTCCAGGGTTATTTATTATTTGAATAACTCTGGCTATTTTTTCACCATATTCAGGAGGACATCTAGTTTAATGTAATCATGCAGGAGCAACTGGAATCAGAATTAGAAAATGTAAAATTAATGACTCACCAGCAGCAGCAACAAAAAGCTTCCAGTCTCTTAGAAACAGATTTTATCAGGAAGTTGTTTGGTATGGTAAGTATGACTTTCATGTTGATGCATATGCCAGAATCACATGTGGCCATTAAAGATAAGGCAGTTCAGTGATCATCTTAAGATATTGAAGTGTTTCAGTGGATATTGGCATGAAACCTTCTAGGATCCAATATAAAAGAAGATATAGGAAATAATGAAACAGCAATGTCTCAGATATCAAACTTTCAACTTTTTCACTCAACATCTAATACCATTTCAAAAGCCCAGTAGAGAAGAAAGTATTCAACAACACTGTTACTCAGTAACTAGGTTATAGATAAGCATATCACAGAACAGACATAGGGAACAACTACACAAAATGTATTCTTCATTGATGCCTAGTTAGTGAGATGCCTATTAAAATGTACTGTTGATACTTCATGCTGCTATTTTATTATTGCCTCATCATTGTTTTATTTGTGTCTCATTATCAATTCTCTAACTGAACACCTAGAAACAAGTAGGAAGCTGTTTAGGATGAGAAGGAACTGAAAAAAAAATAACAGTAATTATGGAGAACAGAATGAATACTCAATTATTCCTTCAATCAGGGATTACTTAATGCCCCAATGATGATAAGCTTGGAATAGAAGAAACAAAAAGAAAAACAGAAAAAGTGCTGTTTGGTAGTTCCTTGATCATAGTAACATTAACCAAATACAAAGTGGGGCATATTCTGATTTTAACATATTTCACTTGATTCCATCTTTTAGAAGCCAAATGCCATTTGTTAACATTCCACTGTATGAACACTTTCTGATGAAGCAGTTAGTCTTATATTGGCTATAGTTGCCAAGTGACCTAAAATGCCATGGTAACAGCATAAAGTAAAACACAGCAGCTGTCTGTACAATTTTTGTTTAAATGCCATATATGGTCAATGTAATCCCATTTAAGCATTATATTATATATTACATATTATATATTATATATATTAGAGAGAGACAGAGAGAGAGAGAGAACTGAAGCTGTCCTGATAAATGTTGTAGGTTCAAAAAGGATAAGACATAAGAACAATGAAGGACTATTTCTTTCTTAGTCAAGCATAATAGTTAAGAATTCTGTCTCCTTTCAGACTGAGAAGTTGTTCGTAAGTTTACATATTTCCCTAAAGTTCAGATAGCTAAGTGTCTTTGAGAGCTTTATTACCGTGACTCATATTTGGCCAGATGATTCAATATTAGGGAATTGAATTACTAAGTCAGACAGAGTCTGTGCATTTGAAACACTAAACAGAAGGTTTTTAAAAGGAAATGTCATACATATTTAGAGGCCAGACTGTTAATGAAATAGAACACTGGGCTGAGAGAAAAGAGAAATTACCACCCTTACCCCCAGTGTACTGTTGGATTACAGGTTTATGCTCTGAGCTAGCCATTCGGCAAAGCGCTCTCAGCAACTTGACGCATATTACTTAATTTCACAGTGTTTTCTGGAGAAGAAATGTTCTCTTCATACACTTCTAGTTATTATTACATTTGCATTCTGTTTCAAATTGCTGTTTTCAGAAGACATATTATAATACCCACCCCACATACACACTTCTTAAACACAACTGGCTTTGATTCTGGAAAGTTATTAAAATGGCTGGTGGCATAGAAAGAGAGACAATGGTAGAATCTAGGTGAGGGGTTTTGCCTGAATCAAAGGAAAGAGAGAGGTGTTGTGGTTAATTACAAAGGGAGTAAATTTAACCTTAAAGGAATGAGTGAAGGCAAGGCAGAAAGTGCAGAATTAGTGGAAAGAAAAGATTAAATAGACAAGAGAAACCAGTTTGCGCCAAAGGAACCTTCTGTAGAGTTTATTTAAAATTTTACTTATCATTGAAGATCGAAATCAATGCCATATTTTTCTCCATTTCTTTAAGCCTTAGCACTTGTATGCATTTATATATATTTGTATATGAATAACAGCTAGAGGCAAACTGTGCAGTTAATATCCATAGAGAAAACCAGCCAAACCATGATGTAGGACATAGTCTTTAATAAAGCCAAGGGTCTAAATAGGACTTGTTTGATTGTTATGGGTGTCTGTTGAGAGGCATGCATTACAAATAAAAAATTATAGATTCCTTAATTTTCCTACGCATAAGCAAACATGAAGAGCCATCCAATCATCAGCCACATCATTGGTGGCACTGTTTGTGTTGCTTGTAATATACATCATTTTCCAAACATTTATTTGGCTTTGATACTTCTCCTGTCCACGAGAGTGGATTTTTATAAGATAGTGCTTTATGCATAGAAGCCTTCAGTAAGTATTCACGGATTGGCTGATTTCTCTTCTTTTTTCCCTCTTGTTTCAAGTTGCATTAGGTGAACTGTTGCTTGGCTTCGTTTTCCATGGTGTGCTTGGATGGAGGGAGTCAGGAACAGAGGCTCCAGGCAGTGGCAGCAGCTGGAAGGCATCTCTAATTAGATTCTAGGCAAACTCCAGCTACATTTATAATTTTCCATATGCTGGCTTAGAATTTCTCTTTAAGAGGTTCCCAAAACAACATGCAAATTTAAAAAAGATTTGCTGTACTTAAAAATGTCACTTTTATGAAGTTGTTTTTCTTGAGCACCTAAGCATGGAGTATAGAATGGTAGTCAGTTAGACCAAACATGGGAGATGTTATCTAGACAGGAAGTCAGTTCCATGCTATCACATCAAAAAGTTAAGAGGTATTTAAGCCTTGTACAAGAAATTCCAGCTTATTAGAAATTCAAGCCTACTTGTAAGATTTTTTTTTCTTACATAGGCAATTTGTAGTTATTGTTTCAATTTCATGTTTCTTCTTGTGAAAGAGTCAAAAAAGGAAGCAAGTCATTATTTTTCAGGATGCAAACAAGTCAGCTACATGCAATATGAAAACACATTTGTGTGTTATATTTATATTTTTGTACTCAACAGAAGTAGACATATTTTCTCCTTCAGTGTCTGACCCTGAAAAGGTTAATTTAAGATTTT
The DNA here is from genome assembly GCA_036365145.1 of Orientallactaga sibirica. NCBI lineage: Eukaryota > Metazoa > Chordata > Mammalia > Rodentia > Dipodidae > Orientallactaga > Orientallactaga sibirica. The sequence continues at coordinate 13,662,647 of JAEOAD010000033.1, read as the reverse complement.
CTTACTCAACAGAACTAAACATTGCATTTGTTTTTGAAGATCAACTTGAAAGAGCCATTTTCATTCTCAAATACATGGTTATCCTACTTGATTTTCCCTATTGAGTAGTTGTAAAATGTACTTTATTAACTGCACAAACATAAAGGACTTTTTTTTTTTTTCCACTTCTCAGGAAAGGCCTCTGAAATTAACTTTTTTAAAAGAAGGAAAAAGTTCTACTGTTTAAGGGTACTAATGAGGATATTTAAATTAAATGGTAGACCCAAAGATTTGTTTTCAATTTTGCAGGCTGCCTATTCACTCTAGTGATTAATCCTCAATTTAACATAAAGTCATTTGTCAATACTTGGTATTATTTTTTTGTTCTAATGAAGTCCTAGTCAGAAAATCTTTGGCTATGCCTATTATATTGAAGTTGTTTATGTTTTCCTCTAGCAGTTTCCAAGTTTCAAGCCTGATTTTTTTTTTTTTTTTTTTTTTTTTTTTTTGGTAGGGTCTCACTCTAGCTCAGGCTGACCTGGAACTCACTACGTAGTCTCAGGGTGGCCTTGAAAGGTCTGAATTTTTTTGAATTGATTTTTGTGCAAGTTAAGAGATATAAATAGAGTTGTATTCTTCTCCGTGTGAAAATACAGTTGACTCAGCACCATTTGTTAAAATAGCTAGAGAGGCTAGGGGGCATGGCTCATTTGGAAACGTGCTTGCTGTACAAGCATAAGGACCTCAGTTTGGATTCCCTTGCACCCACATAAAAGCTGAGCACAGCCGTGTGTGTGCCTACAATCCCAGCACCGTGGGAGGTGAGAGGACAGAGACAGGGGATTCCTTCGACTTACTGGTTAGATAACTTAGGTAAGTTGCTAAACTCCAGGTTCATTGACAGAGTCTGTCTCAAAAATAAGGTGGAGAGCAATTGGGAAAGAGACCTGACAGAGACCTCTGGTCTTCACATGCATGCCCATAGGTAAGCATGTTCATATTCCCACATATGTATACCCACAAGCATACAAATGCATATACATGCACACACACACGTACATGCATGCACATCCACAAAAAAATGCTGTCTTCTCCCATGTCTGTCTTTGAAACCTTGGCAAAAATTAGATGGTGGTGAGCCGGGCGTGGTGGTGCATGCCTTTAATCCCAGCACTTGGGAGGCAGAGGTAGGAGGATCGCTGAGAGTTCGAGGCCACCCTGAGACTACATAGTTAATTCCAGGTCAGCCTGGGCCAGAGTGAGACCCTACCTCGCAAAACCAAAAAAAAAAAAAAAAAAAAAAATTAGATGGTAGTTAAGTACATTGTTTTATTTCTGTATCCTCTACTCATTTGTCTACATCTCAATTTATGTGCCAAGTTCCATGCTGTTTTTGTTATTTTGGCATTGTAATATAATTTGAAATTTGGTATTTTGATATCTCCAGCATTGCTCTTCTGCTGAGGATTTCTGTATTAGTTCTTTTGTGTTTCTATATGAAGTTTAGGATTGTTTTTTTCTAGTAAAGAATGACCTTGGAATCCATGCATTATAGCACACACCTTTATTCCCAGCACTCAGGAGGCAGAGGTAGGAGGATTGCAATGAGTTCAAGGCTAGCCTAGGACTACAGAGTGAGTTCCAGGTCAGCCTGAGCAAGAATGAGACCCTGTATCAACAAAAACAAAACAAAACAAAGAAACAAAGAAAAGTTTGTTCTTGCAAGTGAGAGGAGGATTGCATGGTATCTGTAGACTGCTGTTGGTAATATAGCAACTTTCCTTTACCATATTAATTCTGCTATACAATGAGTGTGAGGGATCTTTAGTGTCTTCTTCAATTTCTTCTCCAGTGTCTTAAAACCTAACATCTTTGGTCACATTTATTCTTGGGTATCTTAATTTGTCTTTTGTAGTTATTATAAATGGGATTTTACTCCTGTTTTGTTTTCTGGCAAGTTTTATATTGGTATAAAAAAAAGCTATTGATTATTTGTGGGTTTATTGGCTGATTTTTGTTTTGTTTTGTTTTGTTTTGTTTTGTTTTGTTTTGTTTTGTTTTGTTTTGAGGTAGGGTCTCACTGTAGCCTAGGCTGACCTGGAATCCACTCAGTATTCTCAGGGTGGCCTTGAACTCACTGCCATCCTCCTACCTCTGCCTCCTGAGTGCTGGGATTAAAGGCGTGCACCACAATGCCTGGCCTTTTGTTTTGTTCTGTTTTTGATACAGGATCTCATATATCTGAGGCTAAAGATGATCTGATACTTCCAAACTTTCTGTCTGCACCACTCAAGTGGTAGGATTATAACAATGTACCACCACATCCAGTACAAGTGCTACTGATTTTTTTCACTATTTTTGTACACTTTAATTGAGAACTTTAATGCACAAACATACAGTAATTTGATTATGTTCCCAACTATTGGTTTTTGTATCTTGATTTTTTTTTTTTTTTTTATTTTGGGTTTTTGAGTTAGGGTTTAACTCCAGGCTGACCTGGAATTCACTATGTAATCGCAGAGTGGCCTCAAATTCATAGTTATCCTCCTACCTCTGCCTTCTGATTGCTGGGATTAAAGGCATGCATCACCATACCTGCCTGTATCTTTATTAGTTATGTACATAGTGTGTATACAGCCATGTTGGTATCATCATTAGCCTTCTCCCTGTCCTTTCCCCTCTGAAGGGACCCTCCACCTTGGGGAATTTGGGTCATGCATTGTGGGGGTACCCATCAGTGATAGGGAAGAGGCAATGTCTTTGTGCATAATGTCCAAACTTGTGGCTCTAACAATCTTTCTGCCCCCTCTTCTGTGAATTTCTCTGAGCCATGTTGGGCTCATTCCAGGTGTACTTCAGGGATGAGGTCTTGGGAGCCTCTGTGTCTCTGGATATCTTGTTTGGTACAAGTTAAGTGTTCTCTGTGTCTATTTCCTTCACCCTTATGCTGGTACCAGGTTCACCAAGAAAGCAGCACTCTTGATCATTTCCCCAGTTACTCTATGATTTTAACTGGGACCCTGGTGAGGTGTGATGGGCTGATTCTCTCCTCAGGTTCTGCATCAATCTGAAAAAGAGAAGCAAATTCTCCAACAGACAATGAAGTCAGCACTGGATAAAGGAGACAACCATTATTATTTTGGATATGGTTCTGACATGTTTCCAAGTTCCACCGAGCCGACCCATTAGCCAAATCAAGAGCAGTTGGTTACCCACCATGGCTGTGTGCCACTATTGCACTTGTTTCAGCAACATGTCAGGTTGTTTGCTGCTGAGTAGCTAGACCATGAGTTGCTTGGACAGATGTTGGTCATTTTCCCCCAGTCACTCATGTAGTACCTTCTAGCACTAGACAATCTAACTGTCTGGGTACTGACTCTCTTTCAGATTCCAGCCAGGTCACTCCATGTTCCATACCAATTGCATATGGTGTCTTTGGTAGTATGGTCTTACCATTAACCTTTGGTGGGTCATCAAGTCCTCTGACAGAAATCTGTCTTCTTTTGGGAAAGCTTGTAGGTATCTCTGATCAACAGCTCATTGTGGATGTTAACCACATGCTGGTACTGGGAGTTACAGGCCAGCACCAAGGGTAAAGAAGAAAGAAAAAATATAAAGAGAGAAGAGAGAGATAGGGAGGGAGAAAGAGAGAGGGAAACAGGAGAAGATTAATGTTATTCTTCATCATACCATCTCCAGGGCTATTTGATTCAGGTGTTCCCTGTAAGGACCTAATGAAGGTTCAATCTTTTAGTCTGTCTTTCAGGATATAGGATTTTATGGTACCATTTCCATTTGGATCCAGTTTTGTATCCTCCCCCACCTTTACTCTCCCCCCTGCCCCACCCTCCCTATTGTCAGGTCCTCATGATGCTTATTAGCTATGTCAGCATCTCGGGCAGATCCAGATTAGGAGCCACAGATGAGTGAGACCATTCGACAACTGTCTTTCTGTAATTGGATGAGTTCACTGATAATGATCTGTTCCAAGTTCAACCATTTTTCTTCAAATTTCATTTTTCCTTACTGCTGTGTAGAATTCTATAGTGTAGATATACCATATCTTGGTTATCCATTCATCTAATGATGGACAACTGGGTTGATTCCAACTTTTAGCTATTATAAATTATTTTAGGGGAGGTTTTTGATTACCTTTTCAGTCTCAACGTGTGTGATAGGTTTGTTTAGGAGATTAATCTGCTCTGGTAGGTGGTATATGTCAGGAATTCATCCATTTCCTCCATATTCTTCTGTTTTGTGGAGTAGAGGTTTTTGAAATAAGTCCTGATGATTCTCCCAATTTCACTTATGTCTGTTGTGATCTCTCCTTTTTTATTTCTAATTTTGTTAATGTGAAGTGTCTCCATTTTTCACTTGATCAAATTGGCCAGGGATTTATCAATTTTGTTTATTTTTTCAAAGAACCAGCTCTTTGTTTCATCAATTTTCTTAATTGTTTTCTCAGTTTCCAACTCATTAATTTCTGCTCTGATCTTAATTATTTCTTTCCATCTGGAGCTTTTTGAATTTTTCTTGTCTTTCCAATGCCATTAGGTTGATGGTTAGGTTATTGATTTGGGATCTCTCTGTTTTTTGTTATGAAAGCATTTACTGCTATGAATTTTCCCTGGAGGACTGCCTTCATTGTGTCCTGTAAGTTTTGGTACGATGTGTTTTATCAATTCTAGAAATTTTGCAATTTCATTTTTATTTTATCCACCACCCATTTATTGTTTAAAAGTGTATTGATCAGTTTCCAGGAACTGGTGGGATTCCAGACACATCTTTTGTTGTTAATTACTACCATACAGCAGTGTAATCTGATATCATACAGGAAATTATGTCAATCTTCCTAAATATATGGAGGCAGGCTTTATTAAAGGCTCAGTATATGATCTATTTTAGAGAAGGTTCCATGGGCTGCTGAGAAGAATGTGTAATTTATGGATTTGGGGTAGAATGTTCTCTAGCTGTCCATTAGGTCTAATTGATCTATGGTGTTGTTGAGCTCTCTCACAAAATGTGTAGCCCAGGCTGGCCTCTAACTCCTGATCTTCCTGCCTCCACTTCTTTAGCAATATCCTACCAGCGTGCACCACCACAACCAGCTTAATGTTTTTATTCCACTACTTTGTTGAATGTGTCTATGAAGTGTGAGAGACTTAGGGTTTATATGTGATCTTGTCATCTGCAAATAGGAATAATTTGGCTTCTTCCTTTGACATTTGTATCCCTTTTATTTATCTTGTCTTCTTGCTCTCACTAACACTTTGAGCTCTATGTTAAATAACAGTGGAAAGAATGAGCACCCTTGTTGTTGCAGTCAGGTTCACATTGCTGGCAGAAATCACCCGACCAAGAGCATCTTGTGGGAAAAAAGAGATTTTGGCTTACTGGCTCAAGGGGGAAAGTTCCATGATGGCAGAGGAAAATGATGGCATGAGCAGATGGTGGACATCACGCCCTGGCCCACATAAGGTGGACAACAGGAATAGGAGAGTGTCCCAAACACTAGCAAGGGGGAGCTGGCTTTAACACCCATAAGCCTGCCCCCAACAATACTCTGTCTCCAAGAGGCATTAATTTCCAATTGCCATCAGCTGGGAACCAAGCATTCGGAATACCTAAGTTTATGGGAGCACCTGAATCAAACCACCAGACTTGTCTTGTTTAAAATTTTAGAGGAAATGTTCTTAATTTTCCTCTGTATGGTATAATGTTGCCTTTATATACTGGTCATACATAGAGGTTTTTAAGTTAAGTCATGTCCCTTCTATTCCTAGTTCCCTCCAGGTTTCTATCATGAAGGGATGTTGAACTTCATTGAAAGCCTTTTCTGTATTGATTGAGGTGATCATGTGGTTTCTGTCCTTAAGTCTACCTCAGTTATACTTACTGATGTTGAACTGACCTTTCATCCTAAAATGCAACCAGCATGGTGTATTATCTTCTTAGTATGTTCAGGAAATTGATTTCAAAGAATTTTACTAAGAATTTTTGCATCTGTCTTCACCAGGGAAAGTGGACTATACTTTTAATTTTTTGTGTTTGTATCTGGTTTTGGTATCAGGGCAATACTGGCTTTGTAGAACGAGTTTGGTAATGTTTCTTCCCCTTTTCATTTCATGGAACAGGTTCAGGAGCATTAGTATTAGCATTTGTTTACATTTTAAGTTCATTTAATCTTCAGTATAATTTAGCTCTAAGGTTTCTTTGTTGATTTTTAGTTTGGATAACCTATTTAGAGATGAGAACATGGTATTTAACTCACACACTATTACTGCACCAAGACCTATGTGCATATTTAAGTCCATTAGTATTTGTTTTATGAAACTGGGAATGCTAACATTTGGCACATGTATGTAAAATGGTTCTATCTTCTTAATGAATCATACCCTTATGGATGTGCAGTGGTATTCCGTGTCTTTTCTAATTAATTTTCATTTGAAGTCTATTTTCATCAAGTATCACACAGCTATGCCAGGTAGTATTTTATTTCTATTTGTTTTGCTCATTTTTTTTTTCTGTTCTGGCCATCCATGGCAGTACTATCTTACTTCTCAGCCTGAGCCAACCTCCTGTCACCTGCACTCTTGGGGTTGCCAGATCCAGCCCACCTGCTCTCCACAACTGCTCCTCAGGGCTTTGCCTCTTGCATAAGGGTTATGATAGACCACGTTGAAGCTCCCAAATCTGTGGACATTCCCTTGTCTCAGACTCCTGGAGCAATTCAGTTTTGAACAATAGGTTATTTCACAAGATGGTGGCCAACCACTGGGCTCTGAGTCATATATGTTAAAATGGAATTTTTCTCCCTTACTGACCCATCCATTGGAGGAACCACTTTCTCTTCAAAGCCCACAACTGTATTTGAAGCTGAAAGTTGTGGGCTTATCTTGAAGTTAAAGCTGTCTTTCACCAGACTTCCATATTGGAGAAGGCTTATCTCCATTCCATCCCAGGGAAATGCTCGAGCAAGGCTTGGGCAGCTTAATTTATTCTCTGTACCAAGCATCTCTGTTTCTGCTCATTTCCAGTTCCATTTGTGGATTACTGAAACTCTTCTATTTCCTTTTTGAGTATTTTTTCTTGTTCTGATTCTCCTTCACTAGCTAACACTTTTATCCCATCTTACCCAACAGGGAACTTCTTCTAAAGTAGAATGCATCCTGTAATTCAGGAAATCATACATAATTCTGAGCATTCCCTCTGGGATCAAAATCACTACAGACTGTTGCAAAGGTGTGTTGATGCCAGCCTTCTCCTGCAATGATGTTTTCTCCATGAAGCCACAGAAAATATTTTTAAATTAGACATACCATGGTAGCTGAAAAGTTTAAGTCTTTTCATATTCATATTGGAGCCTTCTCTTGGCATAAAAGACCCCTGCAACACCTGTACCCTGCTGTCTTTCCAACTCCTTTCTCAACATTCCCTCAGGTCCTACATAAATGTCTTGCAATAGTCATGCCATGATTTCATGGATTCTTCTCTTTCTCTCACCTCTATGCCTTTGTACAAACTGTTCCTTTTGATGTTTTTTTTTTTTTTTTGTAAGTTCAAACTTGTGTAAAGCTGAATTACTCGTCAGAGCGCAAATCAAGTGGTACTTTATTCTTGCAGATGAGTTTCTCCTTTTTGATTCATACATAGATTTTCTTTTTACTTTTCTATAGTTTTAAGTTTTATAATTTATTTATTTATATGTGTGTATGTGTGCATGTGTGCATGCACAAGGCACTGTCTGCATATGGAAGTCAGAGGACAACCTTGAGGTATCTGTGATCTTCTTCGATCCACCTTCTTTGAGATAGTGCACTGGCCACTGCAAATGAACACCAGCCTAATTGGCCCATGAGCCTCAGATTCTCTTGTGTCCACTTCCCATTTTTGGAGGCACATTGGGATCACATCACATACATGCACATGTGCCACTTGCATCTGGATAGCTTTTTGTGAGTGCTGGAGGAGGGGATTGGACTCAGATCTTCAGGCTTTGAAAGTACCTTTAACCACTGAGCCATATTCCCTGTCCTTGTATTTTTATTTTTTTTCATTTATTAATAATTAACAACATATTTTATATGGATACATCATGTGTTGGTACCATCTTTTCCCTCACCCCAGCCCCTATTGTGGTGACGACCCTCCTCAGTGGGGTTGCAGGTATTCCCTATAGGGTTGTGCGTTATGTGTTGTAGGAAGAGCAGTCAGATTTTTTTTTTTTGGGGGGGGGGATACCTACGGGAATGTCTCAACCTGTGGCTCTTACAATCTTTCCACCTCCTCTTCCATAAAATTCCCTGAGCCATGGTGGGTGTATTTTAAGTGTACTTCAGTGATGAACTCTTAGGAGCCTTTGCTTTGGTAGGTATTGAGTATCCTCAGCATCTGTCTCCTTCACCCTGGCATTGATTATCAGGTTCAGCATGGAAGCAGCACTCTTGCTCATCTACCCAGTTCCTCTATGGTTTTAGCTGTGGTTTGGCTAAAGTGCAAAGGGTAGTTTATCTCCTCCAGTCTTGCTATCTTCTGAAAAAGAACAAATTTTCCAATTTGGAGAGTGAAGTCAGCATAGTTTAAATGGGATAAACATTATTAATTTAGGGAGAATTTGATGTATGTAGCCCCTCTTTTAGCCAAAGACTAATGAGAGATTAACACTGGAGAACATAATCTTTGTCTCCATAGGATTCTGATCTGGTTCCCAAGTCCAGATATGGGATTCTTTATACTGAGCAGATCTCTCAGCCAATCAGAAAGCTATTGGTTACCCACCAAGGCAGTATGCCACTATTGCACTGGCATATACATCCTGTCAGGGTGTTTGCTTCTCAGTAGCTTAGACCTCTGGTTGCTCAGACTGTTGATGGCCACTTTCCTACAGGAGCTCATGTAGCACTTTCCAGCACTAGACTGTCTGTCTGGGGACTGGCTCTCTTCTGGATTGCAGCCAGGTTTCTCCATGCTTTGTGTTGGTACCACATGGTATCTTCAGCAATAGGGTCTTACCTCTTGCCTCAGGTGGATAATCAAGTGCTTTCACAGAAACCTGTCTTGTCTTGGGGACCTCATAGGTCTTTCTGATCAGTAGTTCATTGTGGGTAGCAACCAATTTCTGATACTTGGAGTTACAGGCCAGAGACAAAAATAAAATTAAATTAAGGTAAGGCTTCATCCTACCCTCTCCAGGGCCCTTCTTTTCAGGTGCTCTCCCTTACTACTCTTGAGGGTTACATCTTTCAGTCTATCTTCAGAGATAAAGCTTTCTATCATGACAGTTCATTTTGAATTTCATTTTGTATTTGTTTTTCCCCATTCTCTCCCCATCCCCCAAATCCTTTCATCTGTATTATCTGGACCTTGAGTTGCCTATCAGCAACTCGAGCTGGTCCAGGTTAGGAAACACACATGAGTGAGACCATGCAGCAGTATTTGTCTCTCTGTGATTGTGTGAGTTCACTGAGGATGATCTGTTCCAAGTCTGTCCATTTTTCTACAAATTTCATTATATCATTTTTTTTTTTTACTGCTGAGTAGAATTCCATTGTGTAAATGTACCACAACTTTGTTATGCATACCAACAGACCCAGTTATTCCCTTACTAGGTATTTATCCTAAATTCTTTAAAATACATTTATTGACATCCTGCAAATATGTACATTCCCTGATCATAATCCTCTCCCCATTGCTCTCCTTTGTCCCACCTCCTTTATCCCTTCTTCACTGAAGCCTGTCTTCTTTCCAAATAGTTCCTCTTCTATTTTGATGTCATCATTTTTTTTTGCCCTTACATTATGCAAGTATTCCATAGATAGTCTCAAACATTGTGTGGTCATGAATGCCAGGGTCACTCTATCTGGAAGACAGTATTCCAAACATCCTCTCATTTTTCTGGTTCTTCCATTCTTTCTACCACCTCTTCTGCAAAGATCCCTGAGTTTTGGAGGGTTTGATAGAGATATCTCACTTAGTGCTAAACACTCCACTGTCACTTCTTTTCAGTGTATTTTTAATTTTGAAAAGACTTTTGAAGTACATTCTAGCTACACTCCCAGCCTTCAATTCTTACAGTTTATTTACATTGGCCAGTAGTTCATCACTCAGTACTGCATTCTCCATTGTATTTAGAGAACTTTAGTAGAGCTGACAAATTTAAATTTGCCCTTCTATCTGACATTACATGACATAAAAAAAAATCAGCCAATAACTACTAATTGGATGTATGGCCTAACTAAATCTACTATATTTATATTATTTATATTTTGTTTTGTTTTAAGTACCAACCTTTTTCTTCCTATTGACTAATAGTCAACTCCTTATGTTCTGAGAGAACAATATTTCAAATATACTTTTATTATGGGTAATTTGAATCTTAATGTTTTATTCTAAGTGTCTATTTTCATAAGGTAGGTTTTCTCAGTTGGTTTCAGAATCACTACAAACTCAATTTTCCCCAATATTATTTTCATATGTTTAGACAAAGAAATTACAATGTAATCTGTTGATTTTTTTCACCTTGGGTCTATAGCTCAGTAAATGTTCAACTTCTCCAATGCTGGTTTGAAATTGAAAATTATATTCAACACATGTCTATTAACTTGCCCAATATGCTACTCATCTAGGGTTGGTTAATAGATGGGGCTCAATGAACACTTAATTATAGTTTGAATTATATCTTATTCTGACTCATTAGAGAGTAACAAAGTTCAAGTCAGCTGGAAATATAAAGATAAGAGGAAGATAAAAGGAGAGAAAAAAATTATCATCAAATTGCAAGACAACCAGTCCCATTTTGGAAAAGTTGACATGGAAAGATAAATAGATACTGTACATGTACCACATATTTTATATACTTTCAGCTTGATCATTAATATATTCTGTGGAATAATTTATCTCTATTGTTCATAAATTTTAAATGATATATTTTGTAATTTTTTGCATGTATAAGTGTTTATGGTGTACATGCATACAGTTCACATGTGTATACAGGTACCTGTGCACATGTGTGCATGCATGTGGAGGCCAGAGGTCAATATTAGGCATTATCTTCAATTGATTTTTCTATCTTATTTTTTAAATTTTATTTATTTATTTGAGAGAGAGAGATGAAGGGGCAGATAGAGAAGAATGGGCAGGTCAGAGCCTCCAGTCTCTGCAAATGAACTCCAGACGCATGTGCCACCTTGATCATCTAGCTTGCATGGGTACTGGGGAATTAAACCTGGGTCCTTACACTTTACAGGCAAGTACCTTAACCTCTAAGACATCTCTCTAGCCCCACATTATTTTTTGAAATGTAGTCTCTTGCTGAACCTAACACCAATTCAGCTATACTAACTAACAATGGTCATATTAAATTCCAGTTTCACTTCTGTTCTCCCTCATGTTAGATCACTTACCATAAACTATCATTGTATACCTTATGACTGCTTTAATTTATTCCTTATCCTCTAATCTCTTAAGCTTTTACTGTTTGAAGTTTTTTATCATGATTAGACTACACATGTAATAAAACTTAATGAGAAATAAAAAAATGGTAAACAATTGCAGTTCCACAATTATATTATGGGTCACTTATATATAACAAATACATTTTGTGACACAAAAGAAAATTTTCTAATAATGTCTATTACCTTAACATGTAAAATTAATGGAACATATGTAATAAAATAAGGCAAATTTTGAGATGGGACTTACAAAAAAATTTCACCAAAAGAAAATAAATATTATTGAATATACAGATATGTTGCATTCGAGGCTTAGGTTATATCATTTAAAAGCCTAATATTTGGACTTTTAAAACTATAAAGCTGGTTCTTATGTACCTCAAACTTATTTATTTATTTACTTATTTATTCATTTACTTTTTCAGGGGAGTTTCGAGGTAGGGTCTTACTCTGGCCCAGGCTGACCTTGAATTAACTATGTAGTCTCAGGGTGGCCTTGAACTCACGGTGATCCTCCTACCTCTGCCTCCCGAGTGCTGGGATTAAAGGCGTGCACCACCATGCCTGGCCCTCAAACTTATTTATTGATAAAAATATGATTCAATGTTAAGTGGTGGTAAATACTATGAAGAAAATGAGGCACCCGGTTGTAGTTAACTACTCATTGTAGGGATGATGCATACAACTAAAAGCAGCTTGTGGGAGGAAAGCGTTTATTTGACGTACAGACTGGAGGGGAAGCTCCATGGTGGCAGGGAAAAGGATGGCATGAGCACAGGCTGGACATCACCTCTGTCACAGCAGGTGGAACACTGCAGCATGAGAGTGAGCTAACGCTAGCAAAGGCAAAGCTGGTTATAACAGCGATAAGTCCACTGCCAACAGCATACTTCCTCTAGGCAGGGCTCCACCTACCAAACTGTCATCAGCTGGGGATCAAGCATTAAGAACACATGAGTTTACAGGAGACACCTAATTCAAACCACCACACAACTTATGGAAAAGCAGGCATTACTGTTTCCAAAGAGCACTGAGGGAAGGTATCTATGAATACAAAACATTTGAGACAGAATGAAATAAACCAGCTAGGACAAATTTGTCCAGGATGAGAGCAACAGTCGTGGGGATACTGGAACTGGAGCTAGCTGGCATATCTGAGAATGGTCAGCAGGCATGAGGAACAAATGTGCAGTGTTGGTGAGAAATGAGGGCAGTCAGGCCCAGACCACAGATGGCCTGACAACCCATGGTAAGGACAATGAAAAACACTCAGGTATGATGGAATGGCCCTGAAAAGTTTTCCACACAGGTTAGACATGCTGTCATTTATATTCCAAAGTGGTATTTTGAGCTGTTGATACCTTGGTTCAATTGTGTGAGGCAGAGTTACTCTCACAGAATGAAGGAAGGTATGTCTCTTGGGATAGGAATTTCCTTCTCTACTCACACGCACTTGAGTATGAGGACCAGATAATCTTTTTTTTTTTTTTTTGGGGGGGGGGGTTCCTGTGTAAGATAAAAATCTACCAAATATAGCCGGGCGTGGTGGCCCACACCTTTAATCTCAGCACTCGGGAGGCAGAGGTAGGAGGATTGCTGTGAGTTCAAGGCCACCCTGAGACTACATAGTTAATTACAGGTCAACCTGGGCCAGAGTGAGACCCTACCTTGAAAAAACCAAAAAAAAAAAAAAAAAAAAAAAAGAAATCTACCAGATATATAAGTAAATAAAAGTAGTTAATTGGCATTCTCAGTTTCTATTAAAGTTATGAAACTGACATTTTGTAAAGTGTAAAAATAACATTCTTAATTTAGCTACTCAAAACTTTATCTCAACTAAATATTTCCATGTTTTGTCTTAAGCAAATGAAGACACTTATTTTAAAATTTGAGAGAATTTGTTACCTGTTCTTGAAACATTACCATTATAGAAGGATTTCAGGCTTAAAGAAAAATCAGTGTTTGCTTAACCATGCCAAACATGAGAACATATTAATCACCCTGGAGACTCATTGTATGAAGACATGTTATTTTAGGTTTTCTCATTTAATATATCCCTTATCTCATTTAGTGCATACCTTATCTTTAGTTCACAAACTTTGAACTGGATTAACACCTCAGGAAAAGGTGTTTAAGGTGAGGGTGCTTTCAGACTTCTTAACACACTTTATTTCAGATTGTGGTCTCTAGTCTTGCATTGTCTGTGACTCAATAGCACATTTGTGTAAGCAGGCGTCTATACCATAAGGACCCTGGGTGTTGTAAGGCAATATCTATTTTTTTCCCCTGCAAGCTTCAGCACATGGGAAAAAAGTAATTTTGATCATAAGTAGAACCATGCAAACATGTTTAAATGGATTTCAATAATATTTTCAAGTTGTTCACTTTCTATACTATAAATGGATCACAAATACTATCTTCAAGAATATTAGATCACACCTCCTATTGTTAGAAGATACTGCAGGGCAGCATTTTCTGAAAATTACATTAAAAGATGTAATCACAGCAGTATAGTTCCAGCCGTGTAGGCTGCACTGCATTTAAACATTCTAAAAAGCCAGTATAATGTGCCAGAAATAACACTAAATTTGTAATCAGAAAACCTCATTTGGAGTTGAAAGGTATGATCTTAAACAGTTTGTTGCTAGGTGACCTTCCCTAAATCCCTTTACTTCCCCAAGCCTTGGTTTCCTGAGATATAAATGAGGATTATAACAGATATGAATGTTAAACAAAGCAACGTGCACACTGGAAAACACTACAGATGGTAGTCATTACCATTTGCATGGTATTTATTGAGCTCTGCCCTTGAGAATTTGGTGCTTGGAAATACCAGGCTGACTACATCCTAGTAGTTGCTCTTGTAATAAAAACCATGGCATGGCCCTTACATGATGGAGTGAAAACTGGGATTCTGAGAACTTCTTTTGATTTTTTATTTCTCCCGCGATTCCCTATTTAATTACATAGTCACTTAGATGACCATACAGAATTAAGACCAAAAGGAAGTTGTTTAGATGAATATTTAAGCAATAAGCAAGCTGCTCATTAAGTGTGTAGATTTTAAGTAGAGTGGGGGAAGAGAAAGTCTATCTGCAGGAACTGCTGAAGGGTCATTCTGCTAGTTCTGATAGAACTCTAAGTGGCTTCAGCATAGCAATGAGTGTCTGCTTTTCAATTTTGCCCTTTCTCTATCTCCTGCTTATATGAAAAGTACTTTGATCGCCTTTCCTCATATTTCCCCAATAATTAATTTTTGCCATCTGTCATAGTCTTGCAAGCAGATGCGGAAGGCTCACATTTGCTAAAGAACAGTCAAGAAATTGAGAAGGGAGAAAAAGAACATAGCTCTGTTTATAGGGGGCAGGGAGTTAAATAACAGGAGGGATGTAAGTATACAAAGAATACCAAAAAGAAGATTACTGAATTAGACAAATTCAAAATCATTTCTGAAAGGTTCCAGGAATCTGGCTCACTGGACAAGTTGTTGGATGTCCATGGGAATGTATAAACAACCCCACTTGTAAAAGACACGGCTCTGTTTGCAGCAAGTTAGACATTGGTGCACGGCTGCCTTGTGTAGGTTTGGCTGAGCTGTCCTACGGCTCTGAGGTAAATTCTCACCTATGGGTAATACTTGTATGTCAAAAATATCTATATGAACTATGGGAATCATTATTCGTGGGACAATTTACATAATGAAAGGTAAGGGAGATGGACATGAGGTTTTAAAGATTTATGTGTTTGACCTGAAACAAAATAAAGGAAATTTTAGTTTTTGTAAACATAAGGCTTCCTAGGTATTTTGTTTGAGGCCAAATTAAAAACACACATAAAATTGTTTGTTTCCTTAGTATTTGTGCTTATGCAAGCAACTCTAATTAAAATCACCAAGGCACAAAAACAAAAGAAAGATATGAAAGTAGAAAGGGGACTAGTTAGGAAGAAGAATACTTACTAGCAGGAGACAAAGGGAAAAAGTGTATGAACATGATGAAAATACATTATATATGTGTATAAAATTATTAAAATAAATACAGAGATTAAAAAATAAAAATCCATGTCCTCACAAAAGTGAAAATATAAGCCAATGATATGAATTACAGGCTTGTAGTCCATGAGCATGATTTTTTTTCTATTTCATTTTCCTTGACAATAAAGAGGATTTTTGATGAAAAAACTATTACAGCAATATTATTATTCATTTCCAGGAACAATTTATATACTTTGCAAGCAATCTTTTTTTACATGTGCTGGGAAAAGGGGAGGCAGAAAAGACAGAGATCACTGTCAATAGTTTCCACATATTCAGACAGATAATGAATATATTCAAATATTGAACAAGATGTTAGTTATTCTAAGAAAGCTGGGATCAGGCTGGAGAGATGGCTTAGTGGTTAAGGCACATGCCTGCAAAGCCTAAGGACCCTGGTTTGATTCTCCAGGTCCCACATAAGCCAGATGCACATGGTGGCGCATGTGTCTGGAGTTCATTTGCAGTGGCTAGAGGCCCTGGCACGCCCATTATCACTCTCTCCCTCTTTCTGTTTCTAATAAATAAATAAGTAATTTTAAAAAAGAAAGCAGAAGTCTCTTCAGAAATCCTAATAGATTTCAGAAAATCAAAACAGATTTTGGTGTTCATATTACTTCAATTACTTTTTATGGAGAAAGGTATTAGAAACCCAGAACAGTAAGACATCAAAGAACTGCACTTACAAGAAGAACTGTGCAAATTACATCATCTTACAGCTTGTTCTAGAATACTTTCAATGTCTTTAGAAATACTGCCTTTAAAAAAAATTTCAGTTCCTTAAAATAATTTTATCCAAACATATGTGATGTAATTTTGACAGCAGTCATTTTATCATTGCTTGAGCTACCGTTGGAATTACTTTTTTTATTTTTTCAGAATACTTTGTCTCCATTTATGTCACATGAGAGTTAAAGTCCTCTTATTAAGCTTTCACTGGGAGCTACAGAGATGACTCAGTTGGTAAAATCACTGTTACAAGTGTAAGGGTCTGAATTTGGATCCCCAAGACACAACACAGCAGCATTTACCTGTAATCCCAGCACCGGGGAGGTAGACAGGAAGATCCCTGGGGCTTACTGGCTAGCTAGTCTACTGAACGGCTCCAGGTTCACTGAGATACCATATGTTGAAAGTAAGATGGAGAGCACTGAGAAAGATACCGTCATCAACGTCTGGCTTCCACATGCATGTACCCACACATATGAACATGCAAACACACACATACCCCACACATACATACATATGCTCACAAAACTCCTGGTTCTTTTATCATAAAATGTACTTATCCATCCACCTAAAATCAGTCTTGAAGATTGAAGAATTATATCCTTAATCTCGGTTCATATTTATATACCCAATATTTGGGCCCAATAATGCACATCCTATCCAAAATTTAAATTGTTACTGCAATTTCCATTGCACTAATTTGTATTAAGTATACAACAAAGCCATCAAAAGCCTCAAAAAATTAAAGAAAATGTAATGAATTCATAAAAACAAAATGAATTTTGAACCAAGAAGGACTGATGAGATATGTCAGTGGCAAGAAGAAGCCCAAGATATGTGAGAAGATAAAGCACCTCACCCAAGTTCTAAGATGGACATGGAGTACCAGCTCTCTGGAACACATCAGCAGTTTTCTTTTAGTAGAATCATTGTGTGGATACATCATTTGTTGGTACATCATTTCCCTCCTCCCTGCCCCCATTCCACTGAGGACCCTCCTCAGTGGGATTGCTGGTGTTCACCATGGGGTTGTAGGCTATGAGTTGGGAGAACAGCAGTCAGTCATTGTGACAAATACCCACAAGATTTTGACCATGTTTTTGTTAGTGCATCAGGATGCCCTGCACCCTTACAGCATGGAGTGAGTGTACCTGCTCTATAGCTCAACTGACCTCAGCCCTTATCCCTGCTCTGCCACTTAAATCCCTTAAGCCCTGCCCCTCCATTTCCTGCTTGGTGAAAAGGAATAACATTTCATTACAAAGGATGTTCCAAGAATGGGAGTTATGGTTGGTTGGTGGCTAACGTTTGACACTAATTGAGGCCATTGGTGCTGACTCTAGTGTCTTGATCTTACCTGTGGAAACAGACCTCTACTTTAACCATGATACCAAGGCTTCTTCACTCAAGGCTGTGGTTTGGCTTTGGTATTAGACTTCGTAAAAATGTTGCCCCTTTTTTGTGGTTCACCTGAGTGCTCATCCATCTTGATTATTCCCAAGTTTTGTCTCATGTAATTCCTATCTAAACTGGAATTTTAGGGTAAGTTTGAGATTAGCCTCTACTACAAAGAAGCTGTCCCACAAAAACGTTCTATTGGCCTATTTGTCCTTCTAACCACATCACTGTTTGATACCTAGTTCTTAGCTCTTTGTTGCCCTCTAGTGATTATTTTCAGCACTACCTCACCCAGTGCCTACCCTTGTGCAGAAGCAATTGCGTACCAAACCACTTAAGGGCCTATGTAAAAACAGGTAACTGAATGGAAAAACAGTGGATAAATTACATGCTATATTTTGAACATTAATATATGTGGGAAAATATTAAAATCAAACTTGGAAGAATCATGAAAATCAAGGGTATAATACTGAACATGTGTACTACATCAATGTCAAAAAGATAAGTCTGAACTTTAAAAATGATTTAATTAAGATGGTATGTTTTAACAAATCTCTTTAATTAACCAATTAATTTTATCGCATTAGTAATCACTAGAAAGTTATTTGAAAAGAAATCATGCCAAAAACATTTAAAATTGCTCATCAGAGGAAGTTATAAGCCAAACATATCTCAGTTTCAATTAGGAAAACTTACAGAAATGGCAATATTTTAAAGTTAAAAGTAGACTTAATGGTAAGTAAGCTGTTGATTTGCCACGTAAAGTGAGTTCAATAATGAATCCGTTTTAACCTAAGGGACAGTTCACAGGGCATTGTTTTAGTTCTCTTCCCTAAAAGTCTTTAATAGGGGATTCCAATGGAGACACATATTTACTAAAGTTAAATTGAGGAATAAATAATACATTGTGAGACACAAAGCAAGTATTTTTCACACTTTTAAGTAGCAGGAAGAATGAGAGAAAGCATTAAGAAATGGATAGCCAGGCGTGGAGGCACATGTCTTTAATTCAACCCCAGGGATTGGGAGGCAAACGTAGGAGGATCACTATGAGTTACAGGCCAGCCAAGGACTATAGTCCCAAGTCAGCATGGGCTAGAGGGAGATGAAACCTCAAGAATGAATGAAAGAAAGAAATAGACAGGGGGAAGGAAGGAAGGAAGGAAGGAAGGAAGGAAGGAAGGAAGGAAGGAAGGAAGGAAGGAAGGAAGGAAGGAAGGAAGGAAACATGGAGGGAAGGAGGAAGGAAGAAAGGAAAAGAAAGAATGAAGAAAGAAAGAAAGAAAGAAAGAAAGAAAGAAAGAAAGAAAGAAAGAAAAGGAAGGAAGGAAAGATGGAGGGAAGGAGGGAAGAAGAAAGGAAAAGAAAGAATGAAAGAAAGAAAGGAAGGAAGAAAAGAAGGAAGAGGAAGTTATGTAGATTCACAAAATATACTGCTCTTCTACAAGCTTATGGATAGCTTAACTGGAAAGAAAATATTTTGGAAGTTTTAGATGCCTGGGTGCTCAGAGTGAGGTGTCTTGCCAAATGAGCTAATATGGGTCTTAGTAGAGTGTTGGGATTCATATGGAAGAGTTAATCCCTACTGAACACAGCACCGTTGACACCACATCAGGAGTATTGTGCAATGCAGAGTTCCAGATTTTTAAGAGGATGATGACAAAATGAAGTGTGTGCCAAGGAGGCAGTCCGGCCACCATGAGTTGGCTGAAATACCACACAACGAAGGAGAAACTTGGGTGACTACCTCCACACATCTAAAGAATTGTAATGTACAATAGATTCTATGTGTATAAATATCCCAGGCATGTAGAGCCTAGATGAACCCAAACAGAACCTTCTGGAAGTTCATGCTTCAGGAAGAAAATCTTGGTGAGCCACTGAGTCTCTTGCCTCTGCAAGTATTGTAGAGCAGGCTGGGTGACGAGTGCCGTTCTTTATAGATTGGCTCTTCAAATGCCTTCCTCATAAACCTGTAACTTTCATGGTTCCAGTTTAGTTTCCTCTTTTACATGTGTTTCTTCTAACAGGCAGCCTTCAGTTATTGTACTCTTAATTCTTCCTCCCATGTCCAGTTGTCAGACTGGGCATGTGCAGAAGCCCAGGCTACCACAGCCACAACAGTGCTTCAGCTGCGTGCAGACCTGTGAGCCTAGGACGACAGACCAATAGACTCCGCTACTTTGCTAGCTATGGCCTAATCAAGAAAGCAGTTTCAGTGTGCTAGAAAACCTGGTCTCTTTAGCATAAATATAGAGTTGTTTACAATCTTTTCTAATGTATTCGTGTGTGGGCATGTGTCTCTGTGCACGTGTGTGCATGTTCACGTGTGTATGAAGACCAGAGGACAACCTCGGGTGTTCTTCAGGCGCGCCATCTACTTGTTTTGAGACAGTTCTTTCATTGGCCTAGAATTTGCAATGAGACTAGAATGGTGAACCCCAGGATCCTCCTCTCTCAGGCTTCCCTGTGCTGGGATTATAAACTCAGACCACTTTGCCTTGTTCTTTTACATGTGTCCTGGGGATCAAACTCATATCCTCATGCTGGTGAAGAAGCATATACTAAGTGAACGATCTCCCCAGATACTAATGAGCAATATTTAATGTTCATATCACAAAATCAAAAAGATTTACATACTTTGGGCTCGAGATATGGCTCAGCAGTTAAGGCGCTTGCCTGCAAAGCTTAAGGATCTGAGTTCAATTCCCTACTGCCCACATAAAGCCAGATGCACAAGGGTGCACATGCATTGGGAGTTTATTGGCAGTGGCTAGAAGCCCTGGCATGCCCATTCTCTCTATCTCCCTCCCTCTTTCTCTCTCCTTTGCCTCTTTCTCTCTCTGCCTCTTTCTTCCTCAAAAAAAATAAGTTAAATATTTTAAAAGAAGAGATTTATGTATTTTTAAGAATTTACATATGTGGTTAAAATGTACAGATGTGATTAGATGCTTGCTTGGGAAGTCTGCCACTCAGGTTTGATTCCCTAGTACTCACATAAAGCAAATCATTCATTGGTAGCTGAAGGAGACCCTGATATGTACACACCCATGACATGCACACACATACACATTAAAAATATTTATTTTTATTTTTTTATTTTTTTATTTTTGGAGAGAGACACAGAGAAAGGCAGACAGAGAGGGAGAGGGAGACAGATAGAGAATGGGTGCGCCAGCAGTCTCTCAGCTGCTGTGAACGAAATCCAGATGTGTGCACCCCCTTGTGGGCAAGTGTGGCATTGCGTGCTTGCGTCACTTTTACATCTGGCTAAAGGTGGGACCTGGAGATTGGAACCAGCGTTCTTAGGCTTAGCCAGCAGGGGCCTTAACCACTAAGCCATCTCTCCAGCCCTAAAAATATTTGATTTTTTAAAGCTATTTATAAACAAGAATTTGCAGACATATTGGAGCAAAGTCAATATCTATGTCTCTATATTCCTCTCTTTCTTCCCCATCCCTTTCTTTCTTTCTCCCTCACTTTCTTCCCCTCCTCCTTGCTTACATTCTCTTCTTCATTTCTTCCCTCTTTCTCAAGATTTATCTCCCAGCTATTGAGTTGTGTTTTTCAGTGAAATAACTTAAGGTCCCTTTGCTATTTTCTCTAGAGCTGCTCCCTTATTACAAACCAAATCTGCCGTCAGTTCCAGGGCACATCTGGAAGGTGCTTCTGCACCCCATGCCCAGCCAGTTTTTTCCTAAAGCAGGGACAAAGGTGCCAGGGACACAGGCATTGGAGAGTGTAAAACGTAGGGGGCAGTGGAGACTAGAAAGTCCCTTTCTTGTCTCTGAAGGATTAATTTCAAGGCAACTCTTGACAGCTGATGTCACTTCAAAGTGGTGAAAACACAGAAGCTGTTCTTTGAGAAGCAGGTTTCTCCTTCCACAGCTGAATGTTATTAGTCCTGTGTAATTACTTTTCTATATATCTTATTCAGATTTCCTTTAATTTCTTGAGAAATGATGTAGTTTGCATGTGTGAAACATTTGTAGACCTTTTAAACATTTAAAGCTTCAGACTTCCTTCTATATAAAAGTAGATAAAATCTAGAAGAAAGAAAACCCTACAAACCTTATTTTCCTTTAAAGAACATTCTATTTGTCACCCACTGAGTTTGACTAGGCTCACTTAGATGATCATGAGTACTTATTCACCAGAGCAAGGGTGGAGGTATCATGAGACTCTTCCATCATGGAATGTTGACAGGCCCAAACTTGTGCAGATCTTATGCAAGTAACAACAACTGCTATGAGTTCCTAAGTGTGATGGTCATGTCATGTCTGAAAGATACTGTTCCACAGCACTCCTCTCCGTCCTCTGGCTGCCTCTTAAGATTCTTTCCATCCCCTCTTCCCTGGTGTTACCTAAGCCTTGGAAGGGGTGACATAGATGTCTTATTTATAGCTGAGCACTCAATCGTCATGTATTCTTATTGCTTTGAGTCTCTCCGTTAACGAACACACATTACAAAATTCAAATTTCACGGAACAAAGAAAGACTGTGCAAGAAACCTGCAACTGCTTAAGAATGGCTGCTGCTACTTCCATAGCACCGAGCAGCATGTTTCTCTTTGAGCTGCTATAGCCATGTAACTGTGAGGTTTTCCAATCTTCCCTTTGCAATTGGGTTCTAAAATATAATTACCTGGGCATACAGGCAGAGGATAAACTCACAAAAACATAATAAGTCATTCCAAGCTGTAAAGATAGCATTAACGAGATATTTGGGGCTGGGGGTATTTTAGAATATTTGCATCTGTTATCTGGATATTATAACATATAAGTATTTTATGTTAAGAAAATGAAACTACCAAGATACCATAAAATACGAAATTTAATGTACCCATCTAATTCTAAAGACTGCTCATGTCTTTGTTACCTCTAAGAAAGTTCCTAAAGACAAGAATGCTAATTTTAAAATCTTTCTTCAATCAAATTCCTTGCTGATGTCAGAAAATCATTTGTATTTACTGGTCATAAATAATAGAAAATATATTTGAACAATTTCTTATTGGAGCTTGGGCTTGTATGGTAGTATGCTGATTCTATAGATTACTTCTCAGCCAGTACTTCATTATATAATAAGAAGAATAAGAAGCCAGGTGTGGTGGTACAGTCCTTTAATCCCAGCACAGGAGGGGCAGAGGTAGGAGGATCACTGGGATTTTGAGGACAGCCTAGAGCTACAAAGTGAGTTCCAGACCAGTCTGGGCTAGGGTGATACTCTGAGTTGCAAAAACAAACAAAATAAAATAAATTAAAACAAACTGCACTACATGGTACTATATTTTGATTAGATAAAAAAGGTAAAGGTTTACAATCCAAAATTCTACAATTAAAGAATATAATCTATAACCAGATAAATTTGGTAATATCTTACCATATTGCTCTGACTAAAGAATGTATAAGTTTTCTCAAGGAAAACAAAAGGAATGGATAAAACTTATTAATAAATGTGCATAGTCCATATACCTTTGCTATTTAATTGTCCATGAAGCTTATTACCTACCAAATAAAGAAAAAAAATTCTTCAATTTTAAATCACTATGACAGTATATAAATGATTATTTTAAATACTTGAATACATGCCAATCTTGTATAAAATATCTTTTTGTTGAAAACTAAAATCTCACCTTTTCTATCTAGTGCATAGAACTGATAGGAGATGATATCAATGCTTTTTTTTTTTTTTTTTTGAATCATCTAGTATTAGGTACCACTCCATTTGCTGATACCTTACTGCTAAGGAATGAAGGTTTGAATGTATTCACATGATTTTGGGGTGTTTTGGGGTCTGCTTTGGAATGTTTTATTTTGTTTTGTTTTATTTTATTTTGTTGAGGCTCACTTTGAAGCCAATGCTGGCCTTGAATTTGTTATCCTTCTGCCTCAGTGCTGGGAATACAGGCTTACCATCAGCTTTGGGACAAATATCCAACCAGAAACAGATTATTGAAGGAAAGGGTTCATTTCGGGCTTACAAATGCTAGGGAACACCATTAATGACAAAAGAAGCTGGGTCCCACAAATCCAAGCAGAGAGACTCCACCAAACAGGCAGTAAATACCAACGACAGCAAGTACCACAAGACCCCTAGAGCTCCAACTGCTCTGAACACACCAGTTAGGGCTGGAATGAAGATCTGCCCTCAAACATACCTTAGCACTGGACTCCAAGATCCTCTTCCAGTGACATACATACCTCTTCCCAGTAGGGCTCCACCCACTGGAGACTCTAGATTCAAGCCCGAGTCTATTGCCATACATTCAAACCACTGCAACCACCATACCCAGCCCTGAATATATTGACTCTTAGCTGTTTTTACAATATCCTTAGCACTCTTATAATAGAAAGAAATATTAATCTAGAAACTACTGTGCAAGAAAACCGAAGATACAATCAAACAAAAACAAAGTTTAATACCACATTTTTTTTCCTTATGGAATACCTACTGAATTCAACTCTAATTCTATGAATGAAAAGAAATTGTGTGACTAATACAGATACAAAAATATTATGTATGCATTGCTACTTTTATTAGGTCAAGAGTAATTGTAGATTTATGTAAACTAGAGTAGAACTTAGAGAGTTCTACATATTAAATATATTATAATTATATATATATATTATATATGCTGTGTATGCATAATACCCCTCTTTTATTTTATTGTTAATTTTACTTTAAAATGTTTAGTAGAGGGCTGGAGAGATGGTTCAGTAGTTAAGGTGCTTGCCTGCAAAGCCCAAGACCTGGGTTTGATTCCCTAGTACCCATGTAAAGCCAGATGCACAAAGTGGCACATGCATGTGGAGTTTGTTTGCAGCATCTAGAGGCCCTGGTGTGCCAATTATCTCCCCCACTCCATCTCTCTCTCCTTGCAATAAATAAATAATGTTTTTTTAAAAGTTCAGTGGAAACTATACAAAATGTAGGATGCTGCTTTACTGTGAAAAACATGACATATTTAAGTTATCTTCAATATTTTCACATTTTTCTCTTTTAAGTACATTGTATCTATAACAATGTCACAATGGGCAAGTGTTCTTGTTATGAAACTTCCTGTATGCACAACTGTATTTATGCACAGGGACTGCGAGTGATTAAAGGATGGTGGTTACATGAGGATATCTATGCACTTCAATTTGGGAGAACAAACAAATAGCTGTTATTTCCAATTCAGGAAAGCATAAAGACACAGATGATACACTGGAGAAAAAGACATCTTGGAAAGAAGTACACTCTGGCTTACCTGCACTTTATAAGCAATCAACTTTAACTACTGAGCCATTGCTCCTGCCCACTTTGTTGTACTCAACCAGAAGAATATGGTTTAAAGTGATTTATACCTCTCTTATTTTGTTAATCATTCCAATAACTACAAAGCAAATTATTTTTATGCCAACAGGGAAAGGTAATTCTTAAGGGAAAGGTTTTTTGTTTTTTTTTTTTTTTTTTTTTTTTAAGAGAAGAGGGAAACGTGCTTTATGAGAAATTGCTTTCCTAGATCACTCTGCCAGCAGCTATGAGTTGATTGATATCTTAAAGCCCCTCAGGACCCTGCCAACAACAAAGATCACTGGTTAAATTTAGAGAAGAAGTTGTGTGAAAATTACTTGAGAGGATTGCTTTTCTTTTCTTCAGGAGTAAAGAAGAAATAAAAGGACCAACAAGCTTTAAGTGCCCAGGTGTTGCATTACTGGACAAACATGTCACCAGAAACTGCTTATTTATGGAAAGGGTTATTTCAGGCTTACAGAATCCAGGGGAAGCACTAGCAATGGTGGAAGAAGCTGGCTGACTTCCATAGATCCAAATAGAGGGATATTATCAATCAGCCAGAAAACACCAACAGCCAGAGCTCAAACTGCTCCTTTCACAGGAGTTGGACTCTAAGATCCACTCCCAGTAACACCTTCTCTAGCTTGATGGCTAGAGACTCAAGTTGCTTACTTAATCAAAAATGCCTCAGGCTATGGGGACATTCATTCACATTCAAACAACCACACTAGAGTACTTCAAAACAATAAGGGTAGCAGGTTGTGATGGTGCACGCCTTTAATCCCAGCACTCAGTAGGCAGAGGTAGGAGGATCATCATGAGTTCAAGGCCACCCTGAGACTACACTGAATTCTAGGTCGGCCTGGGCTACAACAAGATACTACCTTGGAAAACCAAAAGAACAATAATAATTGTTGTATTTGGTATACAAATAGATATATGCATACAGGAAAATAAATTGCAGCAAGGATGGTAATAGATCAGAGGGAGGAATAGGGTTTATGATCACAATAGAACTAGCTTTCTCATGGTTATTTAAGATGCCTTTTTGAAAAATTGAATCCTATCCCTCCTTCTCCAAAAAACCCTTTCTTTGGGATCAATTACACAAGTACTCACTCATCACAGGAAAAATGTTATGTACAATCCTACCAGCCAGTTAAGAATCTGAATATTAAAGGCTTGTGTATTTGAGTTCTGTATTGTGTAATTATCAGAAATAAACATTAGAAGAAAGACCAACAAAGAACTAATGACAGAGTATGCTTCTATTTGGACTTCAGAAAATGGTCTTTGATTCCAATGCCCTACTAGTTCTCTTATTAACACATAATTACAGAGGTAAAAATATTATTTTCAAGTACAGAATTAAAATAAGTCCAAGATTTTATTAGTCATTAATTAAGAAGAGAGTAATTAAAATATCACTACTAATTCAAAAAACAATATTAAATCAGTGCTAAGATGAATTTGATGATGAACATAACACTTGTTTAATGCTATAAAATATAATGTTGGAGATCATCTTTTCTATGAGAAAAAATTCACTCGTACCTCTACTGAATAAAATTTATTTACATTACTAGGGGCAAAAAATATATATATATACACTACTCCCAATTTTCTACCATTTGAAGAGTTATAGTAGTCTTGTCAGTTCTAAGACCCACAACCCTATGGAGTTGATGATAGTCCCCAAAAGGTCAGCTTAAACACTACTTCTCAGCATGAACCTGAAAATGACACCTTATAATCTCTTGCTCCTGTTTCTAGGTCATGCACAATATGTCTTAGACACCATATGTAACTTTGTTGAACATGCTGGTTTCAACTTTTTTAGTTAATATGTCCCTTTAGATGACTACATAATACTAAAATTATGAAACCATTTTTCTTGTGGAAACCTTAGATGCCCGCCTACTTGACAAGGAACTAAGAGATCTATATAGTGATCTCAGACTTTTAAATCAGTTATTTGTTTTGCCTTTGCTTATTGATGGAAGAAGTGATTAAACACATATGACAGGAATTACCCTGGATCCTGCTTATCTATCTTCCTCATCTCAAATGCACAGATGCATATGTACACATATGTACATATACACATACATATATAATTTACATACATACATGCATATCCTCTCTCCAACCCTGTCAGATCCTTCTGCAAGTTATTTCTTAGGTATTACTCTTTAGAGTCTCCCAGTTCTAAGCTCCCATTGAAGTCTCAAACATCACCCCCAAGACAGTTTAAGCAGCTCTCATATTCTTTCTTCTTTACCAACCAAAATCTATCCTATACAAGCCTGCCAGAGATTTTTAAAGCTTAAATCAGATCCTATCTCTTCTCTGTTTAAACCTTCCCAATGGACTTGCCATTTTAGTTACAATAAAAATCAAATTCCATGACATGACCTATAAGGCACAATGTATCTGACCCCTAACGACCACCCTGCATCATTTCTTACCATGTTTCTTATCTATATTGGCCTCTGGTGCTGACTCTGTCAACTTTTTCAAAAAATACATTTTAGTTAGTTAGTTAGTTAGTTAGTTAGTTAGTTAGTTAGTTAGTTAGGAGACAGAGAAAGAAGCAGATAGAAAAAGAAAATGGTAGTTCTAGGGCCTTTAGCCACTGCAAACAAACTCCAGATGCACGTGCCACCTTGTGCATGTGACTGTACATAGGTGCTGGGGAATCAAACCCAGGTTGCTTAAGTTTTGCAGGCAAGGGCCTTAACTGCTGAGCCATCTCTCTAGTCCCTCTGTGAACCTTTTAAATGTATTAGTGAACCCACACTGGTGAACCATGACTAAAATGAGATTAGTAGCCTCCAGCTTAACCCTTAAACTGCTTGGGGTTGAGATGTGCTGTGTTCATTGCAGAATGCCACAGGTAAGGTATGGCTGAAATAGTGCAGCATGAGGGTGTTAATGTGAAGTCACAGCAGAATGGAGGAGACAATAAAGCTAACAATAAGAAATGATAAAATTGGCCCTGCAAAGTAGAGTTACCTCTAACAAATGATATACACCAACAATGCATTGATTTAAAAAAAAAAAATCAGAAAGGGCTAGGAACTTACCTTCTAAACCCAGTGACTGAGATGATTTCATGTTATTCTAATCAATAAACAAGCAGATGGATTTGATAGAGAAAGATATTAAGGGGGCTAGAGGGATAGCTATGTGGTTAAATGTGGTTAAAGGCAGTTACTTACACAGCATGATGGCCCAAGTTTGACTCTCCAGTACCCACATAAAGCCAGATGCACAAAGTGACACATGTGTCTGGAGTTTGTTTGCAGTGGCAAGAGTCACTGGTTTATCTCTTTCCATATCTCCCCTCCACTTGCAAATATTCTCTCCCCTTGTAAATATTGAAAGTAAATAATAAAAATATATATATAAGAAAAGAGGCTGGAGAAGATGACTCAGGAGTTAAAGTTGCTTGCTTACAGAGCCTGATGGCTTGGGTTTGATTCTCCAGTAACCCATAAAGCCAAATACAAAAAGTGGGGCATGCATCTGGAGTTCATTTACAGTGGCAGGAGGCCCCGGTGTGCCTATACTCTCTCTGACTCTCTTTCTGTCTCTGACTCCTTCTCTCTGTCAAATAAATAATTATTTTTAAAAAAGAAAAAAACTATTTAGCATGCATCATTCTCTCTTGTTTGCAATTATCTAGCTTGTTTACTTGTCATGTGCTGTTATGTACACCAGATATTATGAACTCCAGTGTCTGTATGTGAAGTGTATGAAGTACATACTTTATGCAAGTCATATAATTTTCAAATGTTCTTCACTATTTTTTTAACTGACCCAATCAAATTACCCTTAGAAAAAAAAATCCATCTTATCTAGGGGCATGCATCTAGACAAAAGGCATTCATTTGTTCGTTCACACATTCATTCAGTAACATTTGAAGTGACAGTTGTATGACAGTGCTTATACAACATGAAAAACAGTAATGTGAGACTCAAAATCTAGCAAAGTGCAAGCCACGTGAAAGCTTTCCATTTTATTGATCCCCCAATTAATTTCAACTTTACAACTGCTGAAGAACTTTCTGTCTTGAAGATATTTCTATATATGTCTTATCCTCTTACCTAGCTCTTTATTTCCTATATACCTTTCATTCCTCCGAATGTAAAAAGCCTGAGCCTTACCCACAGAACTTGCCCAATACATGTTTATTATAGGAGTGACCAAAAAAGATAAAAGCCTGTCTAACTAGGTTATGCTTTTTAAGGAGAGGGGCAAACAGATTGTTTTTGACCTTGTTAAGCATACTAGATGGTGAAGTGAGTTGTCAGGTAAACAATTTGGTTCAAGAGACTGTGATTTAGAAAGATACTATATCTGAAAATACAAGCAAGGGACATTAGAAACCACAAGGTCAAATGGATCCTAAGATGAACACTGACCACTCCAGAATTAAGAAGTCTGGTGGATGAGAGAGATCAAAGAGGTACAAAAAATATATAAGAGAATTTTTCAAGTCCATAAGAAGAAAGTATATTTAAAAATAAAAACAGGACTGGAGAGATAGCTCAGTGGTTAAAGACACTTTCTTGTAAAGCCTGGACAGCCAAGGATTTATTCCCTAGTATCCATTAAAGATAGATGCATAGAGTGGTACATGCATCTGGAGTTCGTTTGCAGTGACAAGAAGGCTTGGCACACTCATTCTTTCTCTTTCCTTCCTTAACCCCTCTCTTTTTGCTAGCAAATAAATAAATAAAATAAAAAAGAAATAATATTTATTTATTTATTTACAAGAGAGGTAAAGAGAGAGATAGAGAAAGAAAGAATGGGCCAAAGAGAATGAATTCCAGAAGCTTGCATCACCTTGTGCATCTGGTTTATGTAGGTTCTAGAGAATTAAACCTAGGTCCTTAGGCTTCGCAGGCAAGTGCCTCACCTCTAAGCCATCTCTCCAGCCCAATATTTTTTTAAAAAAAAAAAAAAAGAAGCAAACAATGAACTTTGTCCAAAGCTGCTGAAGTATCAGGTATGAAGAAAACAATAGGATCGATGGATTTAACAGCATGGAGACCAACAGTGACGTTTTAGTAGTAGACATAAAACCCCATTGAAAGAATATGCAAGGAAGTGGATGGAGACAATAAGTATTGACAAGTATTTCAAGAAGATTTGCTATAAAAATGAAGAGAAGGGCAGTACCCGAACATGGAAGGAGAGTCAAGTCAAGCTGATATGCAAGAGGGCTTAGTAGCAGCTTATGTGGGAGCTATGGGAAAGGATCACCAGAGAGCCAGAATTGCTGGGAAGAGTTTCTGAAACAGGCAGGAGAGCATCAGGCTACAAGTACAGGTGGGGGCTGGCCTTGACCATAAATACAGAAGAAAGAGTAAGTCTGAGCAGAATACAACACAATGACTTACTAAGGTTGTCTGGGTTCGTAAAAGAAATTAGAATGTTAGCTGGGTAAGTCTGTTTCCCTTGCAAAATAGGAAGCAAGTGGAGATGAGACAAGAACAGTT
Source organism: Orientallactaga sibirica (assembly GCA_036365145.1). Lineage (NCBI taxonomy): Eukaryota > Metazoa > Chordata > Mammalia > Rodentia > Dipodidae > Orientallactaga > Orientallactaga sibirica. The sequence continues at coordinate 13,632,272 of JAEOAD010000033.1, read as the reverse complement.
GGTGATCTGAGGGGAAGAGGATAACATGAAATAGTTATATGGGAAAGTAAATTGTGCACAGAGAAATTAAATAGGATTGGTGGGCAGGACTCAGGTCCTATTAGAGGTTATTGGTCCTAATTTAATTAAGACTGATGTTATTATTCCATTTGGACTGCAATCATAAAATACATTTAGCCAGGTAATTTATAAACTATAGAAATGTATTTTCTCCAGATTTAGAGACTTAGAAATGTAAGATTGAGGAACCAGGGCTGGAGAGATTGCTTAGTGGTTAAGGCACTTGCCTGCAAAGCCAAGGGACCCAGGTTCCACACCCAGGACCCACATAAGCCAGATGCACAAGGTGGTACATACATCTGGAGTACATGTGCAAAGGCTGGAGGTCCTGATGCACCCAATCTCTCTCTATCTGCCTCTTTCTCCCCCGCCCCCACCAGCATCTCTCAAATAAATAAAATATTTAAAGAAAGGATTGAGGCACCAGGAGATTCAGTGTCTGGCTGTAAGATTCAGAGTCTTGCTAGATCCTCACATAGAAGAATAGAAGAAAGGCCAACTTCTTTTTATAATGGCACTAATTCCATTCAGGTGGGCTCCACCTCATGAGGCTAAGCACCTCTTTTTATTCTGTCACATTGGTGATTAAGTACATATATATTTCTTTATGCTTTTAAATATTTTATTTTTATTCACTTATTTATTTGAGAAAGAAAGAAGTAGAGAGAGAGAGAAAGAGAGAGGGAGAGAAGGAATGAATGGGAATGCCAAGGCATCCAGCCACTGCAAACAAACTCCAGACACATGCACCATCTTGTGCTTCTGGCTCACATGGGTGGTGGGGAATCAAACCTGAGTCCTTGGCTTTGCAGGCAAGTGCTTTAACTGCTAAGCCAACTCTCCAGCCATAAGTACATGAATTTTGAATGCATACATTTGGATCTTAGCAATAAGCCTATGATTTTTGGTTATCCTTTAGGAATGATTTAACTAGAGACTAGATTTAGGGAGACTTAGGGCTTTAACCCAAGAGAATACGATAAAGTAAAAAGGGAGGAAAAAGAATTGCACACACCAGGAAGAAGCAATTATTATGAAGATATATGGACTTTAAATTATACAAGAAGAGCTGGACATGGGAGCACATAGCTTTAATCTCAAAACTTGGGAAGCTGAGATAGGAGGATCACTATGAGTTCGACATCAACCTGGGGCTACAGAGTGAGTTCCCAGGTCACTGCTGCAATACCCTACCTCACAAACCAACAACAACAACAAAAAAAATTAGACAAGAAGACAAAGAGTATAAGAAAAATGCAAAGAAAGCAGAATAAATGGATTAGTAAACTCTGTAGATTCAGAATTTGTGGAAAAAAATGAATCTGTGATTAGAAATGAGGTACTAAAAATACAATTTATGTCTTTCCAAAAATGTTAATTTTTCAAGTCTTCTAGGTCAAGATCATAGAAGGCCAAGCCATGAGAGGAAAGAAAGTCAAGAAACCAAGAGTTAGAGATGGTGGAGGAATATTATATGTGGATGTAGAATTGAGGAGCATTTACAGCAAGCCGAGTGCAAGCAAGAGCAGGGCATTCTGTAGTCTGATTACATGGGATTCAGAGTTTATAGAGGAGAAGGGAGAATTATTTTTAAGTGATAAGATGTATGTGGGGGATATACCACATGTCTAGTACAGTATTGTGAAAAGCATAGAACAGAGCCACCACTTAGAGACCACAGGGCACAGGTGACTTCACACATCCACTTTTCAGTAGCACCAGGAAGACAAGAAGAGGTTGAAACAAAAGGAAATTGGCTTCTGGGGAGCTGGGAGTTCGAGAGGACAGTGTGCTGGGAGGAATCAGGATGGGGACAGAACCCATGCAAAATTACAGACTAAAGCAGGATGAGGCCTGGGTTTATCTGTTGTGTGTGTTGAACACAGAGTTAAAAAGCAAAATGGCATTTCAGCTAAGACCAACAGTGATGGGAATACCAGTGTGAGGACTTTAGGTGGCAAGGATAGATCTTGCTATGACCTGAGAAAGAAGTGTTTTTAAGATATGAGGTGTCTTGAGGTTCCTGAGGGGATAGATAGACCGTGAATAAGAATAAACTCCTTAGCTGGGCGTGATGGCACATGGCTTTGATCTCAGCACTAGGGAGGCAGAGGTAGGAGGATCCTCATGAGTTTAAGGTCACATAGTGAATTCCAGGTCATCGTGGGCTAGAGCAAGACCCTACCTTGCAAAAAAGGAAAAAAAAAAAAAAAAAGTAAAATTAAAAAATAGAATAGACTCCTTAAATTCTTCCAGAAAACTCCCTTAGAATACTTACAGATTTTGCCATAGCTGACTCCGTTTATGAAAGAAAACACTTGTTGCCAGGCATGGTGGCACACACCTTTAATCCCAGTACTCAGGAGGCAGAGGCAGGAGGATCGCCATGAGTTCAAGGCCACCTGAGACTACATAGTGAATTCCAGGTCAGCCTGAGCTAGAGTGAGACTCTACCTCCAAAAACCACAAAAAAAGAAAGAAAAAGAAAGAAAGAAAGAAAGAAAGAAAGAAAGAAAGAAAGAAAGAAAGAAAAGAAAAGAAAAGAAAAGAAAAGAAAAGACAAGACAAGACAAGACAAGACAAGACAAGACAAGACAAGACAAGACAAGACAAGACAAGACAAGACAAGACAAGACAAGACAAGACTTGTTTAGGGAATAGGTTTTTAGTCTTTGCTTGCTTGTATATTTACTTATTCTTGTGTGTGTTTGCATGGGTACACTTGCCACATGGCACATATGTGGAGGTCAGAGGACAACTTCAAGTTGTCTGCTCCACCTTTTTATGAGACAGGGTCTCTTGCAATTGCAAAGGAACTATAGATTGCAAATGAATGTCAGACTAGCAGACTTGCTAGCTCTGGATTCTCCTGGCTCCACCTCCCCTTGTACACACTCATTGGGATCACAGATGCATGTACTATTTTGCATCCACCTTTATGTGGGTGCTGGGGAATTAAACACAGGCTGACAGGATTTGCAAGCAAGTGCCTTTAACCACTGTGCCATCTCTCCAGCCTGGCTTTTGTGAGTTTTATTACAACTCAGCTGATGTGGTTTCAGGAATTCATAAACGTTTCACCATCATGATCTTGAACAAATCTGTACTTTCACATAATATAATTTATGGATAATTTCCTGCTCCCATATTTTCCTTCAGTTTCTTAGAGTCTATATTTCACTAATAATGTTTAGTTTTAACATCAATATGACAGAGATTAAGTACTCTAGATGAACCAATTTTCTGGTCCATGTATGAGCTGTAATTAGTTAAAAATACATCTATACTCAAATTCTGTGCTTAGCAACAACATGGGGAATGAAAATTAGATAATCACCAATTGTCTAAGTATCATCTGTTTCCGAATCCTTTCTTTTGCTTCTAAGTTTCTGATGGATTTTCCTAACTGCTTTTGAGAACTCAGTCCCAGTGTGTAAAAACTAGCACTGAAGTGCCATATGACTGAAGTAAAGAGCTTGACTGCTCCTAAGTTACGCAGAATATAATTTATTGGAGACTTACCAACAGAAGTAGGATCCAGGGCAGCAACAAGACTAGCTGGATCCCTGTAATTTGAATCAGAGAGAGGAAGGCAGGAGTTACAGTTCAGTGGTAGAGCATTTACCTAGAATGCTCAAGAGCCTTGATTCAACTCCTAGCACACACAAAAAATTAAAAGGCTATATTAGAGGGGGGGGGCTCATTAATTGATACAGATGTAATTCCATTGAGCCACAGTGTGTCTGGTTTAGCTTAAGTAATATCAGCCAGGCTTGGAGTATCAGCTCCACATACCACTCTAGAGCTCTCTCTGTTGGGAGTGTGCTTGGAAAGTATGCAGGCAAACTGCCTAGAGTTATTCCACCATTCTCAAGGACATCACAATTCAAACTGTTTGTAGTCATGGCTAAACCAAATCCATATAGCCACTATTTAAAAAATAGTAGTATATGTTAAATATACAAAGTACCAGGTTGCTTTATGGCATGTGTATATATACATATAATGTACTTTGATTATAATCATCCCCTCAACTACTCTTCATTAGTCCCCTCTCCCTTTCCAAAATGTGCAATAGTTATGTTTATGGATCTGGCTTATTTCACTTAACAGGATGACATTTACTTCCATCTATTTTTTTTTTCCTGCAAAAGACAGAATCTCCTTCTTCTTTATGACACAGGAAAGCCCCATTATGGATTTTTGTCCATGTGGACACCTTCACTGATTCCGTAATTTAGCTGTTGTGAATAGTGACATGATACATATGACTGGGTAAATCTCTCTATAGTAAGCTCATTTTCTACTATTAATTTTTTTTGAAGAATATTCATACTGATTTTCATAGAGGCTGGGCTAATTTATATTTTCACAAACAAAGATGGATTCTTGAATCCTCTCCATCATTTAATGTTGTTTGTTTCCTTGATGAAAACCATTCTGACTGGGGTGAGTTAAAATCTCAGTGTAGTTTGATTTACATTTTCCTTGGTGACTAAGGACCTGAGTTATTGGTTTGTTATGAATTAGGATCATTCTTTCCTGATTGGGATTAATAATTTAATTGCCTTGCTCTCATATTTCAATTTGTTTTGATTAAGAAATTAAAATTACATTTTAATGTCTCCCAGATCAAGCCATTTCCTGTGTTTCGATTCTATTTTAATTTTTATTTATTTGTTCTTGCAATTATTTCTTTTCCTTAAAGATATTCTTATTCCCTTGCTATGAGTTTTTGCCTCCCTATTCCAAAATTAGTTTTAATCATAACTAGGCAGAAATAGTTTCTTAGAGACATTAAGGAATTTTGGTAGCAAAGGAAAATGGAGCATGGGAAGATATTCCTGTTCCTTCTTGAAGGTGGCTTTATTCTTTTTTAAGCAAGTATAAATAACAGCTTTTTGTGCTTCTTTATTCATTTGGTTTTTCTGTCTGTCATCCCATTTTTGTCCTTTGGTCAGTTCATTATTAATTCCTTCCTCCTCTTTTATAAATCTAATCTTGCTCCAGAATATGAGAGGCCCAGCCACTGGCAGTCTTTATTGTTGTGGATATTTATTTAGACTTTCCACAATGTATGACTCTCACCAGCCTATAACTTAAAAGTCAGAAAAGCCTCATAATTAGAGTTCTTTTGGTAAAATAATGTCAACAGACACCCCAGAGAGCTAGTTCTACCCAGGCGTGTATCATACAACTTTTCTTTCATATCTCTTTGCTGGCCCTTTACAATACCTGTTTGCAACACAGTCTCTACTTGGAAAATTCGTACTATTCTTAACCTTTCTATCCCGCATATGGGTCTCAGCTGAAGATTCTGAAAGAATATTTCTTTGATCTTCCTTGAGCCCAAGCATTTAAGCTCCCACATGACCCTGTCATCAACACTGTTTGAAGTTACCTGAACATTTACCTTATCTTTTATTTGCCTGTAAACTCCTTGATATAAGAGGCCATGTCTTGTTCATTTGTGTTTTAGCAATACCTTGTTGGAGAGGAAGAAAGGGTTGGAGAGGAGGGAATGTGGGGATAAAAGTAATTAATTTATAAAGGAGACTAAAAGGTGAGGGGGTCTTTGCTTCTGCCTTTAAGGAGACAAAAGTCAGTGTGTGCTGATAAGCCTTCATAACATGAATGATAGAGGCATAAATTTGAGCTTTTTGTGGTGACAGAAAATAAAGACAAAATAACTCTATTGAAAACTATTCACATCAGTGCTTTTGTCTGATTTCCTTTTAATGGTACTTAAAAATTTTTATATCACCTTGATATATAAATTTAAGATGTATGTATTGCTTTGAGAATATAATGTTTTATATTTTATTGAATATAAGTTATTAATGATGGAGTATCCAATATACTGAATAAAACCAAATTAAATATATAAAATAATTATGAAATATTTCATGTTGTGAAAAATGTCCATTTTAGAATTAAGTATGGTTATAATATTACTAAATGCTTATAAAATACAAAGTTCATTATGATATCATATTATGTTATATGACATTATTGTAGAGTATAGCATTTAATTATCAAAACCACCTAAGGTAGAAGTTTCTAATATTATCATATTACATGTGAGGAAACTAAAGCACTGGCAGGTCAAATTCACTTTAACAATAAGCCCTGGGACTGATATTTGAACCTGCACAGTCTTCATAGAGAAGTATAGTGCCATGGAATTTAACTTGCTGCCACAAGTTATCTTTGCTCTATCTTATTGTTTTGGCCATTAGCTACAGTTGGCTATTGAACACTTCAAATGTGGCAATATAACTAAGAGACTATTTAATTCATCTGCATGTACTACAATCACTGCTCATGGCTAGTGGCTCCTTTGCTGGCCTGTGCTGCTGTAGAGCCTGAATCTCTAGCCCAGACCCCACTGCTGCCTCTGCTTTCCAGTGGAGAAAAGGTCAATGCAAACAGCATGTTGGAAAGTGACAGACAACTGACAGTGCATTAGCTCTGCAGCTGTTAGTCTACAACTTTTGTTTGTTTCCTAGGAAAATTTGAAAGGAAACTTTCCTGTTTACCCCTTTATTGAGCAATACACAGAATAAAATGTAATTAGAGAGACTTGTAAACAACTTTCATTCTACAAAGAAAGCCTTCTACATCTTTCTTTTTATTCTATATTAGCTTTTATTTGCCCCAGAATTAAGAAACTCAATGTCATTCAAGAATGATATGTTTGGGCTGGAGAGATGGCTTAGCAGTTAAGGCGCCTGCCTGCTAAGCCTAAGAACCAATCTCCAGGTCCCACGATTAGCCAAATGCAAAATGACGCAAGGACGCAATGCCACATTTGCCCACAAGGGGGATCACACATCTGGATTTTGTTCACAGCAGCTGAGAGACTGCTGGCGTGCCCATTCTCTTTCTGCCTCCCTCTCCCTCTCTGTCTGTCTCTTTCTGTGTCTCTCTCCCAAAATAAATAAAATAAAATAAATTTTAAAAAAGAATGATATGTTTGATGTATTGGATAGAATGGAAGAGCCGAAGGAAGGGTACGACTCCTTACAATGCAACTGTCCACACAGAAATTGGCCTTGATATCCATGACCTTGCAGTGCCTAGCAATACCTTTGCAAGACCCTCATAATAGAAGAAAAAGATGATGACATTAAATTAAAAGAGAGACTAAACACACCTCACCAGGGGCGGAAGGAAAAGCAGGACCTTTAGGTTCATTAGGGTTTGGCTTGAGGGCAAGGAGAACCAAAGCAGGGAATCCTCAGATTCCCACACTCTCGGGGGACCCACCAGTCCCCCAATTCCCCCTCAAACAGGCACCTTAGCCACGGTCCCAGCTGCAAGTTCCTCCTGCACTAGCTAAGTGGACCCATGCCAGCAGGCTAGTGTTCCCCTATCCTAGGTTTCCTCCCTGCAGAGCTCCACAAGCAAGCTCCATCACTCATGCTGTCCCATCCCCACCGTCAGTGCCTTCCTGAACTTCACTCACTCAGTCCCCACACTGCCCCACCCCCATCCTCCGTGCCTGCGGGAACTTCACTCACATGGTCCCCACGCCATCCTACCCCCACCCTCCATGTCTGTGGGAACTTCACTCACTCAGTCCCCATGCCACTCCACCCTCACCCTCCTTGCCTATGGAAAGAAATCCACTCCCTTGGTCCCAGCACTGCTCCACACCCACCCTCCATGCCTGCAGGAAATCCACTCCCTCAGAGGGGAGTGGCCCCACCCCCATCCTCTGGGCCTGCTCTCCCTCAGTCCCCACACCACCCCACCTCCACCCTCCATGCCTGTAGGACCTCCACTTGCTTGGTCCCTGTGCCATCCCACCCCCAACCCTCCATGCCTGCAGGAACTCCACTCATTCACTCAGTCCTGTGCCACCCCACCCCCAGGTGTGGGAACTACACTTGCAAACTCACCACCACCCTGCTCCCCTGGGTACAGGACCCCCACATGCCAGCTCCATCCTCATCGCCACCTCTGGCCTCCACCCACAGGTGCAAGAAGCCCCCACACCCTCATAATAGATGGTTAAAGAAAAACGTTCCATGATAAAAACCAGCTATACAACTATATAAACACAAAGCCAAATCTACAGAGAGTACTTCAGGGAGTTCTCTACACAGAATAATCAAATAACCAACCTCAAGAACCTACCAGAAGCAGATCACAATAACCAAACTCAAAGAAGGCACTAAAAAAAAAAAAAACCTTCAAAGTCCAAAAAGAACACCAAACCACCACAACATGGCAGGGACTAAATCAAACCTCACAGTTATTACTCTTAATATTAATGGCCTTAATTCACCCTTCAAGAGACATAAGCTGGCAGGATAGATCAGAAAATTAGACTCCTCAATCTTCTTTCTTCAAAAAACCCACCTCACCACTAAAGATAGACACCTTCTCAGGGTGAAAGGGTGGAAAATGATAATCCAGGCAAATGGAAATAAGAAACAAGTAGGCATTGCTAAACTAATATCAGATAAAATAGACTTCAAACCAAAAGTAATCAAAAAAGACAAAGAAGGCCACTTGTTACTTATCAAGGGAACAAGCCAACAAGAGGATATCAAATCACCAATCTTTAAGCACCAAACACACGTGCACCACAACTCATAAAACAAAACCTACTTGAAACAAAATAGAAATAACCACCAACACCATCATAGTCAATGACTTCATTACCACTATCAGCAATACATAGATCATTCAAACAGAAAATTAATAGGGAAGTAAGAGAGCTAAACATCATCACAGAGCAATTAGACCTAACAGACATCTACAGAACATTCCACCCCAAATCTACAGATTCTTCTCAGCAGCCCATGGAACCTTCTCTAAATAGATCATATATTGGGCCACAAAGCCTGCCTCTATATTTTTAGGAAAATCAACATAATGTCCTGCATGATATCAGACCACAATGCAGTAATGCTAGAAATTAACAACAAAAGGTATGCCAGAAATCCTTCCAGCTCCTGGAAACTGAACAATAAATGGGTTGTGGATGAAATAAAAAATGAAATTGCAAAATTTCTAGCATTGAATGACAATGAGAACATGTCATACCAAAACTTATGGGACACAATGAAAGCAGTCCTTAGGGGGAAAATCATAGCACTAAAGCCTTTATAACAAAGACAGAGAGATCCCAAATCAATAACCTAAACATCCACCTAATGGCATTGGAAAAACAAGAAGAATTCAAAAAGCTTCAGATGGAAAGAAATAATTAAGATCAGAGGAGAAATTAATGAATTGGAAACTAAGAAGACATTTAAGAAAATTGATGAAACAAAGAGCTGGTTCCTTGAAAAAATTAACAAGATTGATAAACCCCTGGCCAATTTGATCAAGAAAAAAATCAAGACACTTCAAATTAACAAAATTAGAAATAAAAAAAGAGAGATCACAACAGACATAAGTGAAATTGGGAGAATCATCAGGACTTATTTCAAAACTCTCTACTCCACAAAACAGAAGAATATGGAGGAAATGGATGAATTCCTGGACACATACCACCTACCAGAGTACATTAATTTCCTAAACAAACCTATCACACCCATCAAGATTGAAAAAGTAAAAAACCCCTCCCCCAAAAGAAGAGTCAAGGAACAAATGATTTATCAGATGAATTCTATAAAACCTTCATGGAAGAACTGAAACCAATTTTTCTCAAATTGTGCCACACAATTGGAGAACAGGGGAAGATACCCAACTCCATTTATGAAGCTAACATCACCCTAATTCCAAAACGAGGCAGAGATGCCACAAGAAAAGAAAATTATAGGCCTATTTCCCTGATGAACATAGATAGAAAGATCCTGAAAAGAGAATCCTTGCAAACTGAATTCAACAGCACATCAAAAGCATTATCCACCTAGATCAAGCAGTCTTCATCCCTAGAATGCAGGGGTGGTTCAACATAAAGGAAATCTGTCAATGTAATACACCACATAAACAAGCTTAAACACAAAAACCACATGATCATTTCATAGATGCAGAAAAGGCCTTTGACAAAATACAACTGTAGCAGACAGCTTCAAGTTCGCTGAGATGAGCTTCCAGACCAGGCACAGTTATGGAGGAAGGGATATTTATTGAAACTTATAGATCCAGGGGAAGTTCCATAATGGCAGAAGAAGCTGGCCTGTCTTCAGAGGACCAGGCAAGAGAGCAAAGCCCCCAACCACACAGCACACAGAGCAAAGCTACAGCCAAAAGCCACAGCACACCTCAGGAACTCCTATTAGGCACACTTTACATATCTTTACAATGGAATCTCAAACCATCACCACACCTTAAGACCCGCCCCCAGTGACATTGCCTCTAGCAAGGTGGCTGCAGATGCAAACTATAAACTAATAAAACACTGAATATATTGGGGGCCATATATTCAAAATACCACAACAACATTACTTCATGATGAAAACATTGGAGAGAATAGGCATGTATGGTTTAGATCTCAACATAGTAAGGGCTATATATAAAGATCCTAAAGCCCAAGTAATACTTAATGGGGAGAGACTGCAGGAGTTTTCATTGAGATCAGGAACAAGACAGGGCTGTCCACTCTCTCCTTTGTTCTTCAACATAATACTGGAAGTCCTAGCTCAAGCAATAAGACAGGCAAAAGAAGTAAAAGGGATACAAATTGGAAAAGAAGAAGTTAAATTAGCCCTATTTGCAGATGACATGATTAAATACATAAGTGACCTGAGAACCTCCATCTCAAACCTCTTAATGGCAACAAAAAATAAAATAAAATACCTTGAAATAACATTAACCAAGGAAGTGAAAGACCTATACAATGAAAACATAAAAACACTCAAGAAAGAAATTGAGGAGCACCTGTGAAAATGGAAAGACCCCCCCATGTTCCTGGATAGGCAGAATTAACATTGTGAAAATGGCAATCTTACCAAAAGCATTATATAGATTTAACACAATACCAATAAAAATCCCAACTTCTTTCTTCACAGAGATAGAAAAACTATCTCAAAATTCAGATGGAATGGCAGAAGGCCTCAGATATCCAAGCATATCCTCAGAAAAGGAAAATCCTCTAGAGGCATCACCATATCTGATCTAAAGCTATACTACAAAGCCATTGTAATAAAAATAACATGGTACTGGCATAAAAACAGGAACATAGACCAATGGAACAGAATAGAAGACCCAGACATTGAGTCAAGTAATTACAGCTACTTGATATTTGACAAAGGCCCTATCAATGCAGAATGGAAAAAAGACAGCATCTTCAACAAATGGTGCTGGACAAACTGGACAACCACATGTAGGAAAATGAAACTCAACCCACACATCTCGCCATGCTCAAAAATCAAGTCCAAATGGATCAAAAACCTCAATATAAATCCAGAAACACTGCTACTAGTGGAAGAAAAAATAGGAGGAACCTTCCATGATATAGTAGTGGGCAAAGACTTCCTGAACAAAACCCCAGCAACTCGGGAAATTAATTACTCAACCATTGGGATCTCATGAAGCTGAAAAGTTTTTTCACAGACAAATATACAATAACCAGAGCCAACAGATTAGCAACATAATGGGACAAAATTTTTGCAAGCTATACAACTAACAGAGGGCTAATTTCTAGAATTTACAAAGAACTCAAAGACCTAAACAATAAAAAGTCAAACAACCCACTCACAAAATGGGGGCTGAGAACTGCACAGGGAGTTGTCAGAGGAAGAAATACAAATGGCAAACACACACTTAAGAAAATGTTTAACATCCCTAATCATCAGGGAAATGCAAATTAAAACAACTATGAGATTCCACCTTACCCCAGTAAGGATAGCTAATATTAAAAACACTAATGAAAACAAATGATGGTGAGGCTGTGGAGAAATAGGAGCCCTCTTTCTCTGTTGGCGGGAATGTAAAATGGTACAACCACTATGGAAAGCAATATGGAGACTCCTGAAAAGGGTGACTGTAGACCTACTAACATATCCAGTTATTCCCTTACTGGGTATTTACCCTAAAAGCTTCAAGCCTCAGATCAGATATATTTGTTCAACCATGTTTATAGCTGCTCAATTCATAATAGCTAAGAGCTGGAATCAACCCAGATGTCCATCATTAGATGAATGGATAAACAAGAGGTAGTATATCTACACTATGGAATTCTATATAGCTGTAAGGAAAAATGACACAATGAAATTTGAAGAAAAATGGTCAAACATGGAACAGATAATTCTCAGTGAGCTCACCCAATCACATTCATCTGTGGCTCCTAACCTGAATCTGCCCGAGATGCTGTCATATCTAATAAGTACCTGAGGACCAGACAATACGGAGGGTAGATGGGAGGGGATAAGGTTGGGAGAAGGTTAGGGTAGGGGAGGGTAAAGGGTGGAGGGACACAAATAGGGACCCAAATGGAAATGGTACCATAAAATCCTATATTCTGAACAACAGGCTAAAACATCGATCCTTCAGCAGGCCCATAGAGGGAACACCTGAACCACAGGACCCTGGAGAGGACATCATGAAGACTAACCTTAATCTTTTCCTGTTTCTCTCTCGCTCCCTCCCTCTCCTCTCTACACTCTCTTTCTCTTTTATATTACCTCTTTCTTCCTCACCAGGGCCCCAGCTGAAACCATAGAGTAATGTGGGAAATGGGCAAGAATGCAGCTTTCTTGGTGAACCTGACACCAGCACTAAGCTGAAGAAGATAAACTCAGAGAACACTCAACTCCTACTAAGGCAGATATCCAGAGACACAGAGGCTCCCAAGACCTCATCACTAAAGTAGAACTAAAATGAACCAAACACGGCTCAAGGAAATTTGTGAACGAGGGGGTAGACAGAGTGTTAGAGCCACAAGTTGGGTAATCATGCACAGAGACATTACCTCTTCCCCACAACTGATGGTTACCCCCATAATGCACAACCCACATTTCCCAATGAGGAGGGTCCCTGGGGGGGGGGGAGCTACTGAAGGCACCATCATGAATATTAAATATATATATATCTATAAAGAATGATAGGTTTCCCACTGGGCATGGTGGCACATGCCTTTAATCCCAGCTCTTAGGAGGCAGAGGTAGGAGGATCATGGTGAGTTCAAGGCCATCCTGAGAATACAGAGTGAATTCCAGGTCAGCCTGGGCTAGAGTGAGACCCTACCTCGAAAGACAAACAAGAAAAAGAATGATACATTTCTAAAACATTTTTAGGCATCTTTTGTTATTAAAAAAACAGAAGCTCGACCATTGCTTTATTGAATTATACGAAAAAGGGAGGGGAGGGAAGAGGGGCAGCTGTGAGGCTCCGCCCCAACCCGGCCTGGCAGAATTCTGAGGGGTACCCCGGGATCAGAAAGGAGGGGGACAGGAGAAGGACAGGGAGGAAGGCTTCCAGAGGACCGGGACAGATAGGATGGTGGGGGGAGGCAAGAAGAGAGCAAGGAAGGGAGCAGGGGCAGGTGTGGCCAGCTGAGGAGCTCAAATGGAGCAGGTCAGAGGTGAACAATGGCAGTGAGGATGAAGGGCCAGCTTTGGAGAGGTGGGAATGAGAAGCTGGGAGCAGGTAGAGGGTGGGCGGCTGTGGGGCAGGATCAGAGCAGGGAGCCAGGTGAAGGGTGGCTGTACTTGTCTGCTCCCTCCCCATCTCCAGGCCTGGAAGAGCCTCTCACTCCCAGCCCATTGGCAGGGATTCATGCACATGCCTATCTATTTTCCACCTTAGGTTCTGCCGCTTGGGTTCTGCTTCATCCTCCTCTTCAGCAGCTCTCTTCAACGGGTCCCTTTGGCATCCTCCTCTTCTTCTTCCTCTTCTTCATTCCCTTCATCCTCCTCCTCTCCATCCTAGGCAGTTTCTTCTTCTTCCTCCTCAGCACCATTCTCCTCTTCCACTACTTCTTCTCCACTCTCTCCTTTTTTCTCCTTTGAGTCCTTGGCGCTCAACTGGGCCTCTGCTTCCATGCTCTTCTCCAACGTGGTGCGGGGGCCTGCAGGGTGCTGGTGCAACGGGCTGCATTGGGGGGCAGTGTGATATGGATTACTGGAGAACATGGATCACAAGTGGAGAAGCGACTGCATTCTGTTGTCTGGGCAGGTTGCCTGGTGTTTGAATTGTTCTTAAGAGTACTTGATAATTCCATGTTTGTCCATTTGTTGAGACTCACCATAATCATTTGGTACTCCTGTCAGTGCTTTTGGAACACGTGGCTTTCTCATCTGTTGAAATTTTATGTTGTATTTGGATTAGAAACTCCCAGGTGTGGCCTTTAGTCTAGAAATTTGCAAAGAGAAAGCTTAATTCTAAGTGTTATAAGCCTTCTAGGAAACAAAGCTAATACAAGACCTGAGATCCTAGAGTGATAGGTTAATATTCACAATGATGCTGGGTAACACAGACTGAACCAATAATATTCCCCAGATGTTTAATGCATTAGCAGTTCTCAAACAGTTTGGCCTCAGGACCACTGATGATCCCCAAATACTGACAAGCACTGAGCACCCCAGAGAGCATTTTCACTGTAAAACTCATACCTAATGGTTTTGTACCATGACCAAAATTAAATAATTTTTAGAAATAGTTACCTAAATTAATAACTAATAGGTTAACCATATAAGACCTTTTATGAATATATAGTCTACAAAAGCTGAATTGTGACAGCATTGTCATTTTTGTTAGACTTTTTCCCCATCTACTTAAGTGAAGGTAACTGGACTTTTTATTGCTATTTTTTCCTTCGAGCACATGCAGAGAGCTGTGAAGATCACTCAGTGGTTAAAGGCGCTTGCTCTGCAAAGCTGCCAACCTGTATTTAATCTCTGTCATAGTCAGCTTCAGGCTGCTGGAATGAACTTCCAAACCAGGCACAGTTTATGGAAGGAAGAGATTTATTGAAGGTTACAGATCCAGGGCAAGTTTCACAATAGCAGAAGAAGCTGGCCCCCTCTCACAGGTACACACAGAGGGAAATACTACCACCCATACCATAAGCAAACACACTTCAGGAACTGAGCAAAACTCAAACTGCTCTCTGCATACTTCTAGCTGTAATTCAGATATGCCCCCCTCCAGTTAACACCTAAGGGCTGGACACCAGGACTGGCCCACAGTGACACTTCCTCTAGCTAGGCAGCTGTAAATCTAAAGTATAAGCTTTAATAAACTCCTGACTCTGTTGGGAGACATCATTCAAACTACTACAGTCCCCAACATCTATGTAAAGCTGGACACAAAAGAGGCATGCATATGTAATCCCAGGTTGCTTATGGTAATGGAAGATAGAGTTAGGAGAATACAACAGCACACAGGGTGAGCTTGTCTGGCTTCCTAGCAGCAAAAACAAGAGAGACCCTGTCTCAAAACAACTTATAAAGAGAGGAATAACACACTAAACTTGTCTTCTGACCCCCACATTCAGGCTGTAGCACACACATGGTACACACACACACACACACACACACACACACATGCACGCAAGCATGCACGCACACACACATACTTCAAGAAAATCAAAACAAAAAGCAAAGCAGGGGAACAGGGCTGCACACCATTGTGAGACTGGGCTGAGCTTGGGGTTTTGCCCCAAGGGTAGAGCTATCCCTGGATGGCTGCTTGGGAGGGCAAAAGCAGCAGAAGAACAACTGGAAGCAGCTGACCAACTTAGATCCTGCTTCTCACATTTAACTTCCAAGCATGCATCCCCCCAAAATTATCTGAAGAAGAGCTGACATAGTTGTATGTGTATAGCAGCCTCAGCACACTGGAGAAGCTTGGAGCTGATCTCACTCCAAAAATCCAGATAGCCAGTAAGACTGGATGAAAAGCACCCAGCTTAGACACTGAGAAAACCAGCCTAGGGTCTTACATTGATTTGCCCAGAGGAGTAACACTCAAAGTGTATCATACTCAGGCTCATGTGCACCCAGTGGATAGCCTTCAATTCCATATCCACCGTGATCAATTTAGACCATGCTACCCAACACAGGTGATACAAGAGCTTCTAACTGCTGTATCCTGAGTGAGACAACTGAGTTCAAGACAGGCAAATGTCACTACAAAGCACACAATAAACAACACCCAGAAAAAAGGAATACCCACCAAGATTATCTACTCCCACAATGGAAGTCACCAATGAAAGTTTAGAGGAAAACAAACACATAGAAGCCCAGAATGAAATCTCAACAAGATTTTAAATGAACTTAATGAAACCATGAATAAATGGCTTATTGAATGGAAAGAAGTGGCACAAAAAGTATTCAAACAGGAACTCCAAGCATGACGGGAAACTGGCCAAAGGATTTCAAATTATAATTCAGTTTGTCTCTCCTTGAATTGTAATAAAGACAACAAAAAGAACTCAAAGAATGGATGAAGAAAATGGAAGCTAATCAACAAGAACATGCTAATAGATGGCTGAAGGAAACCAAAGACAATCAGGAAACAGATTGTACTCCATAGACAGCTTAATAAAATTGAATAGATGGCTTAATGAAATCAAAGATAATAAAAAGAGATCAACAGAGAGGTAAAGGAATTTGAGGTAAACCAACAAATAAATGAGTTCATGGAACAAGCTCAGTGAGAACACATCCAAATTCAGGAATGAACTCCAAGAGACAATAAAAAGGTCAAGTCAGGAAATGAAAATGGAATTCAAGAAAGAGATAGAAATGCTGACGAAAAATATAACAGAAAGCAGAAAATCAACAACCCTTTTTGAAGGCACTCGAGAAAAACACACCACCAAAATAGACCACAATGAAGACAGATTTTCAGAACACAAGTACAAGCCAGAAGAATTGGATTGGGACTCCAAAAACATTGTGAAGTTCAAAAAAATATGTGAGCAGAACATGAGGAAACATTGGGACACCTTAAAAAAATAAATATTTGGATCATATGCATAGAAGGAGAAGAAATAAAGGCCAAGGGCATAGAGAATATCTTCAACAAAAATTATTGAAGAAAATTTATCCAACCTTACAAAAAGAAACTAATCTAAAATACAGGAGGTGCACATGTAACCAAATATATATATGGAAACTCTTAAAAAGTCAGAAGAGCTTGAAATACAGGACTTCAAAAAATTAAATGACCACAGTTGCAAACCCAAACTACTATACCAGCAACACTATCCCTCATAACAGAAGGTGAAAGAAAAAAACCTTTCACTATATAAAGCAGCTATATGATCACAGGAGCACCAAACCAGCACTACAGAAAATACTGCATGGAATACTCCATACACCAATGCACAAGAGGGGAGAAAAAGAAACAACTAGAACTAGGTTGGTCATAAAAGCATGCAAAGACCAAGACAACACCAAACTCCACAAATATCAGCATGACAGGGAATAACTCATGTCTCAAAATCATAACTCTGAATATAAAAGGCTTCAATTCCCTAATCAAAAGAAACAGGTTAACAAGGTGGATCAGACAGCTGGATCCATCCATTTGGTGTCTACAAGAAACCAACATTACGATTAAAGATAAACACCTCCTAAGAGTGAAAGGATGGGAAAGATTTTCCAAGAAAAAGAAACACAAAAGATGCAGGAATATCTGCATTTATTTTGGACAAAATTGACTTTAAACCAAAAGTAATCAAAAGAAATAAAGAAGGCCACTTCATACTCATTAAAGGAACAATTCAACAAGAAGATATTATAATCATAAACTTATATGCACCAAGCACAGGGGAACCTAATTGTATAAAGCAAAACTTATCAAACAATAAAACAGATATAAACCTATATACAATAATAGTAGGAGACTTTAATACCCCATAATCATCAATAGACAGATCCTTTAATCAGAAAATAAACAGAGAAACAATGGAGCTAAACAATATCATAGATTAAACAGACTTAACAGTCATCTATAGAACATTCACCCCAACTCAACTGAATACACAGTCTTCTCAGCAGCTCATGGAACCTTTGCCAAAATATACTATATATTAGGGTATAAAGCATGTCTCTAAATATTCAGAAAAATTGGCAATTCTCTTCATTATATCCAAAACAATGCATTTAAATTAGAAATCAATAACAGTAAAACAGAAAACCCAACTCCTGGAGACTAAACAACTCACTACTAAACAATGAATGGGCTGTGGAAAAAATCAGAAAGGAAACCCATAAACTTATCGAACTGAAGAACAATGAAAACACAACATAACAAAACTTATGGGACACAATGAAGGTAGCTTTAAGAGGGCAGTTCAGAGGACCAAATACCTACGTTATGAGCACATAAAGATCTCAAATAAACAACTTAAATATGCATTTGATGGTTCTGAAAGGCAAGAACAGTCCAAACCCCAAACTATCAGATGGAAAAAAGTTATCAAGATCAAAGCAGAAGTCAACAAATTTGAAATAAAGAAAACAATTTTTAAAAAGATTGATGATGATGGGCATGGTGGTGAACACCTTTAATCCCAGCAGTCAGGAGGCAGATGTAGGAGAATTGCCATGCTTTCTCCTACCATCTTGGAGGCTCCCCTCTAGACTATAAGCCAAAATAAATACTCCCATCAGCTGCTTTTGGCTGGATGCTTTTACCAGTAATGAGAAGGTAACAACAACAGCTATGATGGAGCTTCTACCACACGTTTACTTATGTTAATATCAAATATCTGGCTAACAGCAAAACAGATGAGACAGGATTTTACTTTTCAGGATCGCCATGAGTTCAAGGCCACTCTGAGACTACGTAATGAATTCCAGGTCAGCCTGAGCCAGAGTGAGACCCTACCTTGAAAAACCAAAAAAAGAAAAAAGAAAAGAACAAATTTCCTATAATATTGAAGCAATTATAATTATACTACTATATAAGGGACAGTGTAGGGAAAATAATTTATAATAATAGTGAAGCAAGGAATTCATTTTAATATGTTGATATTCTACTTTTGTTTAAAGCTACCTGTAAAGTTCATCATATATCAATTTCTTATCTTTTTCTGCCTATATGAATTGCTATATAAAATTGCTATTTTAGTAACAAATCAGTAAGCAATTCAAAATTATTCTATATTCATGTTAAACATAGTCTACAGTCAATCATCACGGTTACAACTTGAAAAATGCACTAATGAAAGGACAAAATCACAGATACATTAAAGTCTGTGAATTTATCTTTTAGTAGAAATACCTAATACTTGTTGAGACTTATATCCTGTTCCTAGTGATACCAGCCATGAGAATGTAATCATAGCAACAAGTACATAGTCTACCCAATGGATTTCTTTATGTTTGGCTGCTTGATACCAGAATTATAATCATCCTTTAAAAATAATCATCAGAAAGTGAAGTAAACTGGGTGGTTTGAAGAATAAGTAACTATATTGTTTTCTCAACTTTCTGTAAGTCATTGAAAAATTCTCTACCTTTGATGTTTAATATTTTACCTTCCCCATAGTTATTTGTCATAAATTTCCACTATATTTTATGTCAACCAACCATGCCACCTGAAGGACAGTGCCTGGCATGCTTGTGGATACTTTACAAATGTAGTGGTTATTAAATTGAATTCATTGTGTGTGTGTGTGTGTGTGTGTGTGTGTGTGTGTGTGTGTGTTTGTTTCCTGGACACTGCCATCTTGAGTTTCAGTTTATTTTCATATGTGTTACAGGTGAGACACAGATGTGTGCCGTATGAGTTTGATGTGAAATATTTCCACATTGTAAGACCAATTTGAGATGTGAAGTTACTCAGTTACTTGAAAGAAGCTTCCTAGCCATGGATAACAGGAAACAATTGTGTTCAAAAATGAAACTTTTTGTTAGGTTAATTTTTAGAAAGGCCATTTGGTAAATATAAATGTCAAATTATAAATTTTCTCTCTTCAAAATCATAACTACAAATAATTGTTAGATTTATTAAATATGACTGTCCTTTCTTTAGAGGAATAACTAAATTGAGATGGATCAATTTATACAAAAGAAAAGAGATAATATTTTCAAAATAATTAAAATAATTTCACATCATTTCTAGGGAGTGTATATTTTATTTTGAGAATTGTAACTTGGTACTAGGATATTTACTTGTTAAAGATATTACCTTAACATAATCCTGTAGCTAGGACAAAGTTAGTAGTGTAAGGCATGGCTTAATATTTAAGAAAACTCCATGTCTATTCTTCTAAATGCATCTTCTGTTTGAAATTAGGAGGGTATACTTGTACTTCTTTTGTTTTTAATATTGAATTAATAGCATTCTATTTTCATAATGAAAATAGCAAGAAAATATGCATTCAATTTTGACACTATATATTTACTTTATTTTAATAAATATTTATGTCTTGGAAATAGGTTGTGTAAATTAAATAATTTTAAATGTACCCATGGAATATCTTCTTAATGTTATTCTATAAGATATTTTCCAAATGAAGAGTCCATTTATTACATAATTAGGCATCCACTTTGATAATGTTTGGCAATTTGTAATTTATTTATTAAACCTTACTTGTTAAAGTATGAATCTTCAGAGCTGTGGTACATGCCTGTAATCCTAGTAGTTGGAAGGATTACAGAGTTTGGAGGATTCTAAATTCCAGACCACCTTGGGCTACATGAAAACTCACCTCATAAAATAAAAATAAAGTATAACTTTTTGTAGAATTAATTATTTTCCCCAAAAGTAAATAAAGCAAAGATGGAAAAGAAGACTCAAAAAGAAGACCCTCTACTGGTACAGTTATTGCTATTGAACATAAACTATTTCCAGAAAGGACCTACTTAGCATGTGAATTGTAGCTTTGTTTCCTTAGGGACTAGGAAAAGGGAAATCAGTGTGAAAAACCATTGATGTCATAAATGTTAACATATGTAGATATTATAAGGACAAACAGCAGGATCTGATAACCAAGAAAAATTATCAAGGTTCACCCTATCGTCCTAGCACTCAGGAAGCAGAGGTAGGAGGATCACTGTGAGTTTGAGGCCAGACTGAGACTACATAGTGAATTGTAGGTAAGCCTGGGCTAGAGAGAGATCCTACCTCAAAAGAAAAAAAAGAAAAATTATTAAAGGTAAGGATTTAAAATGTCATTTGATAAGTTGTGTATGTAATCCACCTGTCTTCCCACTTTCACCACCACTAGTTTGGAGTCCACATCTCTGACCTCAGTTACTGTAATGGCCTTATAAACAACTCCATGCTGCAGTTCTCACTTCGCTTCAGTCTACTTTCTAGAACAGTTATGTTCAACTTGGATGACACAGAATGATTCACTTGAATGTAAGAAGAAATACCTGAAATATGACTTGATTTTTATCTCACCCTTTTAAATTTCTATTTGGCATATGTATTTATAATGTTTATAAATCAGTACAATTGTACATGAATATATTTTTGTATAAAGTGAGGCACAAGCTTAGATAGTGGATATTGTGTTCTGCATATGTTCCACCTGGTATGGAATGGGACTCTTAGTTTTCAGAATTTGAATGCTTCCTTTATGAAATCTATTATCTCATTAGCAAGTTAACTCTCATTTTCCTCCTTTGTTAGTATTTTCCTCTTCTGGGGTATTAAATTCATGGTCTGAGGCATCCAACTTCTCAGATCAATTTTATAGTCTTACATACTAATTTTTATCTCTCACTCTGGCCCAGGCTGAAATTAACTATATTCTCAGGGTGGCTTTGAACTCACAGTGATCCTCCTTTATAATGTTGGGATTAAAGGCATGCACCACCATGCCCAACTAACTCAAATTTTAATTGAAATACCTTCCATAATTTTAGACTTTCTTATATATTTTTATAAAATTTGAAACTATCTTATATAAAATTAAAAATTCCACAAAAGTAACATTTCCCCAAATTATTTGGAAATTTAATTGCCAGCCTAAGGACCCATCATCCACAACAATTTACTGTATGTTTCAATATTTCCTATATATAAGGATATTCTTCTATATTAGCCTGGTATGGAATGTTCATATTGACTCTTAATCCTGAGTTTCAGTGCTGTCAATTCTCCTGTTACACATCATCAAAAGGATAACAAACTGCATTTAATTGTCATATCTCCTTCTTTTTTTTTCAAACTGGAAAAGCTCTATTATCTGTATAACATTAAATTTCATGTTAACTTCCCTCATTTTCCTCCCCATTTGTTAACTTTGTATTTTCCTCTTCTTTATCCTAATTAAATATTTTTATAGGGAGGTATTTGAGACTATATAGTATGTTTTAGAAGGAGGTGCTTTGAGACTGTCAATATTCCATTCCATATTAAACTTATTTTTTGTTTGTACCATTATGAACTTAGAAAGTCTTGTTTTATTTAGTAATATTTTAATTTTATTTATTTGCAAGATATAGGGTCTCAAAGAGAAAGGGTTGCTCTCCTCCAGCCAGATGCTGACCTGGAATCTAACTTTGTAGTCTCAGGGTGGCATTTGAACAAGTGCCTCAGAACTTAATTAGTAAATTTAATTTTTATCATCACTTTAATATAATCCTCCAGATACCTTCTCTGCCTCCTTCAATAAGGTTTCTGGGATTATTCCTTCAATCCTTGACCCTTTCCTTGCATTTAATCTTATTTGCCACCATGCCCAACTAACCATCTAATTTTTAATTGAAATTACCATGGAAATCCATAATTTTATTAGAAACTTTCTTATATTGGATAGGATTTTTAAATATAAAATTTTGTCTTCTGGATCTTATCTGTTGTTGTCATAAAATTAAAAAAACTTCAGCAAGCTTTCAGATTTCAAAATCTAACAAATTTCCCAAATTATTTGGAAAAACAAAAAGAGCAGTTACATGATTGATAGGCACTGTCCCCATTTCTGCCTTGAAGCCTAGAGAAATGTATCTTTAAGTTACCTCCACTGTTACTTGGATCTTTACTTACAACACCGTAGGTAATAATAAAGTTTTAGAAAGTGTGTTTCCTACTACACTTTATGTATGCAATATTAGTCAACTGAACAAATTAATAAGTGCTTAAATAACACATGTAAAGTAACCCAAACTTTTAATGAGGTGAGTGGTTTACCTAGTGATGTACCATAAAAAAAGTCTAAAATCTGGATAAGGTATAAATTAAGGACTAAACTATCTAACTTGTGGAAGCCACTAAGCTACGCTGAGGTGTTTGGTGATGATTGTTGCTATTGCTATATTTGCCAAATTTAATCAGAGAGAAACTGAATGACTCTACATTAAAATATATCAGTTTTTACTCAATTTTCATTATTTTATAAGTATTATACTCAGATTTTGAAAAATGTTATATCACATCATTTCAAAATAGAAAGGATAAATGAAGAAAGGGAAGACAAAGAAACTGACATTTAATTGTCATATCATCTACTTTAAGAAAAAAATCATTCTGTTTTCTCTGTAATTTAAAGCTCAAACTTTCCCTTTTTGCCTGGAAAAGCTCTGTCTCCCTCTGCTCAGTCTTAACTCAAAAACAAACAAACAAAAAAGCCTGTGCATGAGCAGATAATTGACTGAAGAAAGTCAAACTCAGATCTGTCTGATTACAAAACCTGTATCTTTACCCATTTCCCAAATTCTGTTTCAGAGTCTTACTCCTGCAGCCCAAGGCTTTTACTAATTTGTGGAGAAACTGCCATGAAAATGCCTCATTTGTTATGAGCTACCACATAAGCTTTATGCTGTTGGCTCTAAATTTTCTGAGATGAAAACCATTCTATTCTGTAGAGAGGACAGAGACCACGTAACTGATAAATGGCTCTGAACTATCATTTATCTGCTAACACTACACCATCTTCTGAAAACTGAAAACCTCTTTTGTCTCCCCCACTCTCTCTTTCTCCTGCAGACATTTCCTGTATTTCACTCTTTTCATAAACCTCATTCAGTAGGTGGAAAAGTGACCAATGTAATTAAAGAGGCTTAAATTGGTGAGTGTTTCAAGGAATTAAATAAACAATTGGATCAAGGACATTTTCTGTATGTGATAATTATCTAGTTAATAACTTAATCCCATGAGTCTGTGCCAAAATTATTACTCATGCAGATGCCTCTCCTAATTTTCTCCAAGTTTACATTGGTAGGTGTTCAATTTTTCATGTACATATTAATGGTGTCACAAATAAATGTTGTGGATACTGAACTAAATCAAAAATTATCTAGAACAGTGACAACACCTTCTGAACACAGTGCTTATTAATTCTTGTGAAGTGTCTGTTTCTTTAGGATTTAGATACTTTATGTTCTAACAGTTGTGATTACTGTGAAATGATAAGTGCTAATGATGAGTGTGATAGACAGTGCAGTTAGGAATGCTGCTTTGTGGTGACCAGCCATCACTGCAGATCCCACAAAGTCATCAGAGCACAGTTAACATTCAGGAATTCACAGCTGCAATATACTATCTATCATCTGAACATTGAAGACAAATTGAATCATTTACCCAAAGTGTATGTAACAGAATAACTCACTGTGAAAAAGTTTTGGGACCTCAATGTCCAACTTTGTAACTTGATTCCAAGAATACTTTCATATTTACCCTAAAATTTTTGTAGCCTTTGAAATGTATCAGTATTTTCTATTCTAAAAGACTTTTTTAGAATATACAACTGTAGTTAATCATATCTAAAGTGACATGTCTGTACCAAAATGAAATTCACACACTTAATGTAATAATAGCCACTGTTTTGGAATTGAGTAAAACTCAATTGGTTATATATAACTATGAGTTGATCTTCATAATAGAATTATTTTATTTAGGAATTATTTGTTATATAGAATATTCCTTTTCTCCTGCCCTGACAAAAGTTTTACTCTTTTCTCAAGGTATCAGATACACACAGGACTTCAGCATTCTATCATCAGACCTACTCAACCCAACTGTTTACCTCTTGACAATGCAACCCTACCTCAGAAGCTGAAGGAGGTTGGCTATTCAACACACATGGTTGGAAAATGGCACTTGGGCTTTTATAGAAAAGAATGCATGCCCACCAAAAGAGGATTTGATACCTTTTTTGGCTCCCTTTTGGGAAGTGGTGATTACTATACACACTACAAATGTGACAGTCCTGGGATGTGTGGCTATGACTTGTATGAAAACGACAATGCTGCTTGGGACTATGACAATGGCATCTACTCAACACAGATGTATACTCAGAGAGTGCAGCAAATCCTAGCTTCCCATAACCCCACAAAGCCTATATTTTTATACATCGCTTATCAAGCTGTTCACTCACCCCTGCAAGCTCCTGGCAGGTATTTTGAACACTACCGATCCATTATCAATATAAACAGGCGAAGGTATGCTGCCATGCTCTCCTGCTTAGACGAAGCCATCAGCAATGTGACCCTGGCTCTAAAGGCCTATGGTTTCTATAACAACAGCATTATCATTTACTCCTCAGATAACGGTGGGCAGCCCACAGCCGGAGGAAGTAACTGGCCTCTCAGAGGTAGCAAAGGGACATATTGGGAAGGGGGAATCCGAGCAGTTGGCTTTGTGCACAGCCCACTTCTAAAGAACAAGGGAACAGTATGTAAGGAACTTGTGCACATCACTGACTGGTACCCCACCTTGATTTCATTGGCTGAAGGACAGATCGATGAAGACACTCAGCTGGATGGTTATGACATCTGGGAGACCATAAGTGAAGGCCTTCGTTCACCCCGAGTGGATATTTTGCACAACATTGACCCCATTTACACCAAAGCCAAAAATGGCTCCTGGGCAGCGGGTTATGGCATCTGGAACACAGCGATCCAGTCGGCCATCCGGGTGCAGCACTGGAAGCTGCTCACCGGAAATCCGGGCTACAGTGACTGGGTTCCGCCTCAGTCTTTCAGCAACCTGGGGCCAAACCGGTGGCACAATGAGCGCATCACCCTGTCGACTGGCAAAAGTGTCTGGCTTTTCAACATCACAGCTGACCCATACGAGAGGGTGGACCTGTCCGGCAGGTATCCAGGAATCGTGAAGAAGCTCCTACGGAGGCTGTCACAGTTCAACAAGACCGCAGTGCCTGTCAGGTATCCGCCCAAGGACCCCAGAAGTAACCCTCGGCTCAATGGAGGAGTCTGGGGACCATGGTATAAAGAGGAAAGTAAGAAAAAGAAGGCCAACAAAAATAAGGCCGAGAAAAAGAAAAAGAAGAAAAAGAAGGCAAAGAAGAAACAGCTGAACGCGTGCTCGTCAGCAAATTGCCTCTCAGACGTTACCAGGGGCTAAATTCTCGTTCTGGATTGGTTAAATAGTTTTTCATCTTCCTTTGTCCTCTATGTAGGCAAGAAAATTTGGCTCAGAAATAAGCATTGTCCTAAGACTCAGGCTTGCTTTCACATTGTGTCAGAAGCTTCTGCCACCTGGCCACACCATGGAAAATTGTTCTGCATGGACCAAAGGTGCTACTTCTTTCTGCAGGCCACAGTGAGAGGAGCTGGAGGTATTGATACCTCGTGAAAGGCTAGTCATGAGTCAACTGCTGTGCTGCAGTAAGCCCATGAACATGGGCAGAATGCTAATCACACAGAGACTACAGGGTAATCTTAAAGACCTGGAAAAATATTTTTTCTAACTGATTATTTTTATTTCAATCATATGAAACATAGGCTTTTAAATTAATTCTATATCCTTTGTCATTTCCTACTCTGTGAAAATGAGCTGTTACTCTCACATGTGAACAGCTTGCACCTCATTTCATCATGCATGAGGGAATGGCAAATAAGAATGTTTGAGCACACTGCCAAAAATGAATGTAACTGTTTTCTAAACACTTTAATAGAATAACATTTCAATGTAAAGTGCCTAATTTATTTTTACAGAAAAAAATAGTATTTCATTTCATAAAAATTATGCAAATGACTTTAATTATTGTATTTTTATTTTCTTCACAAGAACTTTTCTTCTTCAAGGTAACCAAGCACTGTAAAGCCATAAGTTACTGTAATGCTATGGAAATTCATAAAAGATTTTTTTTATTACTCAGAAAAATTACAACCATTGTTCAACAGGTTTTTGAATGTAATAAGATGAATGTAGTTTCTTAAAAATATTTGGAAATTCAATGTTTATGTACAGTTGTTTCTACCGTAAGCTATTTATGTGTGTTAAATATTAAAATGATATATTTATGGCACTATCAAACTTAGTGTGGCTTTCTGATTGAACTTTTGGACTTCTAGATAAGATTATATTCATTTCAACAAGCAAACATTTGTTTAGTTTTTTGTGACTCACTAAGTGCCTCTCACTGGCCTTAAACTTATGATAATAAGTGCATTCCACCATGCCTGACAACAACAAAAAATCTTCACAAATAAGCAATGAAGTATGTTTTGTTATTGTGGTAAAATAATAAGGATCTTTCAAGTGAGAGATGTTTTTCCACCTGATTACTGCATTGGGAAAGATTTATTAGTATTTATAATGAACATACTCTTACACAAAATAGACAGCCTAAGAGAAACAGAAATTGAAGATATTGATGCTGCTTGTAGTAGTTGAAAATCCACCTTGGAGCTCATGCAGGCAAATGTCACGAGAAGAGTCAAGGAGAATCACCTGAAATGAAGTTTGTCATGGGCCATCAGTGAGCAGCACAGATCAAAATGGCCATGGGGCTGTTGTTTGACTCCTAATGCAGAGGCTTCTAAGCCATGCAGAGAGTCACAGACAGTAAGAACTGGTTGTCAGGTTAGCACTGTGATAAGAAAATGTATATGGCAGTGTGGTGGTAGGTGGGGCATCAAATGCAAGCACATGAGAATGCTAAGAATGGCCTTTGTAGGTGCTGGAAATCTACAAAAGGCCTGAAAACTAGCACTAAAATTATTAACTAAATTGGGCAAAATGACTCCAAATTCTGAATTTTAATTTAAATTTTATTTCTAAAATATATAGCACCACTTTACAATATAGTATTATATTATAAAATATTGTATTTATTATTATTATTATTTAATATTGTATTTTTTAAAGTTTTTCTTTTCTCTTTTTGAGGGGAGGGGAGATGAATCAGGGTCTCATTCTAGCCCAGGCTGATCTGGAACACCCTCTGTAGCCCAGGCTAGCTTCAAACTCCAAACAATCCTCCTACCTCAGCTTCCTGAGTGTTGGGATTGAAGGTGTGTGTCACCATGCTTGGCAAGGTTTGTTTTGTAAAGGTATTTTTCTATATTTTCAAGCAGAGAGAAAGAGAGAGAGAGAGAAAAGAGGGGAGAGAGAGAGACAATGGGCACATCAGGACCTGTTGCACTGCAAACTGACTCGAAATGCCTGTGCCACTTTGTGCATCTTGCTTTACATGGGTACTAGGGAGTTGAATCGGAGCCAATAGGCTGTTCAAGCAAGCACCATTAGTCACTGAACAGTCTGCCCTGAATTTTAGTTTTTAAGAATATTTTCAATATATTCCTTTCTTGGTGGCAACATAGTGCTGTTCCTTATAATAGACCATATATTTTTTTTAAAAAAAAGAATTATAGGGCTGGGGAAATAACTCAGCTAGAGCACTTGTTTTGCAAACATGAAGGCCTGAGAGTGCCTGATTTGACCTTAGTGTGATTCCCAAGCAACTATGTAAACAACTCAGAAAAAGCATGCAGCATCCTGTAATCCCAGTCTTGTGGGAAGCAGAGATTTGAGAATCACTGGAGCTCACTGGCCAGCTAGTCTGGACAAAAACAGCAGCTCTGGACCAAGTGAGAAACTTGTCTCAAGGAAACACAAGGATGAGTGATAGAGATGGACATCCAATATTTTCCTCTGGCCTCCACATGCATGTGCATGGAGCAGGGGAAGGGGGAGCTCAGTGGCATATGCACATGTATACAACACATACAAGCCATAACCAGGCATCCTACACACACACACACACACACACACACACACACACACACACACACACCACTCAAACACAAAGAATTTACAGTAAAAGGGTGAAAAAATAAGCTTAAGAGATGTTTAGTTAGAACTAGAAACCTTTCCCGCTAGCTTGCATAACACCAAAGGTACTATGCAGATTGCTTCACAAGAAAAGTCATCAACGAACTAACCCAGTAGTGGACCACAGTTGCAACAATACTCACTTGCCAGGCAAGAGGCACCCACTGATGTAATAGTGGCATAAATGCTATGAGGATAATTGACCACTTTCTGATTAGATTGAAATTCACTCTACAGGAGCGAACTCATGCCTGATACTTTAAACCAGGTCAAAAGCTCATGGCTGGGAAAGCTATAGGCCCTACAAAAGAATGTACTACTGAAAGGGTATGTTGTCAAACTGCTTTATAAATATATTCATGTTTATATCCACAGATTTGTGCAGTTCTCATTCTTGGCCAGATAAGCTTGCTGCTTGCAGTGAGCTGTGCTTAATGCAGTTTCATAACTGATCAGAGTGCTAAAAATAAATGACTGCTGAGTGCTCAGTCCTATATAGGCCATCCATCTATAAAATCCCCCCCCCCAAAGGATCAGGGAACATCACGAAAGTGAAGACAGAAAAATGTAAGAGGTGGAAGGTGGAGATTAGTGCTGTCTGCTGCACATGATGTGGCCATTAATTCATAAACTCATAGCAGCTGTGGTTACCATCCCAAGACAGGACCAGTCAGCTTTCTGGCATGGATGAGAGAGGGGCTCATGAGGCCCACTCTTCAAAGCTATATCCAGTAGTAAGGGAGGGAAGAAGGGGTTCAGGAGGAGTGGAAGGGGAATAAGAAAGTGTGTGATCAAAACACAATATGTATGCATGAACTTATTACAGAACAAATACAAAAATACAAAAATGCTCAGATTAAGGTGTTACTTTACTGCAGATTTTCTTGGAGCTTTTCAAATTTTATTTTACATTATAATTACAGAAGACAGTTCTATGTATATTTTCTTATGACTTCATCCTAAAACTTTCTCCATAATGCATAATAACATTGGGTTAGGATTCTGAGAAGCAAGCTCCAGAATGTGTTGTATAAATGCAGGTTTTTCTAAAAGCTTCTAGTAAGCCAAAAGAAAAAAAATTGAGGCAAAATAGGATTATCAAATTAATTCACTCAGTAGGCCTGGTTTTACCTAGTATGATGTGATTGATAGTTCTTATGAGTAACCACAAATTCTTAATATAAATACAGGAGCATATAGCTTTCTATGATGAAATGGCTCTACACTCACTGATAACTGTTTTAAAGAGAATACCTGCTACTTGCTTGGGGCTCTGGGTGGGAGGAGGTAAGAGAAGTCTCAGTGTCTTACCCTTAAAAAACCAAAGTCTAGTAAACAAAAATGCTTCCAAAATGCTCTTTGCAAATCAGCCATCATTTCAAAAAGGCTTAGAAGGAAAACACTGTACACATGACCTTTTGCAACATGCCACTGTTGGTTGTTTCTTCTCTGACATCCTTCTTAGAACCATAGAATGCATTTCCAGGCTGTCTGTGGCTCTGTCAAGAATAAACCGAATCTTTCAGAATTTACTTAGGATAACCAAGAAATTTCCACTAGGCTTAGCAGAAAGATTATTTGTGGATATGACTATGGATAAACATGGATATGAAGACATTTACTTCAAATGAATAGGCAACAATGTGCAATTATGCAATGTGCCTTTCTATCCATGAAAGCATCTAGCTGTGATTGGTCAAGTCTATTTAAAGGACATGCTTCATTAGTGTTGATTTATTCTTTTCCCATTTTTCTAATAATATATGAATATTAGTTTTAGTGACCCAGACTCTTTAAACACTAAAGAAACAGGGGTTGCTGTATCATTGGTTATTGAAAAATTAGATAGTTAATGAATTTTAAAGTTGGATTTCCCATGGTACAGGGATCTGTCATCAGAATTCATTTCCTCAGCATTTTGTTTGCTATGTTCTTAAGCATGCAGATTGCATTTTGTCAACATCAGTCAGTATGTGTGCTGTTGGCAGGAAAAAGTTGACTCATCAAGGCAACAAACTTAATCCACATGTCACAAGCTAGGACCAACATTGTTTCCTCAGGGAATAATGTTATGCTGGAAAATTCACTCATTCATTCAACAACTACTTCCTGTCTTAACCTTTGTTCAGGTTGCCTTCTAGGAGACTGAGAGGGATGCTCAGGAATAAGCAATAAGTAAGTGAGGTGCTATAGCAGCCAGCTTCAGGTTCCCTGAGATGAACTTTTTGACCAGGCACAATTATGGAGGAAGGGATTATTGAAGTGTACAGACCCGGGGGATGTTTCATAATGGTAGAAGAGGCTGGCCTGCTTTCACAGGAGCCAAAAAGCCAAAAGCCACAAAGCACACTTCAGGAACTCCAGGAGGAACTCAGGCACTTTGTATATCTTTAGATTGGAATCTCAAATCCACGACACCTCCTCCAGTTAGGTAGCTGCAGATCCAAACTACAAACTAATAAAACACTGAATATATTGGGGGCCATATATTCAAACTACCACATTCTGCACCTGGCCCCCAATAGATTTAAAACCATCATATATTGCAAATTGTATTCAGTCCAATTTAAAAGGTCCCCACAGTCTTGACCAACTTAAGATAGTGAGTCCTATAAAAACAAACAAGTTAAATACTTTTAACACATAAAAGCACAGAGTAAACATTTTTAATTGGTATAAGGCAGTGCAAGGAGAGACTGGAACAATGTAAACTCAACCACCATCAAGCAAACATTAAACTTTTGTAGTTTAGCTCCAATATAACCAGAGACTGACAGTCTCTAGATTTTCCAGTTTCACCCCTCCAGCTGGCCAGAGTAGCCAGGGTACATTTCCATTCCAGGCCAACAATGCGCTCCACGGTAGCCCTTGGATAGCCCTGGTATATCTGAAACATCTTTGGGTCTTCATGTAAATTACAGTCCACCTTCAAATGGCTTTGCCAGTTTTGTCATCATGCCCTGCCTATATGCTATATGCCAGCAGTGGCTCCTGGAATCGTGTGTACTTCCTAACTTCTCCATGCATTTTTTTATGTTTCCAAAACCAATAAGAGGTGTGAAGGACACAGCCATATTCTTAATTTAGGAATGAAATAAATCATAAAATTGAAAAGCAGGTTCCTTTTCCATTTAACTCTTTCCCAAAAGAGTTTGTATTTCTACCAGTCTTTTATCAGGCATTCTTTCCATTGCTTTAATGTAAAGCATTTGGGCCATCTTCCTTAATATTGCTAATGTGTTGACATTAGCAGCTTCAGTAACCTAAAACCAGTCTCAGTGCCTGTAATTTTAACTTGGTTGAGGTTTTCTAACTTAAAATATTAAATCTTTCAGGCCAATATCTTTAGCTAAGAATATCAGTCCATTATGAATTTAACCTTGATCAAGCTCTCTCTCTGAGCCTGGGCAACAGAATGCAGCCTGCACTTATGTCAGTAGCCTAGTTCTAACAAAATCCCCTGTAGTATTTCCCCTTAGAAAACTCATAAGCCAAACCTTGAAGTTTAATACTGTCTGCATTTACCATTCTCAAACTCTTATGATATTAGTCCATAAAACTTGGCTTACTGCTCCAGAATGTGTCTTCAGTTGCCCATTGCTCTAAAACAAAAGTTACAAAACACCAAAATCTACATGGTCAGGTTTATCTCACTCCACTTCTGGTACCAACTTCTGTAGCATACAGCTTCAGGTTCACTGAGATGAACTTATAGACCAGGGAGACTAATGGAGGAAGGGATTTATTGAAGCTTACAGATCCAGGGGAAATTTCATAATGGCAGAAGAAGCTGGCCTGCTTTCACAGAACCAAACACAGAGAGAAAAAAAAAAAAACAAAAGCCACACAGCACAACACCCACATTGTTCATCTGTTTTTTTGTTTGTTTGTTTGTTTGTTTGTTTGTTTGTTTGTTTGTTTGTTTTTAATGTATTAGTTTAGTTAATAAACACTCACGGAAGGGACCACAGGTCATTGTTTACTTCGTTAGCCAACTTTAGACTTCAGCAGACAAAAAGGCATCACAATAAATAAAGCCTCTTCAACATCTACAACTCTAAATTCCTTTCATCTACAATAATCACCATCCTAGTTCACCATACTTGGGACTGACAGTCTGTGGATTTCTTCACATGGTTTTAAAAAAAGTGATTTTTATTTAATAACTGAAACTACATATATACTTTTTTTTTCTCATTTCACCACCACCATATTTCCAGAGGAGCCCATTGAGCAAAAACCAGTGTAACTCATCAGTCATGGAGACTCACTATCTCCAAGGCAGGTCCCACTAATACTTCTCTATTTTTAGCATTCCCTAATTGTAGTCATCCCCTGGAGGACCTCTAAAAAGAGAAAGGAAAGTGTCTAAAGTCCTACATTAATTTGTGTTCTGCATTCAGATCTGATAACAAGAAACAATGGTGTCTTTTTTTTCTTTAGGTTTTTCCCAAAGCTAGGGTTGGCATAGTATTTAAGAGATTAAGTTCACATCTGCTAAAGTGACCTTGGCCAGAGCAGTGCTGTGGTACATGTGATTAAATGAAGAGGATGGATGGAGGTTTCCCCTTGTCTTCACTCTGGCCTGTGTCCTGTCCTTCCCAGCATCCATGCTGGGCCTGAAGTGTTTCTTCATGTCCTGTCCTATGTAGCTGTTACTGCAGCCACAACACCTGTGTTTGGTCACCAGTCCTAATATGGTACTCCAGTTAAAGCACTATATAATGGTGTATGAAAAGCCAAAAGGAGATTGAAGTAATGTGGCACACTGGGAAGAGGAAGTCATAAAGGGGTGCAGTGACCCAGAGTTCCTCTTCGGGGTACTGCTATGAGCTTTAGTTTTAAACAAAAGAAGAACTGGGAAGGGGACAAGGGGTAACATGATTAAGCAAAAACCATCCTTGCCAAAGTGTGGTCTGGTTGGTTATTGTTTTAGTTCCAGTTCTACAAGGTAGTCCAAAGAAGTCTGTAACTGCTTGAGGGAACAAACAATCTCTCAAAAGATAATGACTCCGGCTCCAGGGTGTAGCCTCACCCTCATTGATAACTTCCCTCTGTGCTGGTCTATCTTGTGAGGCCCTGTTCTTCAAGGAATCCAAGGTAATGGATGGTTTAGAACAAGGACCACAGGCTTTTAGAGGACTTTGGGGGTTTGTAAAAGAACATTGATTGTGAAAAGTGGAAAGTAAGATGGCCCAGTTACTTTTATCTTCGTGACTGTAGTCTTGAAAGACAATGAGATAGATTACATGTTTCTGGGAATTTTTTAATGATTTGCCCAAATATTTAGCCAAGCAATTCTTTTGTTGTTGTTTCTCTCAAGGTAGGGTCTCATTCTCTAGCCCAGGCTCACCTGGAAATGATTATGTAGTCTCAGGGTGGCCTCACATTCACAATGATTCACTTACCTCTGCTTCCCGAGTACTTGGATTAAAGATGTGCACCACCACATCTGATTTATTTCTTGTTTTTGAATAGATGCTTCTTGAGTGATTTCCATTCCTATGTGCAGAAGGACACAAGTGCCTTAAAGTAAAAGAGACAGTGCAAAATGAAGGCAAATATTCCAGGATTGATCTTGCTTTTGGGTGCCCTATGGACCAAAATCAGGAGTTAGAACTTTTTAGCAAAAGCCGCTTCTGAGTGCTTAGTTATATAACTATGGTCCACTTTGATTTTTTTTTTTCTGGCAACATATCATTCTCCAAGTCCCACACCCTTTCCTGCCATAGAGATAAGCACATAGACCTTGTCTCCAACAGTTGTCAGGATTTGGATCTCTCCCCTCCCTGGGATCATGCAGAGTACAGGAATGGATGTACACTAGTCCCATAGAGACCAGAAGACCTGTGTCCCATCCCTAAACTTTATGAAATACCATGTCAAGGTGGCAAGCAGTTGGAGTTGGAGATGAAGATGAAAGACAGTGTTTCCATATCAGTAAGAAAGTGGGAAATGAAACCAGAGATAAGAGAGGGCTCAACAGCAGAGACAGGCTTTATACAGAGAAAGCCTGAGAAGGGCTCTGGCCAGGCAGATCAGAAGAAACTTCCCTTACACACTAAGGAATACTTATGGGTGGTGTTGTTTATTGGAATTTTTTGGTTGTACGGCACTCCACCTTGCCTCAGGGCTTGGGCCACTTCAGGGAAGTAATAATCAGAGAGGTGGTTAAGGCCATTCCAGGAAAGTGATTAGGATGGGTGTCTGGGTGGCTCTGTTGAAACAGAGGGTTACAATGAAATGGCAGAGTGCAAAAATGGAGACATTCTGGTTTGAACACTTACAATCCAGAGCAGTTTAGCTGCTGGAAAGTCGTATACTTGCTTCAGATTTAGGAACTAATTAAATCCTGTCCAGGAAAGAGCCCTGATCAAAGGAATTTCTACTATTTGGGGTGTACCTATTTAAAGCTTACCTTTGGAAATTCCCACTCTTTCCTGGACAGAGGACGAGACAGTACAGTTCTGAGATTCATTTAGTACTGAAAGCTTACTTTTGGGAATTTCCAAATCTTGTCTTCCTATTCCTGGAGGAAGAAGCAAAGGCAGAAACATCATTAAGGATGCAGATCCTTTGTACCTCCCAGTTCTCCCCAACAATTATATTCCAACCTTTTCAAAATGTCTGTTGTTGTTGACATCCCCTAAATCCTGCTAGTCAAGATAAGTTTACACTATCATTTCTCCAGAAGTAGAGAATCTTCTAGACCATAGACCAGTATCTTTACAGAGCAGCACTGACTAGAAGCCACAGGTGTAGGACATCAAGGTCAAGTGTTGCAGATTTTGGACACCATGGGGCCTCTCTTGGCTCAGATGGGCTGGACTTGAGGGGCTAAGGCTTTGGAGTTTTTGTCACATGCCAAAGAAAAATTAAGGAATATATACAAGGAGATGAGGAGGGCAACAGTAGATTTTATTAAGTAAAATATAGAAAAAGACTCCCAAGACAGTGGGAGAGTTCCCCAAAAGAAAGAGAAAAGGTGTTGCTGAATTATGGGCCTGCTACTGAGAATACAAAGGTAGAAAAGCCGCAAAGTGTCAGGGCAAGCATGCTTAGGATTTCTGCCCCCCATCCAAAGACGAGAAAGAAGGGGGGAGAAAAGGAAAGGTTATAATTTTTTCACTTAGAACTCAGAAAAGGGAGCAGGCTTTGCAGTGAGGGTCTGTAAGCAACTGCACAGAAGGAGGGGCTTCTCGGGGATATGGTACATTATCTCATTAAGGGAATCACTTTTTATTGTAATCACCTCCACAATGCTGAGTGGAACTTCCAAACCAGACAGTTTGTGGAGGAAGGGATTTATTTTAAGCTTACCCATCCAGGCCATTGGTGACGGAAGAATCCGGTCCCATTTCACAGATCCAAGTAGAGAGACTCAACTACAAGCAGCCAGCACACACCAAAAGCAACAACCAGCAGGGGTCCAGGTGGAGCTCTAGCACGCTGCATACCATTTGGCTGGATATCAGATTTTCCCCTAAACACACCTTTGGTCTGAACCCCAGCATCTGTCCTTAGTGACAACTTTTCTGGAATCCAAACTACTAGCTTTAATAAAACTCAATCTATTGGGGAACATACCTTCAAAATACCACACTATTCCTCCTCTCTGTCTCTCTCTCTCTCTCTCTCTCTCTCGGTTTTTCAAGGTAAGGTCTCACTCTAGCTCAGGCTGACCCAGAATTTACTCTGTATTCTTAGGGTGGCCTCAAACTCACGGTGATCCTCCTACCTCTGCCTCCCAAGTGCTGGGATTAAAGGCATGCACCACCTCACCTGGCTGACTCCCATCTCTTTAGTATGTCTGTAGGTGAGGGGTGGTTCTCCAACAAGGTGACTGATTGACAGGCTCCCAGGACAGGAGAACTTCGTTCCTTACTCTGGTTAGGAAGAAATGTCTCTTCCCTTTCTAATGCTACCAGGGAAACAGGAGGGAGGGATCCTCCTTCAATGATCTATAAACCTAATGTCTTACTAAATTACAACATTCACCCCTCAAGAGGCAAAAGCCTGGAGTCATTTAGAAGATAAGTGGAAACTCAATCTAGATTCTTTGGGCTTAAGTGTGGCACATTGGGTGGGGGGGGGCTTAGGGTCTACATGCTTGCTGACTTTCAGTCCTTGGAGGACAATCAAAGGGGTCCCAGGAAGACTGTTGTAAGATCATCTGAGAGTGGACTGACTGTAAATGGGAAGAAATAAGATTCCACAAGTTCAGGCTGGAGAGATGGCTTAGCGGTTAAGGCGCCTGCCTCCTAAGCCTAAGAACACTGGTTCCAATCTCCAGGGCCCACCTTTAGCTAGATCAAAGTGATGCAAGGGCGCAATGCCACACTTGACCACAAGGGGGCGCACACATCTGGATTTTGTTCGCAGCAGCTGAGAGGCTGCTGGCATGCCCATCTCTATCTGTCTTCCTCTCCCTCTCTCTCTCTGTCGCTCTCCAAAAAAAAAAAAAAAAATCCACAAGTTCTAAAAATTAATAGGATTAGTTTAAGGTTATAATAGATAAACCATTTTTGGCAGGAGGATCCAAGGATCTAATTTTAAAGTTATTCACCAAATGGATGGTGTCTGACATAGCTGAATCTGAATTAAAGCAAAGGAGACTTAGAATAATCTGAAATATATATATATAACATTTTCTTTACAGCTAGGAGAAGCACAAGAGCCTTTAATTCTATGTTCCTTTGGTCCTGTGTTCTAACTACCCTCCTACAAGGGAGACTACCTTGCTCCTAATCTCTATCATAAGAATCATACATCAGAGAGGGACCCAGCAATAGGACCCTGGATTTGGTAAAGTAACAGCCCAACTGTACTTCCCCTCTAGGAAAGAGGAAATTTCCTCCTACCCAGTCCTTTGCAAGCCTTTGGAAAAGAAATGAATTTTCCCAGAAAGGTAAAGGGAAGAGTTAGAAACCCCGAATGCCAACCATTTGACTACAGGGAAAAATAAGTTTTATTATCCTCTGAGCAAGAGTGGATATTTCCACCTCTTAACTTCTAGGACTTGATCTTTAACCAAGTGCCGGTAGTATTTGCTCTAAAGGTCTAACTGTTCAGAAACATGACAATATTTATTTGCCAACACATATCAGTGGCTGACTGTGGGTGGAGGGTAGGTATGAGGGAATCTTTGCAGATGAAAGAAATATTTTAAAACTGAATCATAGGAACAACACTATACAACTGAATTCACAAATATGAACAGGAGTCACTGAACTATATATACTTACAAAGAGCAAAGAATATTGTACACAAATTATTCATTAATAAAGGGATTAAATGAAACCTACCAATTAGAATTATTTACAACAAATATAACATAACAAAAGATCAGTTGCTAGAATACATAAAAATGCATACTAATCAATGAGTGAAAATAATTAAAAATTTCCTCACCAAAAATGATACATCAATGAAAAATAAAATGAAATTGTGCCCAGGATCATTAAACATTACAAAAGTACATATTTAAATAATAATGCTATATCACTGATCATCTACTCAGCAGGCTAAAATGAGAAACATGAAGTATCAAATATTAATTCCTATGTGATTGAAAGGATTGGTGAGAGCCCAAGTTACAAATGGTCACGTGTAGCCAATGTTTTGGTTGTATAAATGAAAGTTGAATACGTATGTCACTATAACCCAGAAATTGTACTTTTAGGTATATACTCTAATAAATTGTGGTATATTCACATAATAGAATGCTATTCCATTGAGGAAGAAAGTGTTAGGGAGTTACTAGAACTTCTAGGGTTCTGTCAATCTTTTTATCTGTTTACCATTTATGAAAGTGGGTCATTAAAAAAAAATCATTGAGGGGCTGGAGAGATGGATCAGCAGGTAAGGCACTTGCCTGCAAAGCCTAAGGACTTAGGTTTGATTCCCTGGTACCCTTGTAAACCCAGCTGAACAAAGTGGCACATGTGTCTGGAGTTTGTTTGCAATGGCTAGTGGCCCTGATGTGCCCATTAATTCTCTCTCTCTTTCTGTCTTTCTACCTGCCTCTTTCACACACACACACACACACTCTCTTTTCTGTACTAGTGTTGCACTGATTTCTTACCTACCCCACCACTACCAGAGTACCCTACTCATACAGTAAGTATATCTGCTCTGTGCTTCTTGTGACATAGAATCTCCACTCCTAGAGATTTACCCAAATCCAAGAAAATTAAGATGCATCTGAGTGTCCTTCACACTGCAGTATTCAATTAACATGGGACACAGAATTTTAAAATACCTAAGCTCTCACTTAATGTTTTAATCTTCATTTAGCATGTTAACCAGCACAAGGAAGTTAGTGGGCTTAAACATATATCCACATGATATTTTATAAATGACCATTTTGGCAGATTTTCACAACAGCAAGTCCCTTGTAATGTGATCACAAAATATTAGGCAGAATGAGAAAAAAGTAAAAAGCCCCAAAGTATCAGGGTAAGCATGCTTAGGATTTTAGCCAGCTCCAAAGAAGAGGTAGAAAAGAGAAAATAAGAAAGATTATGTCTTTTATTTTTAATTAATTAATTTACTTATTTATTAATTGGTTTTTTGAGGCAGGGTCTCACTGTAGTACAAGCTGACCTGGAATTCACTATGTAGTCTCAGGCTGGTCTCAAACTTGCTGTGATTGTCCTGAGAGTGCTGGGAATAAAGGCATGCACCACCACACCCGGCTCAATTATGTCTTTTTGGTTAGATCTCAGAAAAAATGGCATGTTTAGCCATGAGGATCTGTGAACAGCTGCACTGCCAAGGGGACTTCTGAGGGATGAAGTCATTATCTCAGGAAGGGGCTTACTATTCCTTCTACCTCTTTAGCATGTCTCTAAAGAGATGTGAGAAAACCCCTAAGTGAGGGGGCTTCTTGGCCAAGTGATTGACAAGCTTGGTTTGATTAACTCTGAAAGGAGGTAGTTTAGTCTCCCTTTTTTTTCTAGCAAGGTAAAAGGGGCTCCTCCCTTAATAGGTCTGAACAAAAGACCCGAAGCTTCCGTCTGCCATTCTTTCATATGACATTTGAAGTTGTCAATTGGAATAATGTTACCAGGGAAACAGGAGGTTGGGTCCATCCTCTATGAGCTCTAAGTCTGCCTACCTACAATAGGATGGTTTCAAGTGATTAAAGCTGAGTACAATTTATTTTATTATTTTAGTAGTTCAAATGAATTCATTTATAATTATGACATAAAACTGATTGCTATCAGATGAAAGACATGAATATCATTAATCAACTTCATGATAAATATAATAAAATCTGCCAGTGTACTTAATTCACAGTTGAGTCATATTCAATAATCACCACCCCAAATGAACCCTAACAAAATTTTTAATATTTAAAATCAAAAACCTTCTTTCTTCATTGTCTCAAAGTTTTCATTGTAGACTTTGCAGCTTTGGCAAAGATTGTTCCTAGGTACTTTCTTCTCTTTTTTAAATACTTTATTTTTATTTATGTATTAGAGAGACAGAAATGGGCAGGGAGAGAAGAGAGAGAGAGAGACAGAGAGAGAGAGATAGAATGGGTGTGCCAGAGCCTCTAGCCACTGCAAACAAACTCCAGATACATGCAGGTTCTTGTGCATCTGGCTTACGTGGGTAATGGGGAATCGAGCCTTGAACCGGGGTCCTTAGGCTTCACAGGCAAGCGCTTAACCGCTAAGCCATCTCTCCGGCCCTCTTTTTTTTTTTTTTTTTAAAGCTATTGTGTGTAGGATATTTTTTCAAATTTCTTTCCAGACAAGTTCATTGACATACAGAAAACCTACTGATTTTTGTGTCTAGCTGCTTTAATGAAAGACTTTTCTGGCAGGCTCTGTGGTGTCTTTTAAGTTTAGATCATGTTTTTCTCTCTGAATTTTGTTTGTTTGTTTGGGCTGGTTTTATCTTGAACAGTGTGGGGCAGAAAAGTGTAAAGAAGAGGTTGGATTTGACCAGTTTACACTATAAGCATGTTTGGAAATAACACACTTTATTCCACTAATGGGTATAATTAATACATTGTGATAATTAATCTTAGGAGTCCACTTCAGGGATCAGGAGACCCATATATAATTAGTAAAGAACATTTCTGGGTATAGCTATGAAGGTGTTTCCAGAAACAATTAGGACATGTGGGTCCATGAACTGAATGAGACAAACCACTCTTCCCTTAAACATAGACGGCACCAATATGATAGGCTCAGGGCCATGATGAAAGTGTGATACAGAGCCTTGCACACACTCATATGCCCCATCCTTCTGAGTGCACACAGTTTTTACTGCTGTCATCACTTGCAGATGTCAGATTCTCTATTCTGCAGCTTCACATATCAACTTGAACCGGCCAGTCCAGAGACTCTGGGCTGGAATGGTGACATTGGTCCCTCTTGTTCCAGCTTCTTAGACTGGCCACTGGTGTCCCTGTTCTGAAGCCTACAAATGGTCATTATGGGACTATTCAGCCTCAGATACTATAAACTAATACAATAAATCCCTCCTTGAATATAATCAACTCTGTTGGTTTTGTTCTTCTGTAAAACCCTGACTAGTACATGTGTTTTAGTAAAAAATATTGTTATATCTTTGAGAAAATTTTCATACCAATATGTATTTTTCCAACTGGCAACTTATACAAAACCAAATTAATCTAAGAGTAAATAGGACTATTGTTCAAAAATTAGTATTATTTTAACATTAGTCAAAGATATTGATGACATTCAATATAGAAAAATACTTAATTGACTACAACTAGATTCATAATTATCAATGTGTATATATTCAGGTTTAATGCTAATTACACTTGTATAAATTATGGTTTGCAGAACTAATTACAGCTGCTAGTTGCTATTAAATAGAAAATATATTTATAGCTTAAAAATGTCTTGCTGTATTTCCTCCTTGAAAAAGGCCTATAATGACAGGTAATTAATTTTCTAACTGAATTTACATCATGTTCTGCACAATAAAACAATAGACACTGCCTTGAGGATTGTAAATGGTTCATAGATATGAATACTTTCTGTTTTCCTAAGTTATCCCTAGTTTGATATTCACAATCATTTTATCATTAAAATTGATGTACAATTTAGTGTGAGAACTTCTGAATAGAAAGGTAAATCACTATCTCAATAACACTATAGAAACCTTTAAAGCAAGAGGAAGTATTAAGTTATAGCCTACCAATTTTAATGCATTAATGCATTTGTCATGTTAGGTACTTTGCCCTGCATTGTGGATGAGCTTTGTACCATAGAGTTTGAATTATCCTTCACTTAAGTAAACTAATTAATTGGTGAGTTATCTAATTGTACCTCTAAATTTCACCTAAGAGATAAGCTTCAATATACTTCTGGCTAATTATATAAATTTTCCAGGCTGGAGAGATACTTCAATGGTTAAAGACACTTGCTTGCAAAGCCTGCCAGCCTGGGTTCAATTCTACAGTACCCATGTGAGTCCAGATGCACAAAGTGGTGCATGCACTTGGAGTTTGTTTGCAATGGCCATAGGCCCTGGTGTGCTCATATTCTCTCTTCTTGAAAACAAGTTTAAAATATATTAAAATGTATTTAAAATAAATAAATATTTCCATTTTCCTCTGAATATTTTTGTTCATGTTCCACCATGAATTATTCTAGTATTTTTACAATTCATAAATAAATTTTGTGCTTTTTACAATGTAAAATGCTATAAATTCTTTGTAATTTCTTTTTCAAGTTAATTTTCTTTTAACATTTTGACATTTG
This sequence comes from Orientallactaga sibirica, assembly GCA_036365145.1. Lineage (NCBI taxonomy): Eukaryota > Metazoa > Chordata > Mammalia > Rodentia > Dipodidae > Orientallactaga > Orientallactaga sibirica. The sequence goes on along the minus strand of JAEOAD010000033.1, from coordinate 13,589,574 downwards.
AATTCTCTTTTCACATTTATCCCTTTGTAAGCAGTGGTTATCCAACTGAGGTGTCTCATTAGCTGATTTGGATGTTGTACATATTCATGAAAGAAACAGTCAAGTTCATCCTTTACAAACCTCCTATAGTTTCTTGTCTTTTACACTAACACATGGAATGTGCTATTTGCACACAAAATTTAGTTTTCTGAAATCTGACTCCTAAAATCTATCTCCATATGAAGTGAGAGAAACTGAACACACAGAATTCAACTATAACTCAAAGGTCTGAACATCCCTTCATTTAAAAATTTTACTGTTAGTAATGTTACTGCTGATCTTCAGTGTTTCTTTTGAGAAGCTTGAACTATCCTGCAATATACAGCTCCTCTGGAGCTCTTACAAATAATGAGTGGTCAGGTCAGACTTGACATGATAAAGTCAGTATGTTAGTTTGAATATGACAATTTGAATATATGGCCCCATAGACAGGAGTTCAACCCTAAGGGATAGTTGAAGGTTGATCTTCATTCCAGCCCAAAGGTGTATGGAGAGCAGTTTGAGTTCTGGTCTTTCGTGCTGGCTTTTGGTGGTTTCTCTCTGCTTGGATCTTTGAAATGGAGTCAGCTTCTTCTACCATGGATGGAACTTACCATGGGTCTTGAAGCTTGAAATCAATTTCTACAATCTGCATCTGGTTTGCTGTTTGTCTCAGCAATGAGACACTGACTGCAAGTCACTCACCCGGTTCTCACCTCAATTCACAGCATGTGTTGTCTTCTGAATTGTTCCAGTGGTAAAAAGTCAAATAAGTACCTTTGGGTAGATGTCACATAATTCTGTTTGAAAGGATAGAAAATGCCAATTGAATCAATAACTTTATTTGATTTATTTTTTTCTCTTTCTCTAGGTCAATCAACCTTTGCTGATGTATGAAAGGAAGAAAAATATGAATATAGAGGCTTCATGTGCTAGTGTATGTCCTCTGAGAACAATGAAGAATACAGAAGTTTCATTAGTTAGGTTAGGTGCTTTTATGTTTTATTTTGTTTTTATTTTTGTTTTTGTTAAGATGAAAAAAATTGAGCACTTTGTAGGAAAGTCATGTGCTCCTGTACCATCCATTTGTACAGGGAGTAGTTTCTATGAATAGAAAGGGATAGAATAAATTGAAGCAATACAACAAAACGCAAAATTGATTATCAACAAGTCATGTTAAAAATAGATCCTACTAATCCCCTTTGAGCCAGACATATTCCTCTGAGTCTCACCTGAACTGCACCTCATCCTTTGAATATAAGCGGTTAAAAGAACAACAAATAAAACGCCTGAGCTTGTCCAAATGATGAGCCCAAGCTCTCCATTCCTGACTAAAAGCTTCAAACATATTCTCAAGCTTGAGAGACTCATAGCCAAAGAGAATGTCTGTGACTATATGCTTGCAAAAATACAAAAATATATTATTATTATTATTATTGCTAGTAATAGAAGTTTAATTACTTATCATTTAATGGTGGATATTTTCTGTATTAGTTACTATCCATGTTGTTGTGACAAATTACCTGACAAGAAACAACTGAAGGAAGGGTTAATTACAGCTTATCGTCCACCATGGAAGGGAAGCCACAGCAGCAAGAGCATAGGGTAGCTGGTCACATTATGTCTCACAGGAAGCAAAAAGATAATAGGAAGTAGGGCTGGGCTATAAAACCTTTAAGGCCCACCCCTAGTAACCCTCCTCCTCCAGGTAGGCTTTAACTGTTAAAGGTTCCACAACCTTCTAAAGTAATACCATCAAATAGGGCCCAGCTGAGCCTATGGCAGACATTTCACCTTCAAACCATAACAGAAATATTCTTGGAAAGTGTGTTTAGACAATTTTATTATCATGAGCCTACCTTATAATATACTTAGGAAACTAAAATGTCTACATCATTAAGCAATTTAACCAGACTATCTATCTCTATCTCTATCTATCTATCCATCTATCTGTCTGTCTATCTATCTATCTATCTATGAGTCTATTTTGATCAAAATTTTGTTAGAGAGGGCATGACTCTAGAACATTATTCCTTGCCATGATTAATGATAAAAGAACCACTACTAAGATAGCTATCATAACATTTATCAGTGTAAACTGAAGTGTTTTTAAAACTACTGCAAGTGACCCACTAAAGTAAACATAGTAATCAGTTGAAATTAGCAGAAGACACATTTCAGCCCAGTATAAACAAGAACTTTCCAGCAATTAGTGCTGCTTCAGTGGAAAGAGGCAGCCTCTATAGACATTGTGTTTCCTGTTACTGAAAAAAAAGCTAGTATATCTGTGCATGCAGAACATACTGACCCCATCTCATAATAAGGGCTGGAGGACCTCACTTATCCTCGGGTTGCTCCAACCCAAGCCATCCTAAACTGAGCTCTCAGTTCCCCCCACCAATGTTCCTTCCTGCAGTGATCCCAGTGATTCTAATTATATTATATTGAGAATTTACAGTTAGGCCTAGAGAGATTGCATAATGGTTAAGATGCTTGCCTGTGAATCCTAAAGACCCAAGTTTGATTCCCCAGGACCCATGTAAGCCAAATGCACAAGGTGACGCATGCATCTGGAGTTCATTTGCAGTAGTAGCAGGAGGCATTGGCAACCCATTCTCTCTCTCTCTCTTTCTCCTTCTTTCTTCCTATCTCTCTCAAATAAGTAAATAAATAAAGTATTAAATTACATTTATACACATAATTATTCATTTTCCCCAAGTTCAACTGAAATCAATAGAAAAATCCAATGGATTTTTGCCATACTTGGAAATTTGTGAGAATAAGGACCTACTAAAATCTTCTAAACTTAAATAAAATATTCTTTCTTACAATTTCATTTTTGTAGATGGCATAAATCTCTCCAACTCTATTATCAAGGGAGAAAGGTTCACCTCTAACTATGAATTATTTTATTCACATGTTCTTTTTACTAATTATGACTGTTGGAATGGAAGATAACTTGTTACCAAGGCAACCTAAATGCACAATTCATTTCCTTAAATCCTAGTGGCGCCTGGTCATATTCCCTCCCCATGTGGCTGACCTCTTTCTTCTGTCATAAAAGATGAAAACATTCTATATTTCTACTTTTTTGCTTAGTCTTTTTAGAAGACTGTCTCATTGACCTATCTCCTTTTCACCTAATATTTTATTGTCAGCTAATTCAAGTGCATAAGTCCACATAGCAAGATATTTTTCATTTCTTTTACATACATCCATCATAAAATTCTCATCTACACTTTAAAAATATGAAAGGAATTCCATAATTTAAAATGTATAATTTATCGGAACTTTAATATATGTCTAAAATAGTTTAAGTTGTTCAAGATATTGCATTTTATATCAATAATGGAAACCAATGAGTGTTCATATCTTTTTTGTCTTAATTGCCTTTTAGGGAAGAGTTTCACTCTAGCCCAGGTTGACTTGGAACTCACTCTGTAGTCCTAGGCTGACCTCAAATTTTTACCAATCCTCCTACCTCCTACTCTCTAGTGCAGAGACTAAAGGCATGTACCACCATGCCTGGCTTACGGTCGATCCTCTACTTTGAGAACTTTTAGTTTTATAATGGGATTGTATCTGTCACAATATACTTCTTTAAATTCAGTATAATCATTTCTATTTTCTTTTGAGATGTCAAAATTCATGTACTTAAGCCTGGAAGCCCTTTTAGCCTCTGATGTTTTTCATGCTGTCTTGGGTATTTCTGGAAGCATCTTTTCTTTTGGTACTCTCAAAATGTTTCAAACCCATGCTTATTTTCTGATATTGAAACATGGAGTCATCCAGGTATGATGGCTTATGCCAGCAATCCCAGCACTTGGGTTACTTAGGCAGGAAGACAGTAGTGAGTTTGAGGCCAGGCTGAGTTGTATAGTTTAAGTTCCAAGCCAATCTGGACTGTAGAGTAAAACCCTGTTTCAAAACCACCACCACCACCACAACAAGAGAACATTATCAACAAGTCCTAGTGGGTAATTTTAAAAATAAAAAATATGGGGAGCTATGATGTCAAATGTTACTTCATGCATTAGACTGTCCCATATGAGTGACATAGAAGGCAGGAATAATAGGAGAGGACCCAACAAATGTCTGCTTGAGTCATTAAAGCATACGATTGTAACATTTTAGATTTTCAAATGATGGAAAGTGTTAGTTTCCAAAATATTTGTTTGCATATTGAAACTAAGCATTTCACATATTAGAATGATCACTAAGCACTTAGTAGAGTTTTCTAAAATAGAATGGGAAATTGGTTATCAATAGTGTTTTCCAGCAAAGAGTCTTGCTTTCTTCTCTTATATATTCAACATAAAACGTGCAACATGGGGACTGGGGGAGATAGCTCAGCAGTTAAAAGCACTTGCTTGCAAAACCTTCCAATTCAGGTTCAGTTCCCCAGTACCCATGTAAAGTCAGATGTACAAAGTGGCAGGTGCATCTGGAGATTATTTGCAGTGGCAAGAGGCCCTGACATACCTCTTCTCTCTCTCATTCTCTCTCATAAATAAATAAATAAATAAATAAATAAATAAATAAATATTTTTTTTAAGAATGCAACATGGGAAACTTTAATTGGAGTTTGTTCTTTTCTAGGAATGTAAAGATTTTTCAATGGGCAAATCGGGAAAGATGTCAGAGATTCCATTTTTTCTTGTGCATTTTAGTCAGTTAACTACTTTAGAAACACAACAAAGATAATAAATGAGGGAGCAGATCACAGATGGCAGTCTACATTTTGTGGCTAGAGTTCATATCTCACAAGAAGTTAAAGAAAGCTTGAGGGGTTGGTTTAGGCTTTTTCCTTTTCATCATGTTAGTGGTTAAAATCAACGTTTCATCAAGTAAATAGTCTGACAAAAGGCATACTAGAAAGGTAAAAGTAATTTGGAAAGATTTGTATACAGTTTTTGACTCCAAATAAAATATAAAGAAATGGACATTTCAAAATGAAGTTCTAGAAATAGATCTTGAAGAAATATCTTTTTTTTCCATATTACAAAACTGAAAAGAAAGTGCCCCCTTTTGTTGTGTGGTTTTGTAGCCTTATAAAAAGGATTGATTAATACTTAATTTCATGTGGAAACTTTAGAGACAGATCAATTCTTGCCAGCCCAGCTAGCAACTATTCATGTGATGGGGATGTTTGTGATTCTTTTGCCAAAGAGAACTTATTAGGTGTTGAATCAGAGCAGAGTCATTCATGAATCTTAGCTGTGTCTTCCAGAGCCAGTGCTCGTCCAAAGAACATCATCTGCAAGTTGCTACATTCATTCATGACACACAGAAGGCTGCACATGTGCCAAAATGAACCTTACTCATTAGCTACTCTGCGCTTTTTAACTCCTAAGAAGCTCATCAATGGATAAGATTATCATAATTTTAAATTAGGACTCCTGAAGGATTTTTGTTTTTAAAGAAATACAATGTTTTTGAAAGATGCTGCAGCTGGCAGGCACCAGAGTGGTATATTATTACCTCCATCCCAAAGGCAGTGGTCTCCTAGAAACCATCAGTCTGGAATCCACAAGAAGTTGTGAATAAACAATCTAAGCTCATCTTTCTGAACTCTGTCCATCAGATAAGAGACAAGGACTCAAGGTGAATTTTCATTTACTTTTATACTGTATTCAATTTTCTTTGTGGGAAGATTTTATATTTTCCTACAGTAACGTAGAAGAACAACAGTTTGAATACTCGCCCAAAAATTATATTGTAATGGTACTTTAAGGAGACAACAGAAACACGAGTAACAAAATGAATATGTATTCCAAGTCCAGCATACTTCAGGATAAGTCTCAGAAGTATAAAATTAAATTTATGAAAGAAATAAGCACTCAGGAGTTCTCAAGCCAAATGGCTCCATTCGCTATTCACTTGGGACACATCTGCAAACCAGAATGTTCTCTTACTGCATTTAATCTCACATGTACCTTCATGGCTAATTTCTAATGTTTCCTCCAACAACCATTGTTCTTATTTTAAAATTTTGACTGCTTCATTGGAACATTAGTTTTCATACAATTTTATTTGCTAACATTAATACAAAGGGAAGTTTTTTTAGTTTACATAGATTATGTCACCATAGCATGGTGTTGCAGAGTAGTACTAGAAATTTCTCTTGCAATCTTGGACCTAGTGCCCAGAATCTATAGTTTAAAAATGTCAGATTCTGTGGTGACTCACACCTTAAATCCCAGCACCTGGAAGGCTGAGGTAGGAGGATCCCTATTAATTCAATGCCAGCCTGGGCTAGAGTGAGACCCTGCCTCAAAGAAGAAAATACTGAAATGTAATGGAAAGAAAGAAAAAAAAAGGAAATGAAAGAGGAGGAGGGGGCAGTAGGAAGGAAGGAAGGTAAACCTGCCTGAGATGGGTTCAGCCTCTTCTAAGAACTGCTTTCTCTGAGGCACTATCTCAGCACAGTTGGAACCTTCCATCTTCCTAGGCCTCCACTGTGTTTCCTCCAGACTGTAAAAATGCAGGGAGGCTTAAAATCATTGCTAAAGGCAATGAGAGTTTATGGAGCTGCATCCCATACTTCTCCCACAGGGAAGAAGGAATATTCAATATGTTCTTATTTTCTTTCATAAGATTTAGGCCTCCACAGCATCTTCTTCCACTGTTGTAACAGTGAAGTTGTCTCAGCTTCTGGGCCACCGGGGCTTAAAACCACTGATGACAGAACTGAGGGACAAGAGAGAAAATGTGGAAATGTCACTATGAGAAGGGATAGCCTGAATGTCCACTGTGCTGTGAGGCAAGGAAATATGTTTCCCATGATCTCAGTGGGTGTTGAATATTAATTCGGTCCTCTTCCCAGTACTACTGATGACAGATCTGGAGACAGGAAACTTCCCAAAATGTAAAGAGCCCTTGGAACTCTTTTAGAACTAACACACATCTGGCCTGCTTTAGGAAATAAGAATTTGGATACCTACCATAGAGGAGTAGCCACAAATAACAGGAAGTTATCCATCTCAGGGTAACATAATGGCTATTTAAACCATCAAAATAAATACCAGCTAATTAACCATGGATAGTTGAATATGGAAACTCCTTTTGTGATCTCCTTCCTCCCCACCTCAATACCAGAGTGAAGTGCTATTGGGATAAACTATGAAAACAAACTGTGGGGATGACCTATAAGAATTAACCGTGGAATGAGCTATGGGAAAGAACTACAGAAATATTTCTTATAGACCGTATATACAACTTTTCTGATATTATTGCTGTGAGATGCTAAATTCCAGACTTGTAACTTGTCCTAAAGTTAATCTTACAACTATGTAATCTTCCCACTTAAAGCAATGTGACTAGGTTTCAACTGCCTTGGTGAACATTTGGCCTGATCAGCATTGATGACCAACATTGATAAGCAATGTTTAGAGATACTGACTGATCTTAAACTATGCTCTCTGCCCAATTTCCTCAGAGGCCTGATTGGACTCTCAATTCAGAGCAAGTATACATGCACAAGAAGTTCTGACCATAGTACTGAAGACAATGAAATCAGTAACTAAGGGTCCACAGATCTGTTGAAGACAACAGGTGATCTTAATGTGACTGTATTTGTGATCAACATGTATGTGTGTTCTGAATCAGCACAGTCCAACGGGTCCAACCCCTAAATCTCTTCCTTTAATATTAACATGTAGGATTATCAAAAGTCAAAAGTTCCTGGGCTGGAAAGGTGCCTTAGCCGTTAAGGTGCCTGCCTGCTAAGCCTAAGAACCCGGTTCCAATCTCCAGCAGTTCCAATCTCCAGGTCCCACGTTTAGCCAGATGCAAAGTGACGCAAGGGCGCAATGCCGCACTTGCCCACGAGGGGGCGCACGCATCTGAATTTCGTTCACAGCAGCTGAGAGACTGCTGGTGTGCCCATCTCTATATGTCTCCCTCTCCCTCTCTATCTGTCTCTGTGTCTCTCTCCAAAAATAAATAAAATAATTTAAAAAAAGTCAAAACTTCCTTACATCCTTTGCTTATACAATGTACTACAGTATGTTCATAATTTACTGGATTTTGTTCAATAAAAATGCTAATGAGAGCACGACATGGTGGCACACACCTTTAATCCCAGCACTCTGGATCCTGAGGCAGGAGGATCACTATGTGTTCAAAGCTAGCCTGGGATTACACAGTGAGTTCCAGGTCAACCTGAGCTAGAGTGAGACCCTGCCTTGCAAAAAGCAAAAGAAACAAAACTGCTGATAAGTACCTGCATGCAGTATGCACAGAAAGCTGCGGCCACAGTAAGATCAGAACCTCAGTGAAAGCAGATGCTGCAGGTTTACAAATGGCTTAAACTAAACTTCGTGATTCAGCTGCTTTTTCCTCAGGCTGCTACTAGAGGCAGCTAGCTTACTCCTGGGTATTCCAGGAGTTAAGTGTTCTATAAATTCAGGGCTATGTCCCCCAAATACAGCATTTGGTACCCTATGGGAGGACGCCTTTGTTGCCTTCATCTGAACGCATTCTTGCCCCTGCTCATCTGAGGCATTCCTTCTCTTTGCCTGAGTCTTACAGACCAGGCTCTGTGCTGTGAAATTTAAGGAGTTAGTTTTTAACAAAGGCATTAGAAAATTCCCTGAAATAATGAAAGAATTGGAGCTCCTCCCAGTTAGCTTAAAGATAACTTTACAGTGAGTGTGGATCATTCTTTTTTTATTTTTAATTTTTTTAAATTTTTTTATTGATAACTTCTATACTTACATACAAAAAACGTATGATATTTCCCTCCCCTCCCCCCATTCTTTAGAATTCCAATCTCCGATGTATCCCCTCCCTCTTTCCATTAGTCTCTCTTTTAATTTGATGTCATCATCTTTGTCTTCTATTATGAGGGTCTTGCGAAGGTATTGCTAGTCACTGCAAGGTCATGGCTATCGAGGCCAATTTCTGTCTGGACAGCTGCATTGTAAGGAGTCGTACCCTTCCTTTGGCTCTTCCATTCTATCTGCCCCCTCTTCTGCAATGGGCCCTGAGCCTTGGAGGGTGTGACAGAGCTGTTTCAGAGCTGGGCACTCCTCCATCCCTTCTTCTCAGCACTATGTTGCCTTTTGGGTCATCCCAGTAGTCATCGCCATGTAGTTCATGCTGGTATAGGTGTCCACTGTGCTGTATTCCACCTTTATTTCTAATCAAATCGAACCTTCTGCTTCTGCTGTCACTGCTGCTTTGGCTGCAGTAATGGCCAGATACTTTTGCCATTGCTTCTGCCATTGCTATGAGAAACAGTCCATCCTCCAAGATTGCTATGAAAGCTGTTACTAAGAGAAAAACCCCATCCCCTAAACCCATGTCAGATGCAACAATTATCTTTACTTGAGGGGGGTTGGAGATAAAACATCATTAATACACATTTAGAAACTTTTGGTTATTATTTAAAAACTTTTCCCTTGGTATCTAAATTATGGGACATTCGATTTAAACTCTTGCAGAAAAAATTGACACTCAATGGTACTGTTTAATACAACTAATTAAACTAAAACATCTAACTCTGTGGGATCAAATCTGGCTAGCTTTACAAGCATATCAGAAAAGGGCAGGAGAGTTAGATTAAAAAAAATGATACGCTAGTGAACTTTGGCCATAATCACTTCTGAGCCTCCTCCAATTGAGAAAACACAAACCTTTTATCAAAGACGCCTTAATGAAGCTAAGTTCCTCAGTGACACTGCCTGAACAGGGACAGGGACAGCCTCTTCTGATAAGGTGCTATTGTTTGATTTTTGAGAGAATCAAATTGGACCCTATGAGGAATTATAGTTTGTCCAGATTTTATTGATTAAGAATATATAGGTCAAAGTTATATTAGATTTATTTTCATGTCCTTCAAAAAATGCAGCTCTGACTCAGTTGGCTGAGTTAATTATTATTCCTTCTCCAACTTCCCAATGACATGAACTGTCAAAATCAAAGTCTTAAGGCCTATGATACTTACTAGATCCAGTCTGTGCCCCTTGATAGACCTTACATTAGTCAATCTCATTCCTAAAAGGGAATTATAGATACAGGTGCAGATGGATCCATAACAGCTAGACAATCCTGGCCCCTGATTTACATATATAATCGTCTACTCTTGGATATTCAAGTGGGTGGTAGCAAAAATAATCCCCACAAAGGGTTGACTCTTTATATACAGTGTTTCAAAATAAAACTGCCATTTTTCAGCCATACATTTTACTTCTGCCTTTCTCCCTTTGAGGGCCAGCTCTTCTGTCTCAGTATGGGTGTGATCGCTCTGTAGCAGAGAATGCTTTTTGCTAGGGACCACTGACATAACATCTACCTAAATGTTCTTGGATAAGAGATCCGCTGGTTTGGGTAGATCAGTGGTCAAATAAGGGAGACAAGTTTAACCATTTACAGCAATGGTAAAAGAACAGCTACAAGCTGGCTGCATGGAACCATCTTTTAGTAACTGAATTAACCCTATTTTTTTTTCATTAAAAAAATCTGGCAAAAGGAGATTTTTATGAGATCTCTGTGGAGTAAAGATTCATTTTCATGCCTGTGGAGCTATTCAATTTAGAGTTCCTTCTTTTACAGTGACCCCTCAAAATTATCATGTAGTTGTTATTGACTTAAAAGGTTTTTCTTTTCTTTTCTTTACTTCTTTTCTTTTCTTTTTTTACAACCCCCATGCACCCTGATGTTCAAGAAAGATTTGCTTTTTCAGGCCCTGCCATAAACCATCAAGCTCCCATGTCTCACTTCCAGTGCAAAATTTTACCCCAAGACATGGAAAACAGTACCACCTTCTGTCAGTGGTGGGTAAACAGAGCTATACTTTCTATTTGAAGATTCCCAATACTTACATATTTCATTCACGGATGATATTTTAATAAACTCCTCCACTAAAAGCACACATCTAATTGTTTTAAGACAGACAAATCTCACTCCAAAATTTTTAATTTACAGATAGCCCCAGACAAAATTCAATTAGGTGTTGCTTACAATTATCTAGGTTATATTGTCTCTAATTCGATTGTCAAACCTTACTGATTATAATTATTTTGGTCCCAAAAAGATAACATTAAACTGGCTTCAAAAGATTTTAGGAAATATAAATTGGTTCTGGCCTTCCTTGGGAATTCCAAATGCTGCTGCTTCATCCTTTTACATCCCTCGTACCTTGACACCTCTCACCATAAAGCAGCGATAGCCAGTTACAGCTATAGATCAAAAACAACTCTCTCAGCCAGGCGTGGTGGCGCACGCCTTTAATCCCAGCACTTGGGAGGCAGAGGTAGGAGGATCGCCGAGAGTTCGAGGCCATCCTGAGACTACATAGTGAATTCCAGGTTAGCCTGGACCAGAGTGAGACCCTACCTCGAAAAACCAAAAAAAAAAAAAAAAAAAAAAAAAAAAAAAAAAACAACTCTCTCACAGATGTCCGGACTTACCTCTCTGCTTATTCATTTTTAATACTCCTCATTTCCTTACGGCAGCCATTGGACAGTTAACTGCTTGTTTTGCTATTATAAATGGTTGTTTTTTCCTAATACACCTAAACAAAAAAATTACACTTGAAACAAACAAAAAAAATTCATCTTATTCAACAGGGCAGAACTTGGACCTTTCAACTCACTAGACAAAACTCATATTCTTTATCCCTCCTTATCTCAAGATAATTTCAATTTTCTTTTACAAACTTCAGAAGAATGGCAAATGGCTCTTGCTGGTTTCACAGGTCAAATTTCCTATCGTTTGGGTCTGATGAAAACTTCATGTGGGATTCCACTGTTCCCAAGTCAAGTTTTCTCTCCCATAAGTAAACACCCTATTTCTAATCCATTAATAGTTTTTTTTTTTTTTTTTTTTTTTTTCAGATGGAGTCAACAAATCAGGCAAAAGAATCATACCTGGTGTGATAAGGCTGGAGTATGCCACTCCCTTATCACCCTTGGATTGACCACCACCCAATGGGCAGAACTTCTAGCAGCCTTTCTGCTTTTAAACAATTCCCTTATCCTCCTTAAGATTTGCTTATAGCCCCTCACTATGTGTCTCAAACCACCCCACTTTATTTCAAGCCACTTCATCTCATTCTTCTAATTCGTTTTTATTGTCAGTCTTTACTTCTATTCCAAGCCTTCTCCGTAAAAGAACAGATCTTGTTTTTATTAAATATTTTATTTATTTATTTATCTATTCATTTGAGAGACAGAGAGTAAGAAAAAGGGTATGTGTGTGAGCGAGAGAGCGACAGAGAGAGAGAGAATGAGCATGCTGTGGCCTCTAGCCACTGCAAATGAAACAAACTCCAGACACTTGTACTGGGTACTGGGGAATCAAACCTAGATCCTAACCACTGAGCAATATCTCCAACCCTGGATCTTTTTTTTTAACTTTTTACTTTTTTATTGGTTCTTCATTGGTTTAAAATGTAAATATATTCCTAGAACATGAAGTTTTAACTGATTTGTTTCGATATCACAGTCATTTAAAATACATACTTTTATTTACCCGTGGTTTCTATGATTTTTCTTAAAAATTATATTGAAATAAATTAAGATTTATTATTTTATTTCTTTTTCTCATTTTCTATATTAATCACATCTTTTTAAAAATTAATTATGGAATAAAAATTAAATACTTATATGGGTACATCATGTGTAGGTACGATTCTTTCCCTTGTCCATGACCCATTCCAGGATGGCAATAAAACAGGGGGTTCCTCCACAAACACTGACAGTAGTAAGCTCCTCAGAGACCTAGCTTGTTGGGATCCATTTTGCAGAGGAAAATGTTGAGAATACATGCCTGCCTAGTGTTCCACATTAATTATGAAGCTTTGAAATTTCAAGACCTTATGATCTATGATCTTACAGAGATCTCAAGGGAATAAAATTCATATAGATAGCAATCACCTTGCTTCTGAGCATACTTTTTCTTATGTATGTACATACGAAGCAAACCCTCCTGAGTTTTTACCCACAACCTTGAACTCACACAACTTCCTAGTAGTCTCTTTGCTCTAAATCACCCTCAAACCACTATCAGGCAACTAGGGACCATCCCTAGAGCTTTAGAGCCTGCCAGGGGTTTTATGCTTTCCAATCCCCAACTGACTTAACTTAACTAGCTTGCCTCATCTTTTCCTGAAAAACCCACAAAAACGTCTCTGTCCTGGGCTTGTCCCAGACTGGACTGGCTTCTGACTGACCCTGGTATTTTACCTTTTTATGCTTTTTTTTATTGAAAAATGTTTTCACTTAACTCAATTAAAAGTAAAGGAAGGGCTGGACAGATTGCTTAGTGGTTAAGACGCTTGCCTACAAAGCCTAAGGACCCATGTCTGACTATCCAGATCCCATGTAGGCCAGACACACAAAGGTAAGGCAAGCACAAGGTTGCACATACCCATTAGGTAGTGCCAGCATGTGGCATTTGATTGCAGTGGCTGAGGCCCTGCCATGCCAATTCTTTCTCCATCTCTTTCACTCTCTCTAAAATAAAAGAACAAGTAAAGAGAGTGGGGATCCAAAAATCGTATCTATTGAAATGTCAATCTTGGATTTTCTAGAATTTTTAAATAGCTTTATGCGTTTTGAATAATTGCCATTAAGGTGTAAGTTACTTAAGATTTGGGGCTACATGTTCTATAGTATTTATTTTCTTTGTGCAATTTTAAGGCTTTCCTCTTTTTCTTTTACACATTGCAGTTTGAAGTCTAATTTTAAAATATGAGATTGTATGGAGGTTGTCAATAGAAAGTTTGAAAGTAACATAAAGCCTGGTGTGGTGGTGCACGCCTTTAATCCCAGCACTTGGGAGGCAGAGGTAGGAGGATCACCATGAGTTCGAGGCCACCCTGGGACAACCTAGTGAATTCCAGGTCAGCCTGAGCTAGAGTGAGACCCTACATTAAAAAAAAAAATTAAAATAAGATATGAGAATATCTTTCATTTTCAACATTGATGCATTTTTTGTAAGGATGCAAATATTTATTGGTATACATATCATATTTTCTGATTATGTTACAATAAAAAGCCATCAACTCTAACTTCTGCATATGTGATATCCTTAAAAAGGGCAACAACAAAACATTTGACAGCCAACTAAAGATCAGGCATGAATTAGATAAGAATATTAATATATGGTTCATAAATTATATTAGAAAGTATAATGCAATTTTCATGCAATTTAAAAGTTATATTAATTTGTTTCATTCTGGTATATCTTTGAGATCTGACAGCACAAAAAATTAGGGACTGCAGCGATAGCTCAGCAATTAAAGACATTTGCTTGAACAGTCCAGGTTCAATTGCCCAGTGACCAAATAAAACCAGATGCACAGAGTAGTGTATGCATCTGGAGTTTATTTGCAGTGGCAAGAGCATGCCCAATCTCTTTCTCTCTTTCTTCCCCTTTCCCTCTCTACTTGCAAATAAAGAAATTTATATATATATATATATATATATATATATATATATATTTGATAATACAATTCTATCTTTGTAAAAAGCCATTGAATATAGACACCTTTTCTGACTGCATAATAGGCAGTTTAACTTTCTATATTGTAACATTTTTAATTTCAGTTAAGCAAACTACAAATTCATAACATTCATCTTAGTATGTCACCAAATGACACTGACTATTGAAACAACTTTTTTCATTAATTGCCTCTTAATTCCATTTTTTTAGGAATCCAGCCAGGGTTGAGAACTAACTAGCAAGCAGGAAGCTTGGGAAAAGTGTAGCTTAATCAAAAGAATTTGAAAAATTTTAGTGCTGCTCCAAGTTAGCCAGAGAACCTCCTCCAGAAAGATGGCAGTTGACATTGAGGAGACTCAAAATTCATCAAAGCAGAAAATAAGAGGTTGCTGTCAGTAGACTTCTAACATGCCCTCCAAGGTTCAGGGGACATTGTGAAAGAGGGGGAAGAAAGAATGTAAGTGCTCAAGGAGGAGAGGTATTTTAGAAGACATTGTCCTCCTGACAGAAACTAACTTGCACAACCATTATCTCACAGTGACAACCAATACTCCACCGAAGAGGGCCCTCAGGGGAACAGGTGCAGGAGAGAGGGGATGTAAGGATAACCAGAAAGGAACACAACCAATTTGTAGTATGTTCATATATTAAAGTTCCCAATAAAAATTTAAAACCACAGAAAAATTAAATAAATATGTTGTCTATGTGTAATGACTGTCCCAAAGGCCCTTGACAAATAACTTGCCTGCCTTGTGAGAACTAAAGAATTCTGGACTGTTTTTAATCAAGAACAGGAAGGGTTCCAAGAAAATAAATATTCCTTTGATGAAAATTGGCTCAATTTCAGCAGCAATCAAAGAGAAACAATTTAATACTAGGTATCTTTCAACTATTAGTAGCAAAGAACACAGTGCTATTATCCAGTTAAGGTTAGATAGGGGGAATGAAATAGATGCGCTCATGCACAGATGTTCTAAAAATGAACCGCACCAGCCCCAGGAGGACAAAAGGAAATTACCTATTATCAAAAAATAATAGATGTGGTGGTGCTCGCCTTTGATCCCAGCACTTGGGAGGCAGAAATAGGTGAGGCCAGTCTGAAACTACGTAGTGAATTCCAGGTCAGCCTGGGCTAAAGTGACATCCTACCTCAAAAAAAAAAAAAAAAAAAAAGAAAAGAAAAGAAAAAAAAAGAAAGAAAAAGAAAAGAAAAGAAAAGAAAAAAAAGAAAGAAAAAGAAAAGAAAAGAAAAGAAAAAGAAAGCCTTCTAAAAGACTTTATGTACTGTGGCCAACTAAATTTTCAGAACGTTTTCTAAAAAGAGTGTGAAAAATGTGATTACTTAAACGTTTATCAAAATTTTGTTCATGTGTGTGAACGCTTTTATCAGGAATGAGGAAGCTAAGTGCTTTCCTGAAAGCATGAGCTAAGGAGCTTGTAAAGCCATGCTCTCAAAGGCAATTTATACCTTTAAAGCACCTTCATGGAAACCTTTCCTTACCTCTTACCTGCCTAAAGTGGAGTTGAAGTTTTGCATTTACATATGTAAATTTTTATTTCATTATTTATTTGAGAAAAAGACAGAAAGAGATAGATAGAGAAATAATGGGCTCACCAGGTCCTCTAACCACTCCAAACGAACTCCAGACACATGTGCCACCTTGCGCATCTGGCTTATGTGGGTCCTGGGGAATCGAACCTGGGTTCTTAGGCTTTGCCGGCAAGTGCCTTAACCACTAAACCATCTCTCCAGCCCACATTTTGTCTTTTTAAAAACTTGATTTCTATACTTTTCCAGCTCAGAGTTGACTTAAAATTTTCAAATTTATTACTCATCTATAAGCTGTTACTCCTAACTTTTACTGCTTTATTTTTATAGTCTGTTTTCCTCTCCCTCTTATTTTCCTTAACTTAAATGCTATTCTTTTTTTAAATTTATTTTTATTTATTTGTGGGAGACAGAGAGAGGGAGAGTGTATGTAAGAATGGGCACACCAGGGCCTCTAGCCACTGCAAACAAACTCCAGATGCATCTCCCCAGCCCTTAAATGCTATTCTTATATTTAAATAAAAATAATTTAACTTCATTTGAATTTTTTATTATTTTTTAAATGTGTGTATGTATGTTGTTGTGGGGTTTACAATTGTGGGGAGGTTGGAGGTTTACATCAAGTGTATTCTTCTATTGGTCTCCACTTTATTTTTTGTTTTAAAATAGTTTTATTTATTTATTTGAGAGGTGGGAGGAATGAGTGTTCCAGGGCCTCCTACCTCTACATATGAAATCTAGTCTAATTTGCCACTTTGTATATCTGGCTTTACGTGGGTATTAGAGAATTGAACACAGGCCAGTATGCTTCGCAAGCAAGCACCTTCACCCACTGAGCTATCTCCTCAGGCCATCCACTTTATTTATTGAGGCAGCTTCTCCCAGTTGAACATAGAGCTCATAATTCAACTAGTCTAGTTAGCAGCTTGCCCCAGGAATTCTCTCCTTTGTATGCTCTAGACTTGGGATTCCAGGCAGGCTGCCAAATCTACCAGGCTTTTACATGGGTGCTAGATTTCTAAATTCTGGTACTCATGCTTAAGGCAAGCACTCTGTCCACTGAGCTTACTCTCAGCTCCTATTTTAATATTTAAAAAAATTACTTTGTCTTATCAACTCACTTATAATGTTTTAGCTTTTAGACCTCTAGCTTATCATGTATATACACTTATTTTCAAGTTTATTTTTAACTTAGTTGCTTTTTAATTATTTTCATTTTTTGAGTAAATTGTTATATTCAAATCATATTTTAGTTCTATTTTCCCATATGTGTGTGTGTGTGTGTGTGTGTGTGTGTGTGTGTGTGTGTCTTTTTTCCATGTAATATGTTTAGTTTTTTTTTTCCATGTTCTGTTGAGCAATTTGATACCATGGCTCACACTCAAGAGAGGAATGCTGTGCCCACAGCTGACTCCCTGGCCATGTGCATGAAGAGCTAGGTAGGATTTCTGCTTCCCCACTGTGATTCCAAAACTCAGCTTCCACAGAAACAGGTCAATGTATCTTGCCAGCCCTGTTGACATTAACTCAGAAGGTAACTGGTAACATATAATGGGAATATAATTCCTTAAAAGATTCATTTGTGGACTGGAGAGATGGCTTAGTTGTTAAGGCACATGCCTGCAAAGCCTAAAGACCCACTTCAATTCTCCTGGTCCCACGCAAGACAGATGCACATGGTGGTGCATGCATCTGGAGTTTGTTTGTAGTGGCTAGAAGCCCTGGCATGCCCATTCTCACTCTTTCTTCCTCCCTGTCTCTAATAAATAAATAAATAAATACATCTTTTTTAGAAGATTCATTTGTATGATTCATAATTGTGTGAGGGCTATCTAAAAGGTATTTGTTCTTTCCAGTCTTCTCTAGAAGCTTAGTGTGAGTCTGTGGATTAAGCTGTAGAAAGTTTGTGCCTGAATACATCATGATCTGGTACTACCTTGGTGTTTTTTCATTGGTCTATTTAGAAGAACTTTGTAGGAACTCATCCTAGGAAAACTGTGAATATGTTCATTGTGGAGGAGATACTGAGAAGAAAATTTCCCTGGAGCAGTTGATTTTGTTTGACTTGGTGGCCATTATACATAATTTTAATATTATTGTTCCTCTAAAATGTGTAACCTGCTTTCGTTTCTCTTTTATTAGATGATAGAGAACATGGTGTCATAGTAACTGCCCATGTCCAACTAGCACACATTATCTCTTGGCAAACCCATACAGTTTAGTCCCATTTTTATCTTATTTATTTCAAACCAATGTATTTTCTTGGGTGATTTTCTTAGTTGTATATTTTTCTGGACACCATATATATATAATCATATTCCATCTGAATGGGCTTTGAAGCAAGAAATACTCTGAGAGAGAAATAAAGAAAGCATTAGCATTGTAACCCAATTTTACACTGAAGAAAATTAGGACAGTGGTATAATAACAGGCAGCTCCTTGGTAGCAGACCTGAAACTGGAACATCTGCCAATGACTTATAAAAGAACTTAAAATCCAGGACTTTAGCTAATGTCGTTAGACTCTGTTGCTATGCTATATAATTGCCAGGTTTCCATCAACACTGGGGATCAACTACAAGTCAAAAATAGTTAAATTCCTTGTGCTATTTTCTCTACTTTATTTTGAGGAATATTAACGTTCCAGAAATACCTCAGACCAAGCAAAGTCAGTGAGAAGTGTCAGCTCCTACTTCTTTGCCATATGCTCAGAAAAACTCCCAGTCAAGTTCAACTAGATGTTTTGTGATTCCCTACCTGAAAACACTGTTGCCATTACATGGTGAGGCCTTTCGACAAGTTTGAAGTACATAAGCTTAGTCAGATGTGTACATGACCATAAAATACAGATCCATTTTATTGTAAAGATCCATTTTCGCTATATAGTATTAAAGTTTTGTGGAACACTGATAAATGTCTACTATCTTCTCCTGCATAAAATTGCTCTCCAAAGCTTGACAGCAATAAAATGGAAGAGGATTCCACCTTCTAGATAGGTGACACCAGGGAGGTCAGTCTCCACTCCAGGCCATGTGAGCTGCTAAACTAGCATTAGAGATTCAAGACAGCAGCCTCACAAATCCAGCCTCCACTAGAATGGTAGGGAAGACCAAGGATTGACTGAGCCTCTGCCCTTGGTACTCTGTCATCTATCAAAGCTTTTGTCTGTCATTCGTGGACTTTTTTTGTACACAAGTGATTATAATTCTTTACATGACTAGTCGTGTTCTAAGAGAATGTGGGATGGAAACCATAAAGTCTCATAAGATTTTTAAAAATGTCAAGTTAGGGGGAAAATGACTGACATCTGTCTAAACAACTCACAGTCTAAGCTACTCAGCAGGAAACAACCTGACATGATGCTCAAACAAGAGCAGTAGTGGCACACAGCCATGGTGGGTAACCAACAGCTCTTAATTTGGTTAATAGATCCACTCATTGGAATGGAACTCATAGCTGGAACTGGAAAATAAGTCAAAACCATGTACAAAAACTGAGCCCATTCTCCAAAATCAAGCTCCCACCAAATGTGCCCTAGAAAAGAGCCTACGCATAATAAAATTCTCTCTAAAATAACTATGGCCATTCCATCTATCTGATACTAACTTCTCTCTCCATTGGAGAATTTGCTTCTCTTTTCTAGATGGATGACAAACCTGAAGGGAGGATCAGCCTATCGCACTTTATTAGGGCCCCAGCTGAAACCATAGAGTAACAGGGTAAATGGGCAAGAGGGCAGCTTTCTTGATGAGACAGACACCAGAACAAGGCTGAAGGAGATGAACACAGAGAACATTCAACTCCTACTAAACCACATATCCAGAGACACGGAGGCTCCCAAAACCTCACCACTGAAGTAGAACTAAAATGAACCCAACACAGCTCAGGGAAATTCGCGGAAGAGGAGGCAGAAAGAGTGTTAAAGCAAAAAGTTGGGTCATTGTGCACAGAGACTTTGCCTCTCCCCCATAAATGTTGGTTACCCCCATAATGCACGACCTGCATTCCCCAATGAGGAGGATCCCTTCGGAGGGAGGCGTCAGGGAGGAGGCTACCATAGGCACCAACATGAATGTAAAATTAAAATTTTAAAAAATGTTAAGTTAGCATACACATAACTGGGTTTCATTATGGTATGTTCACGCATGAGTCATAATATTTTGTTCAAATCCATCCTCCTTCTCACTGTTTTTGTGTCCTCTTTCTTCCCCTCTGTGTAGGTCTTTTTCTCCCCACAGATAGTTTCTCCTTCTGCTTTCATATCACATGCATTCCATTACTTCCCTTTTATCTTCACTCTTAAGATTTCTTATTACTTCTTAGGATCTTCTGTCTAATTTCATGATCTACTGCCCAGCCCCCATGTGTTTGTGTACACATACATGTAATTTTAAATCTAGGATCCATATAAAAAAGAAAACATGGCATTTTTCTTTCTGAGTTTAGCTTATTTCAATTAAGATGATTTTCAATTCCATCCGTTTTCTGAAAATATCATGATTTCATTTTTCATTACAGCTAAATAAAATCATTGTGTGTATACCATATTTTCTTTAGCTATCCATCTGTTGAATATCTAGGCTGGCTCATTTCTTAGCTAGTGTTCACAGTGCAACAATAAACATGGATATGTTTGTTGACTGAGAGTCTTTTGGGTGATTTCTTTTTTAGATATGGAAAATGGAATTTATTCCCTTGATTTCTTTCTCAGCAAGATTACTGCAAAAAACTGATTTTGTTGATTTTTTATAAGTTGATTTTGTATTTTGCTATTTGGCTGAAAGTGGTTACCCAATCTAAGAGTCTGGTGGAGTCTTCTAGGATCTTCTAATATAGGATCATATCATCTGCACATAGGGATGGTTTGTATCCGTTTTTTCTTTTCTTTTTTTTTTTTTTTTGCTTCCTTATGTCCTTCCTTTCACTTCATTGCTTTAGCTAATACTTAATCATTATATTGAATAAGAGTGGTGAATGTTGACAACCTTGTCTATTGCATATTTTAGGGGAAAAGCTTTTATGTGCATCATGGTTCATATACACTGGCTATAGGTTTGTCATATATTGTCATTACTTTGTTGTAGTATGTCCCTTCTAGTTCTAGTTTCTTAAGGATTTTATCATGAAAGGATTTTGAACTTTGCTGAAAGTCTTTTATGCATCAACTGAGATGATCATGTGATTTCAGTCCCTTAGTCTAATTTTATGCTATATTACACTTACAGATTTGCATAAGTTAGACCAAACTTGATTCACTGGAATGAGACCAACTTGGTCATGGTATAGGATCTTATTATGTGTTTTTTAATACATTTTATTTATTTAGTATATTATTTATTAATTTATGAGAGAGAAAGAGGCAGAGAGAGAAGAGAGAGAGAGAGAGAGAATGGGTGTACCCGGGCATCCAGCCACTGCAAACAAACTCCAGATGCATGTGCCCCTTGTGCATCTGGCTTACATGGGTCCTGGAGAATTGAACTGGGGTCCTTTGGCTTTGCAGGCAAATGCCTTAACTGCTAAGCCATCTCCCCAGCCCCTTATTATGTGTTCTTGAAATTAGTTTGAAACAATTTTATTGAGAACTTTTGCAACTATATTTGTCAGGAAAATTGATCTTTAGCTTTCTGAAAGGGTGTGTGTGTGTGTGTGTGTGTGTGTGTGTGTGTGTGTGTGTGTCTGTTTTTGCATTAGGGCAATGCTGGCCACTAGAAGAAAACTTGTCAGTATAATAAGAGGGAGTCATGTAGCTTTGTTAGGCAGTTAGGATGACTGGGCCCTGAAAATAAAGGCAGAAATGTCTGCCCTCTCTAATCTGCACTTGCTAGACATCAAAGTATGATCTGACTTCTTCTCTCTTCCCTAGACCTGTTTTTTCCACATGCAACATGGGCCCCTCCTGTGAGGGAGGTCTTCTTTCCTAAGATGTAATCCTAAATTGTGGCTGGTCAAGTCCAGCCCCCAGAACTTAGTGTCATGGCTAGCTTCTTCCTGAGACAGACCCTAGCCCAGACCAATCAGTAGTCTCTCTGATTCATCTGACCCACAATATAGGGCCCACCACCATAAGGTTAAAAATACATTTACCATGGGAGGGCAACATCCATTGGTGGCCCATTCATCATTCGTGAACCTCCAAGTTCTGGTGAGTTTCTTCTCATCTAGGCGGGCTGGACTGACTGGAGGGGAGAACCCCCTAATCCTTACTCCTACATGGGCTCTTTACCCAGTCCTGCCCTCCACATAACAGGATCTCTTTGTACTTTCTTTTCATTCCTCTCTAACTCTCTTTATATGTTTATTACAGCCCCCCCCCCATGGGTTATTGTATTCATTTTCCTGCTCTTGGTTCTGTGCTTCCCTCAATTAATATAAGAATTTAATAATTATCCTTCTCAGTTTGTTTGCCCAATTCTTTGGTTAAATGCAAATGTGAACCAAGGGTTTAGGGTTCAAGAACTTTCCTGAACCCTTAACACCCTGTTTAAATTCCTTCCCTTTCTACGTTGTAGACAATTTGAGGAGTAGTTTTTCTACCTCTTCTTTAAATGGTTGGTAGAATTCAGCAATGAATCCTGGGCTTTCTTTGTAGGCAGTCTTTTGTTACTGGAAGGATACCATTGACTGCTAAGGATCTGCTTAACATGTTTATGGCCTGTTGATTTAATTTTGGTAGGTCATGATGATCTAGAAATGTATCCATTTCTTCTGGATTTCCCTCTTGTTTGGTATATAAGTTTTCTATAATTCCCTAGTGCTTCTTTGGATTTCATTGAAATGTGTAGGGCCCTCCCAATTTTATCTCTAATTTTAGTCTTTTCTCGCTTTCCTTTGTTTGACCAAGGTTTTATAGATCTTGTTCATTTTTTCAAAGAATCAAATCTAGGTTTGACTGACTCTATAGATTGTTCTTTTCTTCTCCAACTCATTAACATCTGTTCTGATGTTTAATGTTTCTTACTATCATTTGGGTTTATATTATATGTATTTTTAAGACTTTACAACATACTAATTAGTTTACATTTATTTCTGTTATCTA
Organism: Orientallactaga sibirica; assembly: GCA_036365145.1. NCBI lineage: Eukaryota > Metazoa > Chordata > Mammalia > Rodentia > Dipodidae > Orientallactaga > Orientallactaga sibirica. Next base: position 13,566,518 of record JAEOAD010000033.1, on the reverse strand, counting down.
TATAATTTATCTTGCAATTTATTTCTACTTTTCCACTATAATCTGATAAGACACAGAAATTATTAAAACAATGCTTTTTTTGGAGAGAGACAGAGAGAGGGAGAGGAAGACAGTTAGAGATGGGTGCACCAGCAGCCTCTCAGCTGCTGTGAACCAAATCCAGATGCGTGCACCCCCTTGTGGTCAAGTGCCCTTGCATCACTTTGCATCTGGCTACATGTGGGACCTGGAGATTGGAACCGCTGGAGATTGGAACCAGCGTTCTAAGGCTTAGGAGGCAGGTGCCTTAACCGCTAAGCCATCTCTCCAGCCCTAAAACAATCCTTTTTTTACAATGTTAATATTTGCTTTGTGATATACAATGTGGTCTATTTTAGAGAAGTTTCCATGAGCATCTGAAATATATATGTGTGTGTGTGTTTATGTATGTATGTATATGTATTTGTATGTATATATTCTGTATCTACTGGGCAGAATATTCTGTATATATCTGTTAAGTCCTTTTGATCTGCAGTGTTCTTTAACTCCAAGGTTTTTGTTTATTTTGTTTGGATGACCTATCTATAAATGAAAGTGTGATATTGAAATCACCCATTATTACAATATCAAGACCTACATGACCTTTTATGTCCATTAAATTTTTTGTGAAATTATGAGTCCCGAGTTCAACTCATGTGTATTTACAATAGTTATACCACCTTGATGGCTTGTTCCCTTTATTGATATGTAGTGTTACTAACTCTGCATTGGACAAGTGTCCAATAACTTGACAACCCAGAATGCTGCTTGGCTTGGGCAGAAACTATAGACTTTTCCTCACAATGCACTTGAGCAACTTGTTGGCAACTTTGACCACTACCTGCCCTAAGCTGTACATACACTCCACTCCAAACAATGAAAGCATTTTCTTTTCCCCTAGTGATCAGTATTTATTGGCTTCAATGTAAATATATTCTGAAGGGATCAGAACAGCAGGGGCCCATCAAGTCTAGAGTGGCCAGCAGTGTATATACTAGTATGTGCAATCATATATTCAACAACACTGGGTATTACTACATTTTGACATTTATTATAAGTTATTTTTATTTGCATTTCTTTATTTCTTTATTTTTAGTGTGTTTGAGATTCTATAAAGGAATTTTTTGGCTTTTAGTATATTTACTGAATGAATTCTGACATCATTTCCAGTTTTTCTGTTGGAAACTATAATTTTTCTTTCATTGATCTTGTCTTCATATAACAAGCACATTTCCATCTTTTCTATAATCCATTATATTTTTCTAGTTCCTATTTTAGCTTTTAAATTTTTCCCATATAAAATGTTTTTTCATGTTAAAAGAGTATTAAATTTTCATTCATATTTTATTCTATAGAATATTTCTTCCAGTATATTTCTGACTTTTTTTTTTCAGTGCTGAGGATGAAACCCAGCTTGAACATGCTAGGCAATTAGCTACTAAACCACTGAGGTACACCAAAGTTCCTAGAAATTTTTTACACTTAAGTGTTTTATTCACTTGGGTTTTGTTTTGATACATAGACAATGAGGGCATTTAAACTAACAACCCTTACCTACACATCAAAGACATTTTCTCTTTCATTTATTTAAGAATCTTTCTGTGTACATGTATATGACTATACAAATCATAATAGATAATATATAATTAATTTGTCAGTTATAGAATGCACACAGTGGACTGGTTAGTTTACCTATCAATTTTTACTGGTAACAAATGGCTTATTTCTTGTTTTATAAACCTATCCATTTTTCTCAGCTTAAAAACACACACACACACACACACACACACACACAAACACTTCTAAGTATCTGAGTTGATTTAAGAAAAAGTAGTCTATACATATTTTAGTAAGGAACTTCTTTGTACATGTGTACTAGGACTGGAACCTAGGGCCTCCTCATGCTGCATAGTTAACACACTCTACCACTGAGCTATACCTACAGCATTTTCTTAGATATATTTTATTTCTCTATGCAAAATAAACTGAAAGAGCTAATGTACAATTATTTGGAATTCTAAAATAAGATCATACAAATGAGACAAGAAGTATTTTAGGAAATATTAACTTAATTTTTCCAAAAATTGATGAAAAACACAAATTTTCACACCCAAGAAGCCCATAAATTCCTAGCAGTAGAAATGATGAATTCACATTAAGACTTTTATAGTCAAAATTTAAAATATTAAGATCTAAAAGTAGGTAGAGAGAGGAAAGTAATTACCATGATAGTTGGTGAAATGTCCCTTACTGGCTTAGATATAGGGGACTTGGTCAGTTAATAATGATAATAATAATAATAATAATAGATAAGTTGGGGCCTATCTGAAGGATGTCGGGGGAGGGAATAGGTAGAGGGGACCTTGAAATTTTTTACACCAGACTGCAGATGCAATGTGCCCAACCTCCTCGTGCTCCTGATGCCAAGCTATTCCTGCTACGATGAGCTTTTCCCTCAAACTGTAACCCTTCATGAACTTCCTCCATAAAAAAAGAAAGAAAAGAGGGCTGGAGAGATGTCTCAGTGGTTAAGGAGCTTGCCTGCAAAGCCTATGGACCCAGGTTTGATTCCCTAGTACCCATGTAAGCCAAATACACAAGATGGCACATGTGTCTGGAGTTCATTTACAATGGCTGGAGGCCCTGGCATGCTCATTCACTCTACCTGTCTGCCTCTCTCCCTCTATTTCTCTCTCCCAAATAAATACAAATAAAGGATTAAAAAAGAAAAATATTTTATGTCTCTATACATGAGAAATATTAATTTTTCTGCTGTTGCATGTATATCATGATATTTCTTCTTAGAATTGTCCCTTTACAGGATTTTGTCAGTATTTGTAATGAAATAACTCTATTTACATATACTAGCATTAATTATTGTGGTGTAAAATTACTGATTTTTTTGTATAATTCATATATCTGATACCTTTAGTATATTATGTGTTCATAGGATAATTTTCAAATCATTTAGTCCTAATATTACATAACAAGTAAACATTTTTGTATTATTCACCACAAAATAAATACCTATTTTTATAATATCTAAGCATTGACTCAAATTTCAGAGCACAGCCATGCTATATGTATCCTTTGAACTACTGTTAATGAAAAATGAAATGAAATGTAATGAAAAACTTCCAATCTATGTTAGAGGTAGAACATTTTTTAAATATTTTTATTTGTTTACTTGAGAGAGAGAGAGAGAATGGATGCACCAGAGCTTCTTGCCACTACAAGCAAACTCCAGACACATGTACTTCTTTTTGCATCTGCCTTTATATGGGAAATGGAGAATTGAACCTGGACCAGCAGGCTTTGTAAGCAAGTGCCTTTAACTGCTAAACCATCTCCCCAGCCCAGAGTTAGGTTATTTTTCATTTTCAAAATCCTATACTTAAAATGTTCATCCCATTCTTGTAATATTTCTTTCTTTTTTCTTTTTTAAAGTAGGGTTTTGTTTTAGCCCAGGTTAACCTGAAATTCACTATGTAGACTCAGAGTGACCTTGATCTCATGGCGATCCTCCTACCTCTGCCTCCCAAGATCTGGGATTCAAGGCATGTGCCACCACGCCCAGCTCCATTTTTGTAATGTTTCTTACACCAATACTCGGACTTTTTAATAAAGAACTTCCTTCTGTCCTCCCTTTTCCCTTTCTCCCTTCTTTTTTTTTCCTTCCTTCTCCTCCTCTTTCTCCCTCTCACCCCTTTTTTCATCCCTCCCTCCTTCCCTCCCTCCCTCTCTCCCTCCCTTCCTTCCAGCCTCTCTTTTCCCTTCCTCCCGTCTTCCCTTCCTTCCTTTTTATCCTTCTTCCTCCTCCTTCCTTTCACCCTTTCCTTTCTCCTTCCCTCCCTCCCTCCTCCCTCCCTCTCTCCCTTCTTTCCTCCCATCTTCCCTTCCTTCCTTTTTATCCTCCTCCTTCCTCTAACCCTTTCCTTTCTCCTTCCCTCCTTCCCTCCCTCCCTCCCTCTCTCCCTTCCTTCCTTCCCATTTCCCTTCTCTGTATCTTTCTTTCTCTCTTTTTCTTTCCTTCTTTCCATCATGTGGTTGTGGTAGTGTTATCCTAACAGTCAAAGAGCTTCAACCCTTGGTGATCATCAGCTGTTTCAGAAAAGGAGGAGTGACAGAGTCTGTGTTCAAAGATTTGTTTGTGATTAAATAAGCAAAAAGAATGTATTTTTTTAATGTAAATATACTACAGTTCTATCTTCCTGTTGGTTTACTGTGCTTAGGCCAATTTTTAAATGGAGGAATTTTTTTTTTTTTGTCTGCATACTAATTCTTGCATTTGTGCTTGTTCCCATAGCTCATGTTATTCAGGCTGTAAAATGAAGTATGTTGGTCCTCTGGAACTTTGGAAGATTGATAAAGTTTTTTACAACAGTGAAGTAACTTATGAAACTGTGGGGTTATGATTGAGGATAACCTGGGTATCTTAAGAGCTCAGACCTAATAGCATTTTTTATAAAAAAAATATTTGATTCATTCCAAATTTTTAAAAAGTGTTAAATAGAAAAGATCAAAACTTTCTTTCATGGCTAGTACTAGAAGATTAATGTTATATAATTGCCAAAGTATTACTTGACATGCTCAAAAATAATGAGATAACAAAATCAAACTTTCATAGAAATACAATGTCATAAGAAATCGGATATCATTGATGAGCAATGGTTCTGTAGCAACACTTACATTAGGAATCAGGCATTCATCATATAAAATTATAAATAAAATATGAGTCCTTTGCTTCACACATTAATAGCAAAAAGCATATACAATGCATGCCTAAATGAGTTTGTTATGCTTTTTAAAATAGAACATTAAGCCAGGCATGGGTGGCACAAATCTTTAATCCCAGCCCTTGGGAGGCAGAGGTAGGAGGATTGCTATGAGTTCCAGGCCAGCCTGAGACTACATAATGAATTCCAGATCAGCATGAGTGAGGGTGAGACCCTACTTCATAAAACAAACAAACAAACAACAAGACCCCCAAATCCCCCAAAACAAACAAAAAAACCCTTAAGTTATAATTATTTTTTTCTTTAAACTATAATAAAAATGCATCCTAAGTATTATAAAGAAAGTCTGATGGTTCATCTTGGTTGTAAACTTGGAGGGGTTGAGAAATGCCTAGGAGATTAGTAAAGCACACCTCTGTGCACATCTATGACAGCATTTCCAAAGATGATTATATCATGAGGGCCCTAACCTATACCTATGACTGGTTTAATCCAATGATGTAGAATTTGGATTGAATATTGGAAGTGGTAAAGTTAATGGGGCCTGGCTGAAGGAAGTAGTTCACTGGGGACATGACTTTAGGGATGATAATTTGCGCTGATCCTTCTTGATAGTCTTCTACTTTGTGGCTGCCATCATGTAAGCTGGTCTGCCAGGTCACAGTCCCTCTGTCATAATAGACTAGCATCTCTGAGCAAAATGACTCTTTCCTCCTTAATTTGATTACTTCAGTTGTCTTTTCATAGCAATGCAAAGTCTGACCAACATAAGGTGACTCAGGTGCATCAATGAAATACAAATGTTTTCATAAGCACAGAAAAATCTGCATAATTAACATATAGTTGCTATTTTATGCATTTGTTAATTTAACCTTCAAAAATTATGATAGGTTGAGCCGGGTGTGGTGGCACATGCCTTTAATCCCAGCACTCAGGAGGCAGAGGTAGGAGGATCGCCGAGAGTTTGAGGCCACCCTGAGACTAGTCTCATAGTTAATTCCAGGTCAGCCTGGACCAGAGTGAGACCCTACCTTGAAAAACCAAAAAAAAAAAAAAAAATTATGATAGGGTAAATTCTACATGGATAGACACTAGGTAATAACATCAAAAAATATATCACTCAGGTATTGAATTGTAAATTAGGAATGGATTTATAGGGCTTGGAGAAGAAAGAGGGCAAATAAATGAAAACTTTTCTTATGCAATAGTAAATACAAGGTGGAGCCTAGATAGGAAAAGTATAAACAATAACTAAGGTCGATCAAGAAACTAAATAGCATGTTCTCTGGGGTTCAGTACTAAAAATATATACATATAACATTTTCTAACTGACACTAGCCCTCTTTCATAGAAACAAAATGTCATAAGCAATCAGATATCATTTTATGAAGTGAAGCTATATTTGTATTTTGAATCAGACCTTTCATCACAACAAATTATAAATAAAATATGAAGCCTTTGCTTTTCACATTTATAGCCAAATGCATCCCTTTATTAGTTTTCACTTTATACAATGACTCTAGGCTTGATATAAAAAAGTGCTTGCTATTTTAAAATCTATAGCATTCTTTAATCTAAACTATTGTAAAAGTTGAAAAATAATTTCTAAAAGATGGCAAAGTTCACTGAATCCAATGAAATTTTAGAACAGCTCTAAGAGAACAAAGCCAGATATTCCATCAGCTGGTGCTATCTCCTGATGCTGCATGGCAAAGTACTCCCATCGCTGTAGAGCTCACTTTCAGAAACTACAGCTTTAAGAAGAGATGTGTTCCGCACAGGGGTTTGCAGAGCTGATATAAAAAGCACTGCTGAGCAGTTTGCAATGTTAGGGGTTTTTTTGCTAATGCAAAACTGTGAAGTTCCAGATTTCTTTCTTTGTCTACATCACTCAGTTGTTTTGATACTAATCATTCCATGATGAAAAATATTATTAAACATAATTATTTAAATGGTATAATTTAATAGTTGCTAGTGCTCTTCATATAATGTGTATATATAACGTGAACCTATGTGTGTGCAAATATATATGTATAATAGGGTGTTTATATATACTTAGGCTTATTTCATAGTTTTAAATTTATAAATATTATAGGTAAGCATATAAGTTGCTTACACACATAAATAGCTCCAATGTCACCATCCATATTCTCAACTATTTTAACAGTATACTTTAGTACTTTTGTGTATGTAGAGCATGTGTAGTATGATGTGTGATGTGATGTGATGTGATGTGTGTGAGTGGGTGGGTGGGTGGTATATGCATGTGTGTGTGTGTGTGTGTGTGTGGGTGGGTGTGCAGATGTACACCCCATGTGTGTGCACACAGATCCCAAAGGAAAATGTTGGGTCTCCTCCTCTATCTCTAATCCACATAGTACCTTGAGATGGAGTCTCCCCCAACTCAGAGCTGCAGTATTCAGTTAGCAAACCATGGTAATTCTCTGATCTCTGGTTTGCTATGAACAGAGATTATAGATGCGTGTGACCGTGCCCAGTTTTTATTTTTTTTTATAAATATATATTTTTTTATTTATATTATTCTGATTTTACATTCATAGTATTGGTTCCATTGTCCTCCTCCCTGTCCTCCCTCTTTCAAAGGGACCCTCATCAATGGGGAATGTGGGTCATGCATTTTGAGGTTAGTCAAGAGTTCTGGGGGGTAGGCCCCAGTCTCTGTGCATAATGCCCCAACTTGTGACTCTAACAATCTTTCCGCCCCCTCTTCCATGAGTTTCCCTGAGCCACATTGGGGTCCTTTTAGTTCTACTTCAGTAATGAGGTTTTGGGGACCTCTGTGTCTCTGGATATCTCCATGCCCAGTTTTTAGATGCTGGTGAATTGAACTAGGGTAATCTCAGGCCCTCTTGATGAAACAAAAGTGCTCTTACCTGCTGATCCATCTCTCCATGCCTTCATTTTGTTTATTTTATTTTATTTTATTTTAATTTTATTTTATTTTATTTTATTTTATTTTATTTTATTTTATTTTATTTTATTTTATTTTATTTTATTGAGACAGGGTCTTGATTGTAGTTCTGGCTAGCTTCTATCTTGAAACAATTCTGTTTTGGCCTACCAAGTGCTGGGATTACAGACACACATCACCACAACTGGCTAGAATTTTAATTTCCACATAAAATCTATACTTAGTAATTAGCAATCTGCTAACACATCAAAAAATGTTAATCTAAGGAAGTATTGACTCATAAATGTCTGCCCTGGAAATAGCTTGGTATGTGTGTGTTATGTGTACTTATGTCTTTGTGTTAGTTGAATGTGTGAATGATTTAAATGTAAGGTAAGGCAAGCAGGAATTATAGAGAGCAACCAATTGTGGCTTGAGGAACATATGCTATCTATCCATAGGCTGGAAAGTAGTTTCATTTTATTACATTTTAATGGGAATTACATACTCTGAAGTAGGTTGCACATTCATGTTGTTATTCTTCATCTATTCAAATGCTCATCTTTCAGGATTCAACTCCTTCCCTTCTCAGAAGCTTTTCCCTGTCCTTCATTGCCTGAAGCAATCTTCTTCCATATCAATTCCTGAAAAACATAGTTCATGGAACACTCATTAGCAACTAAGTGATCTTTACCTGTGAAATCTACTTCTACCTTGTTCTCAAACATCAAACAATATTTTGGTTTCTTGTTATTATAGCTATAATGAAAACTCTTTGGGTACTTTGACTTATTTCTACAACCCACAGAATACTGTAAAATATTTTTCATACAGAATAAATATTTGTTTATGTAATTATCATTACATGATCTTCATCAAGACGTTCCTTTAATAAATGCATTAATTTTTTTAAATGTTCTGAAATTGGGAAATATACTAAAAACAGATGATACAGGAGAAATGGTTTCATTTATGTCACAAAAGCATTTGAGAATGAATATTTTGTTTTACTTTAAAAATAATATAATCTCTCATTGTTATTTTGTCCCCAGCAGCTTGAGTTTCATCACTAAGCAATCCCTAGGCAAGAAAACAGTACAGTAAAATAATTCATAAAGTAAAACTAATTTTAGTGAATTCTCCAAGGAATTTATTTCTTAATATTTCAAATTAACCTTTTCATGTCACACATTATAAAATAAAATAAATCCAATTAAATTGCAGAGCTTCTTGAAAGTAATTTCCCCTTGGACTCAGGATACCATTTCTATCTCTTCAGGGAAAATTATATATTTTTAAATTAAAATTAATACTTAAATAGAGAAATTATCATTTTAAACATTATGTAATGCAAATATCCAGGTTGCATTTAACACTGCTACTTTCTCATATGTTCATAATGTGAACAGCCCTGTTTAGTCAAAAATACCCAATACCATTACTTGACTCCTTTACATAAATAGGATATGGATAAAAATTTAAAGTAAAAGATATTTTTAAGAAACATTAGATTTTAAAACCTCTTATTATTTTCCAAATTTAATTTCTCTTTTATTTTGGGGATAATATTCTTTGACAAGGAAGATTAGATAAAATAAAATGAGTAAAAAGCAGAACTAGCAGCAATAAAGCTAAATGATGGAGGGACTAAATGAGGTTTAATTCTCATTATAGCATATTTATTAGTTTTAGGCATTTAATCTGGAGATTGTTATGACACGAATATGAAATGTTTCTTAACAAGGTTGGGTACTGAATTCTTGGTCCTCACTGGTGACTCTGTTTTGGAAGATATCAAGATTTTAGAAATTGAGGCCTAGTTGGAAGAAGTAGGGCCTGAAAGATATGTCTTTAAAGGTTATATCTGTTTCTCTCAGTCTATCTCAATCTTTCTGTCTCTCCATCCTTCCTTCTCTCCCTCTTTCTCCTTCATATCTTCCTTGAGAGAAAATTCCCTCCACCACTCATTCCCATGGAGTCAAGCACCCATGAACCAAGCCCTCTGAACTGTTAGCCAAAATAAATTGCCCACATTAAATTGTTTATGTCTAATATTTTGTTATCAGAATGAAGGTCTGATTAATACATAAAATTGATAGCAGAGAAGTAGGGCCATTGCTATGACTACCGAAACATGTGGTTCAGACACCTTTAGAGACATGGATTAGATAAGTCTTAGAAAGCTATAAACAGAGTGCAATAGATGATTCTAATGGGAACACAAAAAAACCAGAAACACAGGAAAGATGTACCTCAAGGTTGTTGATGGGTCTAAGAACTTTATCAGATATTGAACTTGAGCTCATTCATGGTATATTGTGACAAAGAACATTTCATCTATCCTGAGACTCTTAGAGAAACGTAAGTTCAGAGTTGACTGACTAATTTGGCAAAGGAAACGCTAAGTCTTTCAAGTTGTGGCATGGTTATTGCTATTATAAGCTGCAGTTATAGGGAAAATAAGGAGCAAAATTTAAAACCCAAAAGCAAAAACTTGCAGTTTGGTCAGAAAAGCCTGTATAAAGTTGGGATTAAAGAAGTTATGCCTTCTGAAGAGGTTAGCACTATTATAAAGAGGCCCAGTGCTTTGTATCAGTATAGTAGGAAAGATGTATTGAGGTATTTTGGGAATTGTGCAGACACTATATGTTACCTATTCAATGATATGAAAGAGAAAACCTATTTGAAATATTTTCCCTTAAGAAGAGAACACTTCTAGGGTACCACCTTCACAGAGGTACCTAAGATTCTCTTTCCCCAGGATTCATTTCGTTGTGCTTGGTCAGGCTAGGCATTAAGAACCAATGCATTCCTATTTCTCCACAGCCTCGCCAGAATTTGTCACTGCTAACATGAATCCACCTGAGGTGCTGCCAAACCTAACAAGCACTATGAGGACAAGGCAATAGGGAGGGTGGGATGGGAGAGGGTAAGGGTGGGAGGAAACAAGAGGGTGGGAGGGAGAACAAGGGTGGGGGATACAAATAGGGACCCAAAAGGAAATCACTATAAAACCCTTTATTCTGAACAACAGGCTGAAACATTGATCATTCAGCAGGCCCACAGAGGGAATACCTAAACCACAGGAAACTGGAGAGAACATCATGAAGACCAACCTTAATCTTTTCGTGCCTCTCTCTCTCCCCTCTCCTTCTCCCTGTCTCTCCTCTCTAAGCTCACTTTCTCTCTCATATTATCTTTCTTTTTCTTCCCTCACCTCCCTTGGCACTGACTTATAACTCCCAGTAGCAGCACGGGGTTAACTTTCACAATGAGCTGTTGATCCGAGACACCTACAAGGTCTCCCCCCCTCCAAAAAAGAGAGAGAGAGAGAGAGATTTCTGTCAGAGTTCTTGATGACCCACCAAAGGTTAATGGTAAGACCCTACTGTCGAAGACAGCACACATGTCTGAGACAAAACATGGAGAGACCTGCCCAGAATCTGGAAGAGTGTCAGTCCCCAGACAGTTAGCTAGTCTATTGCCAGAGGGTGCTACACAAGCAACCTCGGGAAAATGGCCAACATCTGTCCAAACAACTTGCAGTCTAAGCTACCCAGCAGGAAACAACCTGACACAATGCTCAAAAGCGTGCAGTAGTGGCACATAGCCATGGTGGGTAACCAACTGCTCTTGATTTGGCTAATAGATCCACTCAGTGGAATGGAACTCATTGCTGGAACTGGGAAATAAGTCAAAACCATGTACAAAAATGAGCTCAGTCTCCAAGATCAAGACACCACTAAATGCGGGTGAGAAGAGGGCCTACGCATATAAATCCCTCTAAAATATCTATGGCTATCCCATCTATCTAGTACTAACTTCTCTCTCCGTTGGAGAATTTGTTTATCTTTTTCAGATGGACAACAAACCTGAAGGGAGGATCAGCCAATCACACCTTACTAGGGCCCCAGCTGAAACCATAGAGTAAAATGGGGGAAGGGCAAGAGTACAGCGTTCTTGATGATCATGACACCAGAGAAAGGCTGAAGGAGATAAACACAGAGAACATCCAACTCCTACTAAGCCAGATATCCAGAGACACAGAGGCTCCCAAAACCTCAGCACTGAAGTAGAACTAAAATGACCCCAATGTGGCTCAGGGAATTTCATGGAAGAGGGGGTGGAAAGAATGTTAGAGCCACACGTTGGGGCATTAAGCACAGAGACTTGGCCTATCCCCCATAATTCTTGACTACCCCCACAATGCATGACCCACATTCCCCATTGATGAGGGTCCCTTTGGAAGAGGGAGGACAGGGAGGAGGATAATGGAGTCATCATTATGAATGTAAAATTAGAATAATATAAATTTAAAAAAGAACCAATGCATTCATGCTCCAAGGGGAACTAGCTACCACTGCAGCTAGCCACAGATCTTGGCACCAAACATGCAATGCCAGTTTTGCAGACATCTAAAAATGTAAGGGTTATAGGACCCCCAGGTCAAGATTTCACCAAGATTTCAAAGGAAAGTATGAGAGGTATGGCAATGTGTGATGTATGGAGTTATGAGGGAAGTCTTAGCTAAAAGGAAGACTGTAGAATGGAGTTGCCAGAAATGTGGAACATTTGACAGAAAAGCTGTAATAAATTAATAGAGCCAACCCACAAAAGAGTTATGTGGGTTGGAACCACCAAGTCCATAGAAATGGCATTACCCAATTCCTTGGGAACTCACCGCATGACCTCACATACCCAAGATGACCAATACAGAGTTATAGAATTTAATATTGGCCTTGCTGGTTTTCAGACTTGCCAAAAACTTTAGGAGTGGAATGTAATTCAAAGCATTTACTAGGGGTGAGGTTACCTGTAACTCATCCCAGATCTCTGCATTTACATTTCCTTTCTTCTGTATTTCTTCAATGGAAACTGTTCTGCTCTGCCATACTCTCTCTGCCACAATGGACCAAAATCTCTGAAACCATGAGCTCAAAACAAATAATTCCTTCCAATTGTTCTCTAAGGTATATTTTTCATAGCTAAAGAAAGCAAACACAGAAGTCATCAACTGGTTAGGGGCTACTGGGGGTTAGCATGGAATGAGGAAGAAATGGATTCAACATAATATACTTTAGGGCAATGAACTTTATAAAGAAAAAAAAGTACCAATGAATTTGACATAATGAATGTGGGACATTTGTAAGAGCTTTGCATATAGAAATATTTAGTAAACTGAAAAGACACAATTCTATTAGAAAGACTAGGAAATAATTGGGTGTTGTGACACAAACCTATAATCCCAGAGTTTGGGAGGTTGAGGTTGAAGGATCACTAACTCAAGGCCAATCTGGGCTACATAAACAAACCCTCTCTGAAAAGAAAAACAAGAAGGAAAAGAGGAGAGGAGAGTATATCTATGGGCCCCTTACATTGTACACTGTAATACACCCCAGTGGGAGAGTTAATTATCCAACCACTTTTTATGAACCTATCTGATGCTCAGTTGAATGCAGGAAGTTTAGGAAAAATATGAGGAATCATGTATGTCCAGAAAAAGTATGAATTTATGCTACAAATTACCCATTTTGTGCAAATACTGTGATGAAGTGTTCCATAATAGCAAGAAAATACTGATATTATTCAGAACAGCTGATTTAAAACCATCTATTGTCTAACTCTCATGTAGAAAGAAAGAAAATGTGGAAAATACCCTTGTAAGGGAAAACACTTTTGTGTAGCAGATTCCCCTGACCTGAAATATTCCCTCCTGAAAAGACAAAGGAGGCTTTGGGGATCCAGGAAGTCAAGTCTGGAAGATCTGAAATTTCCTAGATCATATGATCACTCCTCAAGGTTATTCCTATCTGATGTTAGTTAGAAATTGAAACATTCCCTCCTCGGGGGATGAAAGAAGCTAAGAAGACTCAGAAGTCAACAAATCTGGGAAAAGGTTGCAAGAACCCTCCCTTAATGTTTGTAAAGGGAAAACAACTTGTAGTGTGCTCGAGTTGTAGGATGTGCTCAGAGATGCAGCTTCAGTGAGTCTTCACCTATGCTGGGTTGGGCTTTATATTGATGTGGCTGCATCACCCCAAGGCCAGGAGAGGACCATCAGAGGAGATGATCTTGACACAGGGAGCTTCAGCTAAGCAGCTATGGGGAGGTTTCATCCAGGATGAGATAAGACTTCTAGGTGGTGCAGCTGCCCTCTATCATCTGTGCCTGATCTGGGGTCAATAGACATGTGTTCCTATCATCCCTGGAAAAGTTTCCCACAATGCTGACAGAGTAGAATAACTAATTCTATGAAGCCAGGCTTGCCTTAGAAATCAGCTGCTCAGGGGCTGGAAAGATGGCTCAGCCATTAAGGCACTTGCCTACAAAGCCTATCAACCCAGGTTCAATTCCCCAGTACTCACATAAAGCCAGAGGCACAAAGTGCTGCATTCATCTGGCGTTCATTTGCAGTGGCTGGAGGCCCTAGAGCACCCATTCTCTCTCTGTCTGTCTCTCTCCTGGTTTCTCTCTGCTTGCAAATAAATAATTTAAACAAAAAAAAAAATCAGCTGCTCAGGTACATGTTTCCCTATGCAATGTGATATTCTACTAGGATAAAACAGTTGCGAATTTGTTTGAATTGCAGCAGTGAAATTTTGATCAGTAATTACTTAAAATTATTTATTGACTAAAACAAGCACATAAATGAAAAATGCATGCTTGTTATTACTTCTACTGATGTCAGTGTGAACACATATTATTATTTTTACTCTATTTCAGTGCACTAAAGTTACCAATTAATATGCAATAAAACAATGATTAATTTTATTATTAAAATATTTATGTTTCATATAATAATATTTTACTTGAACTGTGTGCTTTAATAATTTATGAATGTACATTCCATTAAATTTCACCCCAATTATTATAAATATGTTGTTGGTGTTCTTTAAAAGGAATTTTTGTTCATTTACTTGTTCATGCTCATATGTGGGTGTGTTTGCATGTGAGTGTACCACACACAGTCCTTTGCCTCTACAAATGAACCCAGGCGGGCAGACTTTGTAAGCAAGTACATTAACCACTGAGTCATCTTCCCAGCCCTCTGCTAGAGTTCTTAAAGAAGAGATTTGTGGGGCTGGAGAGATGGTTAATGGTTTAAGTGCTTGCCTGCAAAGCCAAAGGACCCAGGTTCAATTCCCCAAGACCCACATAAGCCAGATGCACAGGGTGGCGCTTGTGTCTGGAGTTCATTTGCAGTGGCTGAAGGCCCTGACATGCCCATTCTCTCTGCTTCTTTATATATCCCTCAAATAAATAAATATTTTTTTAAAAAAAAAAAGAAGAGATTTGTGCTTAGAAACAGCCCAAGTATTGTTCTCCTGTACTTTCTCCCTTACCTTTACCTGTAGTAACAAGCAGTAATCCTTCATTTTATTTGGAGTAAACCTTCATGTAGCAAAGAACTTGAGGTTAAACAGTTTTAGCACACATCTATTGTTCAGGTTACTTCCTACACCACACATTGCTATCTACTTTTGAATTGTATTTTTACCTAAACAGTAGCTAATAGAAATTTATTAAATACTTGAAAGGTAACCTATATAAAACTCCTGAACACATAGAACTTACATCCCTGAGCCAACTTAATCGCACAGTGTTCCCGAAAGCAATCCTGTGGCACAGAAGTGCATTTGCAAGATAATTTCAACATGGCCCCTCCATGCCCTGCTCTTCTCTTGATCCAGGTTCTCTTCCTGCCCACCTTGACCTGCTGATTGGCACCATCCTAGTTCCAGACGTCTGCCTTCAGGATCAGAGCTCTTCTTTCTAACTTCATCTCAGATTATTAAATAACAATGAGTTCTCTTAGAACTGACCCCAGCCCTTCTACAGCACATGCTATCTATCTTCCTGGTGGCTAACATATGACCAAGCCTGGCCTACAGGAGACCTGTATGCATAGCATACCATGAGAGAGATAAGATTCTCACTGTGAGTTATAAGTCAGAGCCAAGGAAGATGAAGGAAGAAAAACATAGGTAATATAAAAGAGAAAGAGAGCATACAGAGGAAAGGGAGAGAGAGAGAAAAAAAAACAGGGAAAGATTAAGGTTAGTCTTTATGATGTCCTCTCCAGGGCCCTGTGGTTCAGGTGCTCCCTCTTCAAGCCTACTGAAGGATCAATGTTTTAGCCTGTTGTTCAGGATATAGGATTTTTATGGTACTTTTTCCACTTGGGTCCCTATTTGTGTCCCCCCACCCTTACTCTCCTCCCCACCCTTACTCTCCCCTCCACCCTTACCCTCCCCTCCCACCCCATCCTCCCTATTGTTTGGTCCTCAAGGTGCTTATTACGTATGACAGCATATTGGGCAGATTCAGGTTAGGAGCCACAGATGAGTGAGTACCAGCATGCGGTTAACTTTCAATGAGATGTTGATCAGAGAGACCTACAAGGTTTCCCAAAAGAAGACAGATTTCTGTCAGAGTTAAAGGTAAGACCCTACTGCCAAAGACACCATATGCTGTTGGAACAGAACATGGAGTGACCTGGCTGGATTCTGGAGGAGGGTCAGTCCCCAGACAGTTAGCTTGTCTAGTGCCAGAGGGTGCTACATGAGTGACTGGGGGAAAATGACTGACATCTGTCCAAACAACTCATAGTCTAAGCTCAACAGAAAAAAACCTGATGTGATGCGCAAACAGGGGCAATAGTGGTACACAGCCATGGTAGGTAACCAACTGCTCTCGATTTGGCTAACAGATCTACTCAGTGGAACAGAACTCATGGCAGGAACTGGGAAACAAGTCAAAACCATGTCCAAAAAATGAGCCCATTCTCCAATATCAAGTTTCCACCAACTGTGGGCTATAAGAGGGCCTACGTATATAAAATTCTCTCTAAAATAACGATGGCCATCCCATCTATCTGGTTCTGACTTCTTTCTCCATTGTAGAATTTGCTTCCCTTTTTCAGATGGATCTTGAACCTAAGGGGAGGATCAGCCTATCACACCTCACCAAGGCCCCAGCTGAAACCATAGAGTAACTGGGGAAATGGGCAAGAGTGCAGCTTTCTTGGTGAACCTGACACAAGCACAAGGGTGAAGGAGATAGACACAGAGAACACTCAACTCCTACTAAACCAGATATCCAGAGACGCAGAGGCTCCCAAGACCTCATCACTGAAGTAGAACTAAAATGAACCCAACATGGCTCAGGAAAATTCATGGAAGAGGCGGCAGAAAAATTGTTAGAGCCACAAGTTGGGTCATTATGCACAGAGACATTGCCTCTTCCTCATAACTGTGGCCACCCCCATAATGCATGACCCACATTCCCCAATGAGGAGGGTCCCTTTGGAGGAGTGTGGACAGGGAGGAGGCTACTGAAGGCACCAACATGAATGTAAAATTATATATATGATTTTATATATATATATGATTCTCCACTTGTGGTCCTCATGCTGTTCTTGAGCCTATACAATAGAAGCTAATCCTCTGAACATCTCCATTCCATGTTCCACTAATTGCAGAGATCCTGCTTCCTAAATTGCCTACTTCAAAACCCTCTCTGGCATGCCAGTTCCCTTATTCTCAGTCAACATCACCAGCTGAACTGGACAGTCACAATCATAGAACATCAAAGAAGACATACACTTCCTTCAGAAAAACAACAACAACAAAAAAAAACCTTATTCACTGCAGGAAAATTCTACACAAAGAATCAAACAGGAGTCAGAAACTTGGCATGACCTAGCACTCTTTGCCAATCTTTGATATGCTCAAGCACCAAGCACTCCAAGGAGCACTGACATGCACAGCAATGACACAAAACTAATGGCAAAATCCGTAGGCTTCTTCAATTTAAAAGCTTGACAACAGCTACTTGTAAGTGAAAATTCAAGAGAAATGGCTCAGAAGTCAGTATTTTTCATCTGGAGAAGACAGAGGGAGAGGGCAAAACTTGTCCTTGACCATGCAGTGTTTTATCTCTTTTCATGCCACATGCTGTTGTATTCTGGATTCCAAAGACCACATGGAGCAGCAGGGAATGACTGGGACCTGGAAGAAGAGCAGTTTGTTCATTTGCTGAACAATTATATTTTGCACTCCCACTATGTGCTGAAAGCATCAAGATCTTCACCTTCTCAGAGCTTTGGCCATTAGGACAAGATAGATGAAAAGCAAATAATAAGTTTAGATCACAAAACAAATAATGGTGAATACTAAGGAAAGAAATCCGTGGACTAGAGAGATGGCTCTGCAGTTAAGGTGTTTGCTTGCAAACCCTAAGGACCAGATTTGATTCTCCAGTACCCATATAAAGCCAGATACACAAGGTGCACATGTATCTGGGGTTAGTTTTCAGTGGCTAGAGTACCTGGCATGCCCTCTCTCTCTCTCTCTCTCATCTATGTATCTTCCATTTTCTTTAAAAAATAAATAAATAAAATGTGTTTTAGAGAAACAGATTTTTAAAAAGCAGTGGGGCAAATGATGCATGTTCAACACTGTGGCAGGGGACAGCTTCCTAGGAGTCAGCAGCCAGCATGTGGGGAGGAGTTATGGCAGAAAGATGAGTCCAAGGTGAGACATGCCCCAGGACTGAAGGACTAGACAAAGAACCAGAGCACTTACAATCAGAGGTAAAAGCTGGAAGGAGGTAGGAAATTACTTCAGAAATGGGACAGTGCCAGATCATACAGTTCCTTGCTCCTTTAGACATATTTTTTCACAATGCCTTTCCATGAGGTAGGATAGCATATATTTCCACATACCTTCAGTGTATATGACTTGCTCTGATAAATGGAATGTTAGCTAATGTGACACAGAAGCCTTAAATATGCTCACATGAGATATATGTGCTTTGGCAGGGAGGGGATGACCCCACTTAAAGATTCAGCTAGTCACTACCTTTACAGACAGGTATCAGAACGGGACTCATTCACAGATAGCAACAGCACCCTGGGAAAGAAGGCAGAGCTGATCCAGCTGTGAATTCTTACTATGGAAAGTATACCCTGATAGCCAGGGTGATGTGTTAAGCATAATTGTTGAAGCAAGAGCTGAATGGTGCACCATAGGAGGTTTTCAAAAGGGAATAAAGTAATCTGAATTCTATTTTTATTTATATTCTCTCTTTCTTTATTTTATTTGTTTGAATTTTTGTGGTAGGGTCTTACTCTAGATCTAAACTCACTCTGTAGCCCATGCTGGGCTTGAACTCAGGGCAAGATCTTCCTCTAGGGTGCTGGTATTGTAGGCATAAGCCAACATACCCAGCACAGTTATTTTTAAAAGACTAGTCTGACAGCAGGAAGAAAGAAAGGAGGGAAAGTAGAATGGAGTAGAGGTGTAAGAAAGAGTCCAGGTGGACAATGGTGGTGATATAGAACAGGGGGAGGATGTGGGACTGGAGGGCCTTGTTGGTGGAGGACAAGGGAGGTGTGAGATGAAGGAATGTTAGAACCCTGTCTTACAGCACTTTTATCCTCCAGCTTGTTTTTTCACCCATCCCACCAGCCCAGCCTACGTTTCTAAGCATAAAAATCAGCACATAAAGAGTGTTTTTGTCAACTGCTATATATCCAGGGACACAGTTGCTATAGCAGCCAAGCAATTCTCTTTGGGCATCCAGGTGGAAACCAAACAGTTCTGAAGAATCCTAGAATTGAATAGGGAGATTTTTCTCCAGTATCACACATAAACTTCATAATTGGCTTTTAAAAAAGAATAACTAATTCCAAATGCTTTGATTTGGCATATAATTATCTTTGGGGGGTAGATAAGTCTGTTTTTGCATTTTGTGCTGAAGATTTTATGGCTGTCAATCTACCCTCAGGCCTACACTATCTGATGTTAGTGTATTTCTCCAAGGATGTCAGAATGCAGTTTTTGGATGCCCCAGGCCATGTACACACCTCCTTCATAATCAACGTTTTCCTTAAAATATCTGTCATCTCCCCTATCCCATGTCAGATAGATAATATGAGAGCCTCCAGGGCCACTTGGTCTCTCTCTGGCCACTCTTCCTTCAGGTGTGGAACCAAACTAGTCTCCAGAGACTGATTTTCCCTTCTCTCTCTTATAGTTCACCCTCACCTCACTAGGAACCAATTGTTCCTATCTGGGTAATATACAAAGTTCTCATCACTCAATGGCATAGGAATATATTATCTTCAGGATTTGTGCACCCACCAAATCTTTTAGCTTCTTGCTCCCATAATCTGGATAATGCCTTTTCTTACAAAGCCATCATATGCCTCATATGCATGCATATGTAAGCATTTTTGGTGCTTCTATGTATCTTCTGCATAGGATTCTTCACAGTCATCTACGGACCTCCTCCTTGAAGAGATCAGAGGAGGAGGACAATAGGTGCTGACATTGGTGAAATGATTTCTGGTTTTTTTTAATTATTTGAAAGAGAGAAGAAGGCAGAGAGAGGGGGAGAGAGAGAGAGAGAGAGAGAATGGGCACAACAGGGCCTTCAGTGGCTGCAAACAAACTCCAGATGTGTGTGCCCCTTCTGCACATGTGTGACATTGTGTGCTTGTGTCACTGTACATCTGGCTTATGTGGGACCTGGTTGTTCGAACATGAGTTCTTAGGCTTCACAACAAGCGAATTAACCACTAAGCCATCTCTCCAGCCTAGGATTTCTATTTTTGACAGTCACATTACATCATGGTAAATTAAGCATTTTTTTTACTGTTGTATCTTTCTAAAAAATATTTTATTTTATTTTTTTATTTGAGAGAGAGAGATACAGAAATAGGCAGGTAGAGAGAGAGAGGGCATGCTAGGGCCTCCAGCCACTGCAAATGAACTCGAGATGCTGTGCCCTCTTGTGCATCTGGCTTACATGGGTGCTGGTGAGTCAAACCTGGGTCCTTTAGCTTTGCAGGCAAGCGCCTTAACTGCGAAGCCATCTCTCCAGCCCTATTGTTGAATCTTGTGACATTCAGACTCAAACAAGTGTTTAGACTGTCTAGTGTTTACTTTCAGTGAAGGAAGGAGTTAGTCTAGTAGACTGTAATAAAGAACTAGCCCCTAAAGCTCATAGCTATTCAAAGTAGACAGTCTTGATATGAGAAGTGACAGCCAAAAATTCATTAAGTCCTGTAGAAACTGTAGAGTACTCAAAATAAATTACATTTTGGCACAAAGAATCTAAGGACAAATCTCTTAGGAAAGAGTTTGAAATTGTCTGCAATCTGTAGGAGGGCTATAGTTCCTGAATTTTAAGAAGAAATCTAACAAATGTTGAAGAGAGAGTTATTGTTTGTGCTTTTTATGCAGCCAGCAAGTGCTAGGTAAATAAGATGCCTCCCTAGTGAGAAAGCTGTTGCTTGTCCTTACATCCTTAGGAAGTGTGAATGTGTTACCATAGGACAACAAATGTACATTTGGAGACACTAAGCAGATACAAAACCTGCATGATCCCATCATGCTCCAAGGAAATGACTGCCTCGTGCTGTCTACATCCTTTGTAATTCTCTTCAGTGAAACACGTACCCACCACTTTACTCTTCTAACAAAATAGAAGTCACAAAGGACTTGTTACTCTAAGTATCTCAACCAGAATGCAAGAATCAAGGTTAAAGAATGAACCGATGGTCATAGTATTCTCAGGAGACGTCATTAATGCTGCATATTACATAATAGGTGAGACAGAAGAGATGGATTTTCAACTTTAGGGAAGGGCAAGCTGTATTTGTCTAAAGCTCTTGTGAGATAAAAATGCAGGGAGTCAGGATATACACTGTTAATACCCTTAGACACTTGAGCAAGTGTTCTTCTTTGTGTCTGTGCACCACTGCTTTTGTGGCCACTTAGTGAAAAGATAAGAGTCACGAGGCCCAGAGAAGCCAGCCACATGGGAACTTACATTCTCTATTCTGGTGTCTTACCATACAGCATTGAGTACATGAAGGCTGAATAGCTATGATGGTTTCGTGTCATTTGTTCCCCTCATGTTCACAAGAATTCAGAATTTGGTCGCCAGTGAGATCATAGGAGATGGAGGGAGCCTTCCAAAGATGGGACTTCCTTAGGGGTGTCTGTAAGTCACTAGGGGCTTTGTTCTCAGGAGGGATTAGGGTATTTTTCCTGGGACCTTTTACTTTCTATCAAAGCCTGAGCCTGACAAACTCACTCTGTCTTCTTGGTGGGAGCATCTGCTCCCTCCACTGCCACCCTCCTTACTGTGGCATAGCTGAAAGGTCCTTAACAAGAACTGGTCAACGTCAGAAAGCAGACTTCTAAGTTTGATAAATTATGGTTTTAAAATGTGTTACTGACAATTTTCATATATGTGCACAATGTATTTAGATCATAATCCCCCACTACCTTCTTTATCCCCTCCCTATTTCCCATCCAGTCCCCTTTGTAGTCTGATCTCTGTATATGTGCCCATCCTTCTGCAGCATCCATGACAAAATGCTGATGGGCCCACTATTGTATAGGTCTTATGCAGGCAATGATATCAGTTGTGAGATCATGAAGTAATAGCCACACCATATCTGGATGGTCATGTTTCTCTATAAGAAGCCTGCCTCAGGGCTGGAGAGATGGCTTAGCGGTTAAGGTGCCTGCCTCCTAAGCCTAAGAACGCAGGTTCCATTCTCCAGGTCCCACGTTTAGCCAGATGCAAAGTGATGCAAGGGCGCAATGCCACACTTGACCACACGGGGGCACACGCATCTAGATTTCCTTCACAGCAGCTGAGGGACTGCTGGTGCGCCCATCTCTCTCTGTCTTCCTCTCTATCTCTCTCCAAAAAAAAAAAAAAAAAAAGCATGCCTCAGTAAAGTCATTGTAGTGATAGAAAATGAATAGCGTAGAAAGAGATATGGCTATCTTAGAAAATAAAGGATAGAAAATGATCCATAAATTTGTTTAAGCGCTCCTAAAGCCAATAGACCTACTGGTGCTTTAAAAATATAAAACATAGGGCTGGAGAGGTGGCTTAGCAGTTAAGATGCTTGCCTGGAAGACCTAAGGACCCAGGTTCAACTCTCCAGATCCCACTTAAGCCAGATGCACAAAGTGACACAAGCACACAAAGTCGCACATGCATACAAGGTGACACATATGTCTGGTGTTCAAATGCAGTGGCTAGAGGCTCTTGGCATGCCAATTCTCTCTCGTTCTCTCTCTCTCTCATAAAAATAAATTATATATATATATATATATATATATATATATATATATATATATATATATAAAAAATCTCTATTTGCAATAGCTTTTAGACATTTCTACCAATTATCTCTCGGCACCTCCATTTCACGTCCAGGTCAAAGCTAGTTCTTTTTCCCCTCGTGAACTTTGGTCTTCTAAGTTTCCAACCTCATCTTTTACTTCATCTTGTTAAGAAATACAAAGATTGCTACATTGTGCTCTCTTCAGTCTCTATTATATAATAACCCATAGATCCTAAAAATCTAAAACTTTTTCATGTCCACTCAGTCTTTTTCATTCCCATAGTCAATGCTAGACCTTTATCATCTCTATTGTATTATAAAGAAATTTCTTAAATAGATTTTCTGCCACCTATCTCTTATTTCTCTTCAACTTATCCAGCTCAGCTGCCAGAATAATCTACCTGAAATATGTATCTATTAATGTCATTGATTCACTGTATTGATTCTATAATGGATAAATTTAAAGTTATTTCAACAATCATTTATTTTATTTTATTTTTTTATTTTTGGTTTTCCAAGGTAGGGATTCACTCTAGCTCAGGCTGACCTGGACTTTACTATGTAGTCTCAGAGTGGCCTCCAACTCATGGTGATCCCCCTATCTCTGTCTCCTGAGTGCTGGGATTAAAGAAGTGCGCCACCATGCCCAGCTTCAACAATCACTTTTTTAGCACTTATTCCATGAAGACATCAAGTTAGGGAATACATAAGTGAAAAGTCATGGCCCAAAGTGTACTGCCTAGGAGACTCCAATATAGTGAAATATAAGAAGCCAAAAGACTGTGCACGAAGTACAGGGATAGCACAGAATAAGAAACAATTGCTTATCTCAAAGGCTTCACAATGGGAATATGTCTGGGCTTCAGGTGCCAAACAAAGGGAATGGCATAGAGAAGGCGAACAGGATTAAGCAACATTCCAGAAACTATTTGCTGCACATACTGCTATTAATGAGATTATCCCTGTAAATATTTAGGACAGTGGACAGCAGAATTGAGTCATTCTTGGGTATAGTTGCATAAAGTAAGATTTGCAAAAAGTAAGGGGGCAAGGCACAAGGTGAAGAAGAGAGGGAGGGGAGTAATGGTTATGTTTTAATTTCCAAGTGCAAGCTTCAGTTCATGGGAAAAGTTAGGAACGAAAAATAAAGATAATGCCATTAACTATTAACTAAGTCTAGAGGACCGAGGAGACAAAAGGGCACTGCAGAAAATTAAGTTACAACCTTGAAAATCAACATGAAATCCATAGACAAATGATGTCAGAGAAGGAAATCCATATAAAAGCAATAGTGACTAATACTGCCCCACTCCACCACTCTATTCTGACCCCACTTGCAGGTGTCAACCATTCATTCCTGTCTCTTCTCCACTCCTTCCTCATCCTCTCCAGCCCTGGTGGTAATGATTACAGCAACACTAATAATAACAGCTTTTTGGATTTCATTACTTGTAAAAGACATGCTAGACACTTTGATATTTTAGCTCCTTCCATTCTTGCATTCTGTAATATCAGTACAATTATTTTCCCCCAACTAACAAAGAAGGAAATCAAGATTTATAGATGAAAGGGTCTGTCCACGATGACACAGATAGTCACACAGCACAGCTATTATTCAAAGTTAGGCATATTTAGCTACACTAGACCATTTGCCGACAGCAAACACAGCCAAGCATTTTCATGTCTTTCTGACTTTGTACTGACTTAAAACAACCTTTATACACCCACCCTGTCTGGTGAAATCACATTCTACCTTAGAAACACAATGCAAATGTGACTTTTTTGATGAAGACTTTTCTTGACTGCCATTTCTTCAGACAGACAGAATTAGCACCTCCAGGCTCCCTTTAAATATTGTGTCAATACTATCATAATATATGTGACAAGCAGATGAACACACAGAGAGATCCTTGATGCCATCCTTGTGAACTCAGAACACATAAAATTACATGGGTAATGGGGCTCTGCAGATTTAAATAGGGTCACAGAATATTAAAATAAAAGGCATCATCCTGGATTACATAAATGAATCTAATCTCATCACACAAATTCTTAAAGGTAGACAACTTTCACTAGTTGTAGCTAGAGACATTTGAGGAAAAGAGAAGTTATTAGATAGATTAGATGTATGAGAGGAAATTAACTTTTCCTTCCTGGAAGGGGCTATGAAGACAATATAAGAACAATGTTCACAGTCCAGGGATGAAAGACTGTCCCTAAGGTGACAGCTAGAAACAATATAGACCTCAGCCTTATAAGCAGAAGAGAGGCGATACAGCAAACAACGTGAATGATCTTAGGTTCAGTCTCCCCCACGCCCTCTAATAAGAAATGCAATCTAGTCAAAACCTAGCCTTGTGAAACCCTAGGCAATGGATCCAGCTGACTTCACCTAGGTTTCTGATCTACAGAAATTCTGAAATAATCAATAATTGTTGCCATTGAATTTATAACAATTTGTTATGATAGCAACATAAACAATATTAGTTTCATTCATTGGACATTTGATTCATTGAGTTAAGGAACTAAATCTCATGTAAGAACTCATCTTTATGGCTATGACCGTCCTGGAGAATGAATGCAGTCCAGCTTGAACTGAACTGAATGGAAGATCTTTAGGTTAGGCATCACCATACAAGGGACTTTCATATGGACATATGTTCTGAGTTCTACCTGAAATACCAACAACTTTTCCCTTGGAAATCATCTTGGTACCAGAGTCACAAGCTGAATATGAACTGCCCTTCCTTCAAGACTCTATGACACTGTGACTTAAAAGACTGATCTGCCAAGTTGGGCTACTTCGTTCTCAGAGACTTTCTTACTGTAGAAACAAATGCACGCTCTTTCACTTGCCCATTCCCTTGCCTACCTAAGAACGGGTTGCTCTACTGTCTTCTAAAAGGTAAGATAGAGTGCTGGAAAGATGGCTTTGTGGTTAAGCGCTTGCCTGTGAAGCCTAAGGACCCCAGTTCGAGGCTCGTATTACCCAGTACCCATGTAACCCAGATGCACAAGGTGGCGCATGCATCTGGAGTTCGTTTGCAGTGGCTGGAGGCCCTGATGCTCCCATTCTCTCTCTCTCTCTCTCTCTCTCTCTTTCTCTCTCTGTCTCTCTCTTTCTCTGTTTCTTTCTCTCTCAAATAAATAAATAAAATAAACAAAATTTTTTTTAAAAGTAAGGTAGGTTAGTGAATGTGGAGTCATTTTTTCTTGGTCAGGGTCTTAAAGTTCTCCCCTGGGGAAAAAAGTGCAGTACCACTGTGTTTAAGCTCCATGACCAAACATGGACACTATGGCTCAATCAAGATAACATAAAATAACCATCACCATGGTAAATCACCCCAGCCTGTGCATCACAGGGTTACAAGTAGCACAGAAAAATATAACTGCAGGCTGCTAAGAGCTTATAACCAAAGGTGACATCTCTGTCAAGCCCTCCTCCAAGGCTCAGGGAAAGGAAAGGGGGTGAAAAGAATGTAAGAGCTACAGGGTGGGAAGGAGGACTTGTTGGGACTATCATCTGAACATGAACTGACTGGTGTATTCATGAAATCACCGAGATTGTTGCTACCCCATAAGACCTCCACAATTCGTTTTTTTTTTTAAATATATATTTTTTTATTTATTTGAAAAAGGGAAAGAGAGAGAGTATGGACATGCCAGGGCCTCTTGCCACTGCAAACAAACTTCAGATGCATGTGCCATTTTGTGCATCTGGCTTTACGTGGGTACTGGGGAATCAAGCCCAGGTCAGCAGGGTTTGCAAGCAAATGCCTTTAACTACACTCTCCAGCCCAAGAAGTCCACAATTCTAAGCCCATCAATATTTTGATATTGAGGATGGAGAAGGACAAAAAGAATGAGACATGAAAACAGAAAAAAGACTACTTGGAAAGAAAAGGGCTCTCCACAGAAAGGGGTGAAGCAGGGGGCCAAAAGAGGTTAATAACCCAGGAATGTCACCAAATTATAGTATGTTCATGCATTAAAATTTCCCAAAAATATTTTAATATATACAATTATATTTTAGCAATTAATCATTTTTTGGAAAAATGTGCTTCTTAGAATGTCTCTTCATTCATCACCTGATTTAAAAGGATTCTTTTCCTCACCCCTATGCATGTTTCACTAGTGGAACAAAATGCTAAACTTGAAGCTCAGCTTTCTGGGGAGATATTCAAAAGCATCCTCCTTAACATATGCATGTATTCAATGCTCTTTCCCTTAATGAACCCACAAGGGAATAAAAACAAATGAGACTAATGGGAATTTATTCAGATTAGACTTCAACATTTTACAAAACCTTGTGCAGAATTATTACTGTTTGCTTCTTTATGCAAAGACAGAAAAGGCTTATAGTGCAGACAAAGGAACGCGCTAAATTTTCTTTTGTGAAAGCCTTCATTTTTTTTTTTTTTTTTCCATGAAGTTCCTTGTTGAAAGTTGCTGCACTCATTCTGGAACAGAGCCCCATCTACCTCTACCTCTGGAAACACTAGGGGAGTGGACGCCCATTGTTTTCCTCAACTTCCACCTTCTTTGAGGCAGGGTCTCTCATTGTTCAATGCTGCATTTGCTAGTTTAGCTGGCCTGTGAGCTTCCAGGGGTTTCCCGTGTCTACCACCCGTCTCATTGTAGCCATGCTTGGATTATAGACACTGGCTATAGTGCCTGGCTGTACAAGGGTTCTGGGGATCCAGACTCAGGTACTCACACTTGTATGGCAAGTGCTTTATCCACTGAACCATTTTCCCAACCCTGAAGTGAATTTTAAACATCACTTTTCTTTGTAAAGTATTTTAAACTGTGATATTAATACATGTCTACTACAGTTAGTAGCATGATAAAAATTTATTTAAAGAAATTGTTAAATCTCTTCTTCCCTGAGGAAACTACTACCAACAATTTCATGTGCATCTTTTGACCTTTCACCAAGGTTGCAGAAACAAACACACATATTATAGAGTTGTTCCATTTTGTTAATGACATAACACAGCTTATTCTGAACCTTACATTATTTTTGAGACAGCTAATGTTTTATCCTGGGTTCCTCCAAAAAGCCAAGTCAAGGGCTTTCCCGCAGGAGTGAAGGGGGCTGCGGTGAGTGAAATGTGGAGGGGAGACCCATGCTGATGAGAACTACCAGAATCTGAGGCTTCTGAGGAGCAGAGTAGGGCATACTCCACATTCTACCCAAGAGGCTGAAGAAAAACTACCTTCTGAATACTGGCTCCCCATGTCTAGTCCTCTAACTCCATGCCCTTTGATAATTCAACTTTGCATGTGGATTGCAATAGCAGAATTCCTACATACAAATGATCCAAGGGTCTCTCTGCACAAAGGATGATGTGATGAAACTAAAGAAAAGTGCTGTCAATCATATGAACAACTGGTTGCTACAGCAACAATGTGGATGGAGAGGATATGAGATATGCCCAAGAACTATCTAAAGCAACCATGCTCCACAATGCTCCATAAATCACATTTGCTTAAGCATGCACAGCCAGATAGATATGTGCTTTTCTGATTTTATGTGTTGGCCATCACAATGTTGTACTGAACATTCTGAAATGCATATTTTTATTTTCCAGAGCATTTGTGTCTGTGTAGTGTATTCCCCCGCTTTCCACCGGTAAACTCAGTAGTCATTCCTTCACCGCAGTTGTTATCCCCGTCATCTGTTTTCACATGTGGAATCTAGCCATATTGGAGTCTAGAGTGTGAAGGCAGTTGGAATTTTTTAATAGCTGCTAAAACATTCTAGGACTGTGGAAAGTGAAATGTTTTAATATTAATTTGGATTTATTCATTTTGATCCCAGGGCCTCATGCATCCTCAACAAGCACTCCACCACTGAGCTACATCCGCGGCCCTGCTTTCATTTCTTTGACATGGAGATCATGTTTCCTTGCAGTTACTTAAGTGTAACTCCACTGAAGCAAGGGGAATGGATGCCATACCCAGAAGAGGAAGCTGTGATCGCCCAAGAGGATGAAGAAGAAAGCCAGCCCCCATTGCAAAGCTTACCTGGAAGGTCACCATTAGGGCCAGGTAAGGAAAATGATCTTAGCTGAGGACTACAGGAATGGCAGCCTCATTACCGCACTTCAAAAGGTGCTGCATCTTTCTTTAGGGGTGGATTTTTTACCACAGTATGGAACCCAGTCTCTACTAGCCCCTGTTATTGGTTTAAAATGTTAATTGACAGCATATTCAGAGGTGAAACATTTTCTATCACATACCATCTTTTTAATCTTCCAGCCTACAGCAAACACTAAAGGATGTATTCCACCTGTAAGAACCAACACTTGTTATATTTCAGACGACTTTGTTTTTAAAAGGAGTAAAAGATGTGCACATGCAATGATGGTCTTGATTACACTCAATAGGGAATACATCTTACATTTCTAGTTATAAATATTTTAATGAACACTATCAATAAAAGCCTCTTCCCCTTGGCTTATTTTTGATGCTAAGGACTCAGTTAACAATAATAGCTCTTTAAGGACAAACACAACTCCAAATGACTTATTTTTTAAGGGCTTAAAAAGCAAAGATACTCCAGGGAAATTTTATCAGTCATTGCCAAATAGAAATAATTGGCAAACCTTCTGAAAGCATGGACAAACTGTTGGTCTAGATTTAAAAAAAAAAAAAAAAAAAGCCTTGATGTTAATAGATTTGTCCATCTGAGAAAAAATACTGAGGACAGATGTCAGAAAACAATGTATTTTCCATAAGAAAGAATTTCCAAGGTCTTCAAAAGAGCTAAGAAGCTCAGATAAAGTCCATTTGAA
Source organism: Orientallactaga sibirica (assembly GCA_036365145.1). NCBI lineage: Eukaryota > Metazoa > Chordata > Mammalia > Rodentia > Dipodidae > Orientallactaga > Orientallactaga sibirica. The sequence goes on along the minus strand of JAEOAD010000033.1, from coordinate 13,536,896 downwards.
AATCAGGAGATTTTTCCATTACTGAAGGTGATGCATTTAAATTCAGAGGACTTTTTCAAACATCCTCCATCTTAGCTCTTCCCCAGTGCTTTCTACAAAGTGAGTAATTAAAAGTGTAATGAGTATTCAGGGTCCTAACTCTTTACCACTTGTAAAGGTTGAAGTAAGATGTTCAAGCTGTCAGGCCTTATACTGCTCTTCTGAACTATGGAAGTGAAGTATCTCTACCTCACAGGCTTCCGGGAAAGATGGGTCAAGACAATGCAGGGAGTACAACAGACACAGAGCTTACAACAAATGACCACCAGCAAATACCGGCTGTTCCCATCAAGTGTTCCCAAAGAAGTAATAATAGCTATTGAGTAGATGATACCTGCAAACATCAAAACCACTTCAGAATTCACCTGACACAGAAGTCAGAACAGCTACAAATTTTAATTTAAATAAAGTGAAGTGCGAAGCTTCCAATATTAATCATAGAATGTTTCCAGGCAACTTCCTTCATAGGTAATTCTATCCCCTACTAGAACATTGTGGAAAATAGTTCTCTCTCAGGTCTTAATTCATTATAAATGATTTAATTCTATAAACTATAAACCTCTACTGAATAGTGATACTACAAGGGATAGCCCAGCATGTAGGTTAGCAACACTGGAACCAATCCGAGGGGTTTTGGCTGCATGTAGTTCCATAAGGATGTTATGAAAATGCAGTTACAACTATCCTATATCCTGATCTCTGAAGGTGGTGGTCCAAGGAAAGCCTAATTTGATATGCCACCATAGAATCATAACATGTAAGCACGGAAACATTACTGTAGAGCTTGTCACCCAAACCTTCCAGTCTATAGCTAAGTAAATGAAGCTCTGGGCCCAGCAAATGTTCTTTAATGTAAATACAAAAAAAATTCAATTAATGGGATGGTCCCATGAGGACTAAATAATTCTGACACATCATCAGCAATCTCTTAGCTGAGCAGAACAAGCTAGGAATGATTGAGAAAGACATTACAAAATTCTTAGCAGACACATATCTGGCTTTCTTCTTTAATCGTGTAATGCTGATCACTTGTGTTTACTCACTCCTCCCAGCTTGTTCAATGCTGAGTCATGCTTGATGAGGGCAACCCACACACAACCAGTGCAGACTCCAATTCCATAGCTAATAAAGCCCAGCAAAACCAATCATCACAGCTGCTAATCACCACCTTGCTCAGCCTATCTTCACAACAGACCTAATTAATAGGATGATGGCCAAATGAAAATATCTGCATGCTCACATATCACAGATGATGACAATTAACTTTATTGATTTCTATATTACTAGCCACTGTTCTAAGAAAATTTTAAATACTCCAACAGGCAGGTACATTTAGTGCCCACTTCAGAGAGATGAGAAAATGGAGGCAAAATCAATTAAGTCACAAACTAGCATCTAAACAGCCAAACCTAAGGATTCTAGCTTCAGGACCTACCCTAGTAATTTATTATTTTTTTTTAAGTTTGCATACCATTTTTACAATTGTGCTTTTCTGGCTTTCAGGAGCACTGCTGAGACTAGAATCTGTGGGCCATGTTTCAGCTTTCGTGGGGGATCTATAACCCTGGCCAAGGGAGAGGACATCTGGAAGCGGGATGGGGTTATTTCTTACAAACCACTCTTGCCTTCACCAACTAAATTCACCACCCATTGTGTACTAAGTGTTGAATGCTGGCCATCCTTTCTGTCGAGGTCCCAGCTTATGGAGGAGGAAGAGGCAGCCAACTGGTCTGTTTACTCTCCTTTTCTCCTGTCATTATTTTATAGAACTAAAGACGACTTTTCTCCTGGTCCAGATGATGTACATCTCTATATCATATGTACAGTATGTTCTTAGTTAAAGGTAGTCCAGTGTGGTATTATACACCAGTATTTTCATTTGCAGTTTTTCTGTGTGCATACATATTTAAATATATGATTTACATTTTTATTTTATATACTTCAATAAATAAATGTAAAAATTAGACAAAATATAATTAGTGCTATAAATACATTTTACAATATATTGTCAATTACAAACTATTACCCTTTATCATAGTGTACAAACATTTTCCTTTGAATATATATATATATGCATATAGATATATGTATATACATTTGCGTGTGTATTGAATATATTCCTAAGCCCATGGTGCACAACTGTATTCTTTAAGGCTGTATCCTTATTACATTGTGTTTTGTATTAGCTGTGTTTTCACTCAGCAAGGTAACCCGATTATATCCATTTTACTCTGCTGACTTATTGAGGTTTTGAATTAGCTATGTCAACTCCACTGTTAATGAACCATTTGCCCTTGAACTTAGCCCATGTGTATTCATTGCTCTTGGGTATAAGTGAAATCTAACAATAATTTGGCCCAAGAGACAGAAAGTTTCTTCAAAGCTATCTTACATCTTATATTTCTGCATGTTCATGGAAATAAGTGAGTAGATGACATTCAATATTCTGCATAAAATTAGGCGGTGCCAAGAGTGAGGAGGAGTAAGGCCTCAGGACGATATGTTTGTTTGTTTGTTTAATTTTGTGCACATCAGCTTAGTACATATCATATCCCTGATGCAAGATTTTGCCAAAGTCAAAATCCTTGCTTTGAGCATTTCAAATGTAATTAGCTTTCCTGTGAACAGATTATACACTGTAAAACTAATGCCAATTCTAAAAGTGCCATTGAAACTGGCTTTCCAACTAGGCAGCATTAACATCTACAGTTCTAAGAACACTTTTTCTCTCAGATTCTGAGAGTCCCTGAAAGCTAATGCATTTTTCCAGTCGTAACTGTGAAGGGGAAGTAATAGATGTCTATTCGCTCTTGCAGATACACTCTAGCACAGTTATGTAATCATAAGCCAACATGCTCACCTCTGAACCAAGTGACCTTCCAGAGGTAGATGGCAGTGTTTAACATTTATCGCCTGCTTCAGTACTCATTCTGAAAATCATTTTCAGTCCCACACATGGCAAAAGACTAACTCAGCCAGACAGGAGAGGACTGAGCCGTTGTTGACAGCCTCCACTGCACAATTTCCCTTAGACATTAAAGCTAAGGGTCATTATTTTCAGCAATGTAATTTATTGTAAACTAAGTCCTATGGCTTTCACCATTATGTATATAAATGAAGAAAAATAATACTGTCATGTTTATATTGCAGCTAAGCATCAGTGGATTCAGAATCTAGAGCAAATATTGGGATTCTGCTGCTACCCACCAAAACAAGGTGTGTGTGAGAGATGTCTTACACATTGCATTGGCTCAAGGTGAGGCAAAAGGTGGGTTCATCAGCTTCGGCAATCATGAATAATGGAAACCCAAGCTCTGAAGCCAGACCATCCTATACCTGGACACTGGTTCTTCTTATTACTGTGTGGATATCATTGTCAAATTCCTTGTGCTCTCTTGGTCTCAATCTCCAGTTTAACAGAAGTACATATGAAACATGCAAATATTTCATAAAGACCTAACTAACTCTATTACTTATCTCCCCCTAGTTTCAGAAATAAAGCACCAGAATTTTAACTGAAAGAAATGTGTCATCTCAGGTTGGAGAGATTGCTCACTGTTTAAGGTGCTTGCCTGCAGAGTCTAATGACACAGTTCACTTCCCTAGTACTCACATAAAGCCAGCTTCACACAGTGGCACATGAATCTGGAGTCCATTTGTAGCAGCTGGAGGCCCTACTGTGTCTATTCTCGTTCTCTCTCTCTCTCTCTCTCTCTCTCTGTCTCTCCTTTCTCTATTTCCCTATCTGATTGATAATGAATAAAATGATAAAATGTTTTTTGCAAAATATGTGTGTAATCTCATGTAGCAATCTTTAACAGAACATATAAGACACATTTCACTGGGAATTTTGTGAAAATGGCAAAAAAGTGTTAACTGAATGCACACTATAATAGAAAACAGACCAAATTTCCTGTGCAACATAATGTATACCATACACACAAGATGCAATTGTGCATTCTCTGAAAATATTTGATTTACTTATTTTTTTTGTATTGCTAAGAGGATCTATTTCTATATGTTCCCTGTCATTCATGATGCAACTAAATTGCATGTAATGCATCTGTTTACTTCTTCCAGGGATCTCTAATTAATACTTTTTTATAATGTTTTAATTCTCTGTCAAAATGTAGTATTGACCTTTCTAGAATTCAACAGACATATATTTAATCTGCTATATGTTGATTTCTCTATATTTGACTGAGTTCAATAGATTTTTTTCATTCACTTAATAAACCCTAATCCTCAGGCTGTAAGGTGTGAAGTCTTGTTATATGGACCATGATCTGTATCTTCAGTTTAATCATCACTTTCTCTCTGCAAGACCTATATTCTTCCACATCCTATGTGAACTTGACAAGAGTTTAAATGCCTTTAGGCACGAAAGTGATTTCCTGTTCTGAGCATAAAATGAAATCAGCTCCATATGCTCCATGCCATTATACTTTCAATGTAACACATTAAACACTCCTGGCAGCAGTAGTTCAAAGTCATACTATTTAATCATTGCATGTCCACGCTGTGCTCACAGTGGTCAGGAAAACTTTCATAGCATACTACCAGTAAGATAACATTTTGCTATAAATGCAAAGCTTCTAATGTCAGTTGCGATAACAAGGGGACATTTACTGGTGTGTAGCAGGAAACAAATAGATTATAGATTTTGAATAATTTGAGGGAGGAGAGAACAGAAGCAGGAGCAACAGGTACCATTTTAGAGAAGGGAGTCAAAATTGAATTGGAAAAGATTATTCTAAAAATTAAACTAGATGATATTTCCTCATAAGAATTAGTTTATAATATCAGCTCAAGGACTGGAGAGGGCTTAGTGGATAAGGCACTTGCCTGCACAATCAAAGGACCAGATTTAATTCTCTAGGACCCAAAAAAGCCAGATGCACAAAGTGGTGCTTGTGAGGCCCTGGCATACCCATTCTCTCTCTCTGTCTCTGCCTCCCTCTCAAGTAAATAAAAATATTTTATAATAGCTCACAATTCTATACTTTAGATATAGTACAATGATTGTCTCTTCCTTCAAGAAGCTTTTCCAAAATTTCATGATCTCCTACATTATTATTAGTTTTTGATGGAATTTACTTGTAGAGGCGTAGAACTCATAACGACCACTAAAGCAAGCTGTTTGTTTGTGAGCAGAAAGCAGCTTGCCATCAGAGTGAAGCCATTAAGCAAGATGTTATTTTGAAGAAAGTAGATTTTGGAAAAATTTAGTGACAGTGAGTGGGCTGCAAGTATGGAAAATGACTTTCACATGAAAACATTTAATGTGTTCTGCTACATAGCTTTCAGAATAATGATATCATAGATTGGCTTCAGATAATTTAAATGAACTAAGATACAGTATCAGCTCTATCTATCCCTATCTCTCTCTATCTCTATTCTCTGCCACTCATTCACAGCCTTATACCCAGCTCACAATCTTCTTGGACTGGCATAAGTGCTAAACATATATTCAGTTTTTTGTTTTGTTTTGTTTTTGCCTTTTCTCATGTGGAAAGGTTTGATTCCCCATTTCCACTAATCTAAATATTTCTCATTCTTTGATATTCAGCTTCATGAAGCTGTGAAGGTGAATCCCTAGTTACAATGAGGAACCAAGGTATGGGATATGCCAGAATCATAGGAGATCTGTTGAAGAAATCTACAGGCACAGAGTGCAACTGACCCAAGAGAAGCTATGCATACTGTGAGCAGAAGAACTGGAGGGGCGGCAATACACAGGCCCTTTAGAGCCCAGATGATTTCATCATGAGTCCCAAATACCAGACATGGAGTTGCCAGATTAAGTATTTGCCCTTCTAAGTTTCTGTCTTGCTTTGGTCCATCTTTCCTTGATATGTCCCAATTCTTCCCTTTTGAAATGGAACAGTTTACTTTGTACATTGCTCATTGGAAGTACGTAACTGGTTTATAAATTTTATAGGAGGCCTCAGTTAAGCAATTACTTTGAAACACAAATGAGTCTTCAGCTTTTCAAAAGCATTGGGACTGTTAAAGACCTTTGAAATTGGACTGAATGTATTACTCTATAACTGTGAGCCTGTGGGAACAAAGTAGAAGATTATGGCTTAAAAGTGTCAAGTTGACAAGAGGTGAACTTGTGATGATTAACCTTAATATATTAACCTGATTGGATCTAGAATCACCTAGGAGATAAATCTCTGCGCATGGCTGTTAGGGAGTTTCCAGATTAGGTGGAAAGACCCATACTAACTGTGTACCATGCCATCCCATGGGCTGGGGCCCCAAGGTGCATAAAAAGACGGGTAGCTGAGCGTCAGCAGTTCACAGCTCTTTGCTTTTGTATTATTTACTTTCTTATTTGTGTGAACATACCTGGTCAAAGCAACTTTAAAAGGATAAGAATTTATTTCTGTTTCCAGTCCCAGAGGGTAGAATCCATCAACACTGAAAGGATGGCAGGAGCAGGGAGCCGGGCATCACGGTCAGGAAGGAAGCAGAGGATAAACAGGAAGTGGGGCTAAACCACAAAATACAAAGGCCTTCTTCCAGTGACCCATTTCCTACAATAAGGCTTTGAGATATATATATATATATATATATATATATATATATATATATATATAATCATTGAGACATTGAGATAGCAATCAAATAGTTCTGGAAGGTGTTGTGCTAGCAGTGAAATGTTAGGTCTGGAAATGATTTGTCATTTCTCCTCATAGTGCCTTGGCCAGAAGTAGGCATGTGGCTCCTCTCATCCAAAAAGGTGTAGAAGTATTATTAGGCCAATGATGTACGTAGAAGGGAGCTACAAACACTTGATGGATTTGTTTGAGGGTTTTCTTGTTGTTTTGTTTTGTTTTTGTCATGCTAGGAATCAAACCCAGGGCCTCACGTAAGATAAGCAAGAACTCTACCACTGAGCTATGGCACCTGCCCAGAACTACTAAGTCAGCAGCACTGATGATTATCACACAAAACACTCTAAGACTAGACTTCTCAGCCCAAAGGCCCATCTCAACCTCTGACTCCAAGTTATTGGTCATGCCTCCATCCGAAGGCCAGTGACTTTTTATTCCCACTGTCCATTTGTGAACTATATCTAATCCTGTGAGCTTGTCTTCTTACCTTCCTGCACTTTAATTGCATGCAAAGCAGTGGTGCACTTGTTTCCATGGCAACAAGACTTCTAGTGCTTTTGCTAATCATTCTCTCCCTCTCTCTTCCCCACTACCTCCATTCCTCTCTTTTATCATAATCAAAATCACATTTATATCAGGTCCCACATAAGACAGACACACAAGGTGATACCAGCACACAAGGTCGCACATGCACACAAGGTGGCACACGTGTCTGGAGTTCGATTACAGTGGCTAGAGGCCCTGGCACACCAATCCTCCTCTCTCTCTCTCTCTCTCCCTCTCCTTCTCTCTCTCTCTCATAAAAAATGAACAATCTATTGGGCTTGCCTCAAAACAAGATAAAGTATTTCAAAAAGGAAAAATGGTAAATACAAAAGGGTATGGACTGGTGTGTGTTTTGATTCTTAACTGGATGTTAAATTCATAGTCTTACGCTGCTTACTTTTTAATATTTTGCAAGTTTAGAACATTTGCATATATCATGAAGAATTATACTACCTAATAAGGAAGTTGTAAGGATAAAAATGACTAACCTAATTTACCATACAAGTAAAAACACATTAAAATAAAAGCTACAATTCAGTTTCAATACATAATATTACATTTAGTTCATACCCAAAACAGAACACTTGCTGAAAATCCTACAAGGGCAAATTTTTGCTTCCCCCTTAATAAAATAAGACAGGTAGACCCCAACACACAGATACACACATGCACAAACAACAACAAACTGAGACCTCTCCACCAAGGTTGTCTAGTTCCACCATGTAAGACTCCAGTGAAAACACAGAGGACAAAACAGAAATAACATCCCAAATGAGAGCACACTCACTTTAAACAAACAGAATGATGGCTACTATAAAAGGGTCTCTGATGAATTTTGAAGATTAGTAGAAAGTCCTATAAATTCCCCACCTATTATTTCATTTAAATCAGATGTTTAAGACTTTTAGGTAAAAGGTGGAAATGAAAATCATAATATTATGTAATGTGATAATTGTCAGTTGAACAGTTTGGGAGAAGTCTTGCCAAAGACCAAAATCCAGAACTGTAGTCTTCTGATAGTGATGCCAACCGGTGACCTAACTATCATCTTCTTCTCTCTGCACAATTCCTTCTTGAGAGTTCAGCAAAATGGCTAACCCTGCTTACCAGTTCTTTTAGGTATGTACCTATATAGAATTCAGTGACTTGTTTTTTTATATCTTAACTTCTTCAACCTAGGCTCCACCTCTTATTTATTGATTTTTATTTATTTATTTGAGAGTGACTGACAGAGAAAGAGAGAAAGAGTTAGATAGATAGAGAATGGGTGCTCCAGGGCCTCCAGCCACTTCAAATGAACTCCAGATGCATGTGCCACCTTGTGTATCTGGCTTATGTGGGTCCTGGGGAATCAAGCCTCGAACTGGGGTCCTTAGGCTTCATAGGCAAGCGCTTAACTGCTAAGGCAACTTAGCAGTTAAGGCCACAGTGACATTACATTATATATATATATTTTTATTAGTTATGTATATAGCATATATACAGCCATGATGGTACCATTATTAGCCTTCTCCCTGTCCTCTCCCCATGGGTAATGTGGGTCTTGCCTTATGTGGGTAGCCATCAGTTATGCAGGAGAGGCAATGACTCTGTATAATGACTCAATTCATGGCTATAACAATCTTTCCGTCCTCTCTTCAGCAAATTTCCCTGAGCCATGTTGGGTTCCTTTTAGGTCTATTTCAGTGAGGAGGTTTAATTGAGGAGATAGCTGTGTTGGTAAAGTGATTGCCTTGAAAGCAGGAGAACCTCAGTTTGATTCCCTGAACCAACACAAACAATGCCAAGCATGGGCTATACAGATGGCTCAGTGGCTTCCCGTGCAAGTATGAGGGTCTAAGGAGGTCAGAGACTGTCTTTGTTTAAATCTCCAGATCCCACATAAAATAGCTGGGCATGACCATGTACAACTGTAACCTTTGTCCCACAGGAGAGCAGAGGAGCATTTTCGAGGTCCAACATGCTCCGGAATCAGTAAAAAGAGACAGATTCAAAACAAGGCCAGGCAGAACAGTGATGGTGCTAGAAATGATGTACCTGATGTTTACTCTGTCCTCAAAAGGCAAATGACTGACAGTTCATCCAAGCACACACATGCACACACACACATACACACACACACACACACAGAGAGAGAGAGAGGGAAAAAAATGCTGAACATTGTGATTGAAATACCAGTGCTGGGACAGTGGAGGCAGGAGGAGTCCTGGAGCTCCCTGGCCAGCCAGTCTAGCCTAATTGTTCAGTTCCATGCAAAGGAGAGACCCTATCTCAACAAAAGTGGGTGGTGCCTAAGGAATGACACCTGAGGTTTTCCTCTGTCCTCCAAAAGTGCGTGCATGCTTGCACACACACGTGCACCCCACTATACACAAGCACACAGGCATAACTACACATTATAAAACTTTAATGACAGATGTTAAAATTAAGTTTTAGAGATCATTTCTACCAAATAAACTATTATTCATGCTTTTTACTTACTTCATCTTGTTATGGGGTACAAGCTAGTGATGTGAACATTCCTTGCTCATTCACAATGATATTACAAACAAAACTAGCCAACTGTTACTGAGCCATATTTTAGCACAGCCCATGAGAAGAATTTTACATTCAATATTTCCTTTAAACGATACATATTTTTTCTTGTGCATGTGTGTGTGGATGTTTGTGTATGTGTGAGTGTATATGTGTATGTGTGTTTGCATGCAGTGGAGGACAGAACTCAATGTCAGGCTTCTTCCTCAAGTGTTCTCCACCTTGTCTTGTAAGACAGAGTTTGTCACTGAACCTGGAGCTCACCTATTTGGCTATACTAGCTAGCCAGAAAGCCCCAGGGATCCTCCTGTCTGCCTGATCAGCACCTGAGTTACCAGTGTGCACTGCTGCACTTGGCTTTCACATGAGTGCTGGGGATCCAAACTCGGATCCTCATGCCTACATGCCCAGCACCTCACTGACTGAGCCTTCTCCCAAGCCCTTGCAAATTTATATTTACACACTCCGTTTATCTCCATTTGTCAGATAAAGACACTAAAGCTCAGGAAGATTAAGTAATTGATCCAAATATGTGGCAGGGAAGCACTTAAACCTAGGTGTGTCTTACTTCAAGTCCTGATCTCTTTATGCCTGTATTTTAAATTTTTCCTTTTCTTAATTTTTCCCAAGTAGCAGCATTCAAAATCAAAGTATCTAAATTCAAAGAGCCAATACCACAGGTTTCCCCATTTCTGTTTTATTTTTTTTCTTATTTCTGTTAATTGCCTTAATATTTTTCTATTTTTAAATTTTCTTTTACTTTTAAATTTTCTTTTTATTCTTTATTTCACTTTTATTTCATATAAATATTTTATATATTTATATAAAATAAAAATTTATATAAATATTTTGTTTATATTTATCATTCATTTATTTTTTATTTTCTTTTACTTGTATATATTCATTGTACATAGTGATAAATTTCAAAACAGCATTTTTATTGTCACTTTTATTGCCATTTCATATTATTTACTTTTACCATATTCACCACCCATATCCTCCCCTTTTTGTCTTTTCCTTCCCCTAGTCTCTTCTCTGCTTTCAGGATATATGTGTGTGTGTGTGTGTGTGTGTGTGTACAAATGTATCTATGTCTTGATATAAAATCTATGATACACATATAAGAGAAAATGGGAAATTTGGTGAGTCTGAATTGTTTCATGTATATGCATACTACAAACTAGGTTGCTCTTACCATATATATATGAAGTGATGTTATATGTATATATCCTCTTATAGCATTTACCTTCTTGTTTCTAGGACAAATTACCAAGCCAAAAGGAGCTTATGGGAGGAACATATTTATTGCAGGCTTAGATTTTGGAGGGGAAGCTTCATCAAAGTGAAGGAAGCTGCCTCACTTCATCACACGTTCAAACCAGGGAGGGGGGCAGCAAGAACAAGCTAGCTCTGAAGATCTAGTGAGCTAGACTCAAGGACCACCTCTAGAGACACACCTTCAGCAAGGCTGTACTTTCTAAAGGTTCCACCACTTGGGAATAAGTAGGAGATTTACTTACAAACACTTGAGGCTTTGGCGGACATTTCACATTGAAACCATCACATTTCATCTGTTGACAGACATCTAGGCTGATTCTATAACTTTGTATCATGAGTAGTGCTATAATAAACATGGATGTGCAAGCATTTCTATAACATACTGACTTGGAATCCTTCAGGTATAATATACTCAGGAGTGGTATAACTGGATCAAATGGTAGCTCTATTTTGAGTTTTTTTTGAGGACTCTCCACACTGATTCCATAGTAGTTTGACTAAAGACCAGTTCCACAGGCAGTGAAGAAGGGTTCCTTTATCCTCACACCTCAATGGCAATTGTTTTGCTTTGATTTTTTTTTAACGACTGCTATTCTGAACCATGTGAGTTAGAATATCAGTGTATTTTGATTTGTTTATTGGCCATTTGTGTTACATGTTTTAAAAACAGTCTGTTCATTTCATTAGCACATGTATTGATAGATTATTTGGGGGAGGTGTATTTATTTTTATTTTTTATTTTGATAGCTGTACAGCTATCAAAGATTCTTCTCCCATTGATAATAGGAGTCTCCATTTAGTCGCTTTCATTGTTGTTCATAAGCTCTAAGTTCCATTCAACCCTATTTGTCAATCCTCGGCATTATTTCTGAGCATTTAGCCCTTTTCAGGAAGTCCTAGACTATTCTTATGCTTTGAAGTAGTATCCCTAAATTTGCATCTAATAGTTTCAGAATATCAGAACTTACATTAAGGTCTTTGATTTGAATAGGATGAGAGATAGGAATCAAGTGTCATTTCCAGTGCCACTTGTTGAAGAGGTTGTCTTTTGCTTGGATGTATGTTTCTAGTTTCTTTGTTAAAATAAAAAGTAGTTTCAGTTGTATGGGTTTATTTCTGAGCCCACTATTGTGTTCCATTGGCCTACATGTCTGTTTTAGTGCCAGTACTATGCTGTTTTTGCTACTATGGCTCTGTTATATACTTGGAAGCAGAAATTGTGATCTGTCAATATTGTTCTTCATTCAAGATTGCTATAGCTATTTTGGAATTTTGATGGAGATTGCATTGAATGTGCAGATCACTTTTAGTGTTACAGCTGCTTTCACAGTATTCATGTTGCTAATCCATGAGCCTGGAAGATATTGCTATCTTCTAATGTCCTTCAATTACTTTCTTCAGTCTTTTAAATTTTTCACTGTAAAGATCTTTCATTTCATTAGTTTGGTGGTTTGTTTCTTTTTTTTTTTCCCCTAAAGCTATTCATAGTTTGGATTGGTTTTCTGATTTCTTTGTCAATATATTCATAATTACTACTTAATAAAGCTTCTGATTTTTATAGGTTTACTTTTGTATATTGTTGCTACGTTATAAGTGTTGATTAGTTCTAAGAGTTTGCTGGTGAAAGTTTTAGGTTCTTTCATATATAGGATCATACTGTTTGCAAATAGGGATAACTTGACTTCTTCCTTTATTTTCTTTTCTAAAATATTTTTATTTATTAATTTGCAAGGAGGCGGGGAGAGGGAAAGAATGGGCATGTCACATCCTCTAGGCACTGAAAACAAACTGCAGATGCATGCACCACTTTGTGCATTTGGTTTTACATGGGTACTGAGGACTCAAACCCAGGTTGTTAGGTTTTGCAGGCGAGTGCCATAACTGCTAAGACATTGCGCCAGCCCACCTTCTTTCTTTCTATCTGTACCTCTTTTCTTTCTTTCATTGCCTTATTTCTCTAGAAAAGACTTCAAACATTGTAGGAACTAACATGAGAGAAGGTAGACATTTGTTTAATTCCTAATTTTTAGTAGAAATGCTTAGTTTCCTTCATTTCGTATAGTTCTGGCTACATGGTATAATGTTGCCTATAAGTTTATTGTATATAGACTTAATTATACTGAAACATGCTCCTTCTATTCCTAGTTTTGTAAGGCATGAGGGATGTTGAACTTTGTCAAAGGCATTTGCAAGTATTTTATAGAGACTTTTTGCATCATCTTCATCAGAATGATTGGCCTATAATTCTGTGTGTGTGTGTGTGTGTGTGTGTGTGTGTGTGTGTGTCTTTGTTTAATTTTGTTATGAGCTTGGTAGTGTTACTTCTCTTTTTATTGTATGGAATAGTTTTAGAAACATTACTGTTCTCCTATAAAGTTCTGGTAGAATTCTGTAGCAAATACCTGGACCTGAATTTTCTTTTAGTTGGAAGATTTTTTTAATGAGATTTTTTTTTTTTATTTATTGATTGGTTTGACAGAGAAAGAGAGAGAGAGAATGGGTGCACCAGGGCCTCCAGCCACTGCAAATGAGCTCCAGATGTGTGTCCCCTTGTGTATCTGGCTAACATGGGTCCTGAGGAATCGAACACTGGTCCTTTGGCTTTTCAGACAAATGCCTTAACTGATAAGCCATTCCTTAGTTGGAAGATTTTTAATTATTACCTCAATCTTGTTACTCATTATGGATCTGTTGAAGTTGTTTGTGATCACCTAAACTTTAAGCCCTGGAATATACTTAGCTTCTCTACCTTCCTTTTACTCTTTCCTTCCCTTATCCTAATTCACTGAATTCTGTAGATTAATTCCAACATTCTTCATACCATGTACTTGGAATGCTTGTCCTCATGCTTATGTATCAACAGTGGCTTCCTAATAGTTCACTCTGTCTCACATCTCTTCCCCTTGCCACTGTTCTTGGGCTGATTGTCCTGAAGCACTGTTTCCATCATCCCATTTTACCCTCAAGCCCATGCCCCTTACCCTGAGCCTGCTAATATATGCTTGATCCAACAGTAGACTTAATTTACACATCTCCTTATAAGAAATTCAACTGAACACACAAAACCACTATTGAATTTTCACTATTGCCTTTTTGCATCATGCCTGGCATGATGATTTCAGAACTCAGGCAAAGGGCAAGAAGATGTGAACTCAAGGCTACTTTCAACCTTGTTTCCAAAATAAAAACTGACATCTTACTTTACTTATAAGATCCTAACCATTCATTGAAGCTCAGTCAAATGCAACTTCCTCCATGAAGGCCAATGTGGCCATTCTGGTAAGATTTGCCGGTCCTTTGAAAGCTTGAGTGCCTTGCTTATGCCACTAGTAATGTTCTGAGGTTCTGCCCCAAACTGGTAATCACCAAATTGGAAAATGGATCATTTTTCATATTTTTATATTTCTTAGGATATCTAATAATGTTTTTTCACACATATAGTAGAGCATCAATAAATACTGCTTATATGAATGGAAAGAGGAACTCGGACTTGAAGCAAAGCTCAAGAAAGATACTATATATATCATAAAAATGAACAATTATAAAGCTCAAGTTGGCATTTCACATACCTGGGATGCTATGCCATGTGTTGCAGTATATATTAGTCAACAGTTACTACATCCAATTAATTATTTTCCAAAAGATATATCGTAGGCAGAAGGGAATTTTGTTTTAAAGAGCTTGTCTTAATTAAAGAGTGTTTGCTGGCACTCTAACAGTCAATATTGGAGAGAAAGGGAACAAGCCATTTCCAATTATTTTTCTATTACCTATTATAACTGTGCTTCAAGCAAAAAGAAAAAAAATATGATATCTATTTTGTATGGAATGATAAATTGAATTGTTTGGCTTAGAATGAAGTTGAATACTAAACTTCTCCAAATTTCAATGTAACTGTATTTATGTGGTTAAATACTGTTTAATGTCTGATGTTAAAAATAATGCTGTCTCCTTTTGACTCAGTCCTCCAACTCCATTCCTCAGACACACTAGCTAGTTCAATATAAAACCAGAAAAATCCTTCATAATAACTTAAACTTAGAAAGTATCACATGTCATCTTATATTCTATTACATTTCTCAACTATTTTGTGATTATACACAAACTATTTTATAGCTGTATAGTAATATCTTTGGCTGAGAGCATTATGCAAGCATCAAGCTTATGGTTGATGTGTGAATGTTTGTTCATCCATGGAACCACACAGCCACCAGACATTTCCATACAAGTTGCCTTATGAGGCAATTAATTCTATGTTCAAATAGTGGTCACTGCCAACAAAGTCTTTATGTGAAAACATTCTACCTAATGTCCTAGACTACAGTCCTAAGGATTCCTAATCTTACTGCCCTTTAATGTTTTGAAAACAACTAATACTTCTTCTTGCTCTCTGCTATAAGGGTTTAATTTGAGACCAAAGGCTATAATTATTTCAAAAGCCTTAGACAATTTCTAGTATTGTGTGAGTTTGATAAACCTCACCTAGGAGTTTTGTTGAACATTTGTTGAGAGATGTTGAATCATCTTCCCAATACTGCCTTATAATTCTAATTACCTGTTTCTGCTTACTCTCTTTTGGTAAGTCTGCATGCATATACACAGAGCACACAGAGTATGACCCATGGGGGATGCCTTAAACTGAAGTTTGTAAGTACTGAGCCCTTTATATTCTTCTTTAGCTCTCTATATACAGATCTATAGTGAAGTTTAATATAGTAAGCACAGTAAATGATTAACAATAAGTAATAATAATAACAGGCTGGAGAGATGGCTTAGCAGTTAGGGCGCCTGCCTCCTAAGCCTAAGAACGCTGGTTCCAATCTCCAGGTCCCACCTTTAGCCAGATGCAGTGACACAAGGGTGCAATGCCGCACTTGACCACAAGGGGGTGCACACATCTGGATTTTGTTCACAGCAGCTGAGAGACTGCTGGCGGGCCCATCTCTATCTGTCTTCCTCTCTCTCTCTCTCTCTCTCTCTGTCTCTGTCTCTCTCCAAAAAAATTAATAATAATAATAATAATAATAATAACAGAACAATTATAATCATTGTTGAATATAGTCTCCTAGAATATTGCCCACCCTTCTTCTTGTGATGAGATGAGATGATACAAGCTATGGTCGATATCGGGTAACTAAACAAGCAGATAAGGAGGAATTGCCAGGCTCTGATTTGTTTCTGGCACAGGAAACTACTCGTCCAGCCCTATTAATATTATCGTGGATATGCTACAACCCTGACCTTTTCATGCCTGTCAACTGGTTCATCTCTGATTACTTGCCTATTTTTGCACCTGACCACAACTCACTACCCCTCCTTCGCTGACAGCTTTGGACCTATCTGCTTTCCCAGTATGATAAAAACATGCCAGACAATATGTGTGAGCACTGCCCCTTCTGCCTTCTCAGTAGAACCAAGGCAGTTTTCCTAATTTATAGCTAACGCCAACAACAGACCAAAGAATAATGCCATGGATTACTATTTGAGACAGAAAGATTTGGAAGTCAGTTGGAAAGGTGAATTTTTCTGCTCCTAAGAGTAAAACATTTCAGAAACCAAAGAAAAGGAGGGGTTTATTCAAGAGAGTAAGCAGCTCAGAGTGTGGAGAAAGAAGAGAAAAATCATCTCCGGGTATGGGTGTGACCAGTGGCAGGAAATGAATGGGTCAGACATGGCAGTACAAAGTTCTCATCATGATCATGCAATGCTGCCTAGTTGTAAGGGTCACAGATGACCTCAGACACTACCAGTCATTCATAGTCAGGACCCCAAAAAGTTCATTTATGTGTCTTCGCTTTGTAGTATTTGAAAGTTGTGATTTTGTTTTTACGTAGACGATTTTTGATTAATGCATGTCTCTCTGTACCTCAGAGATCATTCCATAGGACTGGGCACTTTTTGAATCCAAGCACCCACAACAGCATCTGACATGTAGTAGGTAGGTATTCAGTAGATACCCTTAAAATGAATGCACGACAAATGTAAATTACACAAGTATAAATTAGTTGGAGAGAGTGAATTGGGCACATTTTCACTCTTGTTATTGTTGTTGTTGTTGTTGTTGTTTGAGACAGGGTCTCCTGTAGTCCATTATGACCTCACTCTTACTATGTAGTCAAGGAAGACCTTCAACTCTTAATCTTCCTACTGCCTCCACCTCCCAAGTGCTGGGATTATAGATATGTGCTACAATGCCCAGTGCTATTATTTATTCTCAGCTCTTAGAAATAATAGTATACAACTTATGTTAACCATGACTGCGTTTTTCTCAACTAGCTATTGTTGTTAAATTTTATCGTTCTTCACTAAATGATCTATTTAAGACATTGTAAACCAGACAAACCAAACAGACACAAACAAGAAAAACCTTTGAAACAGATAAACCATTTGACCACCTGAAGACTGCCAAGGAAGGATTCCATAAAAGACAGCTACACCACAGGCATCCTGGCAAGAGTGAGAGCACACATGGTGTCTGTGCATGGTTTTCTCCAGGCTTGAATAAGCCAAGCATTACATAATTATAAGCAAGGGTCATCTGATGTGGGCTTTTCCTGACCAGCATCCCTAGGATCTGCTACAAAACTTATTTATTTCTAACTAGTTCATGGATTTTTCTTTTGTCTTTTCTGCAGCCAATTTGGATATTCACAATAATAGAACACAGAAAATGTCATCGTTGACATTGCCCTATTTTTTGAAGTATTTAATCAACTGATTGGATATAAACTATTTCTTTGAATGAGCTTAATTTTAAAAGGAGTGATTTAGTGCATGAGCTCCTTGTGGAAACTAAGTGTACTGCTTTGTACCTTGAAATATCACTAACAAGAGCACTGGATTCCTCTGCTTGTCAAAGTGTTCAGAACTGACCTAGATCTGCTGGGGCTGCACAACTTATAAGAGAAGAAAGAATTTCAAAGCAGCTGTAGGTACCATGAAGACACATCTTTACATAATCTCCTCTGATTGGTTCAGACTCATTTTGTTGTTGTCACTTGGTTTGATTTTTTTTTTAATATGCTTTGTTTTATTTTCCTACCTAGGTTCAAGCTAGAGGAGGAAGTGAACTGAAACATCACTCTTCCCTCCTCCAGTTCTATGCTTCCTACCGCTTTTTCATATTCAATCTACCCACAGCAACATGGTGATTTTGGAAGGAGAAAGCTAAAGCTGAAGTCTCACTGGGCGAGGTAGTACGTGGAATCTCCTGACAGTTTGTTTGCAAGCTCTGCAGGAAAAGGACAGAGCCAAGCTTTAGTCCCTTCTGGTCCTGTGAGGTATCCACTGAAGGTCAGCAGTGATTGAGCTTGATGGCTTGAAATTCAGCTTTTATTCTCTGCCTCTTAGAAATCTCTTTCCATGCTGGGATTTGAAACTATGGAATAAATTTCCATATGCTTCTTTGTTAGTTTACTTGATTTTAAGATGATGAATAAAGACAAGTTCCCTTGAATGAATATTGTAGAATAAAGTAAATATTGAAAATTCCTTATTTTTATAAATTCACAAGCCTGGAAAAATTAATGTAAGAAAACAGCTCCCAAATCCTCCTAGCTTCCATTGAATCTATTTGAAGCACTGCTAAAATACCATCGAACTTAAGCTTTTAGATTTGTCATTTATGTACATAAAGCATAATGGATGTCATTTAAGATATTTATGTCTAAGCCTGAAGGCATAAAGTTTTTTAATATAAATACATGTTTATCCCTACACATTTTAATCTGATAAACTTGTAGCCAATGCTAATATATACTGTTTGCTACCACAATATTTTTGTTAATGCTTCCTATTTCTCATTCAATTTCTTATTTTAAATAAGTACACATCAGTTAATGAAAATACTTTGTGTACAATAATATATAATGTAGAGGTTATATGATGCATATAGATAACAGTATATATCAATGATGTTACACTCATATCTTAACAAACTGCTCCATAATTATAGTAGTGTGGATATGTTTTATATATGTTGATTATTACATACTGCATATATGTGTACATATTGCTATATGCACACATACACAAAATGCCCTGTGTTGTTTCCTTGTTAGTGTAGCGGTAAGTACCTCTGCCTATTACAAAATGTCCCGTAACCATCATAGCATGGATATTGGTTGATTTTTCTCCACAATATCAACAGACCCAATTTCCCTTAAGGGTCCTTCCCCCTCGTCTTAGCTTTCTATCCATGTTGCATTGGTCAGGTTTCATCACTGGGTCCATGGATGAGGCAAATGACTTAAGCATCAGCCAGTCAGAGCCACACAATGTCTTTGAAATACATATGCTATCAGAAGAGCACATGACTAATATAGTCCAATCAAAGAGGCTTTTAAGATGATTGCTGAGATTAAGGATAAAAATTTTCACTATATTCTAATGGTGAAATTCTGCATTCTTGTTTCACAATGTAGAAAAAAAGAGTGAAGCCAAAAGAATGTTTGCTAGTGCTACTTGCAGCAACTTTGAAATCTTCATCTAAACTGTCTGGAATGCAGGTTCATGCATGAACTTCATATGGATTAGAAGCCAATATAGTCACTATTTCTAGTTGAATTTTCAATGATCTACAAGAAAACTAAAACACTGATCATTCAGAAACCATTGTGGACATGTCAGCATATTTCTCCCATCATTTTTTCTAATTTTTATGGATTTATAAATGAGCATTTTTTCATAGTAAAAGTCATAGTATTAAATATAATTCTTTAAACTTAATTTCTGGAGTGAATAACCAAATTATAGTTTTAACTTATAAATTATATCTATATGAAACTGGTTGGAAGCAAACTGAAGAAAATTTGTCAAGATATAAAAATTATTATACTAGAAACTATTAAGAAGAATGCAAAATGAAAAGAAAAACATACTGGGAAATATTTTAAAATTTTTCATTTCAGTAATACATCTTAACTTAAAAAAATGTTCACATTCACATTCACAAAAAAATATGCAAATAAAGGTCACTGAGAAATCAAGCTGGTGCTGAGCAGAAAACCTTCTCCCTGTAGACCAGCCAACTGAAAGCTGCATGCAGCCATATGGGAGACAGAAGTCATCAGCTGTGAAAACAGTGGACACTGGAAAATTCAAATTTGGCCATACAGGCCCAATGACTGAATAGGTGCAATAGTGACATGTCTGCTCTTGGGGTAACCAACTGTTCCATAATTGGACTGAGGCCCTCTCTGTGGGAGGGAATACATGCCTGGTACTGAAAAAACTAAGTAAATGTCTATGGCAGGGGAGGTCATGAGCCTTAGGGGTATAAAGCCTGCTCTTGTCTGGATAAATGTATATATTATTCCCACCAAGCTGCCCTGAAAGCAGTACTCTTTTTTTTTTTTTTTTGGTTTTGCAAGGTAGGGTTTCACTCTGGTCCAGGCTGACCTGGAATTAACTATGTAGTCTCAGGGTGGCCTCGAACTCTCGGCGATCCTCCTACCTCTGCCTCCCGAGTGCTGGGATTAAAGGCGTGCGCCACCACGCCCGGCTCTGAAAGCGGTACTCTTAATGTTCATATTCACATATTAATGCTACTCTCACTTCTAGTTAGAGAAGTTTCTCTTTTCAGGTGGCAATTACCACTGGGATGACCCAAAAGGCAACATAGTGCTGAGAAGAAGGGATGGAGGAGCGTCCAGCACTGAAACATCTCTGTCAAGCCCTCCAAGGCTCAGGGTCCATTGTGGAAGAGGGGGGGGAGGAAGAATGTAAGAGCCAAAGGAATGGTACGACTCCTTACAATGAAACTGTCCAGACAGAAATTGGCCTCAATATCCATGACCTTGCAGTGCCTAGCAATACCTTCACAAGACCCTCATAATAGAAGAAAAAGATGATGACATCAAATTAAAAGAGAGACTAATGGAGAGAGGGAGGGGATATGATGGAGATGGGAGTTCTAAAAGGGAATGGGGGGAGGGGAGGGAAATATGTGTTTTTTGTATGTAAGTATAGAAGTTGTCAATAAAAAAGAAAAAAGAATAAAAAAAGAAAAAAATATGCAAATATGATGGCTTTATTTACAAGCTCCAAAAGGTAGTAACAACTCACAGGCTCTTCAGGCAGTGAATGAAGAAGCCAACCATTGTTAATCCATATAACAGAATATAACACAGCAATAAAAACAGAAGGAAGAATGGTGAAAACAGGGAATAACAGAGCAAAGACTGCTGGATCAATCATCCAGAAAATGAAGAAGAAATGCAGAAAGTATAGTATAAAAGTAGCATGACAAGATGTATAAGTCCTAGCAAGCTAGAAAACTCAGCTATGTGCCGTTTATAAAGAGTACATTTATAATAGCTGAGGAAAATTAAAACTGAACAAGTATGGGTTGTAGAGATGGCTTTGTAATTAAGTGCTTGCCTGTGAGGCCTAAGAACCCTGGCTCGAGGCTCGATTCCCCAGTACCCACATAAACCAAATGCACAAGGGGCACATGCATCTGGAGTTCATTTGCTGTGGCTGGAGGCCCTGATGCACCCATTATCTCTCTCTCTCTCTCTCTCTTTCTCTCTCTCTCTCTGCCTCTTTCTCTCTCAGTCTGTCTCTCTCAAATAAATAATTAACAAATAAAAACATAAACAAATTAAAAACTGAAGAAGTAAAGACAAAGGGCAGATGAGCTGGAAGAAGGAAAACTTACACATGATGACTAGCTCCCTCTGCTTCATTTTTCCACTAGATTTTTTTCCCATTTCATCCCCATTTTACACATATTAGTCTATTTAAAAAATAACCTTTTTTTCTACTTAATTTCAACCAGTTATTGCTTTCCCTGAAGACTCATCAGGGAATGCTGCTGATTCTTCCAAGCTTCCTATATCCCAATTGAGGTTCTTGCATTTTGTGCGTAATGTACTCTCTGTCTTACTCTACCAACTTAGTATGTCCCTGCCTCTCTAAGATTTGGACTACACAACTATTGAAACAAAATTTTTGAGTCCTTATTGGCCTGCATTTCTTATGCTTTGGCATATACCTCAACCCCAGTGCATATCAGACTGAAAGCTTTCAGTTAAGTTGGACAGATGCTGAGGTGAATCCGTGATCCCCATCTCCTAGAGTGAGGTTCAGTGCTGATTGTCAACTGACTTGGATGGAAAGAAGCCTGGTTATTTCTGTGAAAGTCTTTCCAGAGATAATTAACAAGAGGCCAGGAGACCACCTTCAATGTAGCTCAGTGGATAAGAGCATGTGTTGCACAGGCATGAGACTGAGAATGACTGATTCACCCTGAGTTCAATTCCCCAGCACCCATATAAGTAGCTGGTTATGACCACTGACACCTGTAACCACAAGTCTTGCAGCCAGCCTGTCTGACCGAAAAAGGAGTAGCTTCTAGCTCTGTGAGAGACTCCACCGTATAGAAATAAAGTATGACTGAGCAACACTGGATGCTCTCCTCTGGCCTTCACATGTACCCACATGTGATGCACACATTTACACACATACATGTATGTGCCACACACATGTACCACCCCCCCACACACTCACAAAAACGACAAAACACAAATTCCAACATTGCGTTATCAACACCTACAGCTGCATTAATGAGTGTTGGTCAGAAAACTGCACAGGTGTTCATTTATCTGGCGCCTGTGCAGCTTCAGCCTTCTGTGAAGAGATTTCATCTCAACAGCAAACTCTCATTCTGGGTATACAACACCAAATATAGTCTCCCTATTGGCGTTACATTATTTCTTTCTCTTGATCTTTATAGAGCAAGTGTTTTCTTGCAGGAAATATGTTTATTACCCTGATTGACTGATTGACTGAAATATTTTTGAGGGATCTTGGAAAAAATATAAATATGCTATTATGAATTACACTATTTGCATCTTAAGTCCCACTTCTTCTTATATTTAAGATACAAATACAAACTCCATACTCTATAAAGCCCAACCCTTGGTATATTTAAATTTGCTAAAGTCCTTGTTTCTGTGACACTTTCACCTTAAAAATAGTTCTCTGTAAGTTATTCTACAATAAGTTAAACTATAATTATTCTAAAGAAAATACTGAATTTAAAGAAACACAATTTTTGAAGATCTATAAGAAGAAATAGTCATATTTTCAACTTAGTAAATGTTATTTTAGCAAGTTTATTTTTCCCTAGACAGCATTGTTAGATGAATATGGAAAAGAATTTATGTGGAAGGGGCTAGGGTTACTAAAAGATATTATCTTTGTTCTGCACTGGGAGGAATACATTAGAAAATAGAATATTGACCAAAATGGAATTAAAGACTTTTAACCATAATAAATTCATAAGGACACATCTAAAGAAACAATAATTGGTAGTATTTCCTCAGGAAGCACTCAGCTGTGAGTAGGGAAATATACTTCCCCATCTGTCTGACATTTGGCTCATCCTGTTAGCTCTACTTTCCCCATCAGAAACTATATTTATATGTGCCTCCACGATAGTTTCCTAAGTGCTTAATATCCTGAAACAAAGTGGTCCAACATAGAAAGCAATTGTGCTATAAAAATGGCCAGTGAAGGCTAGCGATGTAATTCTATCAGTAGAGTGCTTATCTAGCATTCACCAAGCCCTGGGATTGAGTTCCAGCATGGCTTAAGTCTAGAGTGATGACATAGACCTATAATCCCAGCACCTGGAAGGTGAAGGCAGGAGGATAGCATTCCTCATCTACATAGAGATCATGAAACTGTTCTCGAAGATCCTCTCTCAATCATTAATATGTCAATACTATAATCACCAAAGAAGATATCAATGTTTTCTGCTCCCAAAAATGGATTTATTTAGAAATTCATTCTCATCTAAAGATAGCAAAAATATTGTTGAGATCATTATGTGTGTGTGTGCATGTAAGTATGTATGTATGTATATCACACACAAAGAGACACACACACATGGCATCCAACCAGGACATTCTGCGCATCAGACACACTTTCTACCCAGTGGCTTCATCTCCAGCCCCAGATCTATATTTTACAGCATTGTCATTCATTAGCAGCAGGAGGACTGTTTTCTATGTAAGAAACAGAATCAGCAAGAGGACCTGTTACCTACACCAACAAGGAACTCACTGGTGAATTGATTACATAGCTAAGAACATTTGTAACCCATCAGGGTTTATCTTGCAGTTGGCTGTAATGGTCAGTGATAAGGTTCTCCTTGCTTTGAGCAGCTCACCTGTGAAGTTACAAATATTTAGACCTCCAGCTTCATCTTCTCTCTGCAATATGTCTAAGAACGTTTCAGCAACATGTTAGCAGTCAAATATCTCTCTTTTTTTTCCTCCTACCTTTAGGATTGCAGCTGTAATTAGGTAGCTGCTCCTACTACCCTCATCTACTTTTTTATAGTAATGTTTTACTTGTAATTATCTCAGATGTCCTATTGCTTCCATTAGAGTTCACAGACTTTCTTTGACTGGAGTTTTTGGTTCTTCCTTTGTTTTCTAGCAGATAAAGTTCCCTTATTATATGGAACACCTACAGTAATTGCTGCTGTTTCAAAAGAAAATCTGTAAGTTCTTTTCTGAATGTTTCTAAGGCATGCAGTAGGAGAGAGAGTTCAAAAAATAGAGATATTAATTTTATTTATATTCCAGCATTCTCAGAGGGAAAAAAAGTGGAACGCCTTTCACCCTGGTGTCTCATTAATTCTGACAACCTCCCTGGAGGCAGGGAAGTGACAAGACCATTTTTCTTGTTAGGGTGGAGAAAACACTGAACCCAGAGAGGTTAGGCATCTTGGTGAAGGTGACATGCAGTTATTGGGAGCCTGGAGGGAAACTTTTTTTTAAACTAAAAAAAATACACACAAATGCCATGTTTCTGACTCTTAAGTAGCTCACCTTTTCTCAGTTCTGCTTATGTATCTGTAAGTCTGGGCTATTTTTAATTGTTGCCAGCTGTTAATTTGTGATTTCAGAAAAATGTGAAGCAATTCAGACCCCAGATCATCTCAGATAACTCCACAAAACCTCTAAATGTCCATATTTAGCAGTAAAAACAGTTCTACTTCTAAGCAAACATCCAAGCATGAAGAACAAAAGCTGTGGCATGGCAAGTACTAAGGAGTGGGTTGCTAAGAAGGTATCCCTCCTCCTATTAAAATAGTAAAGGGACTAGATAAAAAGAAGGAGTAGTAGGAGGAGATGGGGGGAACAAAAGAAAGTAATGGGAGGAGATTATGATGAAAATATATTACATGCATGTGTGAACATTGTCAATTAACAGGAAGACATCCCTTCCTCCTGGAGCAAGCATTCAGGAGCTACAAACTTGAGACTGATTCCTTAGCACTTAGGGTTCTGAGTACAAAGGAGGTACTGACAATAAGATGCACTTACACAAAGCTTGGAAGAAAGAAATGAGAAGGAGGTCATGTTTAGTTTCCAGGGCTTTCTGTTGCCAGCAAATGTACTTACTAGATTTAGTGTTTTGCAGCAAAATGCAGTACCCAGACTGGAGAGGAAGTTGGCAGTCGAACTAGGCATGGAGTTGTCCACTTGCTTATTATCCTAGCAGCAGTGGTCTCTTTCTGGTTCCTGTTTCAGGAATATGAATGATGCAACTGGGAAGGGCAGAGACTTAAAAAAGACAGAATAGGAAATGTATTCTGCTTTTATTCACTTTCTAGTAATTAGCAATTTAACTCCCTAGCGTGGTAGGAGTGCTGTCAAATATGAATAAGACTTACTTGGGAAGAGCAAAACTATCATTAAAAGGGACCTAGATTGCAGTGTAAAGCATGTCTCCAGGATCTGATACCCATCCCATCTGGGCAAAAGCCTCATAAATGCTCAGACAGGGCCCTATGAACTCAGGATAGTTTTAGAGCTAATTCTAGACAAACCATTGACTAGGACCTATTATCCTCTTCCAAGAATGAATACACTCACCAGGAATGGTGGCCTGTACCTGTAATCCCAGTACTTGGTAGGCAGAGGCAGGAGGATCAATATAAGTTCTCTGCCAGCCTGGTCTATGTAGTGAGCTTTAGGTCTGCCAGGGCTACAGAATGAGACCCTTTCTCAAAAACAAATCAACAAAGCCTGAATGAATAATCCCACTAGGCATGGGTGTAGATATTCAAAAGTGGCTCCTTGGAGACTTCCTACAGTATACCTGGGTTTGTATATTAAAATGAGAGGTTAGTTGGGAGTGTAATAGATGCTTCTGTGGGTCCACTGCATTTATACCCTATCAAATATAAGGTTGACAAAACATGGCTTTTCCTCATTATCTGCACCCTCACTATTACAGCCATCATCTGTGATCTGCTTCTTTTATTTCTTTAAATATTGTCTACTTCACAGCACTTTATTTCTGTTAATCATGTAAAAAGAATTTTCCCTCTAAAATGACAAGTTAAGTATATTATTTTTACCAAGCTTGTCCTGCCATAGTAAGCTGAGAATATAACTTAAATTTATTTCATTGAAAATGGCCACCACAAAATAGCTCAGAACATCATTAGAAGTATATGTTATAAGATTATCTTAAAGAACAAAGAGGCATAATGCAGCTCTGAGAGGGACTAGAACCCAGAAATGTAAAGCATCCAGGAATTCTAAGAATAGTATGCCTTCTGTGGGCTGCATTTTTGTCTCTGTGCAACCTAGACTCCTGGGATCAGTCTAGCAGAATTTGGCTTCCAACCGTTCTGGGTTTATATAGTCTAGCTCTTATCACATAGAATCTGGATTCTCCTTAGTTCTGCATCCCAAACTCCCAAATAGGAAGCTCAAATTAGTCCTACAGTGATACAGTGTCTGACTACAGTGTAAATCTTCATCAGAGCAGAGATTGCCTGTGTTTTGATTATTTCCTGTATGGTTCATAGAGCAGATGCCGCATTCGTTTTGTCACATGAAAATGATGGCCAGGGAAATGCGTTTAGGTCCAAACATGGTTTCCAGGAATCTGACCTTGTTGATTGAATCTGGGATACAGTTCAGAATGCCTTTGGGAACTTCGCATTCCAAAATGTACCCAGTATATCTCCTCTACAATTTGGCTCCTGGTTCCTTTCCAGTTTCCAATTGCTTTCTTCCTTACTCCCCATAGTCTAGCTCTGTCCCATACCCAAGCCTTTCTAGCTTCCATTTGGCAGGGAATTCACTTTAGCTTTTTACACGGTGGCAGAGTCTCATCTTTTTTTTGTTTGTTTGTTTTGTTTTTGTTTTTGTTTTTGTTTTTGTTTTGTTTTGTTTTGTTTTACGAGGTAGGGTTTCACTCTGGTCCAGGCTGACCTGGAATTAACTATGTAGTCTCAGGGTGGCCTCGAACTCACTAGATTCTCCTACCTCTGCCTCCTGAGTGCTAGGATTAAAGGCGTGAGCAACCACGGCCAGGGAGTCTCATCTTTTAACTGAACCTCACCACCATCTGTTTACTTCCTTCACAGCTGGCACTTAAAAACAAGATACAAAGATCTTCTGTTATGATTTGCTTCTAGGTTTATTGTCTGTCTTGGCTGCTTCATGCATGAGCTTTGGAATCATGGGGCTCTTGTCCATTTGGGTCACTGCTCTAGCTCTACTGGTCAGTAGTGTCCAATGACTGTAGAGCCCCTCATACACTGAGTCCATCTGGAAAGACACCAGGCTATGACTGCTCACTCAGAGTGACCTTGAAGGGACAGTGCTGGTCAGCATGAGTTACTGAATGTATGTCAGAGATTTATGACCTGTGACAAGAATTTTTTTAAGGACAGTAGCTTTCTGTTTCTTCTTTATAAATGACAAAACAATGTGTAGGATACCTAACTCCTCAATGGAATTATTGAGGAATAACTATGTTGCATAAAACCATTTTTGTGATGGAAAGTGGAGAGAGAATATTACTTACTGCACAACCAGTAATAGCATAAGCTGAAATCAATAGTAAAAGCTACACATACGCAACTTTTCCCCAAAGTCAGCCCTAAATCTACCCCTAATTGATGGAACTGTGAGTGGTTTCCATAGAAAAACACATTGTGGTTGCAAACATTTTAAGAGGGCCTTTGAACACACAAAGCTAGGGGATCTCCTGGACTCTCCTAGAGAGATTTGTTCCACAGAAACCGTAAAAAGTGAGGTGTATGGCTGAACATTTACTTTTTCTGTTTCTGTTTTCCCTAATTTCATTTTTGCTCATCTCCACCTCCTACATGAAGTCTCTTTAATAGTCTCCACTTAGAAATATAGTCCTTCATTCATTCTAATCATTTATTAGCTTTATATCATTTATTAGCTATGGCTTTTATCTCTAATAGCATGTGAAATGCAAGGAATTTGAAGTGATGGGAGAGAACTCCAAGACTATCATGATGAGAGGTAAGATTTATGCCCCAGAACTTCAGGAAAGACATGGCAGCAGAGAAAGATCCTTCCTGAAGCTCTTGTTGCTGCGTTGTTTTTCCCCAGTAAGAGAAAGGGTAGGACAGTGGAAAATAGAAAGAGATATGAGAAAAAATAAAAGAGCACAGTTACTAATAATTATTCTATAAATCTAAAAGAGGGGGCTGGAGGGATGGCAGTTAAGGCACTTGCCTGCAAAACCAAAGGAACCCAGGTTCAATTCCTCAGTACTCATGTAAGCCAGATTCACAAGGTGACACATATGTCTGGAATTTGTTTGCAATGGCTGGAGGCCCTGACATACCCATTCTCTCTATATATCTGTGCCTTTCTCTTTCTCTCTCTCTCTCTCTCTCTTTTTCTTTCTCTCTCTCATAAATAAATAAAATTAAATATTTCAAAAAAGAGGAGTATGCACTATGGCTTTGGAAGAAGCCACAACTTTGGAAGAAGCACTAGATAAAAAAGACTCTGTTTGACCTCTATGTTACATAGACATGCCAACTAAGTATTTATTAAATGCCAAGCACTATGTCAAGTGTTTTATAAGGATTTGTGTCTTCATTTAATCCTGTAACAACTCTATGAATAAGTGTGGTTATTATACCCATTTTATAGATTAGGACACTGATCTAAGGAGGCTAAGTAATTTGGGAAACATTTCACATGCAGACTTCCAATGCTTTTTTACTGATTTCTCCTTACATTGAGATTTGCATAAAGGTCAGAATTTCCATATATGAGTCACATAATTCACTAAATATATGGTGTTTCCTATTTATATTACACATATTTACAAAAAGAGAAGGGAAAAGAATGTTGCTGAGTGGCTTGGACAAGACTATCTCATCTCCAGCCATGGAGACATGGATAGGAAGAACTTCTGGATGCATGTACCCTGTTTAGCTCATCTCCTAGGCCGCCTGCTCTCCAGGGACAGGATCTAGAAACTCAGAGAACACAGTTAATGGACAGCTTGAATGATGTTGGTTAGGCAAGTGACTTGCCTCCCTATACCTTAGCTTCTCTATGTGTGAGAGAATATGATTGAACTGATGCAGATATTAAAGTTCTATTCTTTAATCTCTACGTGTCAGAGAATATGGTAGAACTGCTGTGGGAATTAAAGTTCTACCTCTTTAATCCTTGTGCTTTGCTCGCAGAAAATAGCATACACACATACACACACACACACATATCATATATAGTGATGCTTATTTCTGCTATTGATCAAGTCTTCTTTTAATGTTTTATTGACAACCTCCACACATATAGACAATATGCCATGATATAACCCCCCCCTTTCATCCTCCCTTTTCCCCTGCCTTATTTCCCCTCCACGGAATCCCTTCTGCTTTCCAATTAGTCTCTCTTCCATTTTGATGTCATCAGTTTTTCACCTTCTATTATGCAGGTCTTGTAAATAGGTAGCGTCAGCCACTATAAGGTCATGAATGCCACCTTTGCCAGTATTCACAGGAAGACAGTATTGCATATCACTCTTCCCTTCATTCATTCTTGCCTTCTTTATATCAATGATCACTGAGCTTCAACATTTTGATGAGTTTTAAGTCTCCCCAGTGGACAGCATCATCTGAAAAGACAAAAGTGAGAATACCTTTAATATATGGGCATAAAAATATGTCTTTAGAGGGCAGTTTGGTGAGCAGAATATATCCATTTAGCCAGACAACAATAGCAGTTTCTTCCCTAGAGCTTATGACACATGCACGCATAGGCTTTTGATTAGGTTTACAGTACCTGTACAGAAAGATAGATAGATAGATAGATAGATAGATAGATAGATAGATAGATAGATATAGATAATATGGATATATAGATAAAGATACATGCGTACATACATGTGGGTATTATTTAGCTAGCAAAGATGTACGTTTGCATATGGCTTATTCATAACATTTTTTTTAATTAACCCTCCTCCTACCCTCTCCTCTCCTCCCTCCCATCTCCTAATCTCATTGTTGATAAAGTCTTTTTTTTTTTTTTTTTTTTTTTGGTTTTTTTGCGAGGTAGGGTCTCACTCTGGTCTAGGCTGACCTGGAATTAACTATGTAGCCTCAGGGTGGCCTCGAACTCTCGGCAATCCTCCTACCTCTGCCTCCCGAGTGCTGGGATTAAAGACGTGCGCCACCACGCCCGGCTTTGATAAAGTCTTAATAGCTAACTGTCCTTAGGTAAGAATACAGGCCAAACCCATTCTGATAGGTCTTTTACCTCAACCAACAGTTTTTTTGGATTTGGAAAGTGGTAGAAAATAGTAAAAGAAAAACAAAAGAAATGGAGTATTAATTTTAGCAATAATTGAGATTTGAAATATAATAATAGATTTAAAATGCTATTGTTCATAACTTATCATCACAGTTACTAGGGATATATATTTATATATACATATATATGTGTGTGTGTGTATACATATATAGGCACTTTATTTAATCATTCATTTTTTATTGCTACTGCTACAATTCTACTTTATGTAGGATAGAGCTTTTTAGCTCTATAATTTGCACACTGAGGAGTTAATGAAATATTTAGAATATTGTTTTATTATTTAAATTTAATCAACTCTGCAGATTAATTGAAATCATGCAAATAATAAACATTTCATAAGCCAAGGTCTGCATATACCAGTATTATCCCATTCTTTCTACACACCAGAAGCTTCTTGCACTGGGCCTGAGAAATTAGAACATATCTTTTCCTTTCTTAGTCAAATAGGTTAAAAACTCTATGCACATATTCACACATGAAAAATAGGGTACACAAACATTTTTGATAAAATTTGATACAAAATTAAAGTAAAATCTTATGAAAGTATAACTAAGATAAAGGCAAAGTATAAATAGAGCAAGGCTGTGGGTAGGTGGCAAAGGAAGCCCTCCAAGAAAAGGTAGTCAAATTCACACAATCAGATTTTCAAGTATAATTTTAGCATCCATTATGACTAAGGTGTCAGTGATTTAAGTTTTATTCAGAGTCCTCTTCTCTTGGAGTATGGGTGGCAGCCATCTCTCTGTGAATAGGGACAAATCTCAAACTAGCTGATCCAATCATGAAGGTCTGTGACAGTTTGAATGCAGCCTAATGTGTTTGTCATTAAGCTTCATGCTGAATTCTCAGCTGGTGAGAATATGGAGAGGTGGAGCCTTGTTGGAGAAGGTATGTCAACCAGAACTGACCATGACTTTTACCAGCCCACCTTGCCAGTGGTATATAACAAACTCAGACTACGTCCACGCAGATATATGACTAGAAATGAGCCAGCTTCTGCTGGGCCATGCCATTATGAACCTTCCCATTGAGACTCTAAGCCAAAATAAACCCTTTCCTCCCATAAGCTGCTTTTGATTGGGTATTTTTTCCCAGAAACAAAATGTAATTGGTACAGAAAATTAGTACCAAGAAGTGGGGTAGTTGCTAAAAATAAGACTACATGTTTTTTGGCCTTTTGAATGGATTTGCATGGTGAATTAGGAAGGATTTGAAACTTTGGACTAGAGAATCCTTGCAGTGCTGGGAGATGAGCTGGATGGACCATTCTGAAGAAAGTTTGAAAGATGTGAATACAGTGAGATGTGTGGACTGTGGATACTCAGCTTATAAGGTTTTCTTTCAGAGGGGGAGGAGAGGACTTTATTGGAACTGGGTTAGAGGTAGTTGCTGTGATATTCTGGCTATGTTCTGCCTGAGAACTTGAAAAAAGTGGAAGTTAATAGTAATAATGAACTGGTGTGTTTGGTGAATGACTACATACAGCAGAAGGATATGAAAGATATAAAGTTTGGCACAGAAAGAAATGGAAGTTTTGGACCACAGACTACAACCCAGTTCAACTGAAATTACTTGAGAGATTAATACCATGAACATTTTTATATTTAATGTACTTACATAGTAGGATATATTGTAGACACAAATACACTGTATATAAAATATGCAATATATTCATATGCTAGAAGGAATGCTGATTTTCTTTTGAAAGCAGGAGCCCTAAAGAAAAAAAGTCAGTTTTATTCCCCTGTTGATTAACAAATTTGGTAGCCTACCTGGGACTGGTTTTTGAAGTATAACAAAAGCAAGAAAGAGATTATTTGGATTTGCAATGTAGCTTTTTGGAGATGGCCACTGGATGATATGGGGTGGGTTTGAAATCCTACTTTATGTGAATATTGAGGACTCAAACCCAGGCAATAGGTCTTTGTGAGCAAGTGCATTTAACCACTGAGCCATCTCCCCAGCCCCCAGCTTATTTTTCTTAATATATGAAATGACTAAATATATCCAAGTTTTGCCCTTCTTTTCAAATGTTTTGATTTTTAAAAATTTAGAGTAGAGAGATGGCCCAATAGCTAAGGTGTTTGCCTGAAAAGCCAAAAGATCTTGGTTAAACACTCCAGGACCCATGTAAGCCAGATGCACAAGGGGGTGCATGCATCTGAAGTTTGTTTGTTGGCTGGAAGCCCTGGCACACCCATTCTCTCTTTCTCTCCCTCTTTCTATGTCTCTCAAATAAATAAATAAATAAAATATAAAAATTTAGAGTATTAGACAGTTGAGGTGGCACTCATCTTTAATCCCAACACTCAGGAGGCAGAGGTAGGAGGATTGCCATGAGTTCAAGGCGACCCTGAGACTATATAGTGAATTCCAGGTCAGCCTGGGCTGGAGCATGACCCTACCTCAAAAAAACAACAATAAAAAAGAGTATTAAACTGTAACAAACATACTGCATACTAAAAACATTAAATTTAGGTGGCTATGGATTTAAAAAAATACTATTTTTTTCCCTGAAATTATTCTTAGATTACTCCAGGGGACATCAACATCTTCTGAAATATGCCAAGAATCAAATTGAAGGCAACTCTACTTTCGTGGTCTTAGCCCCTAATTTAATTTGTCACATAAAGGTAATTATTCAATATTACACTCATCATAGACAAATATGCAGAGGTAAGGAACAGTACAGGATAATCAGTACATAACTTCTCTGTGGTAAGTCTTTGTGTTTGTTTAAAAATGTTCCCCAGGGGCTGGAGAGATGGCTTAGCAGTTAAGGCGCCTGCCTGTTAAGCCTAAGAACCCTGTTCCCATCTCCAGGTGCCACGTTTAGCCAGATGCAGTGACGCAAGGGTACAATGCTGCACTTGCCCACAAGGGGGCGCACGCATCTGAATTTCGTTCACAGCAGCTGAGAGACTGCTGGCCGG
The DNA here is from genome assembly GCA_036365145.1 of Orientallactaga sibirica. Taxonomy (NCBI): domain Eukaryota; kingdom Metazoa; phylum Chordata; class Mammalia; order Rodentia; family Dipodidae; genus Orientallactaga; species Orientallactaga sibirica. The sequence goes on along the minus strand of JAEOAD010000033.1, from coordinate 13,503,314 downwards.
CCCATTTCTATCTGTCTCCCTCTTCTTCTCTGTCTGTCTCTCTCTCCAAAAAAAAAAAAAAAAAAATAAAAAAAATGTTTCCCAGAAGAAGACAAAGAAAGTGATAGAAAACTAGAAAACATTGAATAAGGCCAGTAAATCACAGCACATCTAGCCATGGGTCTTAAAATTAGTCAACACACCAGAGCTCCTATGACTCTTCTCATGCTTCCTTCTGAGAATATTAATGCATGTGGTCTCACTGTTCTGAATTTTGAGTGACAACTTGAATATCTGAGCACATATTCATTCTTAATTGACAGCAGTGTTTAAGTAATGAAAATAAGACCTGGAATGAGATGTCTTCATCCCTTGGAGAAGTTGAGTGGGTTTTGTGAGAATTGATGTTTCAGTGGCAGTAATGCTCAGTTCTCCGTCCATCTCTTCTCAACAAGACAGAAAATCAATGTTCTGATGCTGTAATTTTCCACCTCAGAGGGTGCGACTTGCGTTTTTATTACTAGGCTGCCAAAAGTCTTAATTCTTAAATGGTGACAAAATGTCTATGTCAAAAGGGCTGTGCTTCACCCTGATTTATAAACGTGCACCTTGTAGACTCTCTGTGGTAATTCCCCCTTCCATTGTAATTCTTCTGAAGTGTGAGCTCATTGTTCCTGAAAGACTACCAGTATTTGTTTGTGCTTCCTGCAGTACTGGGATGAATAAAATAGACAATGTCATGTTCTTTGTAAACTGCCAGGACATATCATAGTCTTCCTCCAGAAGGAAGTGTTGGTCCTTTTCTAAAAGACTTTCATGGGGAAATCACCTTGTAGATTTGTTATTTTGAACTTCATTTTAGCTAGAATTTTCTCAAAGAAATGTCACCAGAAACTGCAAAGCAGAAAATGTGAAAGAGAAATTCAGAGAACTCTACAATCATAAATACAGACTCCTGCACTATAAGATCATTCTTAAATGATATTGACTTTTGAAGTGGTAGACTGCTACCCTCGTCTTCAGTGCAACCATGGAAAGAGCTATGTTTGAGATGTTTACTGTCAGAGGTTCTGGAGAATTTTAATAGTTTTGTCATTTGAGACCCAAAGTATAGACAAGGAGAAATAGAATGAACTGTTTCTACAAGAAGAAATTTTTAGATTTTGTATGATAAAATTGGTTGAATAAAGTACATTTCAGGAGAAGTCCTGATTACATAATGCTAAATTCCTTTTCCAGCTCTTTCTCTCTAAAGTGTTTTACTGATACTTGTTCCAAAATACTCTCTACACAATGAGTATTCATGTCACCCAAGGAGAGATGACTCTGCAGCTTAGGTATGAGGTAATCATTGCCGGTTCCTTCCAAAGCACTAATATCACTCATAAAATCATTTGACTTGATTCAAGGCAGCTTTCAAAGAGTAAATCATTTCTAGTAACCAAAATGTTTAAATGTATTAGAAATTTGGTAAGTCAGTATTTTAAAGTCTTGATGTTTTTCTTTGTAAATCGCTTGCTCAATTCTGATCATGAGAAACTACATGACAAAGAAGAGTATTAAAAATATTTAGCAAGGAGAAAGGACCATGTTTGTTGAAAATATAATTAAGCAATGCTTTTTTTTTTCAGAAAGGAGGGAAAGAGAGAGACAGAGGGAAAAGAGAGAGAGAAAAAAAATGGGCATATCAGGACTTCCAGACACTGCAAATAAACTCCAGATGCATGTGCCACCTTGTTCATCTGGCTTAAATAGGTCCTAGGGAATCAAACTAAGGTCCTTTGGCTCTGCAGGCAAGGACCATAAGTGGTAAGCCATATTTCCAGCCCAAGAAATACTTTTATTTTGGCTCATAGCACTACTTAGTTTTTACCTTTCAATTTTTAAAAAGTATCAAGTTAATTGTTTCATTATATTAATTTTTAAAAATGAGTGTTGATAAGAAGAAAATGACTTTAGTATGCAAAATATGAGTTCTTCTCAAAATTATTCCTGACAAGGTAATAAGAAAAGAAATTTTGAATTAATAAAGTAGAGGTTTTAAAAAAAACAAAGCAGTGAAAACAGTAGGAAAATAAATTTTGACTGTCAATATTTGAAAACTTAAAGTTTCAGAGATGAATAATCTATTCAACAATACTGTTAATGTTAGTACTAGCCATAGATAACATACAGAATCCCCAAGTGTCAAAACACATTGCTTTTCAGGCTAGTGTTCATCTTCCAAGGGCAGTTGCTTCAGTGTGTAATAATACACAACACAGGAAAACAAATGATGAAAACATGCATACACACATGTACACACACACACACACACACACACACACACACACACACAAATTTGCAGTACAAAGGAATGAATCCAGAATGTACAGGAGCATTGTAGTCCTTGAAACAAGATTCCTGCCAGACAATATATTATAAATTTTCATCATTCAACATCTCATAAGCCTCCAGACAATTCATTCTTTCAATACTAAGTATAAATGAAAAAAAAAAAAACCTTTCTATTCTCTAGCCCACTGTTACAAACCATACCAAACACTTGCAAAAGGAATCTGTCTGTTAGGAGCTTCTATTAATACCAAGATAATCACGACTAATGAGGTGATTTCTCAGTGCCATCATAATGAGACCTGCAGTAATTTGGATTTTATGCCTACTATTTCTCAAAATCATGAAAAGTTTTCTTGTTATATATGATACAGAAGGCAGCAAAGTCTTTTCTCCTTCTTTTTAAAAGTAAGGGACAAAGAACTATATCAAAAGAAATTTTAAGGACTGGAGAGATGGCTTTATGACTAAGGCACTTGCCTGCAAAGCCAAAGAGCCCAGGTTCGAGTCCTCAGGATCTATGTAAGCCAGATGCATGAGGTTGAGTGGTGCATGTATCTGGAGTTTGATTTTAGCAGCTAGAGGCTCCCATGTGCCCTTTCTCTCATTCTCTATCTGCCTGCTTATCTCTGTCTTTCAAATAAATTAATTAAATATATATGTTTTGTGTATATACACACAAAAGAAATTTTAAGAATAAACTAGCATGTAGTTTCAACTTGGTTATCTATAGTAACAATATATACGAGTAATTCAGACACTGTTCTCAGTTTGGGTTTAATGATAATTTATTCTAATGAACTTTTAATATTTTTTTCTAAATTCATTCAATTTAAGATTTCTCTGGAAAAGAAGTTAGTGAAAATCTATTCCCTGGAATTGATTTGTTGGAGCGTACTAGAATTATGGCTCCCTTTGAAAGGGCATCCATTGGGAGGGTGGGGGGCTGAAACTGCTGTTACAGGTAGGATGGGACATGTCTTTGCCCAATATATACTTACTCTTATGGCTGATTTGCAGGAGCTAAGGATAGAATTCTTCCCTGTGGGCAGAGTACGGTGCTCTGGGAATGTGATGTTGTACCATGTGCCTGCCAAAGAGCATGACCCAGGATAAGGAGAATGAGGGCCACCCAAGGTCATAAGTGCAGCACCCCTGTCTCTGGGAACAACTCTTCTCTTTCTGCTAAGGCTTTTTTACCTACTTCCCTTTTAAAGGGTATCACACAGAAGAAAATGCCACAGTTGGCAGCTGGTAGCTATAAGTACAGAATTTTTCAACTTTTTGGCTGAAGTTATTTAGGTTACCTCTACAGAGATCTAAAAGAATCCAGAATTTAGTGCTAATGTAGAATTTTGTGGTGTAGATTTTTGTTTTTAAATATGAGTATCCTCGAAATATAGTATAAAGGAGGCAAAATTTTATCACTGCCTGGTAGTTTGAATAGATGGCCCCGAATATATTCAGTGTTTTATTAGTTTGTTATTTGCATCTGCAGCCACCTAGCTGGAGTTCCTGAAGTGTGCTGTGCTGTGGGCTTTTGGCTTGTGGTTTTTCTTTCTCTGTGTTTGGTCCTGTGAAAGCAGGCCAGCTTCTTCTGCCATTATGGAACTTCCCCTGAATCTGTAACCTTCAAAAAATAAATCCCTTCCTCCATAACTGTGCCTGGTCTGGAAGTTCATCTCAGTGAATCTGAAGCTGTCTGCTACATGCTGCCTTCTGAAACTTGTTGGCTGGGGCTGAGAATGAAACTAACATAAAACAGATTAAAAGGAAAGAAACATACATACAGATATACTCAATACAATTTTTATTTAACAAAAAGGAGCCTTCATAAAGAAGTGAAGATCCAAAGAAATGGGTAAGATTGAATCATCATATCCTGAATTATTCAGAGGTAGCAAATTAGGAAAACCTGACAAGATGAAGGTGTTTGAGCCAGAAGGGTAGAGGGTAGAAAAGTAACTAGCATGATACGGTTAGTGTTATAAGGCTTATTTGTGCTCGTTTTTCTCAGCTTCATTTCTCATTCCTCGGTGATAAGAGTGTCACATTCCTCCTAGTAAAGAAAGGGCACCTTCCATATCTTTATCTCCTGCTTTCAGAAAGAAAGGCAAAGTTCAACATGCCTTTGAAGCACCTGTCACTTTTTAGGTGCTATTAACTCAAAATAATCCCAATGCAAAGTAGCATATTTTGGAGTGGATTTTTTTTTTTTTTTGCCTTCTTAGTAAATCCTTATTTTATTTATCTAGATTCCTAAAGGAAAGCAATGCTAGAAGCACATATATACTATGCTTCTTAAAATTATAAAATAAAAACATGTTGCACTTAGATCATTTGAAAATGGCCTGCAGTCTAAGAAATTATTAAAATGCACACAATTCATTTGGAATTTTATAATCATGTCCTTTAAACTCTAGTTGCCATTTGTTTCTTCAAATTAAATTCTACTGAAAAAGAGAGAATATTTCCAAGACATATAGAATTTAGAAATATGTGCATTTATGTCCAATTCAATACATAATGAACTGAAATAAATGTGGAAAATAAGATCAATAATGTCACATATGTGACTAGCAAAGGTAGGATATAATAATGGCACATCTGTGGCATAGCATATATAGGATGGTTATATAATTCCATCTAGATTCTGAAAACGATTCAGGCTTAGAATTAAAATGTGCAACAGGGGATCACAGATTTCCTACAAGTTTTAGCATCTTTATGTAACCATAAACTTCTTTCATGTTCATGCTACATGGAAGGATAGTAGACCTACAAAGATATATTCCCCTGCTGAAAACTGTCCTCAGTGGATATGGTCACATGCATTGCTTCCTTTGGAAACAACCTCACCTTGCTCATTTCATGTAGCTGTATTTCTGTTCTTTAACCCCACTACTCAAACCACACTAGGGTTTTTTTTTTTGTTTGTTTGTTTGTTTTTTTTTTTTTTTTTTTTTTTTTTTTTTTTAGTGTAATCTCAGATAGGAGGACATTCAGTTTATTGGCTGCAGGACACTAACCAAGAATACTACAGAAGAACTTAAAAGACAATCAGAGACTAGTTTATAACAACCCAAACTGACCATTCCAAACAGCTGTCTTTCTGTACTTGTGGGTTCTAGCACACTTTTGCTAGGTCATAAAGTTCCCAGAAACCTTCCACATCTACAAGGAACATCTGACAAGATAGGTTGATTTAAACTTCAGTGGTTGCAGAGTATTGGAATGCTGCAGAGCCAAATTATGTTGGGCTGTTTTAGCTCCTTCAATAGCCATTTGTCACTCTTCTTTGTGGGTGACCTAACATCCCGTGACTATTAGAGTATATAAGCAGACGCCCTCCCAGTGTCCACCAATCCAAAAGATAAGAATGTTAGCAGATAGCATTGGAGGCTCATGAGAGATATTTTCCCACTTTTCTCTAGCCCACCTACCAGATGTTTCTCCCAGTATATTTGAAAAGTATTTTAATTTATGATTTTTTTGTTTGGTTACTATAAAAACTTCATAAAATCATTACCACATTGAAACATGGAATTTGAGTGGACCTAAACCAGTGTTCCTTGGCCATAGTCACTCATATTTGCTTCCAGAATAAACTCTTATTCTCTTTGAGGTGAGAGCTGTTTATTTCTGCTATGAAAATTTATGAAATCATATTGAATATATCACCTTTTAGCATCTTTCATTCAATATCATGTTTGTAGAATAATCTGTTGTTTTGAATACGAGCAGTTTTTCATTGTATTTCATAGTATTTCATTGCTATGCCATATTAATTTGTCCATTCTGCACTTAGACACTTGAATTCTTTCCAGTTTGTGCTATTAGAACTTTATGGCCAGGTGTGGTGGTGCACAACTTTAAACCCAGCACTTTGGAGGCAGAGGGAGGAAAATTGCCCTGAGTTTGAGGCCACCCTGAGACTACATAGTGAAAACCAGGTCAGCCTTGGCTAGAGTAAGACTCTACATCAAAAGAAAAAGAAAAAAAAAAAAGAATGGTATGTATATTCTTTATTTATTTTGGTGTGCCTATGTACTATGTCTGCTTTGTTTAAACAAAGGATTTGTGCATCATCAAATGAGATATATTCACAATGTCTACCAGTTTGTTAAAGGTCTTTACTGACCTATGATTGTACCAACTCATTCTTGCCCATGCTTTAGGTCAGCCAATTCATTTTGATTTTGAGTATGCTGTAGGTGTGTGGTTTTGTCACATCACAGTTCTCACTTCCCATAAGGCTAATCTCATTCTTCCCTATGTGTTTCATTATGAGAGCATTCTCATCTCTTTAGTTCTCCTGCCCACTTTTCTTTTAATTGGGGCTTTTGGCTGTCATAGTTATTCATGTGGAATTCATTATAGATTTTGAGCATAAGTCTTTTGTCAGGTGCAAAGACTATAAATACCATCTGTACTTTTCACTTTCTAATGGTGTCTTGTGTTTAAAAAAAAAAGTTTTAAATTGTATTATGGTTTAATTTAACAAACTTTCCATTATGATGTTGTTCGTGTCCCTTTAAATGAATCATTGCCTATTCCAAATTCATGAATACATTTTCCTACACTTTTCTCTAGAAGATTGTTGCTTTACTATTCATGCACAGATTCATGAATAGAAGCTTGTGTATAGCATGATTCACTTTGTTTCCTATGAGTATTTGATTAGTCATTTCTGAGAAGACACTTTCTTTTTCATTGCTCTGAAATGTCAACATTGTTAAAAACAAGTGACTGTTGCATTTTCACTTGTAATGTTGGTTTACCTGTCTAATTTGCATCAAGCCACACCATACTTTCAAAAGCTTGCTAGATGTAAATCCTCCAGTCTTTTCTCCTTCTTACCTTGGACTTTCCTGGGCCTTTTATTTTCACATAAGTTGTATGGCAGTTAGTCAATTTGCATATGCACAGACTCAAAAAGCACTGCATGTAGAATTTAGAAAGCACTTAATCTGTAAAACAATTTGGGAATGATTATCTTCCTTAATATACTGGCCTTTCCATATCATAAGCATGGTGTATTACCACATTTATTTTGGTGCTTTATACTTTCTCTTTGTAATAGTTTGGTACCATCCTAAGTACATCTTAGATATTTCATTATGTTTACTTCTAAGTGTTTGATTTATTCTGCCATTCTAAATAATATTAGGTTCTTATTTTTAAAATTAGAATTAGGAATTAGAATTAAATTATTGAAAATTTTCATTTGGGGAGGGCTGTGGTAATGGCTCAGTGTTAAAGACACTTCCTTTCAAAGCTTCCTGGCCCAGATTTGATTCTCCAATACCTAACATAAACCAGAACACAAAATGGTACATGTTCATTTGCTGTGTCAAAAACCCTGGCATGTCTATAAACACACATGTATGCACACACACACACACACACACACACACATACACAAATAAATAAAAATTTAATGAATGTGTAATATTTACTTAAATTTTAATACTTATTTATAATATTCATTTGAAATCTTTTTTGTTTTTAGAGAGAGAGAGAGAAACAGAATTGGTGTGCCTGGGCCTCAGCCACTGTAATCGCACTCCAGATGCTTGTGCTACCTAATGGGCATGTGTAACCTTGCACTTGCCTCACCTTTGTGTGAATGGCTTACATGGGATTTGGTGACTCACACCATTGATCCCAGTGCTGAGGAAATGGAAACAGAAGGATGCCTGGGGCTCTCTGGCCAGACAATCTAGCCTCCAGTCCAATGAGAGACTTGTTTTTAGTATTTCCCATGCCATTTGTAACAATTCCTTCAATACCATAGGAGTATAATATGTTACAATGTCAATACCTGGGCTTTGAAATCTGTCAGACTTCAACTTTTGAGTCCAGCTTTTAAATTACTATTTGTTTTGCTTAAAAGCATTAATAAATTTCTTCATCTATAAATTGGCATGTGATTATTTTATTTTTATGCACTTATTGCAGGAGTCATTCACTTATAGGATTTGGATAGAATGCCCCAATCATTTTTTTAAAATTTTCTAATTTTTGTATATATAGTTATGGACATACTCAGTGTGTAAACAGGACATGTTGGTACCATCCTTACCCTTATCCCTGCCCTCCCCTCTAAAGGGACCCTCTTCATTGGGGATACTGGTTATCCCCATGGTGATTGTAGGTCATGCATTGTGGTGGTAGCCATCAGTTATGGGGAAGAGGCAATGTCTCTGTGTGTAATGTCCCAACTTGTAGCTCTAACAATCTTTCCACCCCCTCTTCCACAAATTTCCCTGAGCCATGTATGGTTCTTTTAAGGTCCACTTCAGTGATGGGCTCTTGGGAGCCTCTGTGTCTCTGGATCTCTGGTTTGGTAGGAGTTGAGTGTCCTCTGTGTCTATCTCCTTCACCCTTGTGATGATACCAGCTTCACCAAGAAAGCAGCATTCTTGCTCATGTCCCCAGTTAGTTTATGGTTTCACCTGAGGTCCTGGTGAGGTGCAATAAGTTGATCTATCCTTAGGTTCTGCATCCATCTAGAAAAGAGAAGCAGTGAGTGAAGTTAGCACCAGTTAAATGGATAACCATTTTTGGTTTAAAGAGAATTACTTAAGTGTAGGCCCTCTTGCAGACCAAGATTGTTGTGAGCTTCATATTGGAGAGTGAACTCATATTTGGACATGATTCTGACTTGTTTCCCAGTTCCAGCTATGGGTTACTTTCCCCTGAGCAGATCTTTTATCCAATCGAAGAGCAGTTGGTTACCCACATGGCTTTATGCCACTATTTCACTTGGGTGAGCATCACGTCAGGTTGTTTGCTGCTGAATAGCTTAGACCTTGAGTTGCTTGGGAAAATGTTGGCCATTTTCCCCAAGTAGCTCATGTAACCCCTTCTGGCACTAGATGATCTAACTGTCTGGGGACTGGTTCTCTTCCAGATTCCAGCCAGGTCTCTCTATGTTCTGTACTGAGAGCATATGGTGCCTTTGGCATTAGGGTCTTACCATTAACTTTTGGTGGGTAATCAAGTGTTCTGACAGAAGTCTGTCTTATTTTGGGAAACCTTGTTGGCCTGTCTGATTAACATCTCATTGTAGATGTTAACCACATCCTGGTTCTGGGAGTTACAGACCAGTGCCAAGGGAAAAGAAGGAAGAAAAAACAAGGTAATATAAAAGAGAAATAAGAAAAAAAAGAGAGTAAAAATGGGATAAATTAAGTTTAGGCTTCATCTTACCCTCTCCAGGGCCCTTTGATTCAGGTGTTCCCTCTAAGGTCCTGATGAGGGTTCAAACTTTTAGTCTGCCTTCCAGGATATAGGATTTTATGGTAACATTTCCATTTTTTGTGTGTTTTGTGTCCTCCCCACCCTTGCCCCCCTCCAGCCCCACCCTCCTTATTGTCCAGTCCTTGAGATGCCTAGTAGGTATGTCAGCATCTTGGACTGAACAAGGTTATCTTCTTATATTCATTGTGTGGGGGCTGGGCTTAATGACTTACCTCTTACTAATGTCAGATGTCAATATAATGGTGTATTACTTTCTTGGTGCTATGGTTTTAGTGTGACATGTCCACCATAGGCTCATATATTTGAACACTTGATCTCCAGGTGGAGGCACTTTTGGGGAAGGTGGTGGAACCTTTAGGAGATAGCACCTCAGTAGAAGAAGTACATCACTGTGCCAGCCCTTGAAGTTTAATAGACTGACTCCACTTCCTGTTTTCACTGTCAGCTTCCAGACAGTATATGAATTGTGATTAGCTACCTACCACTCCTGCTACCTTGCCTTCCCTACCATGAGGGACTGTATCCCCTAAAACTGTAAGCTGAGATAACCCCTTCCTTTTGCAAGCTACTTCTTATCGGCTATTGGGTTATACCAGTAAGAAAAATAACTAATGCACTTGGATGTCTTACTGAGTGACCATAATCTCCATCTTCATATCCTCTCTTACTCTCCCAGTGATGCATTGATAGAAGTGGGTACTGTGTTATGAACTACTCTGTAGAAACTCACCAAGGGTAGCCACCAGGCAGTGAGGATTTGGAACCTCTGTCCAAATACTATGACTGACTGACTCTTGAAATAACCCCATTTTTAAAAAGTGGATGTTTTTCAGATGAGATCACAAGCCTGGAGACAATTTTGCTGCTAGTTTTTATGAATCTTTGGGGCAGATGCACACAACAAAGCCTCTCACACCTGCCTGCCCAAGAGAACTTAGGAGATAACAAATCTTTGGTGTTTAAAGCCACTAATTTTGTGATTTTTTTTTTATTATACAGAGTATATCCACCACTGAGTATATCACCTTCCACAGGCATTCCATATTTCTAGCAAGCTGAACATTGAACAATTTTGTAAATCTTGCATAGCACGCAGAATGTAATGGAAATGTTCCATAAAATTAAATAATAGCTCTACCTTCAGGAATGTTGACATGATCCTCCTATATCTCTACTTTAAATACTACTTGAACTAGAAATATCAGAGATAGAATTTTATTAAAGAATTGAGGTACTGTGTCAGCTGTGAATGACCACACTGATCTTACCACTGAACCCATCTTGTTATATTTTAACAAGATAAATCCCCCCAAGGATTAAGCTGTAACTGGGCTGATCTTTGAATTGTACTATAAATTCTCTATGTCACAAATGAATTTAAGAAGCCAAATGTGGCTTGACTCCTCTATAAAGTCTGATTAATAGTTATTATATGGATAGACACTCTTATAGAACCTTTAGTCTTTGGTTCTTATACATCTTAATGCCATAGTTATCTTTCTATCAAACCATTGACTATTTAGATTTAAATTTAATCTCACATATTATGTATAGATTTTGATTTTTTCCCATCATGTCTTCCTCTAAGCACTTTGATCTTGTCATGTTTTTATGTGCATCTTTCCTGTCCAATATTTCTTTTTTTATTTTTGACACTTTCATACATGTATATAATACATTTTGATCTACTATTCCCCAATTAATATCTCTTATTCTCCTTTGCTGCTCACTAAAACTTTTCTTCTTCCCCATTAATCCCAATCTCACTCCAATTCAGGGGGAAAGATTACAGCTAAATTCCAGTAAGATTTCTTTATGTTCTACAACCAAAGCATTTGGTGTCTTCAGCATTGAGGACTTACCATCTAGTTTTGATGGGCAACCAAGAGCAATGGCAATATCCTATATTGTTTTATGACCTCCATAGACTCCTTGCTGGAGTTATCTTATCCTAGCACTACAATTATTGATTAATAACCTTTGCTTCTGGGAGCAGCTTTATCCATTGAAGTAGAGGACCTTTGTTCAAACATTGTTTGTACTTTATATTTTAAATTGGTTTACCAAGTAGGTTTCCATAGGGTTTATTCATCCATCCTTAGTTTCAGTTCATCCTTCCCACCACTCCCATCTCTCACCCCCTTGTCCCATCCCTGCTTAAACTTTTTCCCACCACTATTACTAGTTCTGTTTAGCAATTTTTCTAAGTTTGAAAAAAAGTTGATAAACAATAGCATTTAAAATATGTAATGCAGGGCCTAGAGAGATGGCTTAGTGGTTAAGAGCTTGCCTGTGAAGCCTGAGGACCCTGGTTCGAGGCTTGCTTCCCTAGGACCCAAGTAAGCCAGATGCACAAGTTGGCACATGCATCTGGAGTTTGTTTGCAGTGACTGGAGGCCCTGGTGTGCACATTCTCTCTTTACCTATCTGCATCTTTCTCTATCTGTCTGTCTGTCTCTCTAAAATAAATAAATAAATATGTAATGCATATACAATGTCTTTGAATATTAATATTCATAGTTCTGAAGACTATAAGGGTGATGAATAAAACTGGGAATGGAAAATAAATAAGAAAATAATTGACACAAATATTTATTGCAATGAGTCAGATGCTTATAATATAAGTATCTGCTGTGCCCTCTTCTTGGCACCCAGACCACTGAGTTCTCTGTCAAATGAATTTAGACAAAACACAGAACATAGTCTAGAAGACAAAGTTTAACAGAGAATAATGTAAGGTATTCTCAATGGTTAGAGTGAGTAACGACCATGGGACCATTGTTGAGGAAAGCATATGCACAAAGTGAGCATGGACAAATGCAAAGGAATCATTTGTTCCACTCTTCTTGTTGAGGTAGACTTTATATCAGTTCTTCAAGTTTCTGGAACAGACTGCTCTCTGAGAGGGTTTCCAGTCCAGGCAATCGGCATGTCCACTTGAATTAACTGTGAAGGAAATGGCAATAGTATTTGGGCAATATAGAAGGTAGAAAGATTAAGCAGACATGGACCTGGAGTCTGGTTGCAATCTCTTACCAGCTTAAAGTCAAGAATTCCAGCACAATTAATTTGAATGTTTTTGTATGGAGATAATATTCATTTTACATAGAAATATTTTCAAATAGCAATGTTAAAATAGTAATGAATTACGCATAAGACCTAAGCTATGACCTTATTTGTTTCTCAAATGCAAACTTAAAATGTTCTGTGAATCTCACAAACAAGTCTATGAACATTGGTTCATCGTGAAAACATTTTAAATTCTTATTCAACCCTCTCCATGACCCAAGATTTTACCTTATCAGCTGTAATCCCATCCAATACATAATAAGAACTAACCTATGATACCATGTAAGTTCCTTAGCAAAGACAACTCTATCAACTGAAGAGACTAGAAGATCCAGATATAGGGGCTAGGGAGATTGCTTATTAGTTAAAGCTCTTACTTGGGTTCAGATAAAGCCATATTTTTAAAGTGGTGCATGCCTTAAAATCAAAAACGTCATTTTGAGACTGGTGGTGTAGTTTAATGATAGAGCATTTGCCTAGCATGTGCAAGCCCCGAATTTTGATGTCCAGCATGGCAAAAACAAGTAAGTAAACAAATATAAATTCATGTAGCTATGGCCAGCTGATTTTTGACAAAGATGCCAAAAATACACACTGGATAAAAAACAGCTTCTTCAAAAGCTGTGTTGTGAAAACTGTGTATTATATGTAGAATACTTAGACCCTTATTCTCACCCCATACAAGCATCATTTCCAAATGAATCACGTATCTTTATAGAAACTCTGAAACAGCTTATGGAATAAGGAGGGAAATCACTTTGATTTAGGTATGGGCAAGGAACTTCTGACTTGGGATTCAATTTCTTAGGAAATAAGGCTGACAGTGGCTAATCGGATCTCATTAAATCAAAAAATCTTCTGCATAACAAAGAAATTAAGCAAATGAAGAGACAGCCTACAGTATAGGGGGAAGCCTTTGCCAGCCATATATCTGACAAAAAATTAAGATCTAGAATACATAAGGAACTCAGAAACTAAATAAGTCAAACAACACAATCGGTAAGTTGGCTAATGAAATGAATAGACAGTCCTTAAAAGATGAAATATAAATGTTGAATAAACAGATGAAAATCAGTCTCCATAGTCATTGGAGAAATATAAATAAAAACAATTATAATTCTACCAAATACTAGTCAGAATTACAGTCACTGAGCAAACAAATAACAGTAAGGGATGGTGAGCATGTGGATGAAAGGAAACCCTTATACACTGCTGGTGGGGAAAACTAGTCCAGGCCACTTGTGAAAGCTAAAATGGAAGTTTACCAAAACAAACAAACAAAATAAAAAGGGCTGGAGAGATGGTTATCAGTTAAGGTGTTTGTCTGCAAAGCCTAAGGACCCATGTTCCACACTCCAGGTCACATGTAAGCCAGATGCACAAAGTGATATAAGTGTGCAAGGTTGCACATACACACAAGGAGTTTGATTATACTGGCTGGAGACTCTATCACACCAATTCTCATTCTCTCTCTCTCTCTCTCTCTCATAAAAAGTAAGTAAATAAAACCAGATCTGTACTTCTGGGTATTTCCTCAAAGGAATACAAATCAGCATATCACAGAGATACTTGCATATCAATGGACAGAAAAATAACCCAGCCATAGGCCTGGAGGATCAAAACTTCTTACATAGTCAGTCACTGAACCTCTGTTTTAAAGCTACAGATGTTGACTGGGGTAAATCTTAAAGAGGAACAACTTTTGTACTACGCAATAGATTTTTGGACTTGATTTTTTTAGGATCTGGATATAGTGCATATTTTTCTTTTTTTATTTTATTTTTTAATTTTTAAAAAAAAAATTTTGGAGAGAGACAGACAGAGACAGACAGAGAGGGAGAGGGAGACAGATAGAGAATGGGCGCGCCAGCAGTCTCTCAGCTGCTGTGAACGAAATCCAGATGTGTGTGCCCCCTTGTGGTCAAGTGCGGCATTGCGCCCTTGTGTCACTGCATCTGGCTAAATGTGGGACCTGGAGATTGGAACCGGGTTCTTAGGCTTAGCAGGCAGGCGCCTTAACCTTTAAGCCATCTCTCCAGCCCAAGTACATATTTTTCAAAAAACCATCACTCTCTGCTGATAAAGAGGAAGAAGAGAGAAAAAACAGGGACAACAGAAAAGACCATTTCAAAGGCTATTCAAACTACAATGGTAATACTTTTTTGGCCAGAAATAAAATACATCAAAATTTATTTGCTCTAATTCTCTAGAAACCTTCCTTCTTTACCATCACATGTGGGTTTTTTATTTTTAATTTTTTTTTACCTGTATCATCCTGAGTTTCTGTTGAGCCAGTATAAAAAAACATGGGGGCTAGAAGGGTGGCTTAGTGGTTAAGGCAATTGCTTGTGATGCCTAAGGACCCAGGTTCAACTCCCCAGAACCCATGTAAGCCAGATCCACAAGGTGACGTGTGCAATACAACACCATGCATGCACATAAGGTGGCACACCCATCTGGAGTTGAATTGCAATGGCTAGAGACCCTTGTATGCTAATTCTCTCTCTCTCTTTCTCTCTTTCTCCTTCTCTCTCATGAAAAGGGGGCGATTATGGGAACATGGGAAGAAAAAGAAAACCTTTCCTGGGAGCCTGACTAAAAATTCTCACCAACTTAGAAACAAACAACAACTTAGAAACAGTACAATTTACATTTTCTGCAAAGGCTGGTGAAATAGAGCCAATATTCCTTTCAGAGATATTTTATTTTAAAATGGTAATGTATGGGACCTAAGACCTGACTGTCGTAGAACCTCATTCCTTTTATCAGACATTTCCTGGGAATATCAAACAAGACTATTGATTTTGTTTGCAGTAAAGATATCCTACCTTCCTGCATCCTGGAGATCTTATCAATTATAATCCTGTCATGTTTATCTCAGAAACTATGAGGTGATCTCATTTAGGAGTCTTAGCATCCCTTTCAAGATAATAATGCCAAAACCCACCAAAGTTATATGTATAGGTGTATTATAGGTATTATAAAGACAAGTTAGTATGACTGCCCCTTGGTAAAGTAACCCAATCCCCTTACTTGGGTATGTCTTACTTTCTTATTTCTTTGAGAAGCTTACACCTGTGTTACAGGGTGAGATCTGCTTTCTGAACCCTCATGATTAAAGTTTATATTAAAATATATGTAATAAATCTCCACTCTGCTTATACTGGCTAGGCCTGAAATTCTTTTGTGTTGAAGCCACATGCCTAACATTGCCTGAGTTGAGGTCCCCAAGACATCAAGGGAACTCCTCAGGCTGCTGAGGTGACAGTGTGGAGCTGAGTCTCTGTCCCCTCAACACTGACACAATTTGGCTCCTTATGTTTAAACTTAATAGATTCTTTGTCTCCTCCTACCTTTTATATTTTATTTTATTTTATTTTATTTTATTTTATTTTATTTTATTTTATTTTATTTTATTTTATTTTATTTTATTTTATTTTATTTTATTTTTTGGTTTTTCAAAGTAGGGTCTCACTCTGGTCCAGGCTGACCTGGAATTAACTATATAATCTCAGGGTGGCCTTGAACTCATGGTGATCTTCCTATCTCTGCTTCCCAAGTGCTGGGATTAAAGGCATGCACCAGCATGCCTGGCTCCTCCTACCTTTTTTTTTTTTTTTTTTTTTTTTTGATTTTTCGAGGTAGGGTCTCACTCTAGCTCAGGCTGACCTGGAATTAGTCTCAGGGTGGCCTCGAACTCACGGCAATCCTCCTACCTCTGCCTCCCAAGTGCTGGGATTAAAGGCGTGCGCCACCACGCCCGGCCCTCCTACCTTTTTATACAGCTATGTGACTTCTAAATTTATATGATCTAGGAACATTAATAAGCATTACCATCATTAAGTTGATATCTGTTGAAAACTGATGGAATTATCTTCTTCCTGAACAGCTGTGTTCTATCTATGTCCAATTCCCAATGCTACTAGGACTAGGACTATCATTCACATTTAAAAGAAATATTGTTATATTATTTGAATTCTGCCAAAGTAACAAATTTGTTTCTTGGGCACAGTATCATTCATTTGATTTGCCAAAGAAATTGTAGGAAAATAGTAGACCTATGTCAAAAATCCATTACAAAGTGAAGCCTAGTTAGCCAGAACATCTGTTCCTCTCTTTCCTACAACTTCCATAGACTTCTCTTTCATCATCCGAGTTCAAAAGGACAGACACAGCTATAGCAACCAGGAGGAACTAGGCCAGAGAACTGAGCTGTCTATTTAAGGAACTGCTCCGGGGGAAACTTGTTCAATAGTGATGTAAATCAAGCTAGACCAATGTGGCGGCTGGCAACTAGCCATGGAGGTTAGGTGGAGTTAGGAAAGACATTGGAGATAGGGTGGGCACTTGGTCAGCTTCTCAGGCCTGGGATCTAAGCCAGTAAGCCAGAAATGATTGTAGTCTAGCACCCCAGAAAGCTCAATATATATGCCTTTAAAAAATATATTGAGGATTCACAGTAATGTGATTTTTAAACAAACAAGAAGGAAAGAAGCAGCTAGGTTCAGAGAGATTCTCAGTGAAGAAGAGGCTTGAATGGGTTTTACCGGGCATAGGGAAAAAATGATGAAATCTGACATAGTTTTGAAAAATTCACACTTATTACAGTGGAAAGAAGACTCCAGGAGTGCAGAGCAAACACAGGCAGACCAATGAAAGACTCCCATGGTGAATCAGGCATGAGTTGATGGGGTCCTAATGCCAAGTGATAGCAACAAAGACATTGAGTAGAGACCAGGATATATTCTGATGCATGACTGTGGTGATTTGAATCACATGTCCCCTATAAACTCATGTGTTCTGAATGGTTGGTGCCTTGCTAATAGCAATTTGGGAGATGGAGCCTTGCTGGAAGAGGTGTATTGTTGGAGGCAGACTTAAGAGTGTTAGGTCCTGGTTCTTCTTGCCACAATTCAACTCACTCTACTGCTGCTGTTCTCCACCAGCTATGGCAGAGGTGATGCCCAGCCTCTGCTCATGCCATGGTTTCCCCTGTCATCATAAAGCTTCCCCTTGAGAATATAAGCCAAAGTAACACTTTTCCCCCATAAACTGCTTTTGATTGTGTGTTTTGTTTCAGCAATGCAAAGGTAACTACAACAGAAAAATGACTAAGAAAATGTGCTGATGGAGATTAGATAAAAGAAATAAGGATGACTTCAGAGGTTGGCTTTAAGCAACTGAAAAGGTGAGGTTTTAATTCCCTATTAATAGCATTGAAGATATCTACAGAAAGAACTAATTATAAGGTTTAGGAAGGGAGGATCATATGAAGTTAGAGATGCCTGTTGGACAAATGGGGCTATCAGGTACATAAAGTGGACTTAAACTTGGCAGAGGGATATAGGCCAAAGTTTTAAATTTTGGAATCTTTAGCATTTAGAGTATAATATTGTACTGAGATCATGTGACGAGTAAGTGTAGTTAGAGAACAGGGCTGTTCCCAGGACTGAGCTTTGGGAAGTTTCACCACTAGAGCTGAGTAAAGGAAGAAGAACCCTGCGACACATGGAAAGTAAATGCTTCTGGTGACACATACGAGCAGTTGGACTAAAAGCTGGTTGTAATAAGCAACATGATCACAAGGTCATCTGGGAAGAGAAACTTCAGCTGAACAGAAGGAAGACTTGTGAAATGAGTTCAAAAGAAAGTGAAAATAGAGGGAATAAAAGCAAGTTTTGCATATAGTGGAATAGAAGATGGATGTTAGAAGATATAAACAGGCCAGGGTATTTATTTAGGTAAGCAGTATTATATAATATGTGCATGCTGGTTCCAAGAATCCAAGAAGAGTGAAAACATGGTGATGAGAAAGTGCAGCCATTCTGCAGTTAGTGGAGGTAGGTGTGGTCTGAGTAGCCAGCAGCCTTGTGGGGGAACTGGGCAGTGCCCCTTCAAGTGACCAGCTACACTGGACCATCTGCCTCTCTGAACACTCCCACATCAGCTAGCAGCATCTTACTGCTAGCATTACAGTCAAACTTCTGAGAACGCACTGGTATGCCATCTATCTCTCTCCCCTCTCTGGGACAGTTTGTTGTACTCATTAATATTATTAGAAATGAGTTTTAATTCACCTTTAGTATCATAATAAAACCTTGCTTGCCTCTGAAAAGTGTGTTTTGCCTGATTGCTGTCATGGAAGCATATGAAGAAAAGAAAAATATATGTTCTGAGCATCTTCAGTGGCAGCGGAAAGTCCATTTTTGTTTTCTAAGAGTTGTTCTACTGTAAGTAGGATTAGCTATCATGAACAGGTGTTGATTCCTCACAAATCTACACAGGTTGCTGAAAAGAGACTAATAAATACTGCATGCTGATGTAGGGAAGATGATTCTCTGCAGCTTTTTGCCAATCCCTGGTTTGGTTCATGCCCTGTGACCACTGTTACTCTCAGCTATGTTATCTTCCACAAGTCCCTACTGCCCCAGAAGCCATTCTCAGAATGGCCATGGCTGGGGATATGCCTTTTTAGTGAAGTACATGTCAGCAGTGAAGGAGGCCAGGAAAGCAAGTGTCTCATGTTTCCAGATGCTTTAGTGGGATGCTTGCTCATTTCAGGGTACTTTATTGTCCAAGTTTCCACTTCCTACTATCACCAAATTACATCAGTTAATTTTAGTATGATTGGCATTTTTCCTAGAAAGTACAAATGAGGCATATGCATTGTTGTTCTTTAACTCCCTGTAAAATTTTGAATGTCTTACATTATAGTTTATTGTCCATTTTATTGGAATATGGACAATGGTGTCTTTTATTATAATACTTTCCAGACA
Organism: Orientallactaga sibirica; assembly: GCA_036365145.1. NCBI lineage: Eukaryota > Metazoa > Chordata > Mammalia > Rodentia > Dipodidae > Orientallactaga > Orientallactaga sibirica. The sequence continues at coordinate 13,483,890 of JAEOAD010000033.1, read as the reverse complement.
TGCCACATTGGTGGATTATAGGATCACCTATTGTGTAACCTGTTTGCAGTGATACAAAACCAGTAGATATTTTTGTCATCAAGAAAAATATATATGTGTGTATACTTGTTAGGTGTAATGGCACATGCCTTTAACTGCAGCACTCAGGAAATAGAGGTAGGGGGGTTCCTGTGAGTTCAAGGCCAGCCTGAGACTCCAAAGTGAATTTCATGTCAGCCTTGGCTAGAATAAGACCTTACCTTGAAAAACCAAAAACAAATACATTTTATGCTGCAAATAAAGATACGCTCACCTGGTTGACATGAAAAACTGGAGTCCAACATGTATTGAGAGATTACTCTGAGCATGATGTAGAGTCAAACACGTTTCCTTCATTATTGTAGCAAGCCAGTATATTAAATGTAATGAAAATGATTGAATAAATTTAATCATACAGATAGTATGTGGTGGAGATATAAGGTACACTTACGAGTATTTGTTTGTTTGAGACAGAGTCTAATGTCATGTAGCCCAGGATAGCTTCCTGTCTCACTATGTAGCTGAGGGGTCTGGACTTGAGCACATGATCCTCCTGCCTCTTCCAATTAAGTGTTGGGATCGCTGGCATGTACCACCTAACCCAGATCAAAACTCTGCTTTGGAATTCAGTAAGTAGGAAGTATGTCTAACTTCCTACCCACACTTCTTTTTCTTTCTATGCAGATTTCACTTGCTTCTATTGATACAATCCCAATACCTTAGTACCATTACAGCCAATGTAAGAGCTGGTAAGAAACTCTGACTTTGTCATTTTATTTCAAAAATAACAAGGTCACTATGAAGAGCTGCCTCTAGTGCTAATGGTGACTTCATCTATCTAGACTCTGTGTAAGTATTGATTCCTCTTCATTCCTATTCCTTCTTGGTCTCTGACCACTTTTCCCCCCAGCCTGTGGATAATCTGGCAATTCTAAACTCTTAATATTTTGCATTGTCCTTCTGTTTTCTAGCTTCTGCCTGTAAAGACAGTTGATTTTTCCTATTTACATGTTAGCCAGTTTCCTTACTCCCTGGCCAACCCCAGATCTTGACATCTCACCCTGTACTCTCAAGAATGAAGTCTGTGAAGAATGGCACTAGACTTAAGGAAAAGATTTAAAACTTGATGAATAGTCTGCAAATAAAAATCAAAGTGAATACAAAACTTCCAAGATTATAATTGAGAAGTTTAATAATACCTGAGAATCACTGTAACTTTTCTTTCCATTTTCAGTCCAAACTTTCAAATACAGAGTCACTGCTATTGAGATGTGTCTAGCTGCTGTTTTTGTCCATTTTCCTGCCTGATTTGCTCTAAACAGCAGTGACAGAGTATTCAAACAGCTAAGCCTAAATACACAGGGCCCAGCGGTTGTCTCAGATAAGGCAGTGAAATATAACCACTGCTCTTTCAGAGGTTGCAACCTACACAGTTTAATTCCAATTTCATCAGCATTGCCTCTTCCAAAGCCCCTTAATTTTGTAATGAACATACTACTGCTGTGTATTCCTACAAGACATGCTTATGAAGCACCAAATGAAGTAAAGACTTGAAAACTATCTGCCTGTCTGGATGTGGACCACCAAGACCTTCTGTTTTACTGACTTCAGTCATTTTAGTAAATCATTTGCTTTAGCAGGCCACATAAATTATATCTATATATCTATATCTATATCTGTATCCATATACATATATTAGGAGGTGGGAGAGATGACTCAGTGGATAAGACTATTTCCATGCAAGTGTGAGTACCTGAATTTAGACCCCCAAAGAATCCATGTAAAAGCTAGAAGTTGTGGTGTAAGTGCTCAAATTTTCCTTGTAGAGCTAAACTTTTGCTAATGGAATAACTTGGTGTGATTCCCTGTGCAATGAAGAACATATGAATTATATACCCTCTAGGATTTTGACCTTGGGTCGTTCAATATGGGCCCTGGATATTCCAAACTGCTTCTTTAGGGAAGGAGAATGTTACAAGGGAAAAACATTTGAAGGTATTTTCTGTCACGTATTCTGAAAAAGGCAAACTGTGGTTTTAAAATTGGAAATGCAAAGTAAAGCTTTTCATTTTACTAACTCTGTCAAAATTTCTTGAAACTTCATAACATTGAAGGATATTTGCCTATTTCTTTCTGGTAGTGTGGAATTAGTGTTTGAGAGTTCTTGGCATACTCCTAGGCAAACTTCCCCTGAAATAGTATAATTTTCATAATTTTAATACTAATCAAAATAAATTTAGATGTTGTAGCAGACAGCTTCAGGTTCACTGAGATGAAATTCCAGACCAGGCACAGTTATGGAGGAAGGAATATTTATTGAAGTTTATAGATCCAGGGGAAGTTCCATAATGGCAGAAAAAGCTGGCCTACTTTCATAGGACCAAACCCAGACAGAAAAGCCACAATCCAAAAGCCACAAAGCACAGCACACCTAAGGAACTCCAGCTAGGCACACTTTGCATATCTTTAGATTGAAATCTCAAACCACCACCACACCTTAAGATCCGCCCAATGCACTGCCTCCAGTCAGGTGGCTGCAGATGCAAACTGCAAACTAATAAAACACTGAATATATTGGGGGCCATCTCTTCAAACTACCACAGATGATATCTGAAATAGCTAAGTAATTTTTCTCTTTAAATCATTTTATTCTGCACACACACACACACACACACACACACACACACACACACACACACACACATATAGAGAGAGAGACAGAGAGAGAGAGAGAGAGAGAGGGAGAAAAGAGAGACAGAAAGAGAGAGGGGTTAGTTTAATAAATAATAAACATCACAATAGAAATATCTCACATACTCTCTATTTTTGCTATTGCAATATTTAATCTTCAGTTTTAATTTCTTTCCTGTCTGTTAAAATGAAAATAGAAACAATTAAGACATCACTTTCAAAACTAGTATCATGTAAGTAGAGCACCCAGCACAATGCTTACTCCAGGAAACTCAACAACTGGTAATAATAATAACAGAGCTGATGTGGTCTTTAAATTCACTTATGCTTTATAAACCATCAAATGTCCAATAGTCCTAGGTTTGTGATCCAGTTTATGGATACAATACCCTTTGCGGTATAGATACAAGGTAAGTCAAAATTCTTGGGTCAAAAGGTTGTTTGCAATTGAACATTAGATAAATAAGTAATTACAAAGAAATGCCATTTAGACACCTGTTTTGACTAGTAAAGAAATGACTGTGAGACATGCACTTTTGTAAGGAATCATAGAGCAAGAGACTTTTTGGCTGAGACATTCTGTAGCAGATTTTCTCAGTTAATTAAAAGGCCCTTAGTGGGAAGTCAAGGTCACTGAATAGCTGCTCGTTCTCCAGCCAGACGGACCTGTGATTTCCACGTATTCCTTGCTCTAACACCCCAGGAATGAAATTACCTACTCATCATGACTCTAGCTACAGGTGCAGGCAACATCAGCACTCCTTAACATTACTTGAGAGTGTTCTATGACTTCTCAAACAAATTGTGCTTTTGACACCAGTTCACAGGTAATATCATGAAATGCCCAAGCTTCCCAAGTAACCCAGTATTTTCACCTGCTCTCAGCAGCAAGTCACATCTCCCATACTCTTGGCACCAATACTTATTTCTTGTTATCAGAGAGTGCCTCATTTCTCTAAACTCTTCACGGAATATTTCCTTTAGATTTTTGCTAGTCTTCTATCTGCTTCATGAAAACACTACTTGCGCTCTGGAGCCTTTCAAAAAGAAGATTTAGTATACTATTTTCTCTCCTATACCCTTCTCTTCCCTGTGAAAATTTCTGTCTTTTAAAACATATTGTCATGTCTCATCATTTGTGTTCTCTCTCAGTAACAGCATGTATAGACATCTGCCTTTGTTCTTCCCTCATTTATGCCTTGTGCAACATCATGGTTCTCAGATTCACAACTCAACCACATGATACAACTTACTAACATGTGAGCCTCTAAGTTCTTTTCTTTCTTTCACTCTGTAGCTTTATTCATGTCCCTCTCCAAGACACACTCACATGCCTAAATCTTATCATCACCCTATATAATCTCTGAATTTCAGTTTTAAACATTTTATTCTCTCATTTCTTCTTCCAGTCTACTTATTCTAGTATGTTATTCATTCAGTTCACCAGCTCAGTAAAAACACCAACCCATTGAGCTTTAAGACTTTATTCTGCATAATCCAATCTTCATATATCACCTTATTCAATTTGATTTTATGATTCTACTTTAACTGCTTTCTAGCAAATGTTCTAAACTTCCCCTTGCATTTCCCCATCATTCTTTCCTGGAAAAACCTAAATTCTACTAAATATAATTGACTTTTATTCTGTCACTGCATTCAAGTGGCTAAACATTACTAGAGAATATTTATACATTTATATAATTATGATTTAGTGGAGTCACTCATAAATAGCATCTTGCAAAAAAACAATGACGAGCCGGGCGTGGAGGCGCATGCCTTTAATCCCAGCACTTGGGAGGCAGAGGTAGGAGGATCGCCGAGAGTTTGAGGCCACCCTGAGACTACATAGTTAATTCCAGGTCAGCCTGGACTAGAGTGAGACCCTACCTCGCAAAACCAGAAAAAAAAAAAAAGGCTAATTTTATGCCTTCACCTGTCACTTCTTTTCTTTTAATTTTTTCTTTAGGTTTATTACCTATAATTGCATGTCATAGCTAAGGGTGTATATGCATATATGTATGTATGTGTGTGTCTGCATTTTAAATCAATAAAGGGGCATGTTTACATAAATTCCCTCCAAATAGTAATCCATGAACCATTCAAATAAGTTCTTTCCAGCTCTCTAGCAATTTCAAAAATGTAGTATTTCCTCACCACTAACTGAACCAAGATATTTAGTCACCACAAATTGCTGCAGAACATATTTTTAAAAATATTTTTATTCATTTTAGACAGATTGGAGAATGGATGGGTTCCCTGGGACCTCTTGATACTGCAAATGTACTCCAGGCACATGCACCACTTTGTGCACCTAGCTTTACATGGGTACTGGGGAATCAAACCTGAGCTAGCAGGCTTTGAAATCAAGCAACTTTAACTGCTGAGCCATCTTGTCAGCTCCAGAACATATTTAAGCACATCATATATTTGTTTTCTGTTGTGCTTTGGTTTGTTTTTAACCACATTTGTCATTTAATAATCCATTACTTATGGCAGTCTTTACTAGCTAATTATGGAACATTGTAGTCCAACTAACTTTTAGCTTTCCCTGGTCCCTCACTCAGGATTATAGATTGTGTGTAATATTCTGACTCCTAACAGTCAGTTATAAATGACATTTAATGTCCTGTTCTCTGTTAAATGCACTGCTCTGTTTTTCCAGCTCAATAACAATACATCCTCCTCTGAGATTTTTGTTCTTTCCTAGATCTTGAACAGAAATAAATTCCAAATCTCAAAAGATTTTAAAAGAAAACCTCTGCTTTATCCCCATCTTTATGATGTTTCTGTGTGTTATGTAATTGTACTTGTGGGGCTCCAGAATACATTAAACATCTAATAAATGTCACCTTTATCATAACAACTATTTTTACTTAGTATAATCTCAACCTCTGGCTTAACATTTCCAAATCCTTTTCCAATTAAGAATACTTAATTGGTTGTTTTTGATTCCTTTTGCTTCTGTGCTATATTTTCTCTTCTCTGCAGATATTCTCTTCCAATGTTTTCCTGGCTTCTTTCCAGTGGTATTCTAAAGTTCCCTCTCTGTTGCTCATTCCAGTACTACAATTGCATTGTCTTCTACTTTCCTACGATTGGGAAATTTATCAAAAAGTAATTGGAAACATACCATCCTGCTAGTGTACTTGTTTAGAATTGTTTGATGTTTCTAACAAACATTAAAATGATTTTTAGTTATAACATGTTTAAATCATATAAGGTCCATGGATTCAGTGTGCCTGATTTCTCTTTTCAAAGTTTATGAAATCCCTTGAGAGGTCCATCTAACTAACAGGGATCACCAATGCCAAGTCCTCTAGTGGTAAACATTATGCTGCTCATTCACTAAGACAATATACCTACAAGTAGATGAAAAATTACTGTAACATAAGAAATATTTCCGGCAAAAGATAATTGGGCATTATCCATATCTCCTTACACAATGTTGCTGCATAATTATTAATTATACTAAAAACACTAATGGATAACAATGCCAATTAATTCTTAGAATCCTATGTTTACCTTTATTAGGAACAAGAAAGAATCAAGAAATCATGCTGAATTATCACCTTTCTTATCTTGAGAGTATGTCAAATAGATTAGAAACACAATCCATTGGTTATTTCACAGTATATAACTGATGGGAATTATAAAATATATATATATTTTCATATATATATTAGGTCCAGGAACCAGCTTGTGGGCAGTGGCTAGAATTTGTTCCCTTTCCTCTGTAGTAAAAAGAACCTGCAAGAGCTGTTGACAATCATCCCAAGTGGGCTGATGGGTTATCATTATGGAGTCTAACAAGTCTAGGAGGACTGAGGATTTTCAGAAAACTTTAGGTTCTGTATCTTCCAATTATATAAGTAGCTGGTGGAAAAAGGGATATGAGTCACAAATTGTTGGCTGTCCTGATTGGGGCAGGGGGCAGTTGCCTGTAGAGGCAGGGCAATTGTGGTGGAGTCTGCCTGTCTCACAGTCTGGACCCCTGTATGAGGAGGACTTATTGTGTTTTCTCCTTCTTTCCCTGGACCCAGATCAGCAGCTACCGCTTGTAGTACAGGTTCTGGAGCAGGGGCAGGTACATAGGGAGGTGGGTAGAGGTCCTCCTCAGGAGCAGAAGTGGGCAGGACCACTGGCTTGTAGTCCTTGAGCAGCCCTGACTCCTTAACTGACAAGGTTACTGGGGCTGGTGGCAAAAAGGGGCTCAGCCAAGATTGGGCTCTCCACCAGACATTGCCAGACCATCTTGCTCTTCCTGCAAAAGATGCTTGCTTCCCATATGTGGACCTGCCATCTGCATTCACCACGTGGCACACCAGGGTTGGCTGTTCAAAGGCTTCTTAAACAAGCTTTTTGGCTTGGGCCGTGATCTGGCTTGTCCGTGATGTGGTGATCTGCAGTGGCAGTGTTGTGTTCAAAGGCTGAGTTTGGGTGAGTGTCCGTGAGTGAGTGTGAGTGAGTGAGTGGGAGTGGTGAGTGAGGCAGTGAGTGAGTGGTGTGAGTCAGTGAGTGAGTCAGTCAGTCAGTGAGTGAGTCTGTGGGTCAGTGAGTGAGTGAGTGAGTCAGTGAGTCAGTGAGTCAGTGAGTGAGTGAGTCAGTGAGTGAGTCAGTCAGTCAGTCAGTCAGTCAGTGAGTCAGTCAGTCAGTCAGAAGATTGTTTAAGGGGTCAGAAGATTGTTCAAGGTTCCTGAATAAACGGCTGAAAGAAGAGTCCGAGTGTTGCGTCTTCCTTGCTGGTCGAGGCGGTCGCGACAAATGGTGGCCCCGTCTGGGGAACTCAGAACTTGCAGGGCAGCTAGCTGGTAAGTTCCAGATAAGTGGACAAAAAGGGTAAAGGCAAGTTCTCCGGTAGAGAGACGATAAGGTCCCATAGCAAAATGGGCAATACATCTTCCAGTATTAGGGTTAAAAGGCGCCACAATAAGGTTTCCTTAGAGGAAACGCAGTGAGAAGATTTCTTAAGAATGATAGCCGGCCAATTAATGTATATTTGTTCGTGTGTCTTATTAGTGTATAAAAGTTGGTTAACCTCATGTGGTGTATTTGTGTTGTAGTGTGTCTAGTCATATTACATAGGGCAAACGAGAATGATTCAGAAGCAGTTAAAAAAAAAAAAAATTTAGAGGAAGTGAGAGAAGAGCGCTCGAGTAAAACATCTAAAAGAAAAAGTAAGGTTCCTGAATAAACTGTTGAAAGAAGAGTCCGAAGAGGGACTCAGAACTTTCTGCAGTCAGGGCAGTAGTAAGGTTCTGAATAAACTGTTGAAAGAAAGAGTCCGAGAGGGACTCAGAACTTTCTGCAGTCAGGGCAGTGCACTGGTAAGTTCCCAGGTAAGGTGGGAATCCATGAAAAAGCGGGGATTTTGCTCTTCTCGGTAGAAAAAGAGGGAGCAGGAAAGTTCCCAGGTAAGGTGGGAATCCAGCAAAAAGCGGGGATTTTGCTCTTCTCAGTAGAAAAGGTTGGAAAGTTCCCAGGTAAGGTGGGAATCCGCGACAAAAGCGGGGAATTTTGCTCCTCTCGGTAGATCAAGGTTAAATTTGTAATGGACTGATGTGCTTGGCTAAAGATATCGGACTGAGATTTTAAGATTTTAAGTTGGAAAATCTCAAGCAAGGTAAAAGCAGAGGCACTGAGGTTTTAGGTTACTGAAGCTGCTATTGTCAACACATTAGCAATCTTAAGGAAGGTGGAAGGAAGGTGGCCTGACTTGATTTACATTAAAACAATGGAGAGGATGCCTGAGGAAAGACTGTAAAAAATGCAAATTGATGACTGCTGATGGTGGTTGAGTTTTTGCATTGTTTTAGTTTCTCCTTGCTAATGTTGTTAAAAGACCTTGGATTATACTAGGGCTGCAAATTTATCCAGATTTTTGTCTAGTTTTCTATTACAGAATTGGTCGCTTGAATTTGAAGATACCTTAAGAGAACTGAGACTGGCTGTAGTTAATGTGAATTCTACCTGCATGGACCTCTCCTTTGCCTCTGGATTGTCATCTTGGCTGATCTCCGCTATGAATCATCTGAAGGAATGGGCGGGTTTGGGTGCTCTTTAGCAGGCCTTCTGTTACTGGTCTCTCTGGTTTGCTTGTGGTGTCTGTGTAAAATCAGGGTCACGCAATGACGGGATGCAGCTATGATCATTCAAGCCTTTACTGCCATAGAGGCTGCACAGTCCCCTAAGTCTGGCTGGCTACAACTAAAAGTTAATCTTCTTTCTGCTCAGGTTGCGAGGCTAAGCACTGCACTCTGGGTTAGCCCTAAAAATCCAGAGAAGAGCATGTTTGATTGCATGCGGGTTGATGCCCCAGATCCCACCTCTGAGAAAAAGGCATCAGGGTTGCAAAAATACGCATCATCAGAGATCAGACCTCTACTCTTACCTGTGGCTTGTTTTAAAACAAAAAGGGGGAACTGTAGAGAGCTGCGAGGTGCCGCGCCTTAAAGATGGCGCTGGCTTCCGCCTTCCGCCTTCCGATGGCGAGTGCTCTCCTGGATAAACAAGTCCTTATTTGGCTTGGGCCGTGATCTGAGGCTTGCTTCCGCATATGTGGACCTATCTGCATTCACCACGTGGCACACCAGGGTTGGCTGTTCAAAGGCTTCTTTTGCTTTGGGTGGGCTTGTCCGTGGTGAGTGAGTGGCAGTGAGTGAGTGAGTGAGGGAGTGAGTGAGGCAGTGAGTGAGTGAGGCAGTCAGTGAGTGAGATCAGTCAGTCAGTCAGTGAGTGAGTGAGTGAGTGGGTCAGTGAGTCAGTGGTGAGTGAGTGTCAGTGAGTCAGTGAGTCAGTCAGTCAGTCAGTCAAGGGTCAGAAGATTGTTCAGGTTCCTGAATAAACGGCTGAAAAGAAGAGTCAGAGTCAGCCCTGTCCCATAGTACCTTTCAAGTTTCAGTAGAAAAGGACAAACAAAACACAGACACAAAAACAAATCTCCTGGGAAGCGGAAAAAACACTCAAATACTGCTAACGGCAGCTTATCCCGTGAACAGGCTCCGCCAGACGGGTGAGACCCATCAGTGTCTATTAAAAGCAGAGTCAGACGGGAGCCCTCTGGCTCCACCGATGGGAGCCTTTCAGTTCCCACCGGACAGAAGCCTGGGGCTCCACTAGAAGGGGGTCCAGAGCATCCTTGGAATCCCCTGGCTCTGATATAATATGTGGCTCATCAGCCTTACCTCTGTGGGCCTCCAGATTGTATCTGGACACCATATTTACCAGAGAAACAAGGAACAGAGTAAAACTGAAACACACAACACAGAGGAGAGCCCCAACTCACCATTTGGCACAGAACCAATAGTTCCCCCAGAAAACACTCCACTATTGAGACTGGTGGGTCCCCAGCAATCCCAGATGAGTCCCCAACTGTAAGGGTCTGAGAATTGCTGAAGAAAGACCCCAGAGTCAAATTGTATGTAAAAAGCATAGAGCCTTTATTCTGCAGAATCAGAGCATGGAAGTTTAGGGGGGACACCTGAATCAAACTATCACAATGCTATTTACCCTTATCTTACAAATAAGACATTCTTGCTTCATTATGATTGATTGTACATATAATCCTATGAAAACAAAGGAACATATTCTTCACTCGTTTTATTTCATTAAAGAAAGACCTTAGCAGGGCATGGTGGTGCATGTCTTTAATCCCAACACTTGGGAGGCTGAGGTAAGATTTTCACTGTGAATATGAGGCCACCCAGAGTGAGTTCAAGGTCAGCCTGGGCTATAGTAAGAACCTGCCTCCAAAAAAAAAAAAAAAAAAACACTTTTAAATTCATATAGAACAACTAACTCATCCTATTTTACTATAAAGTCACCAACAATGACCTTTCACTACAAAGGATATATGCTTGCTTTAGTTTTCTTGGCTCTATTTTTCAGCTTAAATGGGATCTAGAAATGTGCAACAATAGTGTAGGAACTTTTTTTAACTCCCATATATGCTTAGTTGAACTAGACCCTAGTACCAAAAGACAGATTAATATGAGAAAAATAAACAAAAAATATAACATACATATTACATGCTTTTTATTTATATATACACTATGCATGCCATATATATTACTTATATATATATATGTTACATGCTTTTTTGTTTATATTTGCAATATATATGCCATATATATGTATTGTATGTATGTATATGACAAATACCCAGGGAATAAGTAGCCATCAGAAATGTTGTTTTGAATTCCAGCTTATACTGCATCTTATTCAAAGATTAGTAATTATTTGGAAGAATGAGATGGCAGAGTAAGAATGTCCTGAGACTCCAGGAGCAGCAGTTTAGGAATAAGCAAATCAATGGCAGCTGATAGTGAGACTGATAATGTCATCTCCAGATATAAGGATTCAGACTCTTATTTTTATAACTTTATGGCCTGCATTTCTGCATATAAAAGGGAAGGGCAGAGAGTCTGCCAACATCTGTGTCTTCTAAGTTTCTTGCAGCACAATAATTCTTCTTTCTTTAGGGCTATATATTTTGGTTTCCTACAGAACCTATATAAGGTTCCACTTAAAATAAAGCAAAAATAAGGTTGTCAGATAAAATATAGGACACAGAAAAAAATCTGTATTTCAGACAAAGAATAATTACTTAGTGCAAATGTGTCCCATAAAATATATTGCAGGCATACTTAAGCTAAATAATAATTTATTATTTATCACAAATTCAATTAAAACTAGGGAAATTATATATTTTTTTTGCTAAAATTGGTAACATCCAGGATGTTACAAGTTATTTTGAGGAGAAATCTACAAACTATATAGTTCAACAATCATACCCTCATTCTTTGAAAAAAAATAAATGGATCTTGAATCCCCTAGAAAAGCACTGGTAACCTACAAAGTCTTTTCTGTATATGTAAAGAAAACACCCAGCACTTCTTTCAAATCTAGAACATTTCTACAGTCCTCGGCATATTTCCCATCCTGACATAAACAGCATTAAATAATTGACTTTTATGAAAGTTCTGTGGCTAATGAGCAATCTGAAATAAAAACATAGGACCATTTTGAATAACAACTATATCCACCAAATTATTTCCAAATTGAAACATTAAAAAAAATATACCCACACCTTGTGTGAGTCACGGGTAATAAGACTGGGAAAAGAGGCACATTTGATCAAAAATTTTTTCTTTAGATATTTGTAACTTTAACCATATTCAGTTTTTTTTCATGCAGACCCATGATAACATGATGGGGTCTCCATTTGACTGTGTGCTTCTTTTAGAAACTAGAAAAGGTGGACTTTCTAGAACAATTCAGCCCTGAGGTTTCAGAGCCTAGCTCACAAAACTGAGACTGCATTTAATCCCTGCACCCCTCTGCTGGATACCCTATTGCTGGGAGTGAGCAATCCACACATCCTTATGGTATAGCCTTGTCATTTCTTATTCCATGCAAAAGAAAAGTTAGATAACAGAAAGACATGCAAACAAAATATCTTTGATGTTCTTCCCTATCTTAATTCATTCTCTTGCTGTTCTTTATTTATCTATGTGTTTGCTTATTTGTTTGTTTGTTTGTTTGTGTGGTGCACGGTCTAACTGTAGCTCAGGCTGGCTGACCTGGAACTCACTATAGCCCAAGAAGGCCTTGAACTCATGGTGATTGTGGTGGTTTGATTCAGGTGTCCCTCATAAACTTAGGTGTTCTGAATGCTGGGTTCTCAGCTGATAGAGATTTGGGAACTAACACCTCCTAGAGGCAGTGTATTGTTGGGGGCGGGCTTATGGGTATTATAGCCAGTTTCCATTTGCCTGTTGTTGTTGTCCACCTTGTGTTGGCCACTGGGTGATGTCCACCCTCTGCTCATGCCATCGTTTTCCCCTGCCATTATGGAGTGTCCCCTCAAGTCTGTAAGTCAATATAAACTTTTTTTTTTCCCATAAAGCTGCTCTTGGTCAGGTGATTTCTGCCAGTAATTTGAACCTGACTGCAACAGTGATCCTCCTACCTCAGCCTCCTGAGTGCTGAGAAAATAGGTAAGAGCCACCACACCAGGCTTCTATTTCTAAATCATAAACTTCTGTAAGACAAGGGTTATTCTTTATTTTCTCTTCCATAAAATAATCTTGAATCCTTACTGAATTTTTTTTTATTTTGCTTAAGGTAGTAAAAGTACCTTCTTGCCACTGGAAATAATAAAATTGTAGTTATGTAAACACTGATTTTAAAGTAATATCATAGGAATCACTGGCAGAGCCCCAATAAGATTCTGTCAAGAACAGGTATTGAGCAGACATTTGAATATATCACAGTGGCTTTCTTTTACTTCTGGGTGGATATATTACAATCCTTTTCAGAATCTGAGTTCTCCCAAAATTTCAGGTTGACAGATCCCAGCTTTCCTATTTTAAGGTCTCTCTGGGGTCCAGAGACTGACAAATATTTTCTTAAGGAACTGAATGAAAGGATGGCCTGCAGTTGCATCCAGAATGAATTTCAGTTCATAACCTTGTTATGGGTGCCTCAAAATGCACAAGGATCCATGTAATTTTATATAAATGCTCTCTCTTTGTAACAATTTGCAAATAAAGAAATGGCGGGTGACACAAAAAGATGAGATCAGAAGCTTTTATTATCAACACAGCTAATGACATGGAAAAACAAAGAGATAGACAAGCAGGAAAATAGAATCATTTTATGCTAACAAGCTCTCTGGGCAGTGGTTTTGTTTTGTTAGTTTTTTCTTTCTGAAGCTTGTGTTGTTGCATGGTGTTTTATTTTGCTCCTAGACTGTAAGGGAAAACTACCTTTTTTATAAACTGCAGCATATTAGGTACTCTCAGAGCCATCTTCATGTACATATTTACTTTTCTCCCAGGTGGAGGAATATGGAGTTGATTGTTTTCTTTTTTTGCCATGTATGAGAGGCAAAATCACCAGAGTACACTGTTCATTAGAAACATCTTTTGTAATTACATTTTTACCTGTATCTATTTCACACAAGTTACAGAGAATGTCTGCGTCACTGTTTACTGTGTGGTTTTCTTTCTTACAGCTATGATCACAGTTTAGATCTAAATAAACAGTTGATCTACAAATTAAAATTTATTGAATCTGAGTTAATAAATTTAGGTAGAGTAAAGTGCTATATCCATTTTCTAGTATTAATATTTAATTTTGTTCTATATCAATAACAACAAAAAAAACCAAACCTAGAGAGTGAATTGTCTAATCTCATTAGTTTGCTTACCAGAGCTGGGTTCTTGGGTCCAAGAAAGGTAGAAATGAGCCTGAACCTGGAAGAATGTGAGCAAGGAATCAGAGGGTATGGTATCAGATCCAGACAGAGGGGATATGCTATTCTGACCAAAAGCAAGCCAACCTGGCAGCTCCCTAAACAAAGAAAAGGGAGAAGTGGATATAAGAAGAATTCCCACCAGAAGTTCCCATCCTGGTCTTTTATGCAACTAAGGAATTCAAACTTGTGGGGAGTATTCATTAATGGCCATTGTCAGGTCCTCCATGCAAAAACAGATTCATGATTGCCAAAAGTGTCAGGGATGTATGGGTGGGTGCTTGAGGTCAGCTGCAGGTGGCTCATTATTCAGGCTAGCTCTTGGGGTAAGGAGGCTGGCCCTGCTCAGATTTACCTATTAGCAGGGTGTGTGTGTGGTGTATAGGTCTTGCATTTTTAACTTTGGGATCTAGTTGTATGCCCAAGCTCCCCATTGATGTCCTTATTCAGATTTTCTATGAAAACACAAACAAGGAAGATTCCTGTAGCTGCCACTTCGCAGAATCATTTTCTCTTCCTTTAGTGCTCCTCAACTCTCTCAGATATTTTAATTTTTTCTATTCTAAGCTGTCATATAGGACAAATATTTTTAGTATCATCTGGTGTTTATCTAACATATTATTCTTGGTAATATCTTATATATTAAAATCAGAGTATTGGCAACTTAGAGATCTGTATCAGTGACAGAAATCTATCTTCTAGTATGACTTTATAAAGGCAAATCGACTTTTAAATAAATCTTGTTAGCTCAACATAACCATTAGTTTTCAGGTTTGTTAAAAGAATCAAAAAAGAATTAATGTAACATGACTAGCAAAGTGTTTGGCATATGGTACATGTTAAAAATAGTCATAATGGAAGGGATATAGATAAGACTACAATTAAACTTCAGGGCTTTATTTCTTAAATTGGCATTTCCAATATGGAAAGTGACTAATGGAATTCATAAAATACTACAGAACTGGGCTGGCAGCTTGGAGGAAGGGGCTCAGGAGGTAAAACAGGAACCAACACAGAGCCCATGGTGATAGTGAACATGCAGAAAGTCATAAATTCTAATGTGCAAATCAACGAGAAGTTCTTAATTCAGAATCTGCAGAATTTGGTACTTGCTCAGAATGAGGAATACAAAAAGAAAAAACAAAAAAGTCGTACATCAGTACAAAAAGCATATTAGAATAAACATAGAACAGGAATGGAGACTTTGAAAACATATGTGCTGGCATCTAAGCAAGAAATAGGAAGTAAGAACCTGCAATTCAAAAGAGCTACTGATACCAAAAACCACGATGTGGGAATGGTCTCTATGAAGACAATTGACAAGGGCTTTTTTGCTATCTATACCAAGTGGTGGGAAAGCCCTAAATGTGAGGGAAAAGGAAAGAAAGAACAAGGCAGAAAAAAAAATAATAATGGAGGACTAATTAACAACATAGGAAAGCCAAGAGAACTGGAAGTGAGGAAGTACATGGAAGACAGTTTCCAAGAAAAGTATTGTGACCTATATGTCTGGTAGTTTGTTGCATAGGCCCCAAATCCCAGAGAGGTTAGAATGTCTTTTTGTATGCTAATAATGTGAATGGCAGCCAAATGAGTTTCCTTCTTGTTTCAGCTTACAGTTGCAGTGGGTAGAGTTCATCACAGTGGGAACAGCATGTCAGGAGAAGCAGCCCATTTCACATCTTGACATCAGCATGGAGGAAGGAGAGGGCATGATGAATTCTGGTGCTCAGCAAGTTTTCACAGCCCATGGGATGGTGCTGCTCACAATTAGGTGGGTTTTTTCCTCTTAATCTAATACAGACAATCACTCACAGATATCACCAGAGATTTGTCTCCATGGGGATTCTAAATCTTGTCAAGTTGGCAACCAGAGATTAACCACCAGAGTAGCTGAGATCCTCCAGATGACTTTGTAATATGTGCGGCTCACCAGAAAAACCAAGGGGGTGGGACTCTTCAGCCTCTGTGGAGGGGAGAGTTTACAAAGATTTAATCAAGCATAAGTGATCATGATTTAACAGAGCATTCTTTCATAATAAAACCTTCATAAAATAATAATAATAATAATAATAATAATAATAATAATAATAATAATAATAATAAATATACAGGGACTGAGGAGATGGCTTAGTGGATAAGGCATATGTCATACAAGTGTGAAGATTGGAGTTCCGATTCCCAACACTCACACAAATGTTGAGAAAGCCTGGTAACCCGTTTGTATTTCTAATGCTTAGGAAGTAGAGATGAGAGAAGTTCTCCCAAGGGCAATATGGTTAACTAGCTGAATTGAGGAGCTCTGGGTACATATGAGAGACCTTGCCTCAGTAAAGAGGATAGAGAGTGATTGAGTAAGATACAACATCAATCTCTGGCCTCTACATGCACACACACACATGCACTTGCATACAAATACACAATCTAGAAATTAAAATATAAAGACCCTTCCAAATATGAATTTCCAAGTTGGTCAACAGATGAATATGCTGGTGTGCCCAAATTTCCTGAAACAGCCACTCCCTGTGATCACAAATTGAATTGAGTTGAATAAGAACAACTCAGTAGTGGTAACTGGTTCTGTAGATTTCTACAGAGTCCCATGAGGACCAGGATTTAAATCACTCATCTGGATTTGGTCATTGGGAGTACTTGCTCATTGGAATGATTTTTGACTGGCAGAGAAAGGAAAAAGAAATAGCAGAGACTTAAATAGAGGATAGCAGATTATACTGACAACATAGTGTGGACCTTTTTCTATGTTTCTCAGGGACACCTGGGTTCTGGCTTTGGTAACTAAATGGAAGAAATGGAATAAACACCAGGAACCAAACACTGGACTCTGGTACTGGGCCAATGAATGGACTGAGCTGGGAACATCGAGGAAATGGAATTGTCTCTAATCATGGGGAATATCTAGTAAGGATTAAGGAATCTGTGACCACCCCCTCCTCTCTACCATTTAGGCTAAATTTGTGCACCATATCCTGGATTAGCCTGAGGGGAAAAAATCAAACTGATTTGAAGAATGAAGATACAGAACCAGTATATTAAAATCTGAAGAAGAGACCTAAAAGGAAGAGAGGAAAGTTGATGCCCAGCCAGACTTCTAGAGCAGGAAATGATGGCTGCAGACATTTTGTGCTCAGAAAACAAATCACTAGTCTTGGGGAGTGTTGGGGGGGGCAGTTATTGACTATCTAATATTGTTTGACACTTATGGTACATGGTGGGTTTTTAGTGAAGATAGAAATTTAGCTTTTTTTTCCCTGAAGATGAATTACTACTACTGTAATCCATTTGTAGCTTCTTGTTAACTTTTCGCTCAAAGACTAGCCTAACCTGACTGGCTAAGTATTGTCAGCAAAAACTGTCTGAAAAACTACAGTATATTTGTATATCTAGTGGTGGCTAGAAAATGGATAAAAATTGGGAGATTAAACTGGGTGTGGTGGTGCACCCCTTTAATCCCAGCACTCGGGAGGCAGAGGTAGGAGGATCGCTGTGAGTTCGAGGCCACCCTGAGACTACATAGTTAATTCCAGGTCATCCTGGGCCAGAGTGAGACCCTACCTTGAAAAAGAAGAAGAAGAAAAAAAAAAATTGGGAGATAATACAGTGGTTAAAAATAGAGACTCTGCTGGTGTGGAGGGGCATGGTGGTGCATGCCTTTAATCCCAGCACTCAGGAGGCAGAGGTAAGAGGATCACCATGAGTTCAAGGTCACCCTGTGAATTCATACATCGTGAATTCCAGGTCAGCCTGCACTAGAGTGAAAAACCCTACCTATGACAAACCAAAAAAAAAAAAAAAAAAAAAAAAAAAAAAAAGAGGCTCTGGACTCAACTGCCTGGGGTTTCATTACATAGTCACTTTCTTAGCACGTGTGCCTGTGTCCTGATATGGGAAAGGAAGGTAATAGGAGACCACTTCAAAGGGTTGTGTGACTTATAAAGTAAGCACTTACATGTTACTGGTTATGATTGTTTTAGATATAGATAACTTGGATTGACCCCAGGTTTCTCATCCATAAAATGAAAGCTGTCATATGCTTATGTGATGACTTGAAACTGTACCATAGAAAGCAGAGCTTTATGACTTCTCATCCCACTTCCCCACTGCCCAAAGAGGAAATCCCAAAGAAGAAACTACAGAGCTTAAAAATGTACACTTTTTCCAGAATACTTTCATACTTAAACATTCATCGCATCCATTGTTGCTATCCTCTAAGTAATATGTATGGAATTGTAAGTATTCAGTGAAGGGAAATCAGAGAATATTGGGAAATTTTACTTATATTCCTACCTGTAGATATAGTCACAGTTCACATTTTGGAAGTGTTACTTTGAAAATGTAATACATCCAGCCAGGCGTAGTGGCGCATGCCTTTAACCCAGCACTTGGGAGCAGAGATAGGAGGATTACGATGAGTTCGAGGTCATCCTGAGACTACATAGTAAATTCCAGGTGAGCCTGGACTAAAATGAACTAGAATGAAACCCTACCTCAAAAAAAAAAAAAGAAAAAGAAAATGTAATACATCCATCCATCCAAACAACCAAATAGATGTAAGTGGGGTTAAAATACATTAGCTTTAATTTTTAATTGACATATTATGAGATTTCCCTATGTAAATACTTTCATATAACATAATTCATGTTAGTTTTTTATTGCTGTGGCAAAATAGTAGAGGAAAACAACTTAAGGGAGGAAAGAGTTTTGTTGGCTCACACATTCAAAAGTCTCAGTCAATGAGAGTGAGAAGGGGAATGGTTGAACACAGAAACTCACCTCAAAGGGACAAGAAAGCAAAGAGAGAGACTGTGTGTGGCATGGACTTTCTTGGCTTTCCTCCGGGATCCCAGAGGTGGTACTGCCCACATTCAGGGCAGGCATTGCCTCTAAGTTAATGTTTTCTATAAATGTCCTCACAGGCACACCCAGACCCAGACCCAGAGGTCTGTTTTACTCATAGATACTTGCAATCTAATAAAGGTGACAATTGAAATTAACCATCACATAACTCCATACAATTATTATGTACATAATTTAATTGTATAATTATGTCAATATTAGTGAGAGAGTAATGTTTCCATTATTAAACTACTCAACTATTTTCAGGTAAGCTGTTATGAAAGCACAACAGACTTGTCATAGCAATGACTATACCATCTTGAAAATCTTCCCAAAGGAAGCCAGAAGTGACATTTGATGTGTGGCTTCAGAAAATCTTTCAAGAAGGCAAAATAATTGAAAATAAGATAAAATTCATGATAGAATCATTTAAAATTAAGGGATGCAGTGAGGTAAATTTTGATGACTGAAATGGTAAGTGAGATATTTTTTTCAGTGACAGATTACTGTATCTAAATAGTCTGTTCTGAATACTTTTTTTTTTTTTTTTTTTTTTTTTTTTTTCAAGGTATGGTCTCACTCTAGCCCAGGCTGACCTGGTGTGGTAGTTTGAATATATGTCCCCCAATATATTCAGTGTTTTACTAGGTATAGTTTGCATCTGCAATCACCTTGCTAGAGGCAATGTCACTGTGGGCCAGTCTTAAGGTGTGGTGATGGTTTGAGATTCCATTGTAAAGATATGCAAATGTGCCTAGCAGGAGTTCCTTGTGCTGTGTGACCTTTTGGCTGTTTTTTTTGCTCTGTGTGCTGTGGTGGCTGGTTGGCTTTTGCTCTCTCTGCCTGGCCTTGTGAGAGCAGGCTTCTGCCGTTATGGAACGTCCCCTGGATCTGTAAGCTTCAATAAATAATATCCCTTCCTCCATAACTGTGCCTGATGTGGAAGTTCATCTCAGCGAACCTGAAGCTGTCTGCAACACCTGGAATTCACTATGTAGTCTCAGGGTGGCCTCGAACTCACAGCAATCCTCCTACCTCTGCCTCCCGAGTGCTGGGATTAAAGGCGTGTGCCACCATGCCCAGCTCTGAATACATTTTTGAACCAAAACATATTGATTTATAATTTTCTGTTCCAGAACAGAATTTGAAAAAGAAAAAAAAAAAACCTAAGTCATTATAACACAGATGTTCTATATGTACAGTTTTATATAATTTATATTGACATGGATATTTCAATTGTTAGTTAATTTATTATTTTAATGTTCTTTTTCAACTATATTGAATATTCATTTATCTTTATTTATAGTAATCTTACCTAAACTCAATTTTGTTTATCTTATTTTTTAAGTTGATCACCACCATACATTGCTAAAATTCATTTTGTAGAATGACTTTGAAGTGCCATATCCTTCCTTCTTAAATCCATGTTTCTACATGATTATTTGCATAATTCTAAGTGCTCCTTGCAAGCCCCATTTTGCTCACTGCACCTTAACCACATTGGACTTTCCTCCATTCCTTGACTTTGTCATTTCTATCTGGAGAATGACTTCCTATATTTTCTCTTTTATTTAGTTAGTTCCTACTCATCCTCTGAATCTAATTTTACCCATTCTTTCCCAGAATAACATCCTCTGACAATTTCACCAAGAAAATGTTATACTTCCTTATAGTTCCTGCATTCTTTCTTATATTACTTAAATTTATTATGGAGAAAAATGACTTAATGCTCATTTGTGCCACATAAACGTAAATCCTGCAAAAGTGTGGATGCCATTTATTTATTTTTGAACATTACATTGAAAGAGCTGAGGAGCAAGAACCTTCTGGTCTAGGGAGCCAGCTAGGGCCTGGTGAAACTAGAAGACAACTCCAGTCTAACCCTAAATCTGAGTGATCAAGACAGCAATAAGGGGCAGCTCTTGGTTCTCTTCCTGCTTGTTCCTCCTTCTAGGAATTTTTGGCAGGCCTGTCCCCGCCCGGACCAATGAGCTCTGAGCTCTGAGCTCTGTTTGGGACTACACTCTTCTTGTTGACCCACCAACCAATCAAGGCCCTCTGTGTACATTTCGACTTAACCAATAAAGCTCATTCCATCTTGATGCCTAACTTCTGTGTGGCCTGAGCACAGACCTGTCCTCAGTACATGAAAGCCCTGGTACATAGGCCATTTTCCCAGGACTGACCTTTCCTTTGCTTTCACTTTCTGCTTTTAATACTTTGCACATGTATATGGATGCTCCAGAGTCTCAAACAAATGAGCCACTTTTTGCATCTGGCTTTATGTGGGCTCTTGGGGAATTGAACCCAGGGTGGTAAGCTTTTCCAGCAAATGACTTTAATCACTGAGCCATCTCTCAGCTCTGCTTTCACTTTCAATAAAACTTTGCTTGCTTGTCCTTCAGCTGTCCTTGCTCATTATTCATTGAATTCTGGGGACCAAGAACTCAGTTCTGAAAACTGGAAACAATATGATTAGAGTGCTTAATATACACATGTATGTGCATACAATTTATAGAAAAGTGCTGCAAAATTAATGACACTATTCCTCCCATATAAGCCCCAGGGTGCTTTGTTTTCTATTGCTGTACTCTTTGGCAGCCCACCCAGATTAATTGCCTTCATCTTCAAAGACACCTTTTCACACTTAAATTAAGAGCACACCTTCCTTGTTAAATCAGGTAATTGTGAAAAGAGGTGTTGCTCACGAATAAGTTATTAGTTCAGGCTCCTGTGGATAATATAGGAGATAGGAAAACATCACATGTAGAAAGGATTTAAAGAAAAATGTGTTTGGCCCTTTTCAGGGATATCGTCAGCACTTCTAGAACCTCTAAGTGCCCATTTCTCCCACTGAATAGAAATCATCATATGTGGAGCATGACAAATATAAACTGGTTCTTTATTCATTTAACCTGAACTATAAGCAGATTTGTTCTGACTGGAGTCGCGTTATTCTACAAAAGATCAGCTAGCTCTCGATTACAACACTGAAAAGAAATGGCACAACATGGAGCAATGCAGTATTGCCACAATCCTTATCACTTACTTCCTCCATTCGTAAGCTATAGTTTCATTCCTAAGCTTTATTATAATGATAATATCTTTTTCCAGGACTTTTGGGTTTTATTGTGTGTGTGCATGCTTGTGAGTGAGTGCTGGTACATGTGTGATGGTCAGAGGACACCCTCGGTGTTTTGGTACTCTCCATCCAACTCTTGAGACAGATCTCCCCCTTCATTTGTGCTCTGTCTGCCTTATTGAAAAAGGGTTCCCTCTTCATGTTCTCTCTTCATGTCACTGAGACAGGTCTCCTCCTTTGTTTGTTCTCTGTTCACCTCAAGAAAAGTCTCCCCCTTCATTTGTACTCTTGTCCACCTCTTTGAGTAGGTCTTCCCCTTCATTTGTACCATCTGACTACCTCTTTGGGACAGGTCTCCTCCTTCAATTGTACTCTCTGCCTCTTTCAGAGAGGTTTCCAGCCTTCATTTGTAAGCTTTCAGGGAATTCTCCTGTCTCCTTGCAAGTCAGGTTAGCTAGCACATCTTTTTACTCAGTTAGTCATTTGCATCCACACCACTGGCCCCCAAGTCAATAAATTCCTTTTCTAACCTTGTCTAGGTTATCCTTTTAGAAACTCAAAGTTAAGCAGACAATAATGAAGACAGACTATAAGATAGGGCAACATGAGATTGAATCCTGAAAGCACTATAATTCACCATAAAGAGGGAAAATAAAAACACCAGACCCAGGAAGGACACTGCAGGAGAGGCAGAAAAGCTGTGGGCTGGGTGAGGAGCTCAAAATACAGAATAGAGTATCAAACATGGAAGCCAGCAGAAAGAGAATTTCAGGTCAAAATGACACAGAGAAATCAATGTACTGTGGGTTGGAAAACATTTATTAAGTTTAGCCACAAAAAAGTCTCAATACAACATTGTGAACATTGTGACCTTTTAATACTATGGAAGACAAAGTTGGGTGATAACACTTTTACTTCATTACAAGTCATTTTTGAGCAGTGGTTATGGCACACGCTATTTGCCAGTGTGGCTGTGGGAGAATGAACTGCAGTCTCAGTCTTCAGTGGTTAGTGGTCTTTGTACAGTCCAGTGCAATGAATGTTCAAACAGTAATAAATAAAAATCATTATAAGGGCACCAAAAAATAATCAAAACCTGTTAACTCATTTTTGTTATTAGTGACTCCACAACATTCCAGAGGTATTTTGAATTATATATCTTAATATAATTCCCTCCTATAATTCCTTTAGTGAGTTTAGTTATTTATGAATGCTCATGGATGGCCAAGTATGTCAACCAATTCATACATTTGAAAGTAACGAAAAAGTGTCATTTTTTCCATGTGTAGATGTTACTTATTTTCTTTTTCATTTTACATGCAGCTAGGTGTAGTAGCCCATGCCTTTAATTCCAGTACTCAGAGGCTAAGGTAGGAGGATTACTGAGAGTTCCAGGTCAGTCTGGGCTACAATGAGACCCTTTCTCAAAAACAAACCAAACCAAATGGACAGAGAAGCAGACAAAAAAAAAATGTAATCATTGAGACCCTTGATATTTTTAGAGGAAAAAATAGGTTTTTGTCCCTGTAAAAGAAAGCCTTTCCCATTATTAGTTTCTTATTTATTTATTTATTTATTTATTTATTTATTTATTTATTTATTTATTTATTTATTTATTTTGGTTTTTCGATGTTCTCATGTGTTATTTATTGTTTTTATGCATGTATAGGAATGTTCATGTGTATGTGTGGGTGCATGTTGTGTGTGTATGGATTGGCCTGGGACTCACCAGCTTCACTGGTCAATGGCAGTGAGCTCCAGAGACCCTCCTGTTTTCACCTTCCCATTGCTGGGATTACAGGTGAATGGTACCATGCCTGGCATTTTAATACAGGTGCTGAGGACTGACCTCAGCTCTTCACTTTACTGACTGGCCTATCTTTACAGCACAGTTTTTTTTTTCTTAAATTAATTTTTATCTTCAGAATCAGTTTGTGCTAATGGATGCTCTGATGAAGATACTTTCTGTTCATGAGTAGTTGGTATCCATGACTGGCCTTAGATCATATCTGTGACTGGCTCTGTGTGGTTAAATTATCACAGAAACGCCTCCACACCTCTAGTGAGGACTGGCTACAATAAAGTCATTTTAAAAGGTTTTACACACAGCTTTTAAGTCTTGTACTTTGGGAATTATGGAGATAACATTGTTTCCTAATCGTTTGTAATTACAAATTGTTATCAGGGAAATCAATAAATGTTAAATCTAACTGAATATACTTATGCATTGGAAATGTGGCCTTTTTGCGTGAGACTACTAAAGTACAGCATTTTCCAACCAGCCAAATGAATATGAGAGGAAGAAGACACTTGGTCCAGCAGTATCCCCTGATCGCTACCAAATTCCTTGGTTGTGGAGTCAAAACTGAGTGCAAGCTCACCTCCTCCCCCACTCCCAATGTCACGACCTGGTTGCACTATCTGTCCCTATCACCTTGGTCCGGTTTGATTAAGATCTGCCTTACCATGTTAAACAAGTTTCATAGTTTTTCCTTAACAGCAGCTTCTCTTTAGTCCTCACTTATCCCTTATCTGCTTATGGGGATGTTCAGTTTATCAGGTTTGATGAAATGACATATACCCTACAACCAAGGAGTAACATCTATAGTTTATAACTTGTGAAATGCTGAAGTAGTGTTAAAAAACAAAACAAAACAGCATCGATTAAAAAAAATCACTCAATGGCTATCATCTTAAGGAGATTCAAACTTCAGAAATAACTGAAAGATTTGTTTAAATAAGAGAAATATTTTTATTAGTTAAAATATAGATGAAAGAACAGAAAAAAGGATGATTGAGCAATCAGTGTGTGTCTATAAAAATCTGCACATCTCTTGTCTAATAACATGTCAAACCAAATGCAGTTGTTTCCTTTATTGTACTGAACAATTATCACAACCATTTACAATTATTCTTTTAAATAATTGAGATAAATACTGTAATTATGTAGATTTCATTGCTTCAGTGTTTAAGAAACAATTTTCTTCTCAGTTGTAAAAATTGATATTATCCTTATTTATTGTTTTAATTTTAGTTTTTCTGTTTTGTTTTTATATTTAGTGAAGAATATTACATTGTTTCATTATAAGGGAGCCATATTGCTCCATATTTAAGATATTTATTAACATCTTTAGCCAAAATCAAGTTATAGTTTTCAATTTGTAGCCCATTGTTAATATTTAAATAATATTTTTTCTTTATTTTTTTTCTGTAAAACTACATTTTACACAAAGTGAATCTTGCTTTTTAATGGCTGTAAATCAAGTAGATACAGGTTTCAATTTTGTTGTAAAAAGTGTTAAGATTTATGAACAAAAAATAAGTGTAAATATGAAGGGATCCAAACTATATAAAAAGCATAGAGAATTTCAATAATGTAGCAAAGGATGTCCCTTGACAGCAACAACCGAATAGCACAGGTCTTTAGATAGGACATAGGTAAGAAAAAGTCCCTACCTATGGATGGCCGGATGTGTTTGGCATTGTTGAAAGTTGTTCTGGAGTCTGTAACAGAATGTTTGGGGTCCAGTAAAGTCCTTTAACCCCAAACCCTAGGTCTGTTTGTAATTTTAATCAAATAATCGACTAAAAAAGACTTAAATTAATTATATGTATTGAGTGAAAGAAAGGCACCCACATGGCTAAAGATATCACCAGGAGGGCCTGGAAAAACCATGGAGAGAAAATCATGTCCAAGGAGCTCCTGCCATGTGAGGAGGCAGAGGGGGTAAAGGAGCCCATGTGGATACTAAGGGCAAGGGGGACCTCTTGGCTGGGCTAGGGCCCAGCAGAGGGAAAAACTCACCCACAGCTGGAAGTTTCCAAGTGGTAAAGAGCCTGCCCTCCCCTTGTAAAGGTGTTTATAACCTTATAGTGTTGTCTTCTGGCTCAGGTGAACCAGAGGGACAGCTGGTTGGTTAGAGCTAGGGGCTGTCTCAGGAAGAGGCTAGCCCTGACACCCAAGTTCCCAGGGCTGAACTTGACCAAACACAATGTTTAAATTCTATGAAAGACTGCCTTAACAGGTCTAGGGAACTAGGCAAGAGATAAGAAGTCAGATCATCTTTGATGTCTAGAAATTGCAGACGTTCTTGCTTTTCTTTTCTTTTCTTTTCTTTTCTTTTCTTTTCTTTTCTTTTCTTTTCTCTTTTCTTTCCTTCCTTCCTTCCTTCCTTCCTTCCTTCCTTCCTTCCTTCCTTCCTTCCTTCCTTCCTTCCTTCCTTCTTTCTTTCTTTCTTTCTTTCTTTCTTTCTTTCTTTCTTTTCTTTTCTTTTTTTAACTTTCTGGGGTCCAGTCACCTAACTGTACCCTCCTTTCAATTCTACTGGAAGGCATGGGGAGATTTAGTAGCAGATAAGAAAAATCAAGCAGCCAAAAAAAAAAAAAAAAAAAAAAAAAAAGACAGTAAAACAGATTAGAGAATAATATTTTCATGGCCAGAAAAAAAAAATCAGACATTGAATAAACGATTTAATATAAAAATAGCTTTTGGTGGAATGACGGAGGAGGGTCTGGGCAATAGTTGCAAAATCTACAACCTAAGTCTCAAAACCCCAAATATTAAATTAGTAGCATCTTGGAAATTTCAGTAAAAGCTGCGTCAGGGGCAGAACAAAGATTTAGGATTATGTGTGACAGTGGGCAAAGTAAATTATTAACAGCAGTTCTAGGAACAAGCAGTAACAACACCTTTGAAGCTTACATTCTGTGTAACTCAGTTACCTTTAATCTTCCAGGTGTGAAATTCTTAGTACATGATGTAATGCTAAGGATGAGCAAATCAGCAATAGGAAGTGGGGGTCCCCATGATGTAGAACAAAAGACAATAATTTGAAAACGACCATTCATGATGCTTTTGTTTTGGGTCTGTTTCTAAATTTGCAATTGAAGCAGTTTGAAGACTAGGGCTGGAAGGCGAACATGAGCTCAGCATGCATCAACAACTTATCTATTTTGTTAATTATTTTGTTCTGCTATTTAAGGAAAACAGTGGCAGCCAAGCTCTTGAATAAAGTACACTCTTGAATGTGAAGGAAGTGGTTTCTCAGATAAGCACTGACCCAGAACACTCATGTGCCCCTACCTCGCCAGACTTTTGCTCCTGCAAGCAAAGTACTCTCGACCTCTGTTTTTTTTTTTTTTTTCTTCTTCTTTCCTTTGCAAAGCGAAACAGGCTGGACGAGTTCACGTGACGCGAGTGACGTCAGCCCCCAGTGGGTCGCGTGACCAACACCCCACCTTCCTACAGCCCCACCCCCACCGCCGGAGTGGGACATCTCGCGAGAACCGTTCTTACTATCAGAACTTACCGAGGATATGGGGGAGTTACTCGGAAGGGATGGGAAGGTGTGGCAGACTGGCGGAGTTTTATTATTTTTTTCTTTCATTATGTTAGGTTTATGGCCAAAGGCCTATTGGGGATGGTCAAAGTCTGGAAAACCACGGGGGAGGAGGGCAGGGAGGTGTCCGTTGAGTCTGAAGTGAAACGTGGTGCCGGAGCCGTGCTCGCCCTTCTCCAGAGTGGGCTGGGATGGGGAGGTGGGACCCCCGTGGGGATGCCGCGCGCCGCTCACATCCGGCCCCGCCGTGTCGCTCCGAACGGCGCCCAGAGGCGGCGGTGACACCCGCGCTCGGCTCCTCCGGACTTATCTGGGTCCCGGGTGTCATAGTCGAGTTGTCCCGCACCTTCCTTGTCCCATCCGGGCGGGCTCCTCGGGGAGACCGTGGGTCAAGTCGTCCTGTCCGCTCGCCCACCCCCCACTCCGAGCCCACCGCAGCCTCCTCCCCGCGCGTCCCCTCCCCTCCCACCTGCCTCCGCCTCCGACGCGGGCGGGAGGCCGAGCGGCGAACGGAGGGCTCGCGTCGCTAGAGGGAGGTGTGGCGCCGGCGGGGAGGGGGCTTCGCGAGGGAGGAGGCGCCAGGCCAGGCCGGCTGCCCAGCTCCGCCCGAGCCCAGCGCGCCGTGGGTCTCCGCGCGGGCTGTCCGAGCCGCCTGCTGTCCCGCAGGGGAGCCGCCGCTGAGTCGGAGCCGCGCGCACGCCTCTGGAGCCCCGGCGCCCCGCGCCCGGTGACTGTTGCAGCTGGGCGCGAGCCCCGGGATCGCGACCCCCGTGCGCTCCGCCTGGCTGCGGAGTGCTGCTTTGCTCACCGCTCGCCATCTCCCGGTGCCCCCGCGGCTCCGTCGCTCTCTCTCGAGCCCACCACGCGCTCCCCACTTCTTGACTACTTCGCCCTCCCGCGTTTGGGGTCAGGGGCTGGGACGAGGCACGGGCGCAGCGTTTGCAGAAGGAGGCGGCGAGGCCCGCAGATCGCGGCAGGGACCAGACCCCGGCTGGTGCCCTCCCTCAGCGCCCCGCCCCTGCGCACAGTGCTTCGCGGGCGAGCTACTTTGGGACGAGGAAAGTGAGGGCGGCCCTGGCCCTGGGTGACAGCGCCGCGGCGCCAGTCCCGGGGAAGCCGCGCGTCCGCTCTGCTCGCCCGCCGTGCGCCCGCCCGCAGCCCGCGCACCGCCCAGACCCACCATGGCCTCGACCACCACCTGCACCAGGTTCACCGATGAGTACCAGCTCTTCGAGGAGCTCGGAAAGTAAGCGCCCTGAGCCTGACACCTCTCGATCCCCGGTCCCAGCAGAGGACGGGTCGCCTGGTCCCCCGACCCACCGCCTCGGGTGTGGGGTGAGGGAGTTCCAGAGATCAGAGAAGGGGGAGGAGCAGTCCTAGTTTGGCTCCCGGGTGGTGGGTGGGTGGGTGGCTGGGGAAGATGTCGTGTTAGTAAGGGGAGGGGACCGAGAAGGGAAGAAGCCCCTACCCGGTCGGTGGCCTGTGCGGGATTCCTAGCCCACCTCCTTGTGCTTCTCCACCCTCTTGCACGGAAGACTCAGGAAATTTACGATCTCTGCAGTTGTAGCTGTCATCCCGAGACGTGTGTGTGTGTGTGTGTGTGTGTGCGCGTTCTCGGAGAGGAAACGAGAGAGAGCCCCTGTAAAATGCACCATATATCACATTTTCTGTAAATAGAGATGGCTCTTGAGTCGCTGGCATGCCTGAGATCTGACCCACGTAGGGATGAGCACCGGCTCCGCAAGACGGTGCCATATTTATTGATGCCGAAAGTTCAACTTGGCTTGCTGTGTGTGTAGAGTCGGCTTCGCATCCAAGGAGTTTGTTCTTCTGTCCAGGAAAAGGGCCAGCCAGCCGAATCCACTCCCTTGTCCCATGTCCGCTCTCATTCTTTGCACTAGATCACTTGCTCACCATCCTTCTTCCTGGGATTTACGTGCATATCGTTTCTGGGAGGATTTATTTATACAGGGAGCGGAAAAGCCCTCTAGAGACCGGGAGAGCGCTTCCCATGGGTAGTCTAGCTTTGTGTAAAAGGACCTCCCTCCTACACTTAAGTGGCAGAGCTACTTGAAAATGTGAAGGAAGGGGGCTGGATACCTACTGAGAATCAATCTCTGTACAGAGACACCTAGGGACCCTGTCATGAAGCTTGATTTATGCACCATCAGACCCAAATATAAACCCAGTTTATCCCCAATTTTTGACTAATACTTAGGGAAAGGATGTGTTTATGTTATAGCTTTATAGAGTTGCATAAAAGGAATTATCTTAAATGAAAATGATGTCCTTATGTATTTTCTCCTGTTAAAAATGGAGAATGTGTTGGAAGAGCAGCTTAATTCAAATCGCTCCCCTCCCCCACAGCCCAAAACAGGGCATAGAGGAATGACCAGAACAGGATTTGTTAAATCACACCAGTGTGCTCTAGATTTATATTTTAATGAAAACAATCGCCATATTTACTTACTTGGAGCCTCATTAATTATTTTCCCTACCAAAATAAATAGCAGATTTCTGCTGCTCCTCCTTAGCTCTACTCTTTGCAGTTCCTCAGAGCATTTGGTGGTGTGAATTATAAAATGTTTTCACGTTTAATGTGCAAACAAGGGTGGTCATAATTGGCATTTCCTTTTATTTTTGTTGGTTGAAAACATGTGCTTCCAGTTAGTTAAAATTTACTTTCATCCCTCAACATTAACAAAGGTCTGGGTTTCCAGTAAGAAACAGTCATCTCCTAGATAGTGCTGTATTCTGATATTTGCCACACCTCTAAAAAAATCATTAAAATGTACATATTTGTCAATTTCTAAAAGAATATTAGTTCTGAGTATACTGATGACCTGCTAATTATTGGTTTCCAGGGGGGCATTCTCAGTGGTGAGAAGATGCATGAAAATTCCTACTGGACAAGAGTATGCTGCCAAAATTATCAACACTAAAAAGCTTTCTGCTAGGGGTGAGTATTTTAACTCACATATATGGTAATTTTGTATTTGTCGTGTTGATTGTTGGTCTCTTGTTAGTAAATATATCATGCAGTTATAATTGAAGTTTCCATAGCTCTCTTGGGTATATACATTTAGAGTAAATTAACACCTTTATTTATTATAATAAATTATTAAAAATCTATTTGTCTTATTCGAGACAATGTGATTACTATGTATTGCAAATAAATGTCAGGAAGTGCACTTTGCTTTTATATGTAGAGTAAAATAACTTTTAGAAAGATCCTAACATGGAAAAATGTCTCACAAGGATCACAATTCTCTTTTGCTCCTGAGAGGAAAATAGGTCATCAGCTCAGTTGAGTGGTATGTTTCAATTGTAGTTACAGTTGAACTTGATTCTTCAAGGTATGCTTAACAGTAGTGGCTCTGGGAGGAAAAATGTATTATTGCTGTAATCTAGGAAGTTCAGCTTGATTTTGATGTTCAAAAGTTAGACCTTTGCTTGATCTTCTATATTAAGCTTCCACCAGATCATATAATTTACACATATGGGTTTAGCCACAGAGATAATTCATGCTTATAATTGTTGACATAAATAAAAATCTTGGAGGAATTTCATTGCATTCTTAGTTATTTTGTTGAAACCATGGAAAAGTACCTAAACTGCAAAGTTAGGCATTCCAGTTATTCTGGACACCTGTCTCAGGTATTTCCCTGGGAATTTATGATTTGGTGAAATTGAACTGAAATCAAAATGAACAAAATACCATGGTGCAAGCCTATCTCAGTGCCCTGGAAGGATATTACTTTAGAATTTTTCTCCCTGAATGTATCTTTTAAGATGTGTATCTTACTAGTGTTTTGGTTTCATTGCTTTTGACTTCTGATGTGATTAATTTTTTTGTACTTACTGCACATTCTACTTTCAACATGTACTTTAGGGTTAGATTGACATTTCAGTTTATTCATTTGAACAAGAGTTTGTTAACAATTTCCTTCATCTGACTTAATGTGATTCTGAGGATGATCTGTATGTGTAAGTAACCACCAACACCATGGAATTACGGCATTTAGTCTGCACTCCTTTGGATGGTGTGAGAAATAATAAAGTGATGACCAAATTTTACCATTTTAGGGGTAGGGGAGCAAGAGAAAGAATGAAAATGTATAGTTGGGTTTTATTAGTGATTATATTATTTCTGGTGCTGTGGTAGGTGTGGGGTAGAGGTCAAGCTATTACACACTTATTCCAATGCTGTTAGGCTGTATTTCCTGTCAAATTAGTCTGTTGTTTCACTTTTGCTAGCATCCTTTAAAATCATCACTTTTTATCATCCCGAGTTCATTATCCCTGTTAAGCAGTGGCTAGTATAGTTTTCTCTGCTCACTTCTCTGTTACTCTCTAGTGTTTCCCCTTTCTGAAAGGTAAGTATTCTCTAGCTCAAAAGCCTCATGGGTTTTCTTCTCCTCTCCTTTCCCTCATTATCCCTCATCTACTCACACTATGTGTCAAAAACAAACAAACAACAAACAAACAAACAAACAAAAAAACTACAAAGGTTTGTTGTCTCTTCTGTATTTAAAGGTTCTAATGATTCCATCCCATTTAGAGAAAGTACCTAACATGTTGACAGCATTACAAGAAACTTTTCTTCATATTTCTCTACTTTTTTTTTCCTTGTGACTTTGAAGAGGTTTCTTATCCTTCTTTATGATACGTTCCCAAAAGAGACCTGGTGAGGAACATCAGCTGTGCAGGAGCCAAATGCTCTGGGCTTGAATTCTGATTTCCATACTTATTAGCCTACAGCAGTTTATCAATTTTTTATCTGAGCCTCAATATTTTCATCTGTAAAGTGGTGTAATACATTCTTCCTTGCATGTGTTTGTGGGATTGGATTAATATAATGTAGAACAGTGCTGCCACATAATATGCCCACAGTGAATACCAGCTACCACTATTATCTAAGAAGGTTGTTGTAATGATCAGGTTGGATTACTTATATGCAACAACTTGAAACTTGTGACTCAAGTGGCCATTCTCATGTGGCTGTGAGAGCCCAGTTTGAATTGTGGCTCAGTTCCTTAGAATGTGAATTTCATTTAGTCACATTGTTTTCTTGGACCTCAGATTCTTTGTCAATAAAATGAGAAAACTTTCTCAGGGAATCATTTGGGGGTATTTTGAGGATTCAGTGAATTTTATGGGAATCATTTCTTAAATTGCAAAGTGTCATGTCAGTTTACCCATTATTACTGTTTATCTGTAAAAATTGCAGTCATTTCCTACAAAATGTTCAGCAACTTTGTATTGTCACACAATTATAACTGTTTGTAGAATAGTCATACGTTGTAATGTAAACATTTGTTTAACGTATACCCACATCAGACAATACATTATTGAAGGAAATAAAAGCTATGTTTTCATTTTTTACATACAACAAAATAATATGGTATTGAGGACATTGCAGGGGCTCAGTGCAGAGTGGCTAGAATCTATTGTGTCATTAAATTACTTGTAAAACGAGTAAGTACCTAATGTTTTCCCAAGAACAAACAAATTTAGAAAATAAAGATATCTGTAAAGTAGTATATTCAGAGAACATGCTTTAATAACACTTTCTTCAGTGAATATGATCTAATAAAAAATGTTTTTACAGAAAAAATGTATTGTCAAAAATTCAAAGGCACATGTAGAATGAAGAACAAAATCTTATGCCTAATTATTTTCATATGCTAGCTTTCGGGAGCTGTGTCTGATGCTTTCATAGAACAATTTTGTGCAGCATTTTGTTTGTATTATTTGAATCTCATGTCTTTGTAAATCTGTGTTAAGCCTTCATTTTAATGACCAGGCAGGGTCTCCAGCTCAACTAATACAGTTTTTTTGCCGGGAGTCTAACCTAGGGCTGCATGCATGCTAGGCAAGTACACTGCCACTGAGCTATATTTCCATCTCTCAACTAAAGTTCTTTAGATGTAATATTAAACTGTAAAAGAAAAAGGTCTTCTGTCAATAAATCCAAGCCAATGGGGAAATTGCCAAAAATTTGGCTACATTCCTGCACAAATTTGCACATCCTGTGCTACTGTCATTGAGGCATTTTTCTGTGCCTAGGTTTTAATAGATTTCCAGCAGTCAGGTTCTGTTGCATTTCCTCTCAGTTATTACTCATTTGCTCCATACTTGGGAGACTCAGGTGTATTGAAGAATTTCTTTGTCACTAGCACAGGCACACACAGGACATTCATTATTAGTATTACTGAAAATGTTAAATATAGTTACCATACAGTACTTGTTCTCTTGTTAAAACAGTTTATAATCATCACGGCAATTTAGTAAATGGTGGATAGTGACAGAATTTTTGTCTCCTATTATCCCCTTGAGAATTAGAAATTAATATTTTGATACCAATTAGATTAGTTCCTAGCAAATGCTAATTTGTTCTACTGATTTGATATTCTGCCAATTTTGTTTGGACATGTATGTCAGATGATGTGGAGGCAGAGGGACTATGAAGGCAGTTCACATCCCATTGTGCTGATAATACTGGCTGCAGGTGTCTGTAGAGACAAGCCATGGGATTTATTTGGTGTTTTAATGTTTGCTGTTGTTAGTAATGACCTTTTTGTTGTTGTTGAGAACTTTATTATATACCATACAGTAATTTGATAATGTAATAATGACTTCTTGACATTCATTCAACACACTTCTTGATCCTTAGAAACTTACTACATAGCCTGACTTAACACATTTTTATACAATATAGTAAATTATACTACATGTTTAAAACAATATATGTCATACAGTTGTTTATTTTGTATTTACAACACTAAACCTAAAAAATATAAGCTAAAGATATATTTTTAATTTTATTTTGCCAATTCTATTAATTCCTAAATTCATAATATTAGTAGACCATGAATCACAACCCCATACAACTACTTGGCTGTGTACACAAAATTAGTGATATATGAAATTAATATTTTTGTGTTTGGTAAGATGCCAAAAACTAAATTTGGCTATTTTATTGCCACCCTGACACTTAAATTATACTTTTTCAGCCTTATCTTTACCTATCTTGAATTCAAAGCAACATTTAGTCTATATAAATCATGTTCTGATTATAGGTTATTGTTTTGATAATTTACCACTAATTGGACCAAACAATGCCTAAACCAGTGTTTTAAGGAAAAAAAAATCTAGTAATTGTATTTACTTAGTACATAAGTTTGCCACAACTTTTCAACGATTGTGCTTGGGAGTGACATGTTTGTCTTCATTGTTTGTGTCTATTAGTTATAGTAAACCATACTCAGATACACAGGCTTTGATATTAGACAGTTATTTTCTTCACTGGATGAATGAGAATATTTTTGGTATTCAAACTAGTTAGAAGAATAAATTAATAAATATTTTAATCCATATCCCCAGGTAATAACAGAAATCTTCTCTTTTCCAATATCACTAAATAGGGCACAAAGTAAAGAAAGTAATGTTGGGCCTGGGGAGATTGCTTATGGGGGGTAAGGTGCTTGCCATTGAAGCATGGAGACCTGGGTTCATATCCCCAGCACCCATGTAAAAGCTGAGTGTGGTGGCATGTACCTGTAATCACAGTGCTGATGAGCTAGAGATGGGATCTTTGTGTCTTTCTGGCTAATTAGTCTAGTCAAATAAGTGATGTCTAGGTTCACTCAGAAACCCTGTCTCAAAAAATAAGGTAGAAAGTGATTGAGGAAGACACCGGACATAGAGTTCTGTCCAGCACATATAAGTGCACACTGTGTACACACACCTGCATCCACACACATAAGAACATGCATACAGCACAAGCATGTCACATACACATATATGCACACAAGAGGAATGAGATGTCAAATACCTGTCTGTAATATTAATGACTAATGTTGGCTTCTCTCTGACTGACTGGATGATCAGATCCTCTGAAATAATTGTTTATGCAATTAGATGGATACTTTTCATTTTTTAT
Organism: Orientallactaga sibirica; assembly: GCA_036365145.1. NCBI lineage: Eukaryota > Metazoa > Chordata > Mammalia > Rodentia > Dipodidae > Orientallactaga > Orientallactaga sibirica. The sequence continues at coordinate 13,448,707 of JAEOAD010000033.1, read as the reverse complement.
TGAAATATTAGATCAAATTCATATAAAAATTTTAATATTAAATTGTCTTTTATGGATCCTTTTAATGTTGATCATGTGTCACTAGAAATCATACATTGTAGATGGCTTTGCATTGAACTTCATTTGTTAACTAGATTTTGATTTTTTAAAAATATTTTTTGATAATTTCATGCACATGTATAACATTTTATCATAATCTTCCTCCATTAACTTTCCATATCCTCTTCTCCTCTCTTCTCCTCTTAAACCCCTTTATCCCAACAAGTCTCCCTCTTACTTCTATGTCTTCAGCAGGAAGGTGACTTACGAATTTAATTAGTTACTTGCATTTCCAGGGGCCTCATGAACCCTCCCTCATTCATGATGGAATGTTGACCAGCCCAATCTTGTGCAGGTCTTCTCCACGTACCACATGTGTTGTGAGTTCATGCATGTAACAGTGATGTTATGTCTTGACTATAGTGTTTCACAGCACTCTTTCCCATCCTCTATGCTTTCTATTTCCCCTTTCTCAATGTTCCCTAACCCTTGGAGAGGGTGATATAGATGTCACATTTAGGGCTGAGTTCTCAGTACTATGACAATTTATGAGTTTCTGCACTAATTACCACCTACTGCAAAAAGAAAAAGAAAAAAATTCTCTGTGGGCAGCACTTATCTATGGGCATAAATATAAATATTTGGAAGATAATTTTATGGGCACAACAAGTCAGTTTAGCAAAACAGCAGTAGCAGCCCCCCAAACATTCTTAGGGCCTTTGACTTTCCCAGTTACAAGCATCTTATTATGTTTAAAGCACTAGGCATGAATTCCATAGTACTGGGCCTTGAAGCCAATCAGAAAGCTTTTGGTTATCCCCATAATATTATGCCACTATTGCATCAGTGGATACATCTCATCTGGCAGGTCAGTTGTGTAGAATGCAGGATCCACAGTTGGGTAAAACTGTTGATGTCTTTTCTCTGTCAGCCACTTGCATAGTACTTTCAGGTACAATAAAAGCCACCCGGCAGAAAGAAAGCTGCAAACTCAGTTCCCGCTTTATTTCAGTGTCCTGGAGCCAAACTGTTTGTGTTTTTAGCAGTAGGGCTTTACCATCTAGTTCTATAGCCTGTTTTCTTTTTTTTTAAATTATTATTTTTTATTTATTTTTGGAGAGAGAGACAGAGAGAGAGATAGAGAGGGAGAGGGAGACAGAAATGGGTGCGCCAGCAGTCTCTCAGCTGCTGTGAACAAAATCCAGATGTGTGCGCCCCCTTGTGGGCAAGTGCGGCATTGCGCCCTTGAGTCACTTTGCATCTGGCTAAACATGGGACCTGGAGATTGGAACCGCTGGACATTGGAACCAGCATTCTTAGGCTTAGCAGGTAGGCGCCTTAGCCGCTAAGCCATCTCTCCAGCCCTGGCCTGTTTTCTTTTGAAGACCTCAAGGACACCCCCCTCTCCGCTACCCCTCAGTCTAAAAACTCCTAGGAAGAGTCCTATCCCTGGTACTAGGATTTTCATTTAATGACTGCTGGGCTCAACTTTGGTGCTGACAAGGCCAATTCCTAGGGCCTTTAGTTGATATTTTTAAATTAACATTTTCCTCCTTTTTTATTAAGTTATTGTGTATATTACAATGCTTTTATCTTATTTTTATTCATTTATTTTGTGTGTATATATGGTCTTATGTTCATTTATATGCAGTTGCATGTGTCTGTATATTTGTAGGTATGTGTGAGTGTGGGTGCATGTGAAGGTGTGTGTGTAAGCCACTGCACAACTTTGGGTGTTGCTTTTCAAGTGCCATCTACCTTTATTTTGGTGGAGGAACAGAATTTCTCATTGGCTTGGAGCTTGCCAAGTGGGCTAGGCTAACTGTCCAATGAGCCTGTCTCCACATTTTCAGTACTAGGTCACTAGTGCCTGGATTTCTGTGGTCATTTGTTTGTCATTGGCCATTATGAGACAGAGTCTCACTTTTGCCCAGGCTGACCTGGAACTCACTCTGTATGTCAGGCATGACCAACATGAGTTCTGAGAGCCAAACTCAATTCTCCATACTTGTAAGGCAAACACTTTCCCTACTGAGCTATCTCCTCAGCCCTATTTTACAATGTTTCTATATCACGTAATTAATAATTTTTTATATAGGAGGCTGTGTTAAAGACTGAAAATATCATTTAGTAAATTGAACTGCAATACACTGATGAAATATTACTATATTTCAACTCAACTCTATCTTTATATTGGTAAATTATAGTTCACTTTAAAAGTTATTAAGCATGTGCCAGGCGTGGTGGCGCACGCCTTTAATCCCAGCACTCGGGAGGCAGAGGTAGGAGGATCGCCGAGAGTTCGAGGCCACCCTGAGACTACATAGTTAATTCCAGGTCAGCCTGGACCAGAGTGAGACCCTACCTAGCAAAACCAAAAAAAAAAAAAAAAAAAAAAAAAAAAAAAAAAAAGTTATTAAGCATAGTCACATGTGATGCATATAAGTACATGCTTAATAAGTATTAAGAAAAATAAAGACTGTTTATACAAATATACATCATAGAAGACATGAAACATGTTGCAAGCATGAATAAGAATGTGGATTTTCAAAAGAGGAAAGGTTAATTTTGTTTGGGAGATAAAGTAATTCTAAGATACAGATTTAAAGCAGTTTGGAAAGCTGTACTACTTTCCACCTAACCCTATCTAAACAGTTAGCTGAGGTTTTATGGAATGGGTTGAAGATTTGATTATGAAAAAAAGCATTCTATTCATGTGGTAGGTTTATTGTAATACATGGAGGGTTTTAGAATAAAGTAATCTATTTTATTTTATTTATTTATTATTTATTTATTTATTTATTTTTTTTTTGGTTAAGACAAGATCTAGGCTGACCTAGAACTCACAGTGTAACCTAGGCTGGCTTCAAGCTTGCAGCAGTCCTCCTGCCTCAGGCTCTCAAGTGCTGTGAACATTGGCACAAACCACGAAGTCTGGCCATTTAACTGTTTAATTATTGCAGTGATGTGGATTGAACCTAGGCCTTTTACATGCTACACAGGAGTTCTCCCACTGAGCTTAATGCAAGTCTTGTAGAATGAGACTATTTTAAATGAAGTAGACTGTTTCTTAGGTGACCCAATGGCCTTGATTCTAGGTAAGATGCAAAGAGCAGTACCTCTTTAGGGGACATAGTGGACTTTCATCTACCTTAGCCTATATCTTACTCTAGGGCTGGGACGTTGGTAGTTTGAAGAAGTGAGGATAGCTCTGCTGGTTGGTTATAAACCCATGAGCTGTTACTCTAATTATACAAGTACACAGCAGCACAATTGATTTTTTTTTTTCAGTTACATAACTCTTTCTGGTACTACAATATTCTGTTAACTCCTTACAACTTTGTTACTCATGTAATTGATAAGGTAATCATCATCATTTATAATAATTTAGAAAAATAGAAATGCTGGGGCTAGAGAGATGGCTCAGCAGTTAAGGCACTTGCTTACAAAGCCTAAGGACAAACAACTAAGTGAGAGTCAGTGTGTCAATTCATAAAATGTAGAGAAATTGAAAGAAAAAAAAAGTTCAAGATCTGTATACATTGGAATAATTCCCAGATGTAGTAAGTAATGTGAAGGTAAACAGGTGCATATCATGATAGTGTTGGTAATTGTTTTACATAAGGTTCTCAACTTTTTAATGATTGACTTCAGAGAAATTTAATTTTATTATTTCATAAAATTTGACATATGCAGTTATATAATATTTAAATTTTGTTTGTTATTTTTATAATTTACAATTAAAATTATTTAAAACTTTTATTAGGAACTTTAGTATATAAACATACTGAAATTGGTCATATTCCCATCAGGTTATACTCTTTTTGTTCTCAGTTCCCCCCCCCCCCAACATTCCTCTCAGTACCCTTCTCAGTGGGGTTATCACTAATTGCTATGTGGTCCTGAATATACCAGCCAGTCTCTGGGGGAGACCATGCTTCACAGTATGCCTTCCCACCCTGTGGCTCTTACATTGTTTCTGTATATTTAATTTTAAAGCAATAATCAAGCACCTAGTAAACTTACTCAGCTCAATAAATAGAATGTTATCTTGCCTTTTTTTATTATTAGAGAGAGAGGGGAGTGGGCAGATGGAGGCAGATAGAATTGGTATGCCAGGGCCTTTATCCACTGTAAACAAACTGTAGACTCACATGCCACCTTGTGCATCTTGCTTACTTGGGTGCTGGGGACTCGAACCTAGTTCTTTAGGCTTCGCAAGCAAGTTCCTTAACTGCTAAGACATCTCTAGCCCTCTGTCGGCTTTTAATGCTACCTGTATGTTCATCCTTTCTCTGTCAGTCATTGTCTCCAATGCGTTTAGGAGTAAAACCTCATTATTTATCAGTACTCTGCCTTTTTCCCTCATTAGTGGGCAGATGTTTAACAGTGGGCAGTCTGGACACTCGTGTAGCTAAACTGTTTTGTGTTATATACATATAGATTCCTGGAATACAATGCACGATTCTCATCTATTACTATATCACTTAACCTTCTCCTTAATGGCCTAAAAAAGATGCAAAGTATTTGGAGCTTTTAGTAATAAGATTGTTTCCTTCCTATACTTTTGAAGAACTGTTATTAATAATGATATATATATATATATATATATATATATATATATATATATACACACACACACACACACATTTTTAAAAAGAAAAACATATAAAATGGAGTAGCAAAATACAAATATAGTTAGAGCAGATTTATCAAATTTTTATTGTAAATTATAAAAGATTTCTTGGACATTTGAGCTGTACCCCACTATGCCAATAGTACTAAAGTTAAACTTTGATTTGATAGAGGAGTAAACCTGTTTTGTAATCTGTTGAGCCAGCGCTTATTCTGCTGAGGTGTATTTATTTCTAATTCAGCTTCAGATTCTAGGAATTCTTCTAATTCCCTCTTCTATAAAAGGTGCCAGGATTTTCCCCAGATTTCAGGTATACTGAATTTTCTTTTTCTTGGTCTTGGCCCATCTCTGCTTTTTAAATATTGATCCCAATTTGAGCTGTTTCCTTCAGCTATGTTTCCTTCCTATACAGTTTTTCCAGTTGGGTTAAAAATATTAATTCATTTAGATCATCATTAAACCTTTTTGTTCTTTCTCTGCTGAGCATCTTGGTAAGTTCTAGGGATACTGAAAAAGTGATTTTGTCCCTCAGTGTTTCTTGGTCTGTGAGAGTATGTACCATCCCAGGACATTGTGGTTTGAAGGGATGGCTGTATAGGCAAAGCAGGCTGCCTGGTCAGAGGACTGAAGGAAGTTCTGGCTCCATCTTCCAGATGGGTTGTGAGCACAGTAATAGTGCTGCAATCCTGGCTTTTGTCAGCCTAGTTCAGGCGCTACATCCTCCATGAAGCACCTCTAACTTCCTGTCCCTTTCTTTCCCATCTCTAGGCACAATTGATTTTTCCCCCCCTTTAAATCCTTTGCCTGTCCAACAGTGCTTTGGATTTCTTATGGAGCTTATAATATTTTTCCCTTTTATTGCAATATCTTGACATTTCTTAATTGATCTTTGACTCCATGCCTGGCACAGCAATTGTAATATTGTACATACCTCCAACTATTGAATGAGTGGAATAGTGAGAGAATGAAGAAATAAAATGCTATCTCCTGTGGTTCATGAAGACCTGTGACAAGTAAATGAAAACTGAGCTCAGGCTTCATGTCACATAGCATCCAATAATTTTATAAATAAATTGCTAATTAATACATTATTTCTCAAAATCCTTAATAACAAAATCTGCTTTGTTGGACTAAGTTTCATCTAATTCAGTAACTTCTTGAGCAATTACTTGTGCATTCTTACTGACATTTTCATCTTTTCTTTGAGTGCATGTTATAAAATGGCTAGTAATGAGGGTTAGGTGGCATTTTCATGCACTGTATGTCTATCAGCACCACTTCAAGGATGTCAGATTCAGGTTGTCATTAAGTAATTTAAGAATTTTTGATCTGTTTTATGTAAGTACATGGTTACTTACTTTTTCATGAAGCTCATTTTAAAAGTATTTTGTTGATTCTTTGTGTTTAAAGCCTTTTAAACAGGTACTTCTTGAATAGCATTTGTGTTCTCTCCTCATGGGAACTTTTTTTAGGATGATCTGTTGCAAGATACTGGGAATTTATAGTATATATATGTGAATGAAAATTAGAGATGTAGTTTAGTATATTCTGATATAAGTTACATATTATAATCTAACACATATTATATAGTAGAAAACATTCTTTGCATAAAAACATTTCATTTATAGTTATAGATGGTGGCTTAATAGCTGTAATTGTAGTTGCAAATGTGATTTGGGAAATGAGTTCAAGTAGACATTTTGTGCAAACTATATTGGGTGAATCGTTTATTATTTTAATAAAAATTATATTATTTATTTATTAGAGAGAAAGAGAGAGAGAGAGAGAGAGAGAATGGACATGCCAGGGCCTCCAGCCACTGCAAACGAACTCCAGATGCATGTGTCCCCTTGTGCATCTGGCTTACATGGGTCCTGGAGAGTCAAACCCAGATCCTTTGGCTTTGCAGGCAAACACCTTAACTGCTAAGCCATCTCTCCAGCCCTAAAATTATATTTTTTTATGTTAAGAACTATATATTGGTATTTACTGGGCATAGAGGCACTTAAACTTTGGATCTACCTCTGAAATAACTATTTATTGCTAGTATTTGCCAAAACATTTAAAACTATAACATAAAAAATATATCCTAATATAGAATTTGGGGAAAAATATGAAAGTACAAGAGGGCAAGGCATAGTCATAGTGGTTTCCCTAAATAAGCACTTTTCACATTTTGTTTTTTTAATTGTTAGTATATTAAACTGAAATAGATGATGTTTGGGGCTATTTTTAAAATTAAAATTATAAAGTCACCTATATAGTTAAAAAGTCTTTGGATTGGATTTTAAAATTTTATTTGTTGTGTATGTGCTGTATGCAAGTGTGGGCATTTGCTTGCCACAGAGCGTATGTGGATGTGCAGGTCAGATGACAGCTTTTGGGTGGGACCTCACCTTCCACCTTGTTTGAGGCAGGGTCTCTCCTTGTATACAGCTTTTGTTCATGAGCTTCTGGGAAAATTCTCCTTTGTCTGCCTCCCTTATCATATAGTTCACTGGGCTTATAGAAGCCTACCATGGAGTCCAGCTTTTTACTGGGATTTGAGCTCAGGTACTCAGAATTGTACAGCAACCATTTTATCCACTTAGCCATCTTCCCAGCCCATGAATTCTTAATAACTGCTTCACTGAGTGAGTAGGGCACTAGTTAATTATTTTATATTGCTAGATATTATATTTCTTTAACTTTTTCTATTTGCTATGATAGATAACTGATACAGCTTAAGACTGAGTCGAAAAACTTTTTATATATTTGATTCATAGAAGAGAACTGATAAGGTAGAAGATAAAATATTTTCAAAATTCTTCATAAATATTGCCTGATTGCTTCCTCAAGTTTTGTACATATTCATTACTGACCATGTAGTTATAGTATCATATTTACATTGAATCTTGAGGAATTAGATTCTAAATTCCAATTTAATGAAAAAGAAATGTTCTAAGTACTACTCCCTGTGCTATGTATAGGGTAAGTACTAGTATAAGACAAAGTGCTTCCTCTTTAAGTGAACAAATGCAGATCCAACTGCATTATCATAGAGCTTGATAAGTGCCACAGGAAGGTGTTTACTGAGTTCTGAGGAATTAGGAAATGACTTAGGTTGATGAAAGGTCAGGGAGAGGTCTTAGAGGAGCTGATAACTGCACAGGGCCTTGAAAATAATGTTTGAGTTTTAAGCTAGTTAGGGAATCAAACAGGATACAAGAAAATACACAATAAGAAAGTATCAAATTGGAAATTGTCAGTAAAAAATGTAACTTGATATGTAATATTTCTAATCCATGCTGATTAACTTACTGTATGTAGTTTCATGAAAGCATGCCAAAACAGTTGAAAAGACATGATTTTTTTTTGTTGTTCAGTGAATCATTAAGTGGGAAGCTATATTGGAAAGTACTCATAAGGTAGATCATGAGATTTTATAGCACTGAGTCATTAGGGGTGAACAGCTGATAAGAGAGCAGTAACTAACTTCTTATCAACCTCTTAGTTTTTTTTATATTTAGCCTTTGGGCAAATTACTAATAAAGTAAGAGTGACTAAGTAGAACATAAAGCACTAGAAGGTAATTACACATTTTTTTCTTCAACCATTATAATAATGCTTTGCAGAGTCCTGTTTGTATTTATAAACTAGAAAAGCTAGTCTGCAGTTGCAATATTGGCTTAATGACTGTGGCAGACAGTGCTTCAGGTTTCTATTCAAAACCAAAGGTAACTGAAATGTTTAAAATTGGGTTGATATAATTTATTGTCAGAATAGCCACATCTAAAATAGTGCCTGGCACCTCCCACTGATATTTATTAAGCAGAGAAATAAACAACTCCCTAACTCCTTAATCTTATGATTTATGAATTCACATTTAGGGACCCAGAAACATTTATATACACTGTACCTAACTATTACCACCTTCATTTCTTAAGAAAAGTTTAAGATTGTATGGTAAAATTAATTCTGTATACTATTTAGAGTTTAGTGTAGACTTTTGTTTGGAAAATAGGCACTCTTTTTATTCCCATCCCTTAAATAATGGAAAAATCACTTAGAAAACTATACTTTAAATATTTATCCTCCCTAAGTAGGCTTAGCCATGTATTTCCCCTCCATTTTCAAATGTATATTACTGCAATTAAAAATTTAACATGTAAGATCTGTCCAGTTTTATTATTATTATTGACCTGAATGCTTATGGTTCTAAATTCATTGTTTTATTCACTGTAAATATGCAATTCATGGTAGATTTTTAATTAAAAAAATTTAGAGTTGAAATAGGAGCCTTGGGAATAGAACAGAAAGCTTTCTCTTGACTTAAGGCAAGTGACTCATAGTTAACATACCATTGGAAATCAGGCTGGAAGTTTTAATTCCACATTTATAACTTGATGGCTAACGATGGTACCATCATGGCTGTATATATACTATATACATAACTAAAAACAAACAAACAAACAAACAAACAAAAACCTTATAGCTCACACATTTATTGAGCATCTTTCATTCAAGTCTCTCAATACATCCTCTAGCTGAGTCCCACATTACTTCTGGAGTGTAAGGAACACACTCAGGGAATTCCTGTGTCCAGTGCTGTAGGTCTGCCATCCCAAATGGCATGTCACAGCTGTTTCTTAGGGCACATCACATTTCTTCCTGAGCCAAGGAACAGAGGAGACAGTATCCTGCTGAAATAGCAGAGGGATTAGGGGAGCAGAGCTGAATTATCTGGACTGGCATTTTACTAGATCTTTAGGCTGTTAGCCTTATTCCCTAAAAAGTTCTGTCTTGAAGATATTTATGGTCCATTTTATCTCCCCCAAATAAACTACTGCATTTTCCCTGTGGAAATTATGCATCTTGAGAGATTAACATTTAATAGTGAGAAATATGATTGTACATATAATATTAATGAGATGAGAAAGCAAGATTATCATTTTATATAAAGAAATCAGAAATGAACCATTTGTATTATTCACTTCCAAAATAAGCTGTAGACTGGGGGATGAAAATAATAAAATATAGCTAGTTCCCCACAGTGGTTACAGCTTGGTGTGGCAAGTAGGAAACACACATATATAAGCATATAGGAGATAAACATGATCAAACACTGTACCTGCTGACAATTTTGGAAGCAAGAAAAGGAACATTGCAGAAGTAGTAGTTGAGATAGATGGGAGGAAGAACAAGGTCTCATTTTCTGGTTTGAATGTAAAATGTCTCCACTAGGTTCATATGTTTGAACACTTGGTCCCCACCTAATGAAGCTGTTTGGGAACGTGTGAAACCTTTAGGAGGTAGAGTTTTCCTGGAGGCAGTGGGTCACTGGGAAAAGCTCTTAGCACCATTTGCAGTTGGTTCTTTGCTTCTCACCTGAAGGAATATGTGATTGGCTCTGCCCCTGCTCCAGCCTTGCCACGTCTTCTCCACCATGATGAACTGTTCTGATTGGAACTGTAAGCCAAAATAAATTCTTTCCATTCATGTTTTCTGTTCAGGTGTGTTCACAGCAACAAGAAAGTAACGGCTACATGTTGGGTGGAAAAAAAAAAAAAAAGCCTCACAATGCTCAGGGAAGAGCCAAAAATATAATGCTTATTGGGGCAAACAATAGGGAATTTGGGCAATCAGGAAAGAAAAACTTTAAAAACCCTTAAAGATCTATGATTGCCAAGTTGAAATGTTGCCTGGAAGCCACGTTAAATAGGACCTCTGAGACATTACTTGGCAGGAGTTAATCAATAGTGTAGACTGTCATAGAATTTAAGAAACACGACTATGAGAGCTCATGGTATTAAGATAAGGAGTGAGGAAAGAAGGATGACTAAGCTACCAAGGTTGATGACTTCTGGAAATTATAACTTTCACATAATAAGTTGACAAGTGTCAAATGCTCTTGACGAGAGAAGATGAGTGACGTTTGAGATATGAGAACTAGATTGAGTTTGAAGTATCTAGAAGAGCATTAGAAATGGAGTGGTCCCCCAAGAAGGACCCGAGGAGGCAAAACAGTGCTTTGCCAAGGTCACCATTGGTGGCTCTGCAGTCAGACTTCCAGGATTCAAGAGCCACCTTACTGCTGCCTGACTTTGTGGCTTTGAGAAAACTTCATGCCCTCCCTAGGCTGTATTTTCCTTGTCTGCCTCAGGAGACGCTCCCCATGTTTTCTGTGGTTCTTGTACAGGTGGATGGTGCACTGGAATGTTGTATTGAATGGATGAAAGGCAGAAGTGGGGCTAGTTTAAAGAAATGGATATGTCAGAAAGGAAAGAATTAGGATGAGAGTACTTTGAACTTTGAGGGAGGGAATTTTTGCAAAGGAAAGGATAGTAATGTTCACTTTAGAGAAGTAAAAAGAAGTGAAGGCTAAGGAAGGGCTTTGGATTTCCATGTGGCAGAACTTAGCTACTTTTTAGGAGAAGGACTCAAGGATAGGGCCATTAGCCTACATCCTCAGAACCTAGCATGAAAAATGTTAAATAATAAATATTTTCCAAATAGGTTAAGGAATAAAAGGGCATTTCTTGGGATTAAGGAGTAAATGGAGATAATCCATGAAAGCTTTATTATTTAAGAAAATCAGGGAGGGAATTAATAGCAGTGATTAGCCTGGTCATGGGAAATAAGAAGTGAAGGTGAAGCTTGTTTGGAGGAAGAGGGAAAAGAAAAGAAAAAGGCTATTATCTAAGAAAGAGAAGAAAATATATTGATGGACTCCTGAAAGAAGTTGGGTATGTGTGGGAATTTGAAAATGATGGGGTTGAGAGTTCAGAGGACAGATTTGGTGTGGATTTTGAGATTGCAGAAGGAGCTGTGGTGGTTTGATTCAGGTGTCCCCCATAAACTTGGGTGTTCTGAATGCTAGGTTCCCAGCTGATGGCAATTTAGGAATTAACACCTCCTGGAGGCAGAGTATTGTTGGGGGCGGGCTTATGGGTATTATAGCCAGCTTCTCCTTGCCAGTGTTTGGCACACTCTCCGGTTGCTGTTGTCCACCTTATGTGGACCAGAGGGTGATGTCCACCTTCTGCTCATGCCATTGTTTTTCCTGCCATCATGGAGCTTCCCCCTTGAGCCTGTAAGCCAAAATAAACCTCTTATTTCCCATAAGCTGCTTTTAGTTGGGTGATTTCTGCCAGCAATGCAAACCTGACTGCAACAGGAGCCAATCAGAAAGAAGCTTTGTGCAATGGTGATAACTGGAATAATTGGCAGGTGTGGCTAACATGACTGAATTTGTGCCAGACTGTGAAGAGAGGGCTCTGCCTACCTGGGACTTGGCAAGGTAACAAAGGGAATCTGTTTTTTGTTTTGTTTTGTATTGTTTTTTCTCTCGAAGTAGTGTCTCACTCTAGCCTAGGCTGACCTGCAATTCACTATGTAGTCTCAGGGTGGTCTCGAACTCAGCTTTTTTGTTTGTTTTTTAAAGATTTCAGGAGAAAGTTTTTTTTTTTTTAATTATTTTTCCTTATTTTGAATAATAAGTAAGAACAGAGCAGCTGGAAGTTAAATCTAAGCAAGGTAATACCAAAAGACTGCTAGAATGATACCATTTTGGAGTACTTTGTAGCAGATTTCTTCTTCTGTCTGAAAGCAAAGCCCAGGAGGCCTTAATTCATAATCTAAATTAGCTAGTTCATTCAGTTTTTCTATATGAGCAAAAACTCTGCAGGAAGCTTTTGAGAGGCCAGGCTTGTACATAATTTTATCTGTAGGAAAGCACTCTTTATGGAGAAAAATTACTGCATGTCAGGAATAGGCTTTAAATATTCTGGAGACAAAAGCTGGTTCATCCTGTATGTTCTGTTGCAAATGCTTAATTGGTTGATCATCCATGTGTGCTTTTTATTGATACTTGCTATTTCTTGGACCTTGCATACTTTCTTATCTCCATCGCTCTGGTTCAGTAATTATTATTTTTTTTTTTTTTTGGTTAGGTAACAGCATTCATTGTCTTCAGTGACTTTTTATTGTCTCTTAATTTTCACTTTGCTTTGCTAAATTGACTACAAAAGATTTACTATATTCCAAGAAAAGGAACAAACTCACTTATTCTAATTAAGGTAGATGTGATTGGAATATATTTGAGATATCTATCTCTATCTATTTATTTTATATAAAATGTTTCAGGGATGGTGAGATGGCTCAGCCCAATAATCTGGGTTTGATTCCTTAGTATCCATGAACAAAGTGGCACATACATCTGGAGTTCATTTGCAGTGTCTGGAGGCCCTGGTGTGTCCATTCATATTCCTTCTTCCTTTTCTCTGTTAACTTGCAAATAAATAAATAAATAAATAAATAAATAAATAAATAAATAAATAAAGTTTAAAAATGTTTCAACACTTTCTTAATTAATTACCCCATGTTTCACCCCGTTTCTGTTTCTCTTGATGTTTAATATCTAACTGTTCCTGGGCTGGAGAGATGGTTTAGCCATTAAGGTGCTTGCTTGCAAAGCCTAACAACCTGAGTTCAATTTCTCAGTACCCACGTAAAGCCAGATGGACAAGGTGGCACCTACTTCTGGAGTTCATGTACAGTGGCTGGAGACCCTGGTGTGCCCATTCTGTTAGTCTCTTTTCTCTGTATGTCTCTCTGCTTGAAAACAAGTAAATATATATTAAAAATATTAATTATTCCTATATTTTTTTCCATTTACTAACCACTCTTGAAGCAGTATAGTGAGTTTAGACTTCTGTGTACTAGAAAAGAAAACAACTTTACACTTTCCCTAGTTGTCATGCTAGTAAGAGGAAATTTGTTTATCTCTTATCTTAAAGCTTTGGATGACCTGGACCTTCAGGACTCTTGTGTCTTATCTTGTCTCCATTATGTCATTCATTCTAAACTAACAACTCTTTATTGAACATATATTAGATGAAAGCATAGTGCTTGATTCTAGGACTACAGTAATAGAAACCTGACCTACCAAAAGCTCCCTACAAAATCTTTTGCGTATGCAGAGAACTTTAGTGAACTTGAACATAGTGGGGTAAGTGGAAAAGTTACTTAAGTAGAGAAGAGCCATGAAGGTATGAAAAACTGGGTAAGGTCTATAAATCACATATTTCCTCAAGTGGAGCTAATTCAGGTTGGCCTCTCAGAGGATGCAGTATTTAAGCTGAGACATTAATGATGAAAAGAGCAAAAAATGAGAAACTATTTTTTTTCTAAGCCAAAGGACTAAGTCCTTTCTAAGCCAGAGGACTAAGGTGATGCTGAGATTGCACGTGGACTAAAAGTGAATGTGGCTGAGGTGTAATGAACAAGGAGGGGATCAAAGTGCACAGTGGTGCTGGGAGGCAGGCAAGGACTGAATGGGTGGAGTCTTTGACCAATGTTGAGGAATTTAATTTTCATTTTAAAGCACTTGTAAACCATTTTGAGAATATGCAGATGTGATCAGTAAATATCTCTGGAAGACATGTTGGGGAATAAATTGTAAAATGTGTGAGTGAAAGCAAGCTTAATTAGAAGTCATATGTAGTCTACAGGAGATGTGAAGGGTCTGTACAAATAGTAGGGAAATGACTTACTGGGTAAGAGAGCTTGTAGTGCAAGCATGAGGGCTGAGTTGGGTCTCCAGCACCCACATAAAAAGTTGGGCATAGTCATTTAGTCTTGTAACCCGAGACCTGTGAAAAGTGGAGACATGAGAATTACTGGGACTTGCTGGTCATCCGTCTGACTGAAAACAGCTGCCCCAGGTTTAGTGAGAGACTTTGTCTAAAGAAAACCATTAAGGAGATTGGTATCAGAGAATACCTAACATTCTCCTCTGGCCTCCTTAGGTCTGCACATGGGACATATGCATCTGCCCACACATGGGAAGACACCATGCCAAACATACCACATGTACACATACACCCAAAAAATACTGAGGAGGAAGAAAAAAAATATGATTTATTGATTGAAAGTGAGATGTAAGGAAAAATGAGGAGACTTGACTACTAGATTTAAAGCCAAAACTGTTATGAATGAGGATGTAATTCAGGTGGGGAAAAGAAGAGTAGAATTCAATTGTGTAGGCAGTCAGGATTTTAGGTTTGGACTTGTTACATGTGAGATTTATCACCTTCAAATGGAGCCCCTTACCCATTAGCAGCTATTATTACATTCTTAACTCCCCTAAACTCTGGCCAGAGTTTCAGAGTAATAAAGTGAAGTATGATTATACTGTTTGTGTATGTGAGAAAAAGGAAGATTACATCAGTTGGTAAGATATTATTTTAATGATTATTTTAAATAAATCATGCATAGAGATGAAAGAACATGCAATCCATGTCCGAAAGTATTGGTCGACTCTGTCTGTTAGTGCATGAACTCTTACTTAAGTCTGCTGTACTGGAGGGATGTTGCATGGGACTCTGTCTTTGTTTTGTAGTTTGATGTTATCCTGTTAATGTAGATTTTTTTTAATTGACTGGACAGTCTTGTAGTATTCTTAGATCAATTCCCTTCCTTTTCTTGCTGTGTTAGAGAAGTGTCTGTCTGTACACATTGCTTGCTGACTGTAGCAGATTCTTAAAACTACTGACTTTCATAAATTTTGTTGGAGTTGCTTTTAGGGTAGGAAGCTGTTTGTGAGAATGGTGATGAGGATGAGAAGCAAGCTAAAGTTATCTTTCAATAAACCTTAGTTTAGATGATCATCAGTAAATTGTTCATTTTAATCATATATATAGTGCTAATATATATGATCCTATATAGTATGGTTAGTATGTGGATAAGCATATCGATATACATACATGTACAGGAGTCCAAAAATGGAGACAGAAGGATCATTGCAGGTACAAATTGTGTTTTTCCAGAATCCACTGAAAAGCATGACAACACAATAAAATATTTTTATTCACTTATTGTGTAATATTCTGTTTTCATTTAAAAATCAGTTTGGTAAATCATCTGAAAATGTAAGGCTAGAGAACTTTTCTGGTCCCTGTGGGTTTTTATATGGGTATATTTAAACAGCAACCCGAGACTATTACTTGTGGAGGATGGATTGGAAGGGAACATTTACAGAAAATCTTGAACAATTTAGGGAAAAAATGTTAGAAAACTAGGTATAATGACTTTTATGGACAGAACTTGAATTTATTGTTTCATGTAGCTTAATTTTTCTACTCACCGTAGTGATTTTTCAAAGAAAATACTTGGATTAGTCACTCATTCTTATAATGTGTAAAAGCTGGGATTTATTATTTCTTCAATAGACAATTGTAAACTTTGATTTCTAACATCAGTAAAATGGCCTTAGGTAATTACTGTGATTTGGAAAAGTACATTTGAATGGAATATATGTGACATGAAAACAGAAGGGGAGACTAAGAGAAGCAAGGAAACAAGCTGGAGGTGGATGGGACACAGGGGAGAGCCCGGGGGAGGGGACAGAGGAGGACTTTGGGGATGGGGAATGCATTAGAACAAAGTGTAATAACTCATATGCATGAAAATGCCATAATGAAACCCATTACTTTGTACACTAAAGTAAGAAAGAAAATAACAATGATAAAAGAAAAGGCTTAGTTTGTGAGAAATAACTAGGACCCTGAAAGGCACATTGCCTTCAGTGTATTTATTTCATTTGACTGGCTTTTTGGGTAGAATATATTGGAAATGTGTGGTGCTAGATCTTCATCCAAGCTTGTCACTGTATGAGATCTTTCTTCCATTCTTTACCAATGATTATTCTCATGTATTAGACACCTCAATGTTTTATTTTGGATTTATTTTTACTTATTATAGTAATGTTTTACTTATTATAATAAAGAAATAAGACTTTTGAAGACACAGTTCTATTGGCATGAATTATTTAATAAAATATTGTGAAAATGCTGTTTAAGTAAAATATGAAGTAAAATGGATAGATCCAACGTATAAGGTTTTGTTGTGGGAAATATATATAACATGAGTCAGACATTCAACATTTTTGTTTGTTGTTCGGTGACAGGAAGCACATTCACATTGTGTGCAGGTTATAATTTCTGTTCCTCTCAGAGTGTCTTCATTTTCCTCAACCAAATGTCCATATTCCTTCAACAATAACCCCTATCCTATTCTACCCCTACTCCCAACAACTACCACTTTCCTTTCTGTCTATTATTTTGACAGTGTGGATATCTCACACAGATGGAATCCTACAATATTTATTCCTTTTTAATCTAGTTAGCATAACATGTTTTATCATATGCCAACGATTTCCTTGCTTGTGTAAAAAGACCCAATAATTGCTCACTTAATATCTCTATCATGTACTGTTTATTCATTCATCTATTGCTGCTGGTTGCTAGTGGTGGTAATTGGTGCTTCCCACCTCATTTTTTCTTTTTGTAATTGTTAATTGTAAAGATTTTTGAGTTTTGTCTGACTTCTTAGTGTGCTATAAAGTGACTTAAGTAAAGAGGAGTCAGGGGATCTTTTTCTCCTTTTCAAAATCTTAGCTTTGTTGTTCTATGGGTGTTTTTCTTTTGCCTTTTCTCAGTGATTTCATTATTCTTCTTTATTTTACTAGTCTTATTTTGGTTCAATAAGCAGTAATGGTTGGTATGTAATGCACTGTGCAGCTATGGAAGCAAGAGGATTCTTTGGGTACTGTAGTGCAGTGAACTGAATGTCCTCACACTTGCAAGATGTCAGCAGCTTCAGGTACTGATTTTAAAGAATACTAATGTGGGATGCATGTAGTTGCATTACTTCTTTCTTGTTTCACTGGTTAAAAACCATTATTTGATTAAATCAAGCTGATAAATTTTTACTTTAAATTATCTTTCTAAATCACTATCTTTTAAATGTATATGGTGTTAGTTTAGGGCTTAATATGTTTTCTTATCCCCTTCATGTTTAATGCTAGATACAGTAAAATTTTTAAAAGTTATGCCAGCATTGAAAAATAGCATTTAGAAATTGGGTTGGAATGAGATGGATTGCTGGGAATATCTGGTTTTAAGTGAATATTCCAAAGTTAAATTACAAGTATGAATTGGAAAGAAGGCCATAAGAAAGTTACTTGAAATTTTTATTTTTGTAGTCATTATTTTTGTATTTTTAAGTTTCCATTTATCCAAGTGATCATATCCTCACTTCACTGCCTCCATGTGATATGGTTGTTATCAACAATGTACATGTGATATATTTTCTTCAATGCCATTTGTCTCTTTTCTAGTTGGTCTCTTTTCCTTTCATTTACATCAAAAGTAAATATTACCATGGCTGTTATTGTTTCTGATAAAATTGCTGTTCTTTAAATTTGACTATGTTTTAATGTTTCTGGTCTTTATTATGATGATTGGAGTAATTACTTTATTTGTCTGTGTTACTATGAGAATCAAATAATTTAATTTGAAAACACTGCAAATTATAAAACACATACATTTTATTCATCCTTATAAATTGTAGTTTTGCATATTAAAATTTTTAAATGAATAATATTACATGTATTATTCCTCAATTATTATTCTGAGTAGGCTCTCGTAAGCTGTTTGTACTACAGATTTTCTGAGAGACAGATTATTGCATTGAGTTTAGTTGCACGTGTGTGTGTGTGTTCTTAAGTATTACAGATCACTTTTGAAATTTGTTTTATTAATTTTGAGCTGATAAACTATAAATTGTATTGAAGCTTTCAATATAGTGGTAAATTAATTTCTGATAATTTTAACACTATGTGTCAGTTGGATTGATGTTTATATCTAATAATCTGAATTTTCCCTTCATTTGAGGACTTTTATTAAATTGAAAACAAATGTAGCTGAAAAAGAAGTAGGGAAAAATAAATAAGCTCAGTTTAGCAATTAGAAAGGGATTTGTATTCTGAAAACAGGATTTTAAATTAGACTAGTGTCTAGTTCCTTTTCATCTTTCCTTTGTTGTATTTGTGATTAGACATTTAAATACTAACTACAGGAAAATGCTTATGTATGAGAAAAGGCAGTGGGGACTAAAATTCCTTCCATAAATGCAAAGTAACTGTTATGGGTTTATAGGAGAGCCACAAAGATTCATTTTGAAATCACTTAGCTTTCTTTGTTGGCACTTGTCCTGATTGTGGCTTCCCCACTGCCATCTGTCATCGGGTGCCAGCTTCATTTTATTTCTGTGTTTGCACCTTTGCTTTTGTACTCCATGCTTGGCACAAGCATTCTTCAACTCTTCCTCAGAACTTCACAGGTGACTTACTGTTACCTACACAAGCTCTTATTTGTCTTACGTTGTGTTTGTCTTATGTTGGTTTGAAATGATTTGGAAACTATAACTATACTTGTCTTTTTTTATTTGCATTATACAGCCATGTTAGTATACACGAGTCTGTATGTAGTCTGTTGATTTCTGTATTCCATGATGTAGTATATAGATGAGGTACTTACTGTTTCTAAATAAATGGCATGATCTTCTCAAGGAGGAGTCTGTGAGGAACTAATGAACTCTCAAATTCTTTCCTTTGTTTAAATAATGCATGAAAAGTCACACTTCAATGATGATTGAAAAAAGATTACTATAGAAGTTAAAAATATAAAGTTCTTGGGCTGGAGAGATGGCTTAGTGCTTACGGTGCCTGCCTGCGAAGCCTAAGAACACCCGTTCGATTCTCCAGGTCCCACGTTTAGCCAGACGTAAAGTGCTGGAAAGGTGCAATGCCACACATGTACACGGGGCGCACACGTCTGGAATTTATTCACAGCGGCTGAGAGGCTGCTGGTGTGCCCATTCTCTAACTCTCTCCTCTCAAAAAAAAAAAAAAAAAAAAAAAAAAAAACGGTGCCGGGCATGGTGGCACACGCCTTTAATCCCAGCACTTGGGAGGCAGAGGTAGGAGGATCGCTGATAGTTTGAGGCCACCCTGAGACTACATAGTTAATTCCAGGTCAGCCTGGACCAGAGTGAGACCCTACCTCGCAAAATTAAAAAAAAAAAAAGTAACGCTCTAAAAATGGCTCTAATAAATGGAAACTCCAGTAGAACAAATGTTTTCTTTGAGCCACAAATGTACCTTTTGGATTTCCCTAAAACTCCACTGCAGGTACTGATAGTGGATGTTTCAGCTTAACCCCCTCCATTGGTCCCTATAGTGGAATAGCTGGGTGGGGCAGGCAGGGAGTGTTAAAGTTACTGTAATCAAAGAATTCTCAAACTTATGTTCAGGACCTTTGCCATTTGATCATGCCTAGAGGACTTTAAATCACATTAAGAAAATAAGTAAAAATATGTGAAATATTTTGTAACTTATCCCACTGTGAATGAACACCCTCCTGACTTAAGGTGGATTCATTAGAAAGATTTACTAAATTCAAAATATTTCAACCTGCAGTACTGAGAAACACCACTGCAGTGGTGCAGGAGTGTAGTATTGTGTCATCAAAAAGATGGTTAAGGGGCTGGAAAGATGGTGCAATGATTAAGGAACTTACCTACAAACACTAATGACCAGGTTCAATTCCCCAGTACCCATGTAAAGCCAGATACACAAGGTGGCATATACATCTGGAGTTCATTTGCAGTGGCTAGAGACTCTGGCTGCACATTTTTTCTCTCTCAAATGAATAAATAAAATATTAAAAAAAAAAAAAGACAGTCAACTGAGGTCCATTTACCTAGTTTTTAAGATGAGGGGACTGGGTCCAAAGAGGTGATATGACTCAGATGACATAATCCAGAGTTGAGATGAGGGCTCAGGTCTGTTCCCTGTCATCTCAACGCTTCTCCAAGAAGCTGTGGACTTAACACGGGGAGTAGAATTTGTGTGAGAGCAATAACCCTTGCTGAAATTATGTTTCACAGTTTAGGTAGTGTTTTATCCTTAGAGAATAGGAAGCTCAGAATAACTTGATTAATAAAGATAATGTTATATATTGCTTATGAACATTTTATGAAATATAACATTAATTTTTTTAATTCTCTAAAAATTCACTAATTGCAACAATAGCATTTGGGTAATACACCTCAATGTTTTAAAACTATTTAAATAATTACAATTTTATATCTTTGTAAAGCCTGTGAAATTATTAGGGAAGATTTTTGAACCCCTTTCAGACCCAGTAATGTTGATATACTCTAAATTTAAATGGGAAAGGAGATTTAAATGGCTGTCAACCTTTACCATAGCAAGGTCAATTAATTATAATAAGGTCCCAAGATTTTATGAATTACTACGAGAAAGTATTTATTCATCAGTCTGGCTCCATGAATAGTAAGATTTTCATTCTTTCATTTTGAGTCATTGCAGAACCTATTCAAGATAACTTTTTCTTTGTGATTTGTGTTTATAGTTTGGGAGCTGAGGTTATTCTACCCACAGAAATTGAAATACAGTATATGCAACTAACTAATATATTAATATGCAACTAACTAATATTATGCATGGGATGTTCACTAAAATGGAGGAAACCTCGTTTCCACTTATAGGTAGACTTTTCATCTTAGGAGATTTTTATATTATTGCCATCTTCATGTTTTTAATTTATCATGGCTTTCAGAAGAACTGCTGTCTGCCAAAGCAAAAAAAAAGACAGTGACCAATAGAAATTTAAAAAACCATAAAATGGGCTAGAATAAGAGGAATAAGAGTTGATAAATATGTTCTTGAAGTAAATTTGATGTTAATGCTATCTGAAAAGTTAAAATGTAAGTTTATATATGTATATACAAATACATATACATGTTTCTTAGATGTTTATATTATATTATTATATATTACTGAAAATTTACTGTATTCAAGGTATAAAGGAGTCTATGGATGAACAAAGGAGACAGTTTCATTCCTCATGAAACTATTCAATTGGTGGGAGGACAATAGACATATGTTAAGATGTATATAAGAATTTCAATAGTGTGTGGTTGTACCTGTAACAGAATATAAACACTAGATGTATAATAAATAATAAAACTTATTTCTCATCATTCTAGAAGTAAGGAAGTTCAAGATCAAAGCCTTGTTGGATTTGGTGTCTCTTTTTTCAGAGTCTTATGTGGTGAAAGGTGTGAGAGAGCTCTCTGGAGCCTTTTAAATTTTATTTATTTGTGTGTATGTGTATGGTGTGTGTGTGTGTGTGTGTGTGTGTGTCTGTGTGTTACCTTGGAATATTTGTCTTTTCCTTCTACCCTACTTGAGACAGGGTCTCTCTTTGTTGTTTTTCTCTTGTGTGTCCACAGTGAGAAGCTCCACATCTCACTGGTGTAGGCATTGGGAGCACAAGTGCATGTGCCACTTTGTATCCTATTTTATGTAGGTGGCGGGGAATCAAACTCTGGCCAGCAAGGATATAAGTAAGTGCCTTAGCTGCTGAGCCATCTCTTTAGTCCCCAGATCTTAAAAAACAACAATCCTAAGAGCACCAAACCCATTCATGAAAGCTTATGTGCTTGAGACCTAATAACCTTCCCAATATCATGTCAAGAAACAACGGGTATTAGGATCCAACCTGTGAATTTTGAGATGATGCAAACATTCAGTTTAGCAAAAATAGCAAAGGGTTATTGGGTGATGTAATAGGAATTGACTCAGGAAGTCTAACATCGGATAGGGTGACCATGAAAATGTGGGGATGAGACATTTGAATTGGAGCTGAAGGGAAGAGGAGAAACAGGGCAAAATCAGATGAAGCATGAGAAGTGACAAGTTCAAAGATCAGGACATAGTGTTGAATTTGCTTTTCTGGAACAAACAAAAGGACTGGTGTAGCTCAGCTATAGTCAATCTCATTGAAGTTGCACAGGTATGTCAGCCACATTAGCAGTGGCTTGAGGATCATGGTAAGAAATGTGGGTTGTCCTTTAAGGACAGTGCTGAGCATTGTGAAAGAATTTAAGCCAGAGTACAACATGCTCCAGCTGATATTTATAAAACTATCACTGGCTCTCTAGGCTATAGATTTGGGAAAAGTCTAAGAACTAGTTTTCATTAGGTATGAAACTAATTGTAAAACTTGAAATAGTGCTTGGAATACTTGGTGAAAACTGAGTGAGAGTTTGACTTTTTAAAGTAATTTACACTTATTGTGCTTGAAATGTCAGTACTATGTTTTACTGTTGCCCATTGAAAAGCAATTTTACAATAATCACTGTTTTTAAAGTCATAATTACAGGGTCTTAAGAGGCATTTTGTTGCAACCTGTTGTGAAAAGAAATTAGTTTTAGGTGAAGAATCACACATGTACTCAACTGCCATTGTTTTTGGAGAGTTCTTTGGGAAGCTTTGATGAGTTATAAATTGATATTAATAGTGAAAAAAACATTAGCAGATTCTGTTCCATGTTCTGTTTAACCTTCACAGCAATCCTGTGGCTTTGGCAATGTTGCTGTCTTCATGTTAAGAATGAGAAAACCAAGGAACTGAGAAGTTAAGAAATTTGCAAAGATCACAGAAAATATTATGCTACCACAGTTTGGATACTTAATAAATAGCCTATCTGTCTGGAGTTGTATTAAATAAAAATGCATAGGACTTAAATGTATAATTAGTGAACTCTGGCCATTGAATACACTTGTTAGCCATCTTCCCAAAGTAAATACAGGATATTTCTTTTGCAACTGTGTGTGTTTTACTGGTGATTTCTGGTCGGTTCTCCTCAATATTCTCCCATTCTATAGACAACTAATTTAGGTTTCTGTCACCATTTAAAATTTTTGCCTCTCCTTAGACTTATGTGAATAGATCAAAAAATAAATTAAAAAGTTGGAAACTCAAATGCGGTTCCTTGTTGCTGGCTGTGTCTTTCTGCTTGGGAGGAGCATCACTCTGTGGATACAGATCTAGTCAGCCAAGGAGACACATTTCTATCTCCCACTCTCTGCTGTTTTATGAGTAAACTTGTGAGGAACATTGTGTCCAAGGACTTGTCTCCATTTTTACCGGTAAGTATGAGTGGAGTTGCTGTGTGTCTTTCCCAGAAGCTGGGTAGAAGCTCTCTGAAGTGTTCCCACCTTTTCACTTTCCCATCAGCAGTATGGGAACCACAGCTGTCTTTGTCCATGCCAAAATTTGTTATTGTCACTGTTTCTTTTCAGCTGCTCGACTTGGATGTGACGTGATATTTCATTGTGGTTTTTCATTAGCATTGTCCAAGAGACAAATGATGTTGACCATTTATGCATTTTTGTGAGAAATATTTTAAGATTTCCCTTAATATTTTTAGATTATGTGTATTTGTTACTTTTTCTATGAACATATATATGAATGTATTTAGTGAGATTTCTTGTCAGATGTATGCATTGCAGACATGTTTTGTCAGGGTGGGCTTTCCTTTTCATTTCCCTAGAAGTATACGTTTTGAAGGGAAGAAGTGTTTAATGTTGATGTAAATGCAACTGGGAAGTTTTGCATTTCACAGTTACAGCTTTGTGTGCCCTGTGTCTGCTTCTTAGTCATAACAATTGTCATTTGTGTGTTTCTTAAGGATTTACATGAGCTTTATATTTTCAATTTTGATCTTCCTAGTACTTATTTTTGTGTGTGATAAGAGGGAAATGACATCCTTGTAAAATGACTATTTTCACCCTGGAGTTGTTTGCCTGACTTTGTCATGTTATTTGGCTCTGTGTGAGGAGGGTCAGTTTCTGGACACTATCCTGATTCCTTTGTCTGTCCTTATGCCATATTTCATTGTCTTATCAACTGTGGCTGAATCAGGTAATGCATCTTATCTAATTTCATTGTTTTAAAAGAAATGTTTACTTAGCCTAACCTTTGTTCACTTTCATATGCATTTTAGAATCCATTTATTAATCTCTTTAAAAAGTCATCATTTTGATAAACATTGAACATATAACCTATATTTGTGAGACTGGGCCTAGTGAGCCTTCTGATGACCATATATCATTTACTCTAGATTTAGCTAATAGCTTAGATGATCAATTTATTCTAGTTTCAATGTTGTATTTGGTTCTGAAGGAATATCACTTTCAAAAACTGTATGGGGGCTGGAGAGATGGCTTAGCGGTTAAGGCTCATGTGTGCGAAACCTGAGGACCCAGGTTCAATTCTTCAGGTCCCATATAAGCCAGATGCATATGGTGGCACATATATCTGGAGTTCATTTGCAGTGGCTAGAGGCCCTGGGGTGTCCATTATCCCTCTCTCCCTCTCTCTGTCTCTAATAAATAAATAAAAATAAAATATTTAAAAAACTGTATGGATCTTTGATGAATATATTTTTATACTAATGTGTGATCTCTCATAATTTAATTCATTTGCCTAATAATCTTGTCTGTGATGATTAATATTCTTTGTAAACATCATGTATTAAATGAACTGTCTTAGATGAAGGCAGGTCAGTCAAGATTTTTAGGTAGAGAGCATAGCTGTATTTTCTAAGTGTAGGGAAAAATATAACAGAACTAACAAATAACTTTTAGGACTTGAGTTTTTTCAGTGAAATAGTGATAGACAGCATGTTTTGGAGAATTAACTTAATCTGTGCATTGCAGGATTACTGTCAGGATTAAAGCAGGAAGTGAGTCAGGTGCTGGGAACATTGCTGGGCAATAGGTAACATCTAATATGCTTGTATCTCCTAATATAGGTCCAGATATGTTCCTGGTGCAGGTGCATTGGCTCTGCCCACCTTCTCAGTGCTCTCCTTTAGCATGCAGATGGGAACGTTAATGTTCCAAAGCTTTGCAAAAGTGCCACCATTCTCAGAGTTTGGCTTTGACACCTGTGTTCTTACCAAATAAAAAACACTATGTGTGTGTGTGTGTGTGTGTGTGTGTGTGTGTGAGAGAGAGAGAGAGAGAGAGAGAGAGAGAGAGAGAGAGAAATACCATTCATCTATCTCATGAACTTAGTGTCCCTTTTGCATAAATGTTTTTTTCCCTTTTAATTGGACTTGGAACTACTGCCAATTTAACAGAATGAAATTCCATAATTTATTTTTTGTTCTTTTCTTTCTGAATGCAGTGGCAGAGATTAATTCTTGGGCTCAATTTATGGTGTTTGTTACTACTTTAACACTAAAATATACACTGCTTTTAATTTCAATTCCTATACTATAGCTATATATTTATTAACATGTTCATTTTATGAGATCTTAAGGTACATTACTTCCAAGTGTTATCTGCAATGTTTGAATAATTGTTGGTAATAATTGCTACCCATCCATAAATGTACATGAATTATGTGTCAGTGTAAGTCAGAGCTGGCAAAAAAAAAAGCTGGAAAGAAGGGAGGAGTGCATTGGAATGTAAATGGTCTTTTGCCTTTTATTTATAAATGATTAATGTGATCAAGATTTATTTTAAATATTAATTTCAATCCAAATACTTTGATTAAATTATTCTTTATTACTAGACTTATGAATCCTTTTTTTCCTGTGCCTAAAATATGATTGTGTGTGAATATTGGTTTAAATCTCGAATTCTTTTGTAAAAATGGCTTCTTTGTGTGTCCAGGATCCCAAGGAATTTTTTTCTACATTCTTACGACATTATCATGAGTTAAATATGTGTCACACTGCTTTAAATTGCAAAGAGAAGCCAGAACCCAGAAATCCACTCTGGTCTGGAATTTGGCTTCATGTATAAAATGTTTCAGTAGCAACACTGCAGAAGCACACAGGGTCTTTTTTTGAAGAATACTTCTGCATGCTAAATGGTGATGTTTCTCATTAAGATTAGTGACAAGACAAGCACTCATGATTGGCAAAGTTTTACTGGGTACTTATTTGGGAAAAATTGATTAAAACTCTTAATCAACCTATTGAAATATTCAGTGTATTATCCTACATTATAAAGGTCCTGTTTTTTTGTTTTTTTAAAAATATTTATTTTTTTATTTATTTGATAGAGAATGAGAGAGGAAGAGGCAGAGAGAAAGAGAGATTGGGCCTCCAGCCACTGCAAATGAGCTCCAGATGCATGTGCCCCCTTGTACATCTGACTTATGTGAGTCCTGGGGAATCAAACCAGGATCCTTGGGCTTTGCAGGCAATGCCTTAACTGTTAAGCCATTTTCCCAGCCTCAAGGGTCCTATTTTGCATATTCTTTATGTCCTACTCTTTGGGTTTCACTTATCTGTACATAGTTAAATTTCAATTTTATATTATTTTATATATGAAGATGTTAAGAAAAATAAAGAATGTAGGGGCTGGAGACATAGTGCAGTTGTTAAGGCATTTGTCTGCAAAGCCTAAGGATCCTGGTTCAGCTCCCCAGTATGCACATACAGCCAGAAGCACAAAGTGGTGTGTGCACTGGAGTTAGTTCATTGCAGTGGCGAAGGCCCTAGCACACCCATTCTCTCTCTTTTTACCTCTCAAGTAAATAAATATTTTTTTAAAAAGAAAAATAATGAATATAAATACAAAGCATCAGATAAAATGTGGTTCCCTAAGGTGTGTATATTGAAAGTGAGGGGTGATGTTTCAAGCTAAGGGCTCATCTGAAACCTCAGCTCTCTTTTGTGGGGAGCTATTCTAAATGACAAGCTGCTTCACATGTTGGACATGTGCTCTGGGACTGTTAAAATAAATAGCGATAATTTTTCAAATTATCATGCTTTCTTATAGCAAATTAAAATATTTTGTCAAGATGATTGTCTAACATTCTACCACAAAAAATTGTAAGTGAAATTTATTATTCAACTATACCCTTTTCTTACCTCACTGAGATCTCAAAAGAAATGATTACTTTATTTGTATGGGTGGGTAGGAGTAGTAAGTATATATACTTTGTATAAATTAGTATAATTTCTTTGAAATATGGAGAATTTTTGAGATGAACTCTTTAGTTTTTAAGGTGCAATACTTTTTATTGTTGGTCCATTACTTTTTTATTTAATCTGGTAGACTATTAAAACTAAAGGAGTAGAAAAATCTAGGGATGCACAGTTGTTATCAACAATGTCTAATAAAATATAACTCAGAGGATTAGGTAAGATTTTCTTTCAAGTGTTAGGGTTCATTTTGAAAATATAAATTTGAGAGACAATTTAATATATCCTGGCAATTATACCATGTGATGCTTGCTGTTAAAAGTCACAGTGGTTTTGTTTTTAATACGATTCTCTGTGCTGATAAGCTGAATATACATTGATTGATTAACTATTTTTAGAGTTTAATTTAGGTTCAAAACAAAATCAAGTTAAAAATACAGAGGATTTCTGTATACTCCCTCCTCTTACTGGCATAGAAGCCACTCCTTTCCATTCTGATTTTTATGATATTAAGAAAAATAAATTGTACAGAAGTAAGGCAACCAACAAATGAAGTGAGATATTAAAATAAGTCCAGAAGAGATAATGGTAACTTGGTATAAGGTAGTAATTCCATAGACAGAAATGGTTGAATTTTGATATAGTTCGAAAACTCAAACCATATGATTATCTAGTAAGAGAAAGAGAGGACTAATGCTTCTAGATTCACCCAAACACTGTATATTATTATATCATTACTTTAATGTATCTCCTCCAGAGGTAAGAAAGCATTGATTCATATAAATATTTTGTTAAAAAAAAAAAAAAAAAAACCTAGCAGTGCAAGTGCCTGAATCTGTATCCAGCACAGATAGGCCCTCTAGAAACTTTGTTGTGATCCATTTAAAAGTGATTTGTTATAAGCAGATTAACCCCATTAGCAGCTAGTAGAAGGTGCTTGTCTATTTATGGCAAGTGAACTTTATTTTACCTAGTGGTCTGAAATGGCAGAATTTATGTTTATTTTTAAGCAAAATAAGTTTAATGTAGACATGTAGAATATATTTAAAAATGAATTTTGTATTAATTTATCTTAATGAATAAAATTCCAAAGGTAATAGTTAGAAGCAAAAATTTAAAATACTCTTTGTCAAACCTTTTTTCACTCTTCAGAGAAAGCCACTATTAGCAGTGCCCTGTGTATTTTTTCCAGAATTATGATGGGCATTTATTCCTTTTTCTATTAATTTCTAAAATTACACATTCAATTAGATGTCTGAGAGGTTTTGATTCTCATTCTGAAACCTACTTTCTAGCTTCAGAATTTTTATGTTGTTCATTTTCATGTGATGTAGTTTATTCTCAAATAGTACATTTTTTTGTTTTGTTTGTTTCTTTGAGACAGGTTCTCATATAACCCAGGCTGACCTTGTTTTTGAAGCAGGCTTTCATGAAGCCCAGGCTGACCTCTGCCTCAGCTGTGTCTTAAACTGATTCTTCTCTTTCCACTTCCCAGATATTGCTGGGATATAGATGTGGTGATCATGTCTTATCCAATTCAATGTTTTAAGCTTATTAAATTAAAACAGAGTTTTAATGTATTTCCACTTGGTAAATTTCCTCACAAAGGATGTTTTGTACTCTAAAAACACTAATAGAGAAATAAATAAAATTGAATAGTGCCAAAACCAAATAAAATGAATAGAAAACCAAGCAAGCAGACATTTGTGACAGTGTATTAATTATATGTTGATTACACCTGTTGTATATTCCTGTGCTACCAGAATCACACACATGCACACACATGCACACACGCGCATGCACGCACACACACACAAACTTTTATATAAAGAAAAGTTATGTACTAAATAACCTGCTAATGAAAGTGAAATGATACTGAAGCACTGCCTAATTCTGTCTTGCAGCTTTATAATAACAGGATTAAAACAAGGCAACTTGAAGGAAGAACATACAAAAACCGAAAGAGAAAGACAGATGATAGAAAAAAATCAGGGATATTCTTAGATAAGATCAAAAGCTGATTATTTCAGAGGGGGAAGGGATGGGGAGGAGAAGGAAGAGTGGGAAGCGGGGAGGAAGGGAAAGAAAGGGGGAAGGGAGGGAGAGACAGACAGAAATCAGCAACAATGACTTGGAATATTTATTTTTACTTTATTCATGCTTTATGCCTAGAATCTATGTCAGTCTCTTTATTCTAAAATATAAACCATTAACATGAATAAAGACCCAAGAATGTAGACTACAAACAAATAAAATCAATTACATATTGAGTAGTGTTATTCTAAGGAATGCAAACCTAATTTAATATTGGGGACTTGATGAATATATTTTCCTTCATTATATTAAACAACAAATAGTTTATCCCTGATAAGTATATAAAGGCAGCTTCCCATTTTTTTTCTTCATAAAGGGGAAAAAATTTGTTACACAGCAGAACTAGAAGGACATTTAAAAGTACTTTAATCCTGGAATGACCCTGTGGATAACATGGCGTCCTCCAGTGGTTCCCATCATTCTCTGTGTGCTGTCTGAAGGCCACATGTGTGCTCTCTTACAAGCTGAGGAGAAGAAAGTTGATGTTCTCATAAGCAGTTTCATTTTCTGTTATTTGAATATCAGTTTTCTAAACATCCCACCTTCATCCACAGAATTTGGATTCATAGTCCCATTTGCTGCTACCTTATTCCTAATAATTAAATTTAAAAGTCACCTGTATTATTGTTAGAACCTAGATGATTATCTCTAATAAGCTTATTTGCATAGCCTAGATTCACTTCTTGCTTGCTCACTAATGATATTTATAGAAGAATCACTAAAGTAAGCATATAGCATGTTTAGCTAAATTAGTTTGGATATGTAATTTAAATGCATATTTCTCAGTGCCTATTCATCCTTGTATAAACAAGTCACATATATCTTAATATTTGTTGTCCATTAGGCTGCAGGAAACAGAAAATACTCATTAGTACTTAATATGATGCAGTGTATTTTAGTCAGTGAAATAGAAACATATAATATAATTGGGTATCATCTGATTGGAAGAAATAGACTAGGGTAAATATCATTTCTCTATTATGGAATTTCATATTGTGAATATGATCGATATTTTGAAATCAATATAATTGAGGAAATTATTTGCCTCTGCTTAGAAGGAAGGTGAAATGTTTTTGATAGAATTTTGATTTTTTTTTTTGCACAAGTTATGTTTTTACTTTATCATCTCAATGTGTTCTTCCATGAGTAGCTGAATAAGTTTTACCAGACAATATTTGTGGTTAAATTGGTATTAGGCTTTATATCAGGAGATGCTTGTTATCATTTCTAGATGGTCAATATTAAATTCAAGTCATCACTGTTATGAAAAAGGACTTTAATGCATTTCCCCTTCTAAGGTTTCTTAGTATTCTTACTATTCGTAGCAGTTTTGATTCTGAGTTGCTAATAGGACCATTAATCTGAGAAGGAAATAAAAGATAATTAGCTGTATGACCAATTCTTTAGCCAATGATCAAAGATTTGGCAAAGGCAACCTCAGTCCCCTCTGCCTTCTCAGTGATTCACAAGTAGAACTCAAGACTCTGTCTAGTCTTTGAAAGTTGCATTCATGACTAGGCTTTGGATTTACCTCAGTGTTCATTGGTGAGGAAGATTTATTTATTTCTTATAATTAAATTCCAAAGATCCTATAATATTGTTAGAATATAGATGTTTATCTCTATTAATCTCCTCATTTGCATAGCCTAGATTTAATCCTTGCTGGCTCACTAGAGTGATATCTTGGCCTCTAACAAAACCAATGAAACAAAAACTTATCCAGGGCTGGAGGGATTGCTTAGCGGTTAAGGTGCTTGCCTGCAAAGCCAAAGGACTAAGGTTCGATTCCCCAGGACCCACATTAGCCAAATGCACAAGGGGGTGCACGCATGTGGAGTTCGTTTGCAGTGGCTGGAGGCCCTGGCATGCCCATTCTCTCTCTCTTTCTCTCTGTCAGATTAAAAAAAAAAACAAACAAACAAAAAAAAAAAACTTATCCAATGGGATAAAAAGAATATGAATTTAATAAATAGCATTTACCAAAACACTATAAGAATATTTACAGATGAAATCCAGATCAGCTTCCTTTAAAGTCAGGAATAAGGTTACATAGCTCACTTCTTGTTTTATACTGTGCCAGAGAACTAGGCAGTAAATGTAAGAGATGATTTCAAGCCTGACAAGGAAGAAACAGTATTCTCATTATTGTCAAATAAGCCAAGAAAATACGGAGATTTACCTTAAGTACAAACAAGCTACTACATACCAGGTCAGCATAAACCCAAAAAAATGTAGCTATGAAGGATAATTTTTAAAAGATTACCTGTAGAAATAATGGGAAATGACAAAGTAATTGAAATAGAACTTTTAATAAAGGCTGTATAAGACATTTTATGAAAAAAGATTTAAATATATTTCCGTGTGTATATGGATAAGGGTCAATATAACTAAGCTTACAGTTATCATAAAATTAATCTATAAGTTCAATACAATTTTTGCATGTGTATGTGTTTGGCATATGTTCATGTGTGTGTGCATGTTCATATGTGTGGATATACATGTATAGGTCCACATGCACTTGTTTGCATTTGTATGCGATGCTCGCAGTCATTGTTGATTGTCACTCTCTCATTTATAGAGCTTCTCAATGAACCCATGGGTTTACCTAGTCTACCAAACCATTTTGCCCCAGAGAACCACCTGTCTCTACCTCCCTAGCACTGGGATTATAAGCCTATACCTCCACACCAGGCTTTTTTTTTTTTTTTTTAACATGAGTTTTGGGGGTTAGAATTTAGGTCCTCATGTTTGTGTGGCAACATTTTTGTCATTTAGCCATTCCAACAGGAATTTCATACAACTTGATAGTACAGGACAGATAAAAATTTCCTTTATCCTCCCAAGGGCTCTGATACTAATACAAGACAGATTAGTAGAAACAAATACCATGTGGTTGTAGATTGAAATCCTTACAAGAAAAGGGAAGCTTAATTATGAGGCCTAAATTCTTATATATAAGGATGAACAAAAAGTGGCTGTTGGCTGTTGTGTAAAAGTAACCATGTTTCTTTGTAGAGATTTCTTCTGTTTTTTTCAAAGAAAAAAGGAGTTCAGAATGCCCTTATTCAACTTGTTTTTTTTTTTTTTTTTTGTTTTTTTCGAAGGGTCTCACTCTGGACCAGGCTGACCTGGAATTCACTATGTATTCTCAGGGTGGCCTTGAACTCATGGTGATCCTCCTACCTCTGCCTCCCGAGTGCTGGGATTAATGGCGTGCGCCACCACACCCGGCGAACTTGTTTTTTTGAGTTCTTTTAGTTCAAATGTCCAAATTTATGCCCAAATGTCATTTTATTTTGGTTCCAGGTTCTAATATGAAACAAACAAGTTATTCATGAAGTGTATGTGGAAAAATAAAAAAACAAAATATAATAAAGATAATATTCAAAAATAATGGGGTGAGAAAAAGAAGCTGTGCCAGATGTAAAACTTAACTTGGTTAAATAAAAAAATGTGGTATCCGTATAGGAAAAAGGCAGCTGACTGAAAATGGAATGAAAATTAGAATAGCATAGCATAGCATAATACAGCACAGAAATGGATACACATGGGATCCTGATTCTTGTTAAAGATAGTAACATTAATTGAAGAAATGGATCACTGAATCAATGATGAAGGCACAATTGCACATTAATGAAGAAAACAGAGATAATGGACACTCTCTGAAACAGTACCCCAGAATAAATTCAAGATGGACAAAAGACTAAATATGAAAAACAAAGTGGCAAAACCATTAACAAAATTATAGGAGAATATCTGCATGACTCAGAACTAATGAAAGATATATTTGTTTATAAAAATAAATGTCATAAGTAAAAAAATTAATAAAATTTGACCCCATGGAAAACAAACCAGAACTGCTCAAGTAAATGAAAACACACACCATATATAAAACAAACTTGTACATTGTTGCCATGAAGTTCAAAAAAATGAGCTACATGCGAAAAAGTAAGCAATGGTACATTCCATTTGTCACAAACATAATGGACCAAGGATTAGTAATTTGGTTACTAAAAGGAGACTACAGCTGGGTGTGATTGTGCACTTTAATCCCAGCACTCAGAGGCACAGGTAGGAGGATCACAGTGAGTTCAAGGCCAGCCTGAGCCTACACAATGAATTCCAGGTCAGACTGAGATAGAGCAAGACCCTACCTAAAAAAGAAAAGAAAAGAAAAGAAAAAAAAGCAAATAAATTAAAAGATAAAACTCTGAAGAAAATAAATTAGGATAGAATAAAAATTAAGAATTGACTCAAACTGCCAAAACACATTAAAAATATGTTTAGTTATCAAGTAAAAAATGAAGGTTCAAAGAGGCTAATTGATGTTCACTATGTTGGCAAGTAATTGTATACCATACAAAACTTAAGTGTTTGATCAATAGATGCATGCACCAATTTCTACAGGAAGTCTCGATTTGGAAAATCACATTGAAAGTCATTTGGTTATACCTAGATAACAGATATTTTTATTTCTGCACTCTTAGGATTTGCTTACTTGTTCATGATAGAAGTGAATTTAAAGTTATATAAGTGGACCTGCACAAGGATGGTCACTGAGAGGTGTTTGTAAAGAGACAGAATTTGGCAACAGCCTAGTAATCCTTTAGGAGGGTAATAAATACATTGTGATATATGAGTATTTTATAAAACATTGTCACGTGGCCAAAATGATGAAAAATATATATATATATATATATACATATATATATTCCATGGTTAATCTAACAAAGATAATGTACTCTGAGTAAGTTTCAAGTGCATGGTTTTAAGTATAATCTCAGTTGTATCAAATTTTAATTATATAAAATCAGTTATATTGCTTTTAGATAAACATCTGCATAATGAAGTCTAAACTGTGCATGGAAATTAGATTTTTTTTTTTTTTAAATTGTCTCTTTGTTTAAGAAATAAGGGAAAAAGATGGAGGGCTTTAGCTTCTTTTTTAAGGGGTGGATTTTTGAGGTAGAGTATCACTCTAGCCCAGGCTGATCTGGAATTCAATATGTAGTCTTAAGGCCACCTCACTGGTGTTGAGATTAAAGGTGTAAGCTACCAATCCCATTTTTTTTTGAAATGAAACAAATATGAAATGTTTAATTATTTCAGTCATGCTGGTGGATAAATTTTTGTTGTATTTTATGTTATTAGGTTAGCATAGTATTCAAAATGATAGGAATTAAAGGAATGACAGATTTTAAATTTCTCCAGTTTTAAAATTAGATCTTGAAGTTGATCACTATTTGGGCCCTGTGATAACGTTTGAAAAGGTCTCAAAGCTTTCCTATTATTTGAGATGAAAGACACCATATATTCTTTGTTGGTAACTGAGGCTTAATAGAGCCCAGAGTAGGTAAAGTCTGTAAATAAAAGACTGTTTCAGCCAGGTGTCAACACACAATCTTAATCTCAGCAGTTGGGATGCTGAAGCAGGAGGATTGCAAGTATAAAGGAAGCAAGGGATGTTGAGCGAGTTCACAGACGGCATGGATGAATTAGTGAGACCCTGTCTCAAAAAATTCAACATTAAAAAAAGGGAATATATCTCAGTGCTAGAGTGCTTGTTTAGCATGCACAATGCCTCAGGTTCCATCCTCAGTATAGACTCAGTGTAGCATCAAGCTTCAAAAACATTTCTCTTTGGCTTTGTAGCATAATTCTATAGAATATGAATGTAAGTCTAATGCAAAGATATGAGAAATTTAAGATAACACAGTCTTCATGGACATAGTTTCAAGTAGGTCAGAGTTTATCATTGGCTACTTCAAGTGTCCCTTGGACTGGCTTCTGCCCTAGGCATTGATTACCTTCTTTCCTACATAAGTCTCTTGTCAGAAGAGCTGGCAAATTCATGCACAGCAAAATATAAATACCTGAGGCTAGTTAATTAGTTCCATCTCCACCTTATATTTTAAGAATATTCAAGAACTTATAGTAAAATAATAATTTTCTATATGTAAAAGTTAAGGCTTCCTTCAGAGAAGTGGCAGATAAGTGTTTTGACAAAGGCCTCAATAAGATATCTCAAATCCATTACCTCAATTAATGGCTACATTTAGGAGAAAGTGAATACCATTTCTATCTATCTGTTTATTTATTTAATCAATCAACAGAGAGAAAGAGAGAGAGAAAGAGAATGGGCATACCAGGGCCTCCAGCCACTGCAAGCAAACTCCAGATGTGTATGCCACCCTGTGCATTTGGCTTACTTGGACTCTGAGGAGTGGAACCTGGGTTCTTAGTCTTCATAGATAAGTGCATTAACCACTAAGCCATCTGTCCAGCCAGAGCACCATTTCTTAACTAGGAGAATAAATTAGGGGAGAAGTATATTTAGTAGAAATATTAATATTATTTTAAAAAGTATAAATTAGAGAAAAAATAGAACTCACAACATCCACTACCAGTATGCATAGGATGAAGCCTGGTTTAAGGAGATGATGCTGTGGGGAGATGCTAAAGGTCCAATGATCAGCTTCCAGGGGTTGGAATCTAAGGTCTTTTACAGTGCAGTGGCTTTCATGATGAAATTCTTCAGTCATTAATTCTTCTTATAGCTCAACATTAAGGCTCCTTTCATGCTGGTGTGCATCTTTGGGGAATGGCAATTTAATTGTAAATCAATGCTATTGTATTATATCAATTTCTTTTTTGTACTTATTTTGAGGCCAGACTTTCATTTTCATTTCTTTTAGTTTAAACAGGCATATATACCCTTAAGTAGAGATATGTTAATATTTCCACGAGCAGATGTATTGACTTTTAATATAGATTCTGAATTTATTTCTCTATTAAATATTTTCTACATTAATCACATTATAGTTTCCCTTGCAACTGTTAGTGTAAAAAGGGAGATTTAGTGCCAATTTCCATGATTACTTGTCTTTTTTTTTTTTTTTTTTTTTTGGAGAGCGACAGAGAGAGAGGGAGGGAGAGGAAGACAAATAGAGATGGGTGTGCCAGCAGCAGCCTCTCAGCTGTTGCAAACGAAATCCAGGTGCGTGCACCCCCTTGTGGTCAAGTGCGGCGTTGTGCCCTTGCATCACTGCATCTGGCTAAACGTGGGATCTGGAGATTGGAACCACTGGAGATTGGAACCGGCACTCTTAGCCTTAGGAGGCAGGCACCTTAATCACTAAGCCATCTCTCCAGCCTGATTATTTGTCTTTTTATGAGTGTAGTGAATTGACTACTGAGCTAATGAGGCACCTACTTCATATTTTTTTAAATTTATTTTTCATTTTATGAAATGGAGAGAAAGAGGCAGCAAGAGAGAGGGAGAATATATGGGTATGCCAGGGCTTCTGGCCACTGCAAACGAACTCCAGACTCATGTGCCATCTTGTCTATGTGGTTTGCATGGGTACTGAGGAATCTAACTGGGGTCCTTAGGCTTTTCAAGTAGGTGACTCAACCACTGAGCCGTCCCTCCAGCCTCTAATTCCATCTTTTTGAAATATCCTGTAAAGGATAAGTTATGGCAATCTGAAGTGATGTATGTTATATTTTATTTATATATATGCATATATACATATGCATGCACATGCTCTCACATATATTCAACTTTAAATATAAATTCTAAAATAGACAATATAATTATATAGTGAACATTATATATATTCATATATATTCAATTTTAAATATATGCTCGATTACATTATATAACACTAGATAGATTCTATGTATTTTATATAGTTACGCATAAACATATCTTCTACAATTACATTAACATATAAACTTTCAAATAAGTATTAGGTGTTAAAACTACTATAACAAAACTTCCTGGAAATTCCATGGGATTCAGGATTCAGTTTTAAAGAATGTGAGCTGGAGGTTACTTATTTTGTAGCGTGTGCTCCAGCATCAGTCCGTAGAAGACAGTGGACATACTCAAATCTCCACACTAAGGCAGTTCTGCTCTTTATCAATGCCCTAAATGCTTATTACTTTTCCAGTTCCTCAGTATGAGCTTAGTATTATCTCAAATCAGCAGTCTTTGACTCTGTGTTTTCTCTGAAAAGACTACCAACTTATCTTTTGCATCTGGTATTCTTGTCTTCACTGCCAAAGTCATAGTGGCAGTGACAGCTGGGACAGCAGCAAGATGTCAATAGAAATGGCTAGTGGGATGAAATTGCATCCACACAGGCCAGAGACTTGTTCACAGTTTAATATAGACATGTCTGTCAAATCTGCTTGGCTGTATCAGTATAATTGTTTATCCCTTAAACATAATCCCTTTATTTTCACTCTGTCTTGAATAAAGGAAGGCGATTGACATGTGCTACTGATGGTGTGAGTGTGTGCTTTACACAATTTCAGGTAGGTGGTAAAGGCAAGAGTTTTTTTTTTTTTTTTTTTGTTGTTGTCTTCTTTAGGGGGCAGAAAAGCACTAGTCACAAGATGGAAGGATAGCCTAAAGAATGCTTTGCACACTTCTGTTTCATCTCTCATACCTGATGTGATTACTCTGAGTTCCACAGTTGTCTCAGCTAGCAGTGAGTTTCTAGCTTCTGTCCTGCACTAGAGTAAATAAAGTTAATCTGTTTTAGTCCATGTACATTCCACAGACATCTCTTCTCTTTTAATGACAGGAATTTATAGTCATATATATGCATGTATATATACATACATACACCTCTCTCTTTCTCTGTGTGTGTGCCTTACCTAAGCAACCCATTTTTAAACATTTTGAAATACATTTTTCAGAAAATCTATAATTCTGAGATTTGGTAGACCCAAAAAAGTTGGCTTATTCTTTAAGGTCACACAGGTTTTTGACCTTATTAGTTTTTTTTTTAACTTAAACTTTTAAAAATACTTTATTTTATTTGCAAGAACAAGAGAAGGAAGAGAGAGAGAGAGAGAGAGAAAGAATGAATATGAATCAGATGCATGTCCCACTTGTGCACCTAGGTTATTAAGCTATGTAGGTAAGTGCCTTAACAGCTAAGCCAAATTTCTCCAGCTCCAAGGTTGGAATTTTAAATGATTTCCTTCCAAATTTCTTAATTTGTTTCCATTATTTGGTTCTTATATTAGAGCCAAACTATGGAAATAAAATTAAAGATACAAGTAAGATTTCCCCCCTCTTGCACATGGCTCCATGAAGATAATCCATTTTGAAACCTGGAGTTGTCTGAGCACAAATGAAGAGAGGTTTTACTTAACGTAGTTTTTGTTTAGTATTGCTTATTAATATTCTAATCTGAAAGTTCTCTTACCTACACTTGTATCTCATAGCTTTTAGCTTAGAAGTCTCTTTGAAAGCTGAGTAGATGGTAGTGATGTTATCCTTGTAGCTCCCCTGTGACATTGCACACACTAAGTCCAGACACATTCTCCAGGACACACTGTTTAGCTTCGTATAATCATCTCACCTAGTGTTTACTTCATTCCACCTATATCTTTCCACTTTTCAGAACATATACTTCCATTTGAAAATCATTTTCCCCTCTCATTTTTTTCTGCTTGCATTGTGTTGAACCTGAATTATAATGCATAAAAAATATTTTAAGCACCGTCTCCTCCAATTCTGAGCTTGATATAACTCAGATAAGTATTAAGGCATTTAAATTAAAAATTTGTAGTGTCCTTAAATTTCAAGTAAAAATATTCATATCATTTAATCATGAAGTGTACCCCGAAGGGGCTCTTGTGTTGAAAGCTTGGTCCCCAGTGGGTAGTGTCACTGAAAAGTAATTGGATCATGAGGTTACTAACCTTATCAAGGCTGATGAGTTCAAAGCTGAATGGACTGTTAAGGGTGTAGGCCTAGTTGGCAGTAGTCAATCACTAGCGGTTTGACTTTTAGATGTATATCTCTTTGCTATCTTCTGTCTTTTTCCTCCCCTTCTCTCTTCTCTCTCCTTCCTACTTGTCATGCCATGGTGAGGTAAGCAACATCCTATCACTACACCCTTCTGCCATGAGGTTTCTGCATCACCACAGAACTAAAAGCAATATAGCCAGCTATGAACTGAAGCCTTTGAAACTGTGAGACAAATGTTTTATCTATGTTTTTTACTTAAAAAAAAAAAATCCAGGTTTTGATGACAGAAGACTAACACAAAAACCACTAATCTTCATTTTTTCTGAAAAATTTTCTGGAATTGAGTAAAACATTTCTGTTTCAAGCACAATTTTTAAACAAAAACTAAATTATAGGATAAATGGCCAGAGCAATAAGATTTTGTGAGAATGTGATTTGTTTCATAGATGATGGAGTGATTGACTCTTAAAAACTAAATGGGAAAATGCCTACCTGTTCTTACATCCAAATGAACTTACTGTGTTAATGTTATTTTGCTCTTCAAATTTCACATAGTTTGATTCCATTAGAAAAATAAAATCAACTTTTATTTTGAAAGGAATAAAGCACTCTCAGTTTGAGAACACAATTATGTGTAGCTTGTAGACTATCAAGAGGATATTCAAAAGGTTACATGCACTGTAGTGAAGAAAACTTCCCTTCTCTATGTAAAAGTCACTGGGTGATTTGTATGCTTGAATAAATTTGCTATGGCATCAGTGAGGTAGTCATGGGGAAAGGTAAGTCCAGTTACCAGGCAACAAGCAGTTTAAAAAATGTGAGCAATAGCAAACATCACCAGTTTTTTTTTTTTTTTTCATTTTTTTTCTTCTGACTTTCAATAGACTCTCCAGTCATGCAGGCTAATGAGTTGTTTATAGAGTTAGATGTTTCTGGAGGAATCTTGCCCCAAATTTTGTTTTCTGACTGCTGAAATATTCTGGATACCTTCAGATTGTTAAAATATTGATCTTACTGGGGACTACCTAGAAAGTGATCCATGACCACCAATGATGGGAAATATGTGGAGCCCCTAATAAGGCTCTTGCCTTTGAACACTAAGAGTGAAGTAGGAGACAGGGAGAGGAGAAATTCTGAAAAAATGTGACGTTAGACCAGAGAGAGAACTTGTTTGTTGGTTGTCATGCATTGCATCCATCAGGAAACAGAAAGGAGCTTATTGTAGAGCTGAAGTATTGTGAGGTTAAAAATCTCAGTTAATATCTCACATCATGGTTGGGTCCAAAGTAATTTTCTTTCCAGTGGTTTAATTCAGAGGAGTCAGCTGTGTTCAATAGTATCTCTTGATGTGCTTGAATATATCTATTTTGATAAGAATTTGTAGG
The DNA here is from genome assembly GCA_036365145.1 of Orientallactaga sibirica. NCBI lineage: Eukaryota > Metazoa > Chordata > Mammalia > Rodentia > Dipodidae > Orientallactaga > Orientallactaga sibirica. Next base: position 13,408,141 of record JAEOAD010000033.1, on the reverse strand, counting down.
TAAGAGATTTAGAAAGATGCTGTAAGTTACGTTCTATCCTCATTCCTGTACCTTATATTAAAAATGTCTAGGGGATGGGATAATGGCTCATTGTTTCATCTGAATTCAATCACTCAATCCCTCATCAAAAGCCAGAAACTGGTGGGCTCCTGTAATCCCAGATTGCTGAGAGCAAGAAGAGAGGTGTGAAGGCAGGCGCAGAGACAGAAGAATTTTCTGGAAGCTCGAGGACCAGCTAGCCTGGAGAACACAGTGATGAACAGCAACAGGAATGAGAAAAATTGCTTCAAAAAGGTGAAAGGCGAGGAGGGACACCTAAAGTTATCCTCTGACCTCTGCACATGCATCATGGCACAGTCATGCCCACGTTTATACACACGACCAAGAAATTAAAATTAAGTTAAAATTAAATATCCACTTCTAATTTTGGAAAATGATTTCACAACTTCTTTAGTAACCTAAACTTACCATTACTTTGATTAAACCAACTTTAAAAATTTGTATTTTTTCCATTTTTGCAGTTTAATTCATGCATATAATGTCTTTTTATTTTATTACCCCAATTACTCTATTTTAGTACTTCTCCTTCCCACCAGTACTTTTTGCTTCCTTGCTAATATCTATCTTACTCTCATGCCCCCCTTTTTTTAAACCCATTGTAGCAGACAGCTTAAAGTTTGCTGAGACAAACTTTCAGACCAGGCACAGTTATGGAGGAAGGGATATTTATTGAAGCTTACAGATCCAGGGGAAGTTTTATAATGGCAGAAAAAGCTGTCCCTGTTTTCACTGGTCCAATCAGAGTGAGAAAAATACTACAAGCAAAAAGCCACATCACACAGTACACTTCAGGAACTCCAGGTGGAACTAGGCACTTTGTATATCTTTAGATTGGAATTTTAAACCCATCACCACACCTTAAGATCTGAACAGTGACACCTTCTCCAGGTAGGTGGATGCAGATCCAAATTACAAACCAATAAAACACTGAATATATCGGGGACCGTCTATTCAAACGACCACATTCCACCCCTGGCACCCAATAGATTTAAAACTATCACGCACTGCAAATTGTATTTAGTCTATTTAAAGATTCCCAGATTCTCACAGTCTTTACCAACTTAAGATAGTCCCAAGTCTCATCTGAGATTTAAGACTTTCTCTTAGCTGTGAGTCCTGTAAAATGAAATGTGTTACATACTTTTTTTTTTTTTTTGTTATGTTTTGTTTTTCGAGGTAGGATCTCACTCTAGCTCAGGCTGACCTTGAATTCACTGTGTAGTCTCAGGGTGGCCTCAAACTCATGGTGATCCTCCTACCTCTGTCTCCTGAGTGCTGGGATTAAAGGTGTGTGCCACCATGCCCGGCAACGAGTTATATACTTTTAACAAATAAAGGCACAGAGTAAACATTTTCAACTGGTATAAGGCATAGCAAGGAGAGACTAGAACAATGCCCACTCAACCACTATCAAACAAACATTAAACTTCTGTAGTTGAAGTCCAACTCAACTACAGTCTCTAGATCTTTTAATTCTTCCCCTCTAACTGGGCAGAGTAGCCAAGGAAAACTATCCCAGGCCAACACTGCAGTCTGTGGTAGCCCTTGTACAGTCTTGGTATATCCAAAACATCAAGTTTCCATGAAAATCACGGTCCATCTTTTAAAGGGTCTTCCAGCCTATTCCCGAGGGTCATCATACCCTGCCTCATGCCACATGTCAGCAGTAATTTATGACCACACATTTTTAATGTTTTTAAAACTAATATCAGGTGTGTAGGACATAGCCATATTTTAAATTTATGGTCAGCTTCATCTCACCCCACTTTTGATACCAGTTTCTGTGACAGACAGCTTTAAGTTTGCTGAGATTAAATTCCAGAGCAGACACAGTTATGGAGGAAGGGACTTGTTGAAGCTTACAGATCCAGGGGAAGTTTTATAATAGCAGAAGAAGCTATCCCTGTTTTCACAGGTCCAATTAGAGTGAGAAAAAGACTACAAGCAAAAAGCCACATCACATAGTACACTTCAGGAATTCCAGGTGGAACTAGGCACTTTGTATATCTTTAGATTGGAATTTTAAACCCACCACCACACCTTAAGATCTGAACAGTGACACCTTCTCCAGGTAGGTGGATGCAGATCCAAACACAAAAACTAATAAAACACTAAATATATTGAGAACTATCTATTTCAAACGATCACACTCTTTTAGTTAAAATAATCCATTTCCTTCTGGTTTGTCCTCAGTAGAGATGGAGAACAGCTGCTTACTGTTCTAAACATAATAGTCTGTATAGCTCTGGGTCATAAAAAGCATTCCCTCAGCTTTTCTTCTATTTACAGCCTTTTGACCCATCTTCCTGCAATACCTTTAAACGGCCTTATGCACTACCTCCCATTCTGTTTCATAGTGTTCCCTTTCAGATATGGAGATAATCAGTGTCCATGGATCTCCAACAGGACTGAAGCAGTAAAGAGTTTAAAATAAGGTACTCAGATCTGAGTTTCCAAACTAATTTTCTATTTATGAACTCCAGTTTTATGTTTTTAGTCTCTTTCTCCTCTCTGTCTCCTATTAGTGTTCATAAGCATGAGCCTTAGTTTACTTATTATCACCAGGTAACTGTATTATAGGCAGAGTGTAGCAATTCAAAGGGGCCACTCACTTTCAATTCCAATGGTGGTTTTCTGTTCTTATTTCACTTACATGTCTGTTTTGGTTCAAGGTAGTTTTTCCTTACTGTCTTTTACTTATTGTACATGACCAACTCTTACCTGTGTTTTCTATATGTTATATTTCAAAACACATTTTGCAAAATGACAGAAAAAAATCTGAATAAGTATGATGACTATTTTGATGGAAAAACCTTATAAGATTTTAGTTTGTTTAATGTGATTATGTTAGAAATGCCTTGTTCTTGATATACAAAAGAACCTCAAGGAATTTCATTCATGCTTGAACAGTTGATAGTGTGACCATGTCTCAGTCATTTCACTATGTATAGATTTTATGATATGGTAACCTCATGTTGAATAGTATTTAACCAAGAAGTTTGCTTTTCTGTATTTATCTCATATATTCTTTGAAGCTTGAAGAGCTTGTCATCTATTCATTATTTATTGTGCTAGGGAGTTAAACAGTTCTAAAATAGAAGAAGGTTTAGGCATAATAGCCATTGTATGAGCATGCGAAGGCCTCTTAGCACTGCAGTTGAACTCTAGACACATGTGCCACTTTGTGCATCTGGCCAAAGGATTTTGTGCTCATCGTCCTTTCCTCTACCTTCTGCGGATCATACATCATTCACATACAGTAATTTAAAATTCTCACTGATAATACTTGCTCATTTAATTCAGTGCTTTATTTACTGATGCAGTACATCTGTTTTTAAATGGAAAGATTGTTAGCATGGAGGAAATGAATGGTTCATATTATGCATGATTACTTGTCAGGTTTTTGGAAATGGGGACCAATAGGTCTTACGAAAATTTTTAGATGAGTGTAATTATTTCTTGCTCAACTACTCCCCAAATTAATAATCTTCTCTTTTATAAGAAACATGGGAAATGTCAAGTAAATTAGGCTAACACTCCAGATTACTAATAGGAAATAAACATGTTTCCAGTAAGGATAAAATTTAGCTATGGGCTTGCTTTAGAACTTAAACTGCTAGCCAGTACAATCAGTATTATCTTTTTCATTACAGATTGTAAAATGAACTTCACTATTACAATAAATTAAACTTTACAAATTGAACTACATAAATTAAACTTCTTAAAGGGGGGGGAACTCTTCTTTTTGAGCCTCATGGTTTGAGGAACATGGTCCGTCTTGGTGGATAAGACATGTTGGCGGCTGTCATGGCAAGTGGCTCTGTGGCACTAGAAGCATACAGCAGCTGCTTGCTCATAGCTGGGACAGTCAGGAAACAGTTACATATGTTAACATTCATCTGACTTTCTTTCTCTTTGATTTCGCTTGGATCCTACTCCATGGGTGGTGCCACCAAGAATCAGGCTGGGTCTTCCTTCCTACATTAAACCTCTCTGGAAAAACTGTCATAGACATACGCAGATGTGTGTTTTCTAGGGGATTTTAAATTCAGTCAAGTTGTCAAGGAACAGTAAACATCATTGTGGCCAGTTAAGGCTTATTATCCCTTTACAGTTTTGTTGGAGCACTTTTCTAAACCTCTGCTACCTCATGTTATTTATCATCTATCTACTCTCATATCTACTAAATGCTAGAACACCTACAGCTTAAGACTGAATATTATAGGATCTGTATTTTCATATTTATCTCATATCAATTTGTATTCTTAGTATCTATAATTCAATACATATTGTTTAGATGAACACACCTCTGAAAATCTCATGCCTTATGTTATTTCCTGTGCTGTGCAGTATGACAGTCACAGATTCTATAATTCTATGCAGCCAATGAACATTTGAAATGTGCCTGCTCTGAACTGAGATTTGATTTATTTATAAAATAGTAGGTGTGTGAAGTACTCTAGTATGACAAAAGTCACCGATACTTTCATATTGATTCCATGTTTAAATGGGAACTTTATCCTTTTTTTATTAAATAAAATACACAGTTAAGGGCTGAAGGGATTGCTTAATGGTTAAGGTGTTTGCCTGCAAACCCAAAGGACCCAGGTTCGATTCCACAGGACCCACATTAGCCAGATGCACAAGGGGGCACATGTGTCTGGAGTTGGTTTGCAGTGGCTGGAGGCACTGGCGTGCCCATTCTCTCTCTCCCTCTGTCAAATAAATAATAAAAATAAAATAGAAAATACACAATTAAAATTTAACTCATGCAATTTTTTTTGCTTTATTTTTTAGATTGAGTCAAGAGAGAGAGAGAGAGAGAGAGAGAAAGAGAGAAAGAGAGAGAGAATGGGTGCGCCAGCAGCCTCTCAGCTGTTGTGAACAAACTCCAGATGCGTGCACTCATTTGTGGGCAAGGGCAGCATTGCACCCTTGCGTCACTTCATGTCTGGCTAAACGTGAGACCTGGAGAATCGTATGGGCATTCTTTAGCTTAGCAGGCAGGCACCTTAACCATTAAGCCATTTCTCCAGCCCTTTCTTTCTTAATAGGCTAAAAATTTGAAACATATATTTGTGGCTTATACTACAATTTGTTTTGACAGTTATTTATTTATTTATTTATTTATTTATTTATTTATTTATTTATTTATTTATTTAGAGACAGAAAGAGGCAGATAGTGAGAGAGGAAGAAAATAGGCTTGCCAGGACCTCTAGCCACTGCAAACAAACTCCAGTTGCATGTGTCACCTTGTGTATCTGGCTTTATGTGGGTATTGGGGAATCAAAGTCCTAAGGGTTTACAGGTAAGTGCCTTAACCACTGAGTCATCTCTTCAATCCCTGACAGTGCTATCTTAAAGCAAGAGTTGGCCACTGATGAACCATAGATTATATCAGGCCTGGTTTTTAACATAACCAACAAAGTAAGAATGGTTTTTATATTTTTAAAGGGTCAGTAAAAACATGTAAGCAGCAATGACATGTATTTACTCACTGGCCCTTAAGATGTGAAATTTTCTTGTCCCTGTAATATTGTTCCTGTAATAAGAAGTGAGGAGAATAAAACCTATGGTCTTAGCCAGGTGTGTTGGTGCATGCCTTTAATCCCAGCACTCAGGAGGCAGAGGTAGGAAGATCGCTGAGAGTTCGAGGCCACCCTGAGACTATATAGTTAATTCCAGGTCACCCTGGACCAGAGCGAGACCCTACCTTGAAAAACCAAAAAAAAAAAAAAAAAAAAAAAAAAAAACTAATAATAAAAAAAATAAATACATAAAAATAAACATAAAACCTGTGGTCTTTACACAGTTTACAGTTCCAGGGAAACAACATTTTTAAATGATTGTAAATGTGTTCACACATTATTTGATGGAGAAGTGTACTGGTGATGGTACTGGAAGGATGGTGGTTCTCTCCCCTCTTCCCAGTCACAGAGCCACTGTCACAGCTGCTTTACAAAGAACTACCATGCACAAGGTGTGGCCCAGATCTAGTGACTGATCCATTGACTGAGTGAGGTAGAAAGGACTCATGTCAGCTAGCCTAGGAATATTTAACTCTAGACCTCCTATGGTTGTTGGCCAAGACTGTCCTTGAACCTGTGGCTCAACATCTTCCTGTCCTTTCCTGTGATCAGTTTTGAAACACTAACTCTTCCTCAGAGTCGGCTAGCTGGGAAATGAATCCTGCATTGGGCAGCAAGGCGAACACTATTCCACTTGTTGCAAACACAGAGAAGAGTAAATAAAAGCATTGTTGGGGATTAGGAAGATTAATTAACTGGATAGTTCAAAGTATTTTTGTTTGAAATAATAGGTGATAAGACTGTCAAAAGAGCTTTATCCTGTGAGGAGCAGAGAGTTGTTTGCAAGATTGTAAGGAGAACAGTGCTTTAGAGTTAACTCTAGAAGTATGGATTTGGAGGGGGATGGAGATAATTTTAAAATGTATCTGTTTATCTGCCATTTTTTTAAAACTGTGTCTGATGTCATGTGTAATCTATCAGTGATGGTTGAAAACAGTGTTTACTAAAGCCTTATTAATTGGAATTTAAGAGCTTGAAATTTACCCTGGCTAAGGTTTCCTGACTGTATCTATTCCTGAAGAAGGTAGGAAGGTGTCCTAGAATGTTCTGAGCACATTCAAAGGTCTATTTGGTGTCTTAAATTTACACAAATTCCAGCTGAGCATAGTCTTAATAGCTGAGTTTTCTCTGATCACTTTCTTCACTTCTCTGAGGGAAACAGGGATGTCAACAGCTAGAAGCAAATGAACTGTCTTGTGTGGCCTTCCTGCATAGTCAAATGAAGCCCTTTATTTGGGGTGTAGTGTGATTCTTTTGTGGATTTGCACTATTGGAGGCCTGAGAAGAGGTTTCCCCCCTACCCGGGCTGGAAAGTGTGGCATAAGATGGGTTTAGAAATATGTAAAAGGTGGCTGGGGAGATGGCTCAGTGGATTAAGTCTCTTGCTTCCAAAGACCTGCCAGCCCAGATTCAATTCCCCAGTACCTACATAAAGCTAAGTGCACAAAGTGGCCCATAAATCTGGACTTCTGTTAGTGTCAAGAGAACTAGGCATACCCATTCTCATTCCCCGTCTACTCTCTCCCCTCTTTGCTCACTCCTGTCCTCCCCTTCCTTCCCCTTCCCTCCCCTTTTCTCTTTCTCTCCCCCCCCCGTGTTGGCAGATAATTTTAAATTTTTAAAAGGAATCATATAAACAGACCCGAGTTGAAATTAGCTCCTCTGTTACCTGTGTGATAGCCTTATTCAGAACCAGGAGGAGACAAGCATTACATTTTTGTATGTGGTAATTTTCTCAACCTGAAGGAATTTTTTTCCTCCTTTGGCATTTGTAATAAGCTGGTGGAATATCATTTACATAAATTTCATTTGAGAAAGTAAAGATGGCAATGTACAATTTTAAGCTTATTAAAAATAACGCTTTGACAAGGCAATGAAGTGATTGCCTGTTTACAGTTGGCAGATTTTCATAGAGTGTATTTATGAAAAGTAGCCTTAGTCTTGCCAGGTTTTGCTCAGATTCTCTGAAGTAAATTTAGTTTCATTCTCCTGTTTAATATTATATCCTACATTTCCACAAAAATTACTAAAATTTGCTATTCAGAAACATGGTGATATTATAGGCAAGTAGGACTGTGGGATGTTTAAGCACATAGTTATTTGAAATGAAATAAACAGACTAAATTTTTAACATGACTCATAAATCCTGAGTAGTGTTTGCATTACAAGTGTGCCTTGTAGTTTTCTGAAAAGAATGACTGTCTCTTGCTCATAAATATGTTTGTAAAAGTTGATGCCTTTAGTTTATCAAGACAGAAATTTAGATATGTATATATTATAATGAATGCTGATATATAGGAATGAGTTTTTAATTTTAAAAATAATTAGAAATTTAATATAGAAATTGATCACTTTTAACTATTCCGTTGGATGTGTTTTAGAGAATTTACACAAATAGGTAGCAAATGCCAGATCATGATACTAAACATTTCTTATAGTTACTGTAGTTTAGCTATTTCTAAAATTTAGTATAAACATAGCCATATAGTGTGCTTCTCTTATTTAACATAATGCTGTAAAAAAGTTCAGTGTTGTAGCATATACCAAGAGTTTGTCTCTTTCTGTTGCTAAATATAAGTCTTTATTGTATGGCTTTATCAGAATTTATCAGTTCACTAGAAAAAGATAATTGATTTATTTGCAGTTTTGGTTATTATAAACCAACCATAGTGAACATTCAAACGTAAGTCTGTGTGGAAGTATGTTTTTCTGTAAAGTATGCTGATATATTTAACTTTGTATGAAAACCTTACATTGCATTCTAGTGCTTATTTTTGAGCAACAAAATTCGCTTCAGTCTCTCAGTTAAAACAGTCTATGTTTTTTTTTTTCTTTCTTTTTTTGGTTTTTCAAGGTAGGTTTTTTCATTCTAGTCCAGGCTGACCTGGAATTCACTGTGTATTCTCAGGGTTGCCTTGAACCCGTTGTGATCCTCCTACCTCTGCCTCCTGAGTGCTGGGATTAAAGGTGTATGCCACCATGCCTGGCTATATTCAGTTTTTAAAGATGTATGTCATACCATGTGCATCTGGCTTACATGGCACCTGGGTCTTAGGCTTCACAGGCATGCGCCTTAACAGCTAAGCCGTCTCTCCAACCTTGTTCAAATTTTTGATGCTGTTGAATGATGCAGATCACTGAGCAAAATCTCTTAACTAATAATATTGATAATACATTGCATGTGGTCATAAATCATACATAATGCCTATGTATTCAAGGATATGAAAAGCAGAGCAATATTTGGTAATGGAACTGAGTTATACTGATTCACATTATTCTGATTGTGTGTTATGAGAAGTAAAGCAAACCTGGGTCCTCTGCGTTCCATGGTATATGGTATATGGTGCCTCTCAGCTCTCCACACTGATTTACTGGATCAGAGTCTGCATTAGCCAGATGTCCAGGTATTGGTGTGTTTGAGAAGTGCTGCTGGAAATGAGAGGAGACAGGAACTGGGTCTCACAAACATGATCAGTGCATCATGGAAACTACAGGCTTTCAGTGGAACTGGAAGCTCATTTCAGCTCCTATACTATAGCTTTCACAAATCCTGGGTTTGACCTTTTAAAATACTCAATGAATGGAACTGCAATTTTCTCTGAAAAACTGAAGATAAGCTCCTTAAACATTAAAAAAAAAATTATATATGGACCACTTTATGAATTTGCTTGTCATCCTTGCACAGAGGCCATTTACTGTATCATCCCAATTTTAGTGTATAAGTTGTCTAAGAAAGCACAGAATGAGTTTCTTTTATTAATATTTTTTATTTATTTATTAGAGAGACAGAGAGAATGAATGGGCATGACAGGGTCTCTACCCACTGCAAACGAACTACAGACACATGTGCCACCATTGGTGTATGTCTTACCTGTATTCTGGGGAATTGAACCTGGGTCCTTAGGCTTTGAAGGGAAGTACCTTAACTGCAAAGCCATCTCTCCAGCCTAAGTTTCTTAATTTAAATGTGTGGTATAGCAGTTCTGATTTCTATATTGAAAAAATCAGTTTTTGTATGCTCTATGTACTATACTGGTATATACTGGTTCATAGTTTTTACTATTTTGCGTTAATGATTTTTGTTTCCAATATATATTATTTTGTTGGACATGGGAATGAACGAGAAAAATTACAAATTGTATAAATCACCAATTAGACCTGGAAGGCGACTAGAGAGAAGGGTGGTGCTATCTGTCTTCTAGATCTTGCAGACTGATTTTAGGTCTGAGCTTATAGTGAACTTAAGTTCTATGCTTAACTCTCCAGGACAATATAGTAAAGTAACTAGACACTCCTTACATATGTCAGTGCTTTTCTGAAAAGACATTATTTAGACAGGTAAAGTTGGTAGTTAAGGTACATGGGTGGTATTATGGATAATAAAAGTGAAAAGGATAGCAGAATGAAAATAATATGAATGTGATCGTTTTTACTTTAATTCCAAAATATGTGAGCATGGAGCCATTTCTGCTTCCAGCTGCTGGCCAGCAAGCACGTCCTCATACCTCGGGGCTATGCACACTTCTTTATTAACCAATCCTCCAGTTACCTTTGCTACAAGGTTAGGCCAAAAGTCATATCAGATGTATTTTTAGCTAATGTAGTCCATATGTTTCTATTTTTATTAGATTTGCAGAATTTAAAAACTTTAAAAATATGCCTCTGCAATGTGTCATTTCTTACAGGAACTTTGAAAATATTATTCTAATTGAAATCTACATGTAGCCATAGATAAGCAGATACATATCTAGGATTTATTATCCCAACATTATTCCAAAAGTGTATGTTTAAATACTGTTTATTTCAGTATTATATAAGAGAGTAGGAACTTGGTACTGATCCTTGGCAGTCATTAGAGATTCACTGAATGAATTAAAGCACATGTACAACCACATGACTGCCACATGAAAACAATGGGTTACACCTACAAAAAAAAGATATGCACAACATGTCAGAAAAGCAAAGTAGAGAGTAGTTTATATCATGTGACTCTATTCATGTAAATACAAAAGAAACTGGGCATATAGCTGAACTACTTGTCACAAAGTATGTCTTAAAGAACATATACAATGATATATTTGGAGAATAGGATTAAATGATGGAGAAGAGGAAATTTTCATATATAATTTTTATTTTAACTTAATATTGTTGGAAAATAATTCCAATTAAAATGCGAACCTTTAAGACAAAAATAAGATGCATGAGATAATGATGATAATAGTTAACTTTTATTGACAGTAGCTATGTTTATTAACATCACTCTATGCACTATGCTGTCATTAAATTATGGAATCCTACAAGGTACATATGCTGAGGACTGCATTTTGTGCATGATGAATCTGAAGCATGGAGAGATGCTTGGCTGCATATCAAAGTTGGTGATTAGGAAAGAGTCCACATAAAAATTCTGAGCATAGGCATTAATTGAAATTACTGTTAATATATGGTGTCTTCCACGTGGACTTGAAGACAACAGATTCTGAATGGTAAATTTTGTGAGCAGAAGGAAAGGAGAGGATAGGTCCTTTTCAACACCTATGTCTCCACTGGTTCTTGATGATTTAATTGGAGAAAGCGGGCTATTTGACATGTTCCAAGTACTTCTATTTCTGAGTCATTTTCAGATGGAGTGGTATCATCTTCATACTAGATTGTTTTGGTAGGTATCTCAAAGCAGGTATGTGAGTCTAGGTGTAGGAGAAGAGCGTCCAACACAGAAGGACCAGGAGGTCCGGTCAGTACCAAACTTGGAGATACAAATTTGAGCTCACAAACATGCGGATAGCACTTGAAGCTTCAAGATTGCAAAGGGAATGATTTGTAAGATCTTTCAACCTTTTCATGCCAATTCCTCCTAGTTTCACTCTAATTTGCATGTTCTTTTTCCCTGTCTCCCCATCCTTACTATTACAGAATGGCAATTACATTGTTGGTTGTCCTCTAACTTGTGGGTGGGGATAAGCATGCTGCTTCTTTGAGATATAATCCAAGTTAATGCTTATTTTTATTTATTTGTCAATTGTTTTGGTTTTTTGAGGTAGGGTCTCACTCTACTCCAGGCTGACCTGGAATTCACTATGTAGTCTCTGGGTGGCCTCAAAATCACAGTGATCCTCCTACTTCTGCTTCCAGCGTGCAGGGATAAAAAGTATATGCTTACTATAGTGAATAATATTCTTTTTTAAGAAAAATATTTTATTTTTATTTATTTGAGAGAGGCAGAGAGAGAGAGAGAGAGAGAGAGAGAGAGAGAGAGAGAGAGAGAGAGAAAGAATAGGCAAACCAGGACTTCCAAGCCACTGCAAATGAACTCCACATGCATACACCCTCTTGTGCATCTGGCTGATGTGGGTACTGGGGAATCAAACCAAGGTCCTTTGGCTTTGCAGACAAGCGCCTTAACCACTAAGCCATCTCTCCAGCCCCATGAAGAATCTTCTTGATGGATATAGAATTGTAATCTAAACTGAAAATTGGAAATTTACCACATGTTTCTTTTGTGGGAAGTATCTACTTTTTGTTAATCAAGACTACATCACTCCGTGGGTGGGTCTATAAGCACTTACAGAACACTCTATACCTATGCTAGGATGATCAGTTCAGAGCCTTGTGCCACTCAGGTAAATCAATTAAGCACACTGTAAAATGTATGCCTTTGGTTATATAAGGTGGTTTGTAGGAAAAGCTTACTACCTTTTAGTGTTTTATATTTTGATAAATTACTATCTTTTCAACATATGTGGAATGGTTAGAGAACGCATCAGAGGAGACCTGCTTTTCCACTCTGTCTCATGCCCACAGGTTTCTGTTATACCCCTGGGAAGCAAGGGAGTCAAACCTGCTTCCCTTCGCTCTCAAGTTAATGACTACATGACCCACATTCTCCTGTAAGTTCTGAGGATGAATTTTTGTCCATCATAGACATGCCCATGTTTTAGAATCAAAGTATTTGCATGATCTTTATTCTTGACTGGTAACTGTCAAAGCAAGCACTGCAAGCATTAGTGGAAGGTAGTATTAATGGTCCATTAATAAATCAGCAGGGTTTAGTAACTGGATCTTTCTGTCTGAAGTCTTTTACTGCTCTCTCCATGCTCATTGGTCTGGAGGTCAAGAAACTCCCAAAGTTTCAGGTCAGATGATATCATGGCATTTCCATTCTCTGGATAAACAGGCTGATTCTTATCTTGGATGGATCTACCTGCCCCAGGTAGCTGATGTGAATAATGAATTTGTGTGTGTGTGTTTAAATAAAATTTCAGTTGACAAATGAAAACATTATTGATAATAAAATATTATCATTTTATACTTATATTTAGCTATAGTGTTATTGTACCTCAGCATGTACTTTTAAATTATTAGGTCCTGAGCCAACAATTCCAACCAAATCCCATTAACATTTTGAAAAGTTAACATTTCCATTCTAGTTGAAATTCAAGGAATATGAGTAACTTAGACACAAAGTGAAGGGAGTCAGGGCCTCATTTTCCTGTTTTCTGATGCAAGATTCTTCTGTTTGACATTTCCATATTCTTGATGAGGATCAGAATCACAGGAATATCAGAGTCTCAGAAAATAGCTGATCTTCATTATAGTCTCAATGGAAGCTCCAGTAAAGACAGTATTTGCTGGATTGCTTCCAAATAGTTTACTGCAAGAAAGTCTAAAATAATTCTGTAGCATACTGGAATTCAGCACAACTAGATAAGGCTTGTTTGGCTTTCCTGACTTTTAGGCTAGTCTCCTAGGAATTTTTATGGAAGCTTTGACCCTGTAAATATTATGAATGTGACTTCCAACAGCATCATAAACTACACTGGGCAGAACCACTGCTGGAGGGTCTTTTTTAGGTTTGACCTCCTTCTCTAGACCCCTTATTGGAATATTTCCTTGCTACTGTTAATGTTCTCTCTGCAAAGATAGCCCAGTTCCTATGTCTAAAGCTGCAATTATTTTACACATCCCAGGTAAGTCAGAGGATCCATATATCTTATGACTTTATGAAAATTATTACAAAATGTTCTGAAAATTATAGAAACTTGAAAATCAGATTTATTTTAAATGATTATCAATAAAGAACATATTTTTCAAGGCATGGAGGAACACTCCTGCAATTTCATTTCTCAGGGCAGAGGCAGGAATCGGAGAACAGGGAAAGATCCCTGTTGCAGTCAGGTTCGCATTGCTGGGAGAAATCACCCGACTAAGAGCAGCTTGTGGGAAAAAAGAGGTTTATTTTGGCTTACAGGCTCGAGGGGGAAGCTCCATGATGGCAGGAAAAACGATGGCATGAGCAGAGGGTGGACATCACTCTCTGGTCAACATAAGGTGGACAACAGCAACAGGAGAGTGTGCCAAACACTGGCAAGAGGAAGCTGGCTATAATACCCATAAGCCCGCCCCCAACAATACTCTGCCTCCAGGAGGTGTTAATTCCCAAGTTGCCATCAGCTGGGAACCTAGCATTCAGAACACTTGAAGTTTATGGGGGACACCTGAATCAAACCACCACATTCCGCCCTGGCCCCCATAAACTGATAACCGGATGTAAAATGTAATGCATTCATGCAAATTTAAAAGTCCCCATAGTTTTTATCAATTCCAATGATGTTCATACATCCCCATAATCCAAGGTCTTTTAACTGAGCCATAATACCAAAAATATCCCCCAAAAAACCCATAATGGCACAGAATAAACATTCACACTGCAAAGGATGGCCTCGGGCAAAACAAAGAAATACTTAACCGATACAAGATTTAAAACAACCAGGGCAAACATTAAACTCTGTAATTCCAATCCAACAACTAGTCAGTGACAAATCTCCAAGTCTGATAATTCTAACCAGCAACAAGTCTCTGGAGTTCCAATTCCGCCCCTCCAGCTAGGCTACTCACAGTCCTGGAAAACTTCATCCAGGGCCGGCAGCTCTCCTTGGCAGCCATCTCATAATCCCGGCATCTCCACTGGGTCTCCACTGCAACCCACGGTCCATCCTCATGGCCCCATGGGATCTCCATGCAGGCATCCAGCAAACCTGCTTCACACTGCCCATGGCCATTTCCAAACACAAGACCCGCGTTAAAAACTCAATGACCCTCTCTTTCCTGCATTTGTTATACTCCATAATACCAGGTAGGGTGCCAATTTGTTAATCCAGGGGGGAATAAATCAGACTTTGAAGAACAGGACACTCCTTCAGCATTCAGGCCCCTTCAAAAAAGTCTGCATTCTTCCTGTTGCCCCAGTGCAGGTTAGCTGGCCCAATCTCAAAGGCTGTAATCTCTCAATTGCAGCTGAATGGGCAGAGTTCACCCAAAGATTTCATTTTTTTTCTGTGCCTTATCCCTCTGCTCACACCAGTTCATTTTTACGCAAAGCAACCCTGCACATCTTCTCAGGACAGGACGCTTCTCACACAAACTGCTAGCCCAGTCCAAGTAAAGCTCTTTCTCACCCTCATAAGCCAAACCTCACAGTTCATAGTTCTTACTGCATTCAGGTCTTTCAGCTCTGACCAGAATAGTCCATTAAGCTGTACTTACAGCACTGCAAGGCATGTCTTAGGCCAAGATTTCAAATCCTTCCACATTCCTCTTGAAAATCAGCTCCAAAAGGCCAAAGCCACACAGTCAGGTGTCTAGCAGCAACCCCACTTCTGGTACCACTTTACTGTTGCAGTCAGGTTCGCATTGCTGGGAGAAATCACCCGACTAAGAGCAGCTTGTGGGAAAAAAGAGGTTTATTTTGGCTTACAGGCTCGAGGGGGAAGCTCCATGATGGCAGGAAAAACGATGGCATGAGCAGAGGGTGGACATCACTCTCTGGTCAACATAAGGTGGACAACAGCAACAGGAGAGTGTGCCAAACACTGGCAAGAGGAAGCTGGCTATAATACCCATAAGCCCGCCCCCAACAATACTCTGCCTCCAGGAGGTGTTAATTCCCAAGTTGCCATCAGCTGGGAACCTAGCATTCAGAACACTTGAAGTTTATGGGGGACACCTGAATCAAACCACCACAATCCCCAACTCCTTCTATGAAGCTAGCATCACCCTAATTCCAAAACCAGGCAGAGATGCCACAAAAAAGAAAATTATAGGCCTATTTCTCTGATGAACATAGACACAAAGATCCTGAACAAAATCCTTGCAAACCGAATTCAACAGTACATCAAATGTATTATCCACCTTGATCAAGTAGGCTTCATCCCTGGAATGCAGGGGTGGTTCAACATATGGAAATCTGTCAATGTAATACACTACATAAACAAGCTTAAACACAAAAAACACATGATCATTTCAATGGATGCAGAAAAGTCCTTTGACAAAATACAACATCACTTCATGATCAAAACATTTGAGAGAATGGGCATGGAAGGCCCATACCGCAACATAATAAAGGCTATTATTTAAAGCTCCTAAAGCCCAAGTAATACTTACTGGGGAGAGACTGAAGGAATTCCCACTGAGATCAGGAACAAGGCAGGGGTGTCCACTCTCACCTCTGCTCTTCAAACATAGTACTAGAAGTACTAGCTCAAGCAATAAGACAGGAGAAAGAAATCAAAGGGATACAAATTGGAAAGGAAGAAGTTAAGTTAGCCCTATTTGCAGATGACATGATTCTATACATAAGTGACCCGAGAACCTCTATCTCAAAGCTGTTAAAGGTGATTAACTCTTTCAGCAAAGCAGCAGGATACAAGTTCAATGCACAAAAATCAGTAGCCTTTTTGTATGCAAAAGACAAAGATACAGAAAAGGAAATAAGCAACACTGTCCCATTTTCAATAGGAACAATAACAAAAAAAAAATACCTTGGAATAACATTAACCAAGGTTGAGTAGCCTGGACTACAAACAAGACTATCTCATGAAAATAAAAAGAAAGCATTACTAAGAATAATTTAAGCTTTACATATGTGTATTCTGGGAATACAGTGGTGTATCTATATGCAGTTCCAAATGTTTTATCTATGTTTTCTGTGAATATTTAGTGCAACAGAAATTAGCACTCTGTAAATGTAAAGCATCAAAATTTAATATTCAAAACATTCACATTCACAAACATTGAATACAATAGACACTTTTGTTTAGTGAGTGATGTTATGAAATTGATGTTACATTTATTTTAAATGTATTTTTAAAGAGCTCTAATGATATGTTTTTATCCTTCTTGGATAGGGTTGAATTGGTATTTTAATTGTGAATAAAAGAAATATGGCCAACAGAAGATGCTTATACAGGACTTGATGAGAGGAGCTGAGTGCTGAGACCATCTTTTCTTAGAGAACAAGAGATTGAAGATTGGAACTCTTAGCAGAAACTCTGACATTATTCAGTGATATCCTCAGCAGCATCTTAATTTTTGCATGTGCAAATATTTCATGTACTACTATTTTCTTAATCTTTTCTCAGGAATAAGAAAATTTTATTTAAAACAAAGCACACAGTTATATTTATTGGCCACATTTCACAGAACATTCATTGCCTAATTTGGCCTGTTTCCCTTATTACCCATTTAAACTGTGTGGCAAATATAACTGAGATTTCCCCAGACACTCAGGAACTTTTAAAAATCGTCTTAAATGTACATGTAGCCATGGAACTACTCTAGCTCAGGAAACTCTGTTTATTTTGCTTTTCTTCACCCTCAAGTTGTGTTCTTCTTTCTACCTATTTTTTGAATTTGGGAGGCACAGTTAGTCTTAGTCTTATAAAATATATACCTACAGGATCTAAATCTACAGATACGATATTTGTGTCTGAGGATCTGTGCAGAAATTCAGTCTTAAGCTTTCTACTCTATGAATTGTGGTGGAAAATTCATATCTCTTTTATTTTAATGGAGAACATAAGAATGTAGCATTCCTTAGTATCATGTATGTTTGTGTGTGTGTGCGTGTGTGTGTGTGTGAGAGAGAGAGAGAGAGAGAGAGAGAGAGAGAGAGAGAGGAGAGGAGGAAGAGAGAAGGGGACTGAGAGCGACAGTGATGACAGTAACTTTCCTAAAACCTCTGATTTATGATGGGTATAGACTAGACTTTCACAAGGAATTGTCCGTGACTCTTACTGTCTATGTGAAATAATAACCTCTTTAGTGAGTAAATTAATCTTGGTTTATACCTTATGATCCTGGATTCTCATGGCATTTACAAGTAGTCCTTTCATATTTTCTATGTGATCTATTGTCAGTATCAGTATGAAGTGTTCAGAAAGTATAGATAAA
Organism: Orientallactaga sibirica; assembly: GCA_036365145.1. NCBI lineage: Eukaryota > Metazoa > Chordata > Mammalia > Rodentia > Dipodidae > Orientallactaga > Orientallactaga sibirica. Next base: position 13,390,264 of record JAEOAD010000033.1, on the reverse strand, counting down.
TGGTCTAAGGCCATGAGGAAATTAATTTCATACACCGAAAAACAGTTCTCAAATTTTAGTCTCAAAGTAACATGTTACAGTGACATCCGTGAAGATATGTTGAATAAATGCATGCAGTTTAAGTCTGCATTGGACTGATTTAGAAATTATTCATCATCACCTAGGAAACAGATATTGTAAAGTGAAGAACATTTTTCTGACATCATACATAACAATATGAGGTCCTTGGGAAATTCCCAATAATGTAAAAATGATTTAATAGATACATTAAAAATAAAAATTTTGTTAAAAAATAACAGTAACACTTCTAATTAAATATTGCTGCTCCAGTCTCTCTGATATGATCATTGTTTCAGGGCAGTAGAACTGATTAACTTAGGTACAGATCTACTCAGGGTTTTTGTTCCTGAAGTTAGTTAGGAACTCCCTTTCCTTTATCTCACAAATCACCCCTTAGACATCCTATAGATTTTTTTGTTGTGTTCCATCATAATTCAGATGAGGCATATGACTTGGCCAGGATTACAGGGTAATGGACCTGTTTTTTTTTTTTTTTGTTTTTGTTTTTGTTTTGTTTTGTTTTGTTGTTTTTTTTTGTTGTTATCCTCCCACAGTTTTATCAACACCATTACTAGTATGAGCTCAGGAATCCTGGTAGAGCTGCGTTGAAGGTGAAACATAAGTCACGTTGATTGTACAAGAATCGTCTGTTGCTTTTCTTGCTCATCATATTGTGAAGTTTGCAAGATTATTTTCTTCTTTGTTTTAACTTCCTTTGATTCATGTTACTTTTACTCATCTGCCTTCATTTTGCTATTTTTACATGGATGTTTTCCTGGGTGACCTCCTCCTCTACGATAGTATTGGTGATATTTAAATTTAATGTTTATACCCATGTAACACTTTCCTTATTCTTGGAACATTTATTGAGTAAACATTATTTAGACTTTGGAGAAATAATGGCAAATAAGATGCCACGTTTCCTGCCTTCAAGAAGCTAATGTTCCAAGAGAATAAGATGGCAAATTTTACCCAGCTAGTCAAAGTAGTATGATGGTTTCAGATCCTGAGAAATACTTTGAAAAAATAAACAAGGTGATTCAGATGAATAGGATGCAGTGGGGCTGCTTGAGAAAGAGTTGTGAGGGGCAGAACGCTGCTAAACCTTATGCAGAGGTCTAAGTGCTGATCAGGAGCATAGAAAAAGCCACGGAGATTTGCAACCCAAGAAAAAAGAATGTGCAGAGTCCCGAGACAAGAATAAGAAGGGCAGGATGGTGGGAAAGAAAGGGTAGTACAGCCTGTGGTTTTAAAAAAGCAAGAGTAGACTGCAGTGAGGTTGGAAAGACAGTGAGGGTCTAGGCTATGTGGGAATATGTGGGCCCAACTCTTAGGTTGTCTTCTCCCTAAAGCAGTCCCAGATGTGGAGGTTTGTGTGATGAGTTGGTGAGGCATTGTCTCAGGATCAGCATCATGAAGAACTGGACAGAGTGAGGAGCCGGAAGTGTTATACCTCCTAAGGTGACCTTAGCCTGTCTTAAGGTGGGCTCGAGCGAGGGTGGGAGTGCTTCCAGCATTGAGCCAGGTTGTTAATGCAGCACAGGGAATAGTAATAAATTAAAGCATGACCTTCATTGAGGCTGTTCTCTTTAGTTGAGGCAGCTTGTTCTGACCTACATTCTTAGAGAAAGGTGTCAGCTGAGCCCCTTAGTGCTGAAGGAAGAGGAGAGAAAAGAGATCAACTCCAAAGGTTCAGGTTGTTCTGAGCTTTGTTTACATTTGTATCTTTAAATACTTGGTAAATATTGAAATTACAACAGATTCAGTTCTACACATATATATTATGGTGTATGTGTGTACAGAGTTTACTCATGTATACCTGTTTGTTTTTTTCTCTTGTATGTTTTTATAATATGTGGTATGCATGCATAGTATATGCACACTTATGGAGGCCACAGGAGGAATTTGGATGTTCTCTTCTGTGTCTCTTCCATCTTATTTCCTGGAGACAGGATCTGTCACTGAACCTGGAGCTCATGGGTTTTCCACAAGTCCCAACTATGCTCCTATCTCTGCTCCCATCAGTGCTGGGGTTACAGGCATGTGCACTGTCATCTGTGGCTTTTTATGTGGGTGCTGGGGATTGAACTCAGGCCATCATGAGAGCACTTATGCCATTTGAGTTATCTCGCTAGCTCCTATCTGTGTGTTTTTAAAGGAAGAATGTGAAATGGAGGTTCTCAGTATCAAACAGTATTGTTCTTGTTCATGGAAGGCTAAAGGCCAAGGGCAGTAGAAGTTGGATGGTGAAGGTGAGATGAGATGGATGAGTGTCACTGTAGGGTCAAGAGGTTGATAATTCTGTGACAACGCATGGATAAGAAAGCAGTGAGTTCAAAAGGTAGCAAAATGTCTAGTTCTCAGGGCCTAGGAGAGGATGAATTCTGTTCAGTGAAGGATGTTCGTAGGACAGCCATGAGAAGATGGACCTCTGGGAAATGGAGATATTTTAGAATTAGGACAGAGGTCAGGCTGGAGATGGAATTTTAGAAATGTGCATAGTGATGATAACTAAATAATGAAGGCTACTCTGCTGCTTCTATGTCAAGTACATATGGCAGGAAGCATGTTGTTTCAGGAAAGTAGTGGAGAGCTATTTCATTCTCACATATTTAAATTTGAGCAAAGTTGGAAAAAAAACCACTCCCTGAATTCTTTGGAATAACTTATTTACCAGACAGAATTCAGAGAACATATAAGTCTGTCTCTGTGAAGGACATGCACAATAGGATGGAGAGACCCATCTATAATGCTGCATACTGCTTTCAGACAGCAAGAGTTTATGACTGCATTGCAACACACATAATTTAGATAGACAACCTTAAAACAGAAGTTTCTAGAAAGCCTTTGGAGATTAAGTAACTGTAAGAAATTAGTCATTTTTAGTTACTGAGAGAATTAAATATTCTTTCTTTGCGATCTACCTAATAGCAGTTTTACTTGATAGATGTCAGTGTCTATCTAATTAAAAGAATTTTTACCCTGTAGTTTTTTTTTTCATTTTTTGTAAATGTTGCCACTATTCTGTCATAGCATAGCTTATCTTGTAACAGAACCATCTGAAAATTATAATGGTTGAATCAGAGTCTCTGATGAATGAAGCTAGAACAGATATAGGAAACAGAGTGTCTGATGATCTAATATTTCATCTTCAGGGCAAAGGGAGAATAAAAATATCCCTTGGTACTTGGCTGCTTTCATGTCAGTGACAAGAACAGTCTGAAGCCACCCATATCCAACTGGCAGGTGGACATCCAAAGAATCCTTGAGTTTCTTGTTTCTTAAAAGCACATGACAGATAAAAGACTGAAAAGTTTCCTTGTTTGAACACAAGATACACTGGCTGCTTACTTGAAAGTAGACTGTTTATGACTTCCCTTTAACGCTTGAGTTATCCAGCAATACCCTGTTGGTCCACTGCAGTCACTGACCCTCCTAAAAAAAGGGACTGGCAGCATTTTAGGTCATCAGTTTTTTTCATTCTAGTGAGTTAGGCCATGTGAAATACACTTGATTGATGATCTACATTGCCCTTAGGTGTTTTATGACCGTAGGCTCCAGAAAATGACATTAAAAGGCAATATTTAGTCATTTAGAAAACTTCCCATTAGCTGAGTTATATGGAAATTTTATTGGAGGGCTTGTATAGCAGTTTATTATGACTTGGTAATGATTCTAACTGAATTTTATCTCAGAACATTTAAAATGGTTACTGCGTGCTCCTAAATATATTTTCCTCCACATCAGTACTCCCTGGCTAAAAATCTAATGTGAGACCTGGTGAAATTTTTTCCCTCAAATGGGGGAAGAAGGACAGTAGGGAAAGATTGTTAATAATTTGAGCTTTGGTTTGGCTAGAGTATAAATGGTACAAATAAAGAAATTATAGAGCTCCTAGCTAATTTTCTTATGAGACTGCAAATATTGTGGTATATGTGTTTGTTTGTGTGTGTGTGTGTGTGTATATGTATATGTCTCTTAAATGTGTGCATGAATTTCTTTGTGGAAAACTGTCCATTTTCATTTTTTAGTTTTGTGTTTTGAGGCTATTTTGTTTTTGTCTAACTTTTCTGTTTTTCAAAATAATTTTATCAGGCTGAAGAGATGGCTTAGCAGGTAAGGTGCTTGCCTGTGAAGCCTAGGAACTCATGTTGAAATCTCCAGGTCCCACGTAGCCAGTCACATAGTGATGCAAATGCACACTGGTGCACGTGCCACTAGAGGGCACATGCATCTGGAGTTTGTTCCCAGCAGCTGAAGGCCCTGGTGTGCCCATTCTCTCTGTCTACCTCTCTCTCTCTCAAAATAAATAATAAAAAAGTTTTATTAAGTGATAATTATTATTTGATTATTTGGATGGCCTAGTGTTTTTCAAATGCTGTATTGGAAGCAAAAATAAAAAAAAAAAGTTGTGGGGAGGAAGATAGTAAGAACTTTGCATTAAAACATGTGAAAACTTGGCATAAAGCCTCTCACTGACAGTATGGACAAGGAAAGGTCTCCTGCTGAATGAAGTGGTTTGTACCTCAGAGCTTCTGCAGCTACCTGGGAGGATGAGTCCGGGAATTGAGTGAATCTAAGAATTCTATGCAAGCTTGGGCAATAAAGCAAAATGCCCTGTCAAAAAAGGAAGGAAAGAAAGAAAAAAAGAAAAGAAGGAAGGAAAAAAAAGAAGGAAGGAAAAGGAGGGAGGGAGAGAGATAGGGGGAGAAGACAAGACTATGTCTCATTGAGAGGTCTTGTAGGTTTTTATTTTTTTTGCAATTATCTTTTAAAAGCATAATAGGGGCTGGAGAGATGGCTTAGTGGTTAAGGCACATGCCTAAGGACACTGGTTTGATTCTCCAGGTCCCACGTAAGCCAGATGCACAAGGGGGAGCATCGTCTGGCATTCATTTGCAGTGGCTAGAGGCCCTGGCGCGCCCATTCTCACTCTTCTTCTCTCTCTTTCCTCTCTCTGTCTCTAATAAATAAATAAAATTAAAAATAATTTTTAAAAAGCATAATAAGACTTTAGAAACTTGTTACATAGCTCAGAATTTTTTTGTTGCAAATTTAATTTCAAAATTTGTTAATTACTCAGGGAAGAAAATGATTCTAGAAGTAACATAGTATCTCTCTGTTTTGAAGTTAACAGTAAATATATTCAAGGTGTGATTTAAATGATAATGTCTTTTTGTTTGACTTGAGAAAGTTTCATGCCATGTTGCCCAGGCTGGCTTCATACTCACAGTTCTTCTCCTGTAGGCTCCACAATCTGGGATTATAGGTATGCACCAGCATGCTTGGTTCCAAAGTGATCTCTTGATAAGGATAGTAGTCCTAAAGAAATGCTAGAGTCATGGTGAACCCAAGAAAGAGCATAGTTAAATTTTTGCAAATATATTAGTAGTAAATAAGTCAAAAGGTTTTATTTAGTGTCATTGCTTAGACATTTTTATAAGAATTGAGAAAAGAGTTTGACACTACAAAGGTTACCACAGGGTCAGTTGCTATGTTAATGTACATTAATTGTACTTTGTTATTTGAAAATCCTATTTTTGTAAAATTGTAAAATTCTTCCCATTTTTCTTCAAGCTGAAAATTAATTTAAATTTTATCAGCAAAGACCTTACAATTTATGCATTTTAGTGCTTACATTCATTTACTTGTTATTTTCACATAGCAGAGTGAGGGCACACCAATTTAATGTTCATAACAATTTTTAAAGATGTCTGTTATTTATTCTTGCAAGTGAGCAATTTTTATGACTATATTGACATATAGTTGAAATCTTTCTATTTCATATATTTGCAATGTTACCTAATTTTGTTTTTTCCAGTTTTTCATAATCTAATGAGTGAATTTCCTCTCCTTCATGGGCTCATGATTTTCCTATTTAGGGTATAAATGTTGCTCTCTAGATCTGTTCAAATGACATAAGGTAGTGTCCGAGATTCTTACTCATAGGAGTTGGTTCAGAAAATCATTTTTGCAGTATGAGGAGAAAAGTTGAGCTGCTGCTTGACAAAGCTGCTGAAATTGGAAAATCTCTCCACTGTCTATTTTTTTCTGGTTCCTAAAGAGTGCAGGACAGTGTTCAGCCTCAGGCCTGGAGGCCTGTATGAAGAGCCGCAGCCAGACCTGAGCAGATCTGCAGCAGCGAGGAGGAACAGGCCTTCCTCCATAGGAATCCTCCGCCCACCCTGGATAAAATGGGGCTGCTGCTCTGGTGACCACCATGGCACATTATTTGAAACTGACCTCAAGACTTTGATTTGCTCAGTTTATTTTTAGAAGTAATGACAGTGTAGCACTTTGAGGCCTAGATGTTATTTCTAGACTAAAGAGTAATGTTATTTTTCTGAGAAATAGAATTTCAGGATTTTAAATGGACTTTTGGTAATGATTTCTGAAGTTTTTCCAGTAACTGAGACTGTCTGAAAGAAGGGCCAGCCAGGAAGCCACGTTTCCTCTGCTGCTGATCTGCCTCTGACGGCTGGGAGTCAGGGAGCAGGCACACTGCCTTGCGTGTCCCCGATTCTCATGAAGACAGCATTTATTCTCCTCAGCCATTTCCCTTACCACTTACTAACTTTCAGCTCTACATGTATGATTATATGTATGGTGTTCATAGGGAGTAAATTTGTGCTTTTAACTTGTAACCTGAAAAATCCATTTGTGTAAGAGTTTTGGAGAGATGCTCACATAACAGGAATATAAATACTTTTACATAAATATTTTTTTAGATTTGATGTTAATTATGACATATAGTTATACCGTACGGATAGGATATTTAGACAGAGAAATGCACTCAAACCCACTTACTGTTTTACCGAAATAAATTTCATTAGTAGCCAAATTGAAATCCTTGCCTATTATCTCTCCTTCCTGGCTCTGCACTCCACAAATGAACTTTTTCTAAAATAACAATAGCCAGCATTTTTGTTTGGCATTCTGTCTGCCAGTCACCTTTCCGACTTTTTATGTGTAAATCTCTAAAAATCTCCATGGTGTAACGTGCTATTCATGTCCTCATTTTTTTGCAAAAGAAGAAAATGAGGCACAGTGAGGTCCAAGTAACAAACTTTCTAAGTAGTGGAGGTTGTGTTTGAGCCCCACCAGCTTAACTCTAAAATCAGAACATTTAGCCACTGCTCTGTTTATGACTTCTACTGGGAATAGTACCATGTCCCTGTTCCTGCAGCAAAGAGTCCTAATTCTACCATACAATTAACTTGTCGATTCTTTTTGCTTCTCTCTGGCTCACAGTTGATCTTGTCATCCACAGGCAAGTCCTTCAAACTGTTTGTAGTTCTTCAAGTCCACCAAATATTTTTCTCATGACTGTGACTTGAATCATGCTATGCTTTTTGTCAAAAATGTACTTCCTCATTGTCTAACCGGAAAACCACTACTTAAGGGCCCTAGTCAAACTTCACTTCTTTTATAGTTTCATTTACTTTTTCTCACTTGTGTGCCTTCCATGTTTAGCATACACTGACTTTGTGTTTCTTTCACTGTGTTGTGTTGATTACCCATCTGTGACTTTGCTTCACGGCCTTTGGGTCTTGGAGGCAGGGCTCTCAGCATCACTGCAGGGCTTTGTGGAAGCAAAGGTCTGCTGTGCATCATCGTGTCATCATCACGTGCACAGTGCCTGCTTTCTCTAGGGCCCTTGTGAAGTATCGTCAGCACTTGACTTCAGAATTGAATTAGCATGCGTCTTAGATTGATAGAACCCACGGTCAAGGAAAAATGTCAGTGCTTTCCACTGGAACTACTATGCCCCTTGTTGATTGCAGTGACTGTGGAGTAACAAGACAGAACTCCATTCACGCCCCCACATCCTTACTGCTACTCTACAGAAGCCTGTCTGGCTTTCAATCAGAGTTTCCTGTGCAGGTGGTGGAGGATTTTGAAATGCTTGAAACTGAACCATTACACCCACTTGAATCTTTTCTCTCGTCTGTGTGATAAGAGGTGGGTGGGAAAAATGAGTCCACATAGCCATTATTTGGAGTTGAGTTACCAATTAAGTGTCCGGAATGGGTAAAAAAGATATACCAGTTGTACATAAGAATATTTTCTCCTCTGAATCTATTTATTAATTTAGAAAGTTGGTTCCAGATGTTGGCAGGAGATTAAGCATTGTCATCCCTCTTTTCCTCTGTTTTCTAGGTTACAGATTATTTAACTTAAGTGTATTTAGGATGACTAGAAGATGATTGGCATGGTGAAATGAAGAACCTTGTAGTTCTCCAAGTAAAATAGAGGATTCAGTTAGATTTATGTCAGCCAATGAATTAGCTCTTCTTGATCCAGCTACTCAGACACCTCATCTTATTTGTAGACGGCTTCAATTAAAATTTTATTCATAGTAATAGTCATATAGGAACATGTGCATACTGAATGAACTAATGTTTAATGATTTAATTCAGAATTTTAAATAAAATAATACTAAAAGCTTTTTGCATTATTTCTGAACAATATATATAGAATATTTGAGGCTACTAGACATTTAGTTGGAGTAGAAAGTAAAGCAGGAAGGAAGATAAGCTTGGCCTATTCATAATTGCACTATAATTGTCTTTTGTTAAACTAGAGGGTAAAGTCTTAACAACAGTGAAATACATTGGAGATTTGATTAAAAAGTGACAAATTAAAAAAATTTGGTTAGAATAGCAAAGGCTAACATTTTGCAGCTTATAAAAATTTAGTGGAACCATTTTAAATTCACTTTATGAAAATTTGAGTATATGTGTTTACAAGTTACGAGGCTACAAGGTGAGAGGAAGCAAGAAATCCGGTGGAGAAAGCCAAACTTACTTTTATTATACCCAATCTAGTTCCTTAAGATCTAACCCATTCTCAGGAGATGGGCATTAGTCCATTCCATATAGGATGTGTCCAGTGAATAGACACCTAGAACTAGGCCCTACCTCTTAAAGGTTCTACCATCTCACAATAAATTTGTTAAATTATAGCCCAAGCATATAAACTTTTGTGGGTGCAAACCATATCCAAACTATAGTATCCTAGGAAACATTTTTTATTTATTTATTTATTTTAATTTAATTAATTTATTTATTTGAGACAGAGAGAGGGAAAGAGAGAGAGGGAGAATGGGCATACCAGGGCCTCCAGCCACTGCAAACGAACTCCAGGCACATGCACCCCCTTGTGTATCTGGCTTATTGGGACCTGGATAATCGAACCGGGGTCCTTAGATGTAGCAGTCATGTGCCTTAACTACTAAGCAATCTTTCCAGTCCATATTATCCTTTTATATCAAGAAAACATGGACAAAAAGTCCATACTTGCCCAGAAAGTAAGGTCCAGAAGGGAATTCAAGTACAGGTCTACTGTTCCCATGTCCCATGCCTTTTCTAGAATAGCAGTGGGTGGAGAACTTTAGTTCAGATATTTAGTACAGATATTTCTTGAACCAGGAGAACTTACATACTGGAATTATACAATCAACCACTTAACAAAGTAGAACCAGAAAATCTGTTTTTTTTTTTTTAGGTATATTTTACCAAGAAGTCATCTAAGTAGGATAATTTATGTATCAATTATTTAAATTTCTTTAGATCATTTAATGGTAAGTTAACCAGGTTTTAAGCCATGGGGTTTGTTTGTTTTGTCATTCAGTATATGATCATTTGTAACATAAAATGAACTAAGGATGGAATTTAAAATGAGATTTTGTAACTTGGATCAATCTCAACGTTTTCTGTTGTTAGTGAATGTTCTTTAACAATTGGCCATTTCACAGTTCACTTACTATATTTATACCAAAAAATTAAGAGTCTGCTTAAAAAAAAGTCTGCAGTTTATCTTTTTGTTTTGTTTTGTTTTCATTTTGTGTACTGAAGTATCATACGTGACAGGTGTCAGAAGGAAAGGAAGGAAATAGCTGAAGTGTAGGTATCACCAGTAACAGAGCCTGGAGCTAAAACATTCTTGAACCTTCACATCCTTCTTCAACTTAATGAGTGGTTATAGGAAACTGTAAAAATCTCTTTATGTTTTAATACCCATGATTCTAATTTAAGATAAGCTCTTTGTGACCTAATTATCTCCTAGGGAGATCATGAAGATTAATTAGCCCATGATAGCCAGATGCCCAGAGTGGCCCTAGAGAAGGTGTTTTATAAATCAAGCCTATCACTGTCTTTTGTCTTCTGAGCCTTCACTCCACATCCTAATGGGAGTCAGCCACATTCAGGCCAACAACAGGCTTAAATTTTATTTTTTAAAGGGTTATACACTTATATCCCTTCTCTGCCCATCCATAACAAAGAAGGAAAAGGTCGGTCTTCCCTGGATATTTGGTAGTACATGAGGTCCCTGCCAGTTAGTGGCCTTTTTAGTTATCTTCCTTAATGTGTTTGTTTCAGTGAACACTTGTCGGCCTTATAAAAAATGTCATACATCCACTGTCATGTGAAAGATAGTTCTGGGAACACAAGGGATCTTGGTGTGGTTAGATGAATGGATGTTAGTTTTGTGAAAAGTGTCCCAATGGCATATGAAGTTTTCTGTTTGTAATGTTGGGAAGTCAAACTGAGGGTTTTGGATATGTTAAACAGGTGCAAAACCACTAAACTACATCCTAGGCCCTTAGTTGAAGTGGTGACTGTGTAGCTCTGGCTAGCTTTGAACTGATGATCCTTCTAGCTTTCTGAGTGCTGATTACAGACATGTGTTAAATAAATTCTTTAAAATAATTATCGTACTGAGGAAATGCCCTGGGACTATATATATGCTTTGTTTTACGTAGCCCTTTAGGAACCATAAAACCAAGTGCTAAGTCAGAAATGGAATAGATCTTGGTTGAGTCCCCTGATGTCCTGAGAAGGAATAGATACCTAACTGGCTTTGACATCCTGCCACTATCTGTAGCACTGTGACTTTACATTGAATAGCCAAGAAAACTGATGTTCAGGATAGTATAGTAGATGGTGTGAGCTCACCAGTGCCTGTGGAATACCACCCTGATCCACTTGTGTCCACCATGCTAGGTCTTTTCTCTGTAAGCCTGTTTCATAATACCAGCTCTCTAACATTACTGCTCTTCACTAAAAGGGGAGTTTGCTTTAGCATAGTTTGTATTTCTAATAACAACTTAGATAAAAAAAGGATTTATTCCATTTAACCTTCAGGTAATCTGATTTTCAGTTGTCCAAACCAACAGGTTGTAGAATATTCCATTATTTGGTATGTAACAATAGCTTTTAAAACCTATACCTTCATGACAGTTATTCTGTCACATACATATTATTGTACATCTATATTAAAAAAGAGACTACTGCTGTTGTTATTATTATTATTATTAAAGATAGCATCTCACTATGTAGTCAAAACTGGCTTTAAACTCAACATCTTCCTGCCTTTACTCCCAAGTGCTGAGATTAGAGGTATGTGCCACTCAGCACTGCTATTATATCTCCTTTAGATTTACATGTGCTCTGCCACTCTGAAAAGCCACATTTTTTCACAGTGTACCTGGGACTATTTTTATTTGATTCATTTATCTCCTTAACTCAGAACCTATAGTTCATATTTGTCATATATGTATATATAAATATGAGGTTTTAACATCATAATCTAATGAGTAATTTAAATTTTGTCAGTAAGCACTAAAAGTTGTTGCATCTACTTAGATATTCTCTATGGTCAAGACTAACACAGGCCTTCTTGCCTTGGTGGACTGGACTGTAGATTTTTAAAGCAGCTTCTAAATCAATGGACCAGATTATGCTCATGTCTCTGGTCGCTAAAAAAGGAATTTAAACTGCATCATAAAGCCGGGCGTGGTGGCTCACGCCTTTAATCCCAGCACTCGGGAGGCAGAGGTAGGAGGATTGCCGTGAGTTCGAGGCCATCCTGAGACTACATAGTGAATTCCAGGTCAGCCTGAACTAGAGTGAGACCCTACCTCGAAAAAAAAAAAAAAAAAAAAAAAAAAAAAAAAAAACAACAACAACAACAACAACAAAAAAAAAACTGCATCATAAGTTGCCTCCATTTTTTTAAAAATATGCTTTTCCCCATTTGTATCCCCTTCTTCCTGATTCTAGAATTTAGTCAATTCATTTATTAAATATTTGTTTATGTCCTATGCTAGGTAATGGATATAAAATAGTGAACAGCATTTTCTTACTGCCCTGTACTTTATGATGGAGACATTAACAACAACAACAAAGACAGACTCTTATGAATGAAAAGAAATCCCTATGAAGAAGTGGAACTCTTGTAGGAACCAATAATAGGGCATCACAGGTATTAGGGATGTCTTCCTTGCAAAGGACAATGGGTTTTAGGCGCTGAAGAATGAGCAGATACACGTCAGACAAATCTGCAGCAAGGCACCGACAGAGGGGCAAAGCTCCCAAGACAGCCAGGTCCTAGGACAAGGAATGTGGCAGTGTCTCACCTCCTCCTCCTCTTAGGGTTTACTTTTAGCTGAACCTGAGAATTAAATTGACAAAACAACAACAACAACAACAACAACTACTAAAAAAAAAAAAACGGGTGGGGAACACACATACTTATTTAATGCAAGTTTTGCATAGTGTGGGTACCTTATAGAAAATGAAGATCCAAAGAAGCTGAGTCAGTCACCTACTTGCTGAACTGGACAAAGGATAATGAATGTGCCCTCCTTTTACTGTAGGGAGGAAAGTTTCTGAGTCTCCTGCCTTTTCTCTCTCTCTCCTCTCTCTCTCTCTCTCTCTCTCTCTTTTTACTTTATTTTATATTATTTGCAAGCAGAGAATGATAGAAAAGAAACAGAGAGAATGGGAATGCCTAGGCTTCTACCTACTGTAAACAAACTCCAGATGCATGCACCTCTTTGGGCATCTGGCTTTATGTAGGAACTGCTGAATCGAACCCAGGTTGTTAGGTTTTTCAGGCAAGTGCCATAACCACTGAGCCATCTCTCCAGTGCCCCCACACAACTTTTTTTGAGGTAAGGTTTCACTCTAGCCCGGGCAGAAATGAAGGTTACCTTGTAGCCCATGCTGGCCTTGATCTCAACAGTGACCCTCCTATCTCAGCCCTCCAATTGTTTGAATTAAAGGAATGAGCTGCCACATCAGGCTTGCATTTGCTGTCTTTAAGAAACAGAAGGGAAGTCATAATGGTCCTGTAAAAGCTGATTCACTGTCATGGTACCACTATTATTAAAATATGTTTTAATTTCTTCAGTGGCACTGATAAAGAACTCTGAGGCTGATATGCCTAGGACAGGGAACACATGGAGGTGCAGAGGAAAATAAATGTGGAAGAGGATTTGGGATGGGTCATGGAGGAGTCAGTGCAGTGGCTGGGGAAACATCATTCTACATGTTGAGCAGGCAGTTGGAAGGTGAACAGCTGGTGGTCAGAGACTGGGAATTTTAACTTCTGATTTTGAGGAGGAGCACCAGGCTTTAAGAGAAGTGACTACAATAGAGTGGGAGTGTAGGTCATGGATGCAAGGAGGCCAAGGAAGTAAGAGGCCCATGCCGGACCAGTTATTTGACAGTGCAGTGTTGGCAGGTTTTCAGTGAAGTACAATAATGGTGAGGGGGCAAGTCTTTAATAGATGAAGTAGAAAGAGTGGTAAGGGATCCGGAGGGAGAACCACTACTGTGCCAAATAAATGCTTCATGCACCTTGGAAGGTTTATAGGGTAAAGTTCTTAGATTTTGAATGGATAGTTGTACCCTGTGTTTCATCACACTTTGACATTATGTAGATATGGTAAAACCTGAACTTTCGGAGCCTTCCCATCTCCTTTCCATATTCCAAGATGACAGGAATTATGTCTGAATCACTTCCATATGGTTGGATAGATCTTGTTTGCTTACCCAAAGACAAGTAGTACATATTGATGTAAGCGTATTGATAAATTATGATTGAAGTCAGCAATGTGGCTTCTTTAGAGAGGTTATATTGTTTTTATTTTTTACACAAGTCTTCACATACATGGGATTTTAGCTCTGCCACTATAAGCACCTATTCATGTAAATTCTTTACAGGGTAGTCTTCTGCTATTTGTTTCAGAAGTCAACCTTTTAGTCAGAATTACCAATTGTGATTCCATAGCAGCATTACCAGTTACGTAGACATTTTGAGGAGCCAATTACACTATTTAGACAGAACTGACACTCAGGGAGCAAGCTGTGATTTGATGTGGTGTGTTTAGCCTAGAAATGATCTCTCCTTCTTCCTCCCAATCCCACTTCATGTTCCTCAGCTTTTCATGCTTCATTCCTTTACCAGGCCAACCAGCAATTCTTCTGTATCAAGAAATCACCTAAAAGGGATTTAGGCCATTTACACGAACAATTGTCTATCTTGGTAGTACAGTTTTAAGTGTTATTTATTTACTTTATCTGAAGCACATTCATATTTACCAGTAAAGTGTGTATAAATATTGTACTAGGAAGGTAAAAGAAGAATGGGGACATCTCAGGGATTCTGCTATGTGAACAGGAACATATATTTAGTGGTGGGAGGTAAGCAGGCTGTGAAAGGCAGAATGCACTGACTTCATGGATATTAACAGTGTTCATGTGTTCATCAGTCTCCTGCAGGAGACATGCAAGATGCTTTTGGTGGCTTCTGATCATCCATATTTCCAGGTCACTTGGCAGAATTCCTGGTCTCATATATATATTTTATTTTTTATTTATTTGAGAGAGAGAGGGGAAAGAAGCGTACCAGGGCCTCTAGTCACTGCAAATGAACTCCAGATGCATGTGCTTGCTTGTGGCATCTGGCTTATGTGGGTCCTGGAGAATCAAACAAGGGTCCTTTGGCTTTGCAGGCAAATGCCTTATCTGCTAGGCCATCTCTCTAGCCCTCTTATATTTTTTAAAGTATTGTATTTATTTATTTATTTGAGAGAGAGAGAGAGAGAGAGAGAGAGAGTGAGTATGGGTGCACCTGGGCCTCCTGCCACAAATGAACTCTAGAAGCATATGTCACTAAGTGCATCTGGCTTTATGTGGGTACTGGAGAATCAACCTCAGGCCATCAGGCTTTGTAAGCAAGTGCTTCGAACCTCTGAGCCATCTCTCCAGCCCCTCCTGGTCTCAAGTTTTAAGGAGTAAATAGCATGGGTTTCACCTCAGTACATGGGTGTTTTATTCCCTCAGAGAGGCAGCCACTCACTGATACACATACACCCATGAATGCTGGCCTCCCGTGTTCCTTTCCAGCTGTTAGGCAAACTGGTTTTCACTCTGCAACTATCTGTGGAGTAACACAAATCAGAACTTGTTTCAGTAAATCTCAGCAGACACTGAGCAGTTGGGCAGTGAGTCTGCTAATTTCATATGGGAGTGGAAATTAACTTACTAGTCAGATCTGTGTCTGCTGCCTTTCAAGTTTGTCAGACAGAGGCAAAATCTGCCACTTTTAGATTTCAAAGGGAACAGAAGTCAATTCCAGCAGCATTTAAGATACTGCTGTAAACTGGGCAGTAAGCCCGGCAGGATTGTAAGAAGCTCATGTTGTAGAGCTGGCCTAATTGTAGTCCCATGCTAATGGCAAATTCATGTTCTAAATGATGCAGCACTTACTTAGGACACACATTCTAAGCAGCTGATAAATATTCATTCCCAGAGAGTGAGTAAGGAAAACATCTAGAATGACAATGAATTAAGAGTGTCATTTCTCCATGCCTGGAGAATTTTACCCTGTGTTTCACATTCATTGTGGTTTCAATCTCATAAGGAATAAGATGATACAAACAAGAGTTATGTCGATAATAGGAACAAATCATATTTGTCACATGCTGTAATAGAATTTACTCAGGCTGCTCTTTGCGTCCAAAGGGAGTTGGACGTGGAACTGTAAAGCAGACATGGACTGTGAAGGCAATCTAAATTCCAGAGGGCAAAATTCTAGAACTCGGTAAATCCAAATTCTAGATTGTTATATATTTATTAAAGGAAATATTATAACCTATGACTATTACGTTAGAATGTTCTAGTCAGCGTTTTATTAGTTTATTATCATTTTATTACTTTATTAGGGTGCAATGGCGAGAGCCATGTTACTTGCACTCAGCTCTTTTAAATCCATTGTAGAGACTGACTTCTGCCCTTCTGAAAACTTAGATCTCAGAGCTTTTCTGTTCATTTTAATCATTTCAGACATTTAAACGTTCTGACCAATGTTGTCTTTTTTAAAAATTACCTTCATAGGTCAAAACTGTTTCATACCTGAAAACTTCTGAGGGCTAGGGTGTGGCATGGCATGATCTTACTAAAACTGATCTCCCCCCCAACTCACTTGGAGCCCTTAGTCCAGAGTTGTAAGGAGCTGGGAAGGTCTAACTTCACAGTGCACTTCTATTCTGCCTGCTCCCTTCTGATAGATGCATGTTTGTAGGGCATTTCTGTCAGTCTTGACTAATTCCTTCTAGGGTTTTCTGAGACAGTTTCCCTTATAATGGCCAAGCCTCTTCTGACATAAAGGCTTTAACTACTTATGCATTTCCTGAGCATCCAGCATTTCACCATATTTGGGATGACAATGCCCCTCCAATTAGTCTCCTTGGTCATTGCCTCATACAAGGCAACCAGTTCCTCCCTAAGAAACATATTGTTTCTGGAAGTAGAGTTCAATTATGGCCGAGCCCTCTTGGCATTGCCCACCATATGTTCCTGCATGTAGAGTCAGGTATTCAGTAGTTATTCTTATTTTTCTCTAACTCTAGGAAATATGCCTTTTCAAATATTTTTTTCTCAGAAACACCCCTCCCTGTAATTTTATACCCTGAGTAAACTAACTCCTTTCCAGCCTGGGGAAGAAGAGCTTGCAGAGAGTTCTGCCCATCCTGTCTAGTTGAGCCCATTCAGTACCTTCTCTTGTGGAACTGGAAGTAAGTGCAAACATCATGATGATAGAATGACCATACACACCCCTTGGGTCCATCCTGAATACACGATTTTGGTAAAATAGCAAGGTTTTGTCTTGAATTAACACAGGTCATAAAGTCCCATCAATGACAGGCCCACTTTTCTTCTACAATTTTAAAAGGATTCTTTGTTATTCTTTTTCCCCACTTGGCGGGGGGGGGTGAGATAGAGTCTCATTTTAAAGCATAGCCCAGGCTGATTTTTAACTTGGAATCCTCCTGCCCCAACCTTCCAAATACTGGGACTACAGGCGTGTGCCACTTTAATGACCTTCAAAGATATATATGTATTTGGTTTTTTGAGGTAGAGTCTTACCCTAGCTCAGGCTGACCTGGAATTCACTATAATCTCAGAGTGGCCTTGAACTCATGGTGATCCTCCTGCCTTTCTTCCTGAGAGCTGTAATTAAAGGTGTGCGCCACCACGCCTGGCTTAAGCCACTAATTTTTAGTTTAGTTACTGGTTCATGACTATGTAGACCATAATATTTTACTTTGTCTTACAAGAAAAAAAAAAAAAAAAAAAAAACTTCTAGCATTCTGTGTCTCTTCAGTAAATATGCTTAGTCAACGTGTTGGTTTTAAATATATTTGAATACCATGTCTGGTAAAGGAATTCTAACAATAATGAAGATGCTAGGGATGTAGCTGAGTTCAGTGTTTGCCCAGCCTGCATGAAGCTCTGACTTTGATTCCCAGTACTATATAAAATGTGTGTGGTGGTACAGACATAGAATTGCAGCATTTGGGAGGTTGTGGCAGGGAGGTCAGAACTTTAAGGTCATGCTTGACAACATAATGAGAGGCCAGCCTCTGGGTGGAATTCATTAGACCCTGACTCAAAAAAGAAAAGCAAAAGAATAAAAATTACCTCATATTATCCTACTGAGATTGGGGAAGAGTGAATCAAGTTTTTCACATTCATAAGATTTGCCTTTTTATGCCATTACTGCTGGCAGAGTTTATTCTAGAATACACTTTTTCTCCCGATCTTCAGTGATCTCATGACTAATACAATAAATGCACAGGTTTTCAATGATGAGCTTTGTAAAAATGTTTACAGAACTTAATGCACAACAGAGTTCCAGATAACACCTGCTTTTAGCTATAGATGGCAACAGAAACTATAACAGATAATGCAGATGATAGGAGTGGTCTAACAGGCCACTACCATCTCAGGTACAGGCACAGCTTACTTTTTGCCAGATTTGTTAATTTCACCTGTGGCAGGGGCCCTTCCCCCATGGCCTTAGTTTTTGCTTTTCTAATATATTTTCCTCTTTTTTTGAATTACTATTTTTTTTTAATTTTATTTCTTCTTGAAAGCTTTATCCACCTCCTGTCTCCTTGACCTGCTCCTTGGGCTCTTTCAGAGGTTTTTAGCTACTGTCATGATCTGATATGGTACCTGTCACCCCTTCCCCAGACTGATCATAAGCTGAATTTTTTATTCACTTTAAGAAGAAATTAACTGGCAGAACTTCTGTGAAACATTTTAATGTGTAAACCCATTTTTAAAAAAAAATTGAGAGAGAGAGAAAAAGGCAGAGAGAGAGAGAGAGAGAGGGAGAGAGAGAGAGAATGGGGGTGCCTTCAGCCACTGCAAACAAATTCCAGATACATGTGTCCCTTTGTGCATCTGGCTTATGTGGGTCCTGGGGAATCAAACTGGGATCCTTAGGCTTTGCAGGCAAAGGCCTTAACTGCTAAGCCATCTCTCCAGCCCCTAAACCCAGTTTTTACATTTAAAATGTAAATAGTTAATTTGTTTTCTACTTTTAAAAATATTTTATTTATTTGTGAGAGAGAGAAAAGAGAGAGGGAGGGAGAGAGAGAGAAAGAGAGAATAGGCATGTCAGGGTTTCCTGCCATTGTAAACAAACTATGGATGCATGTGTCCTGTTGTGTATCTGGCTTTATGTGGGTACTGATGAATCAAACCCAGGTCATTGAGCTTTGCAGGCAAGTGCCTTAACCACTGAGCAAACTCTCCTGCCTTATTTTCTACTTTTTATCTTAAATATAGCAAATAATGACCATCCAGGTTGGCAAGGCCTAATGTTTGTATAATTTAGCAGATTCTAAATAAATAGAAAAAAATGGGTTACAAAATTAAGTTCAAAATAAGTACATATTTTTTAAAAAAAATCATCACAAAAGTACACATTTATAAAGAAAACAAGCAGAGGAAGTTATATGTTTGATTATGTATATTTAGTTTGGTTGCTATAGTTTGACACAAGGTCTCATGTAGCACAGGTTGGCTTTTAACTCCCTATGTAGTGGTTGGGGGGACTTGAACTCCTGATCATCTGCCTCAGCCTCCCAAGACCTGTACCAGCATGCTTGACTACATTGCACATTTTAAAGAGCCAACAAATAGAACAAAGCATAACAAGATCCAGAAAAACAGTGAAGGCTGTTTCTTTTTCTCCTTTCCACATACACATACAAACAATCTGTAGTAGAAACTCATAATGCCACCTGTGGGGTGTCGGACCACCCTTCAGCAAGCCAGGTGGTGGATACATTCCTGGAGTTGTTCTGGCTTTGCCATGGCTCCACACAGAAGTGACTGTTCATCAGATAAAATTATTTCTAGGTTTATTTACTAAATTCATTTCCAACTCCTCATCTGGATCTCAGAAGTGTCTACAGCCACTCATGTGCCACCTAATACTAATTTTCTTGTACTGGGGAGGAGAGAGGAAGAAGAGGGGAAAGCAGTAGTGGTAAAGATCGATTGCTGTTAAAGTACCTTGTTTTTCAACTTTATGAAGGTATGCCTGTCTGAACACTGTAATGGCCCTTATGGGAGCTCATGCTTATGACAGATTCTGAAGCTTGGGCTTCATCAGAGTCTATGTCCTCTATGGAGAACCAGCTCGTAGACCCAAGATCAACTGAATACTCCATATGCTTTAAAGAACGGGAAAACTCTGTGCTTCTTACATTTCTTTCCTTCATTCCTCTAAATTAGCTTTCACATTCGCTCTTTTATTTTTATTTTAAGGTGTGAAACTACATTAAAATTGTCCTGTAGAAAAATGTATTAATATTTTATATTTTCTATCTTTCAAATAAATTGTGTATTTAATTCAGGGAAAAATACTAATGAATGCAAAATGTATTTATTTTACCGCAATAAAAACAATCCCAGAAGGATACTGCTCTTGTGTTACTAAGCAACTGCCTGTAAAAATCACCAGGACCACTGGAAAAAAAATGGTAAAGTGTTGATTATATTTATATTTAATATGCTTTGTGCCCATTCTGGGCCCTTTTAATCTCTAAGTAGTCAAAGTTTACAGGATTTAAATTTGAATTGTGTCAAAGAACCTAGTTCTATTATACCTAACAGAAAGATGGAGGTGAATGGTGAAATCCCTCCCATCTCACAAATCTGAGCCTAGTGGGAAATACAGAACAAATGTACAAAATTAATTTCCTTGCTCCTTTACAATAGAACAGTGAGAATAGAGTAACATTTTATATGAATTAAATTAATGACATGATTAAAATATATAGACAAATGTTAATCATTTTGAGTCCTTTTTTATTTAAAATTTTTTTCCAGGTATATTTTGTAGGTTCGGTAAATTTCCCTCCCCCTACCTAGTTCTTCCTATCTTCTCCTTTCTCACCCCTTCCCTGATAATAATCCCCTTTGTTCCCCTGGACATTTCACTTTTCTTCTCATTAAAATGTAGGAATGACAAATGAGAGAGAATAGATTGGTGTTTCTGAAACTGGCTTTACTTTCTATCATCATTTCCAGTTGCATCCATTTTCCTCAAATGACAAAACTTCACTCTTCTTTATAGCTGAAAACATTCTATTCTGCATATATTACCACATTTTCCTTCTCTGTAAGTATGTTGTTGGCCACCTAGGATCTTTCCATACCTTAGTTATTATGAATAGTGCTGTATGAAACACTGATGTGCAGGTATCCCTGTGATATGTTAACTTTGTATCTTTAGGGTAAATCCTCCAGAAGAACATATGAAAGACCTATTGATGAGTTTACCTTCCCACCAGCAATGTAGAATGGTCACCTTTGTTTACATACTCATAAACATTTGTTTGTTTTCTTGATGTTTGACATTCTGACTACAGTACAATGGAATCAGAAGGGAATTTTGTTCAGAATTTTATCTGATAGCTCATGAAGTTAAACATGTTTTTATATGTTTATGGCCCATATGTATTTCCTCTTTTGTGAGCTCTCTGTTCATATCACTATCCCATATACTGATTGGGTTATCTATTTTCTTGTAATTCATTTTTTTTTTTTTTTTTTTTTTTTTTTTTAGTTCTTTGTAATCTAGATATTTACCCCTTGTGAGATGTATGGCTGGCAAACATTTTCCCATCATTCTGTAGGTTTTCTCTTGGCTCATTAAGTATTGCCTTTGCTTATTTCATGGGATCTCATTTACCAATTGATGGCCTTGTTTCCTGATTGACTAAGATCTTATTCAGAAAGTCCTTTCCCATGCCAATGTCTTAAAGTAATTTATTTTCCTGCTTCTTCCCACTGAGATTTTTGAAGCTCTTAGGTCGCTGGTTCATTTGGAGTTGATTTTTGTGTAGAGTGAGAGATGAAGATCTACTTTCAATTATCTTGGTTTTTTTTTTTTTTTCTATTTTCTTTTTATTTATTTACTTGAGAAAGATAGAGAAATAGGCAGGTAGAGAGAGAGAGAGAGAGAGAGTGAATGGACATGCAAGGGCCTCCAGCCACTGCAAATGAACTCCAGATATGTGTTCCTCCTTCTGCATCTGGCTTATGTGGATCCTGGGGAATCGAACCTGGGTCCTTTGGCTTTGCAGGCAAACACCTTAACCGGTAAGCCATCTCTCCAGACCTAGTTTCACTTTTCTATGGGTATTTTTCTCAGTAGCATTTGTTGAAAAAGATATCTTTCCAACACTGATTTTTAGCATCTTTTTTAAAATTTAGGTGGCTGTAATCGAGTGCATTTATACTTGAATCTTCTAGTATGTTTCAGAGAACTACATGTTTACTTGCTTTTTCTCTCTAACTGCTTTCAATATATTTTCTTTGGTTTTCATGTTTAGTAGTTTAATTATAACATGGCAAGGAGAGGTTCTTTCCAGGTTTTGTGTTTGGTGTTCTAAAAGCTTCTTGTAACCGAATTGGCATTTCTTTCCCAATTTGGAGAAATTTTTCTTCTATGATTTTGTTGAAAACACCTACTAAGCCTCTGGATTGAAATTCTTCTCCTTCCACTATACTCTGAATTCTTATGTTTGATCTTTTCATAGTGTGCTGGATATCTTGTAATTCCCATTCATACCTTCCTATTAGCTTGTCTTTCCCTTTGTTGGACTGTATTATGTCTGCCACCTGGTCTTCTAGTTTAGATATTCTGTTCTCTCCTTCATCCATTCTACTAGTGAGACTTTCCACAGAAATTTTTATTTGACTGTGTTCTTCAGAGCTAGAATTTCAGCCTGGTTTTTCTTCAGTATTTCTATTTCCTTATTAATGTCTTGTAATGACCTCCTTATTTCATTAAGCTGGTTTCCTGTGTTCTCTTGATCAGGAGTTTGTTTTCTCCTTTAATTCCTCGGTTTTCTTCTTTGATTCCTTTCACTTTTTGAGTATAGATAACAAACTTCTTTTGAAATCTTTGTCAGGCTTTTCATCTAAAACAGTCTCATTGGTGATTTTTCCTCATGGATTTATAATTTTGGGTGGGATTGTATTGTCTTGATTCTATGTGCTTCTTTTATTATAATGTAGTGATTTTTGCATCTTGAATTGATTTGTTGCTTGGGTTTTCTAATTATCTGTAGTGTTCTTAGAGATGTGGCAATCTACCTTTATATACTTGCAGGATATGAGTTTAAGGTGCCAAGTGTAGCTCTTGTACCCCAATCCAACCTCAGACGTAATCCTAGGTGTTGAGTTTGCTTGATATGCAGGTATTCTAGTGGACTTGGTGGAACAGTTTATTGGTACATTCTAAACTTCAACTGAGCAATATACACATTCAATAAAAAGCAGCACAGAGTATATAAGTGTGAGGATTAAAACAAATCCCTAAGGGTGTATGTTGCTCTACACCCTTAATCCTGTCATCTGAGAGGCAGAGAATTCTATTTTGAATTGGGTTTCAGGTCAGCATAGAGCTGAATCAGACCCAGCCCCCAATAATGATAGAAGCAAAAGACAAAGGCCCTATACATCTGAGCATATTAAAGGCAACAGTATTCTACCCCCAAATACATCTTATTTGAAAATGTTAAAGCCAACCAAAAATATGTAACCCATAACCTGCCCTGACATAGAAAGAGAGAGATTAGTACTTTCAGGCCTATGTACCTGTTTTTTTTTTTTTTTTTTTTTTTTTTTTTGTGTGTGTGTGTGTGTGTGTGTGTGTGTGTGTGTGTTGTTACCTTTTGGTGTGGTTTCCAATCTCACCAATGATGAATGCCCACTTCAATCCCTCTGTGTTGTACCGAGGAGCTGGAGTTCTGTTCAGCTGTGTTGGATGTGCTGCTGCTGGGGGCTGAATGCCAGGGTTCTTGTTTCTGATTATTGAGGGATGGGAGGGTGCTAGAAGCCTGGGCTTGTTCATTGAGTCCTACCTGCATCCCTTTCAGTAGCTCCTTAGATGATCTCAGCTTTCTACCTTCAGATTCTTGAGTTTGCAAAGAGGCTGATGAGGTTGGACAGTCCCCGCGTTTGGTCTCTGCTGCTGTTGCTTGGTGCGCCTGGTGGGTGGTGCTTTACACACAGATCGCTTGGATCGGCTGCAAGCTCCTCACTGGGATTCTGGCTGTTTCCCTCCTTTCTGGTGGATCTTGGTCCTGCTTCTCTTCTGTGTCTAAGAAAAGTCTACACTCCTGCACTTTTCAGAAGAAGAGTGTATTTTGCTGTGGTTTTGCTTAAATCCCTTTCTAGGCTGGTCTGGTGTGTTTCCTATGCCACCATCTTATCTGGAAGCCCTCCCATGCCATTTCTTAATTGAGAACTTTACTGTATGAACATATTGCTTATTGGATATGTTTCCATTGGGTTATACATGTGCACTCCCTTTCTCCCAACCCCATTCCATTGAGGGCCCTCTTCAGTGGGGTTATTAGTATTCACTGTGGTGTCCTGAATACATTTCAAGGTAACTGTGAGTAGGAGTTTTGCCCATGGTTTCTTCTTCAGCATGTTTGTTATTGGTATATAAATAGGCAACTTATTTTTATATGTTCATTTTGTATCCTGCCACTTTGTTGAAAGTGCTTATCATTTTTAGAGTTTTCTGATGGTGTCTTCAGGGTCTCTTGTGTATAGAATCATATCATCTGCAAATAATAGTTCTTTGAAAAAAGATAGATAAACGCTTAAGCAAACTGATAAAAAGAAAGAGGTAAGGCCAAAATTAATAAAATTAGAGATGTGAGGTTATAACCATTGAGATTTGGTTAGCTGAACTGCATTGATACTACAGAAAGAATGCAGTCTTTTAAATATATTTTACTTAATGTATTTACTTATTTATTTTGAGATAGAAAGAGGCAGAGAGAGAGAGAGAGAGAGAGAGAGAGAGAATGATAATGGGCATTCCAGGGCTTCCAGCCACTGCAAACAATCTCCAGATGCATGCGCCCCCTTGTGCATCTGGCTTATGGGTCCTGGAAAGTCAAACCAGGATCCTTTGGCTTTGTAGGCAAAATGGTTTAACCACTTATCCATCTCTCCAGCCCAAGAATGCAATCTTTTGAAGGGGCCTGAATGCTGTAAGAGGGAACTGTTCTTCAAAGTCTGCTTTATTCCCCTCCTGGATTAACAAATTAGCACCCCACCTGGTATTATGGATTATAAGAAATGCAGGAAAGAGAGGCTCATTGAATTTGCAACGTTGTCTTGTGTTTTGGAAACGGCCATAGGCAGTGCAAAGCAGGTTTGCTGGATGCCTTCATGGAGACCAGATGTAGCTGTGAGGATGAGCCCTGGGTAGCAGTGGATACCCAGTGGAGATGCTGGGACCATGATATGGCTGCCCAGGAGAGCTGCTGACCCAGATGAATTTTTCCAGGACTGTGAATAGCCTAACTGGAGAGGTGGAATTGGTGTTCCAGAGATTTGTCAGTGGTTAGAATGATCAGATTTGGAGACTTGTCATTGACTAGAGTTGTTGGACTTGGATCTACAGAGTTTGATGTTTGCTCTGTTTAAATCTTGTATTGATTGAACATTTATTTGCTATCTCCAATGCCATCTTTTGTAGTGTGAATGTTTATTCTGTGCTATTATGAGTTTTTTGGGGATTTTTTTTTTTTTTTTTTTTTTTTTTTTTGTATTATGGCTCAGTTAAAAGACCTTGGATTATGGGGATGTTTGATACAAAAAAAAAAAAAAAATATGGGGACCTTAAAGTTGGACTGAATACTTTGCATTTTACATCATGGATGGTTATCAGTTTATTGGGGCTAGGGGCAGAATGTGGTAGTTTGATTCAGGTGTCCCCCATAGGTGTTCTGAATGCTGGGTTCGCAAGCTGAGGGGGATTTGAGAATTAACACCTCCTGGAGGCAATGTATTGCTGGTGGCGGGCTTATGGGTATTAGAGCCAGTGTCCCCTTCCCAGTGTTTGGCACACTCTGCTGCTGCTGTTGTCTACCTTATGTTGGCCAGGGGGTGATTCCCACCCTCTGCTCCTGTTGTCATTTTCCCCTGTCATCGTAGATCTTCCCCTCAAGTGTGTAAGCCAAAATAAACCTTTTTTTCCCCACAAACTGCTCTTGGTCAGGTGATTTCTGCCAGCAATGTGAACCTGACTGCAACAGGTGCCAATATGATAAAATAAGCAAATAAGGGATACATATAGGAAATGAAGACATCAAAATATCCTTATTTTCAGATGATATGATTCTATAATTCTTAACATGCATCCAACTAATAGTTTCATATCTAATGTGTATCAGGGCCTATTTTTATGATATTAGCACATTTGAGACATTACCACATTTGAGACATGGCAGTCTAATGTGGTCTTTTTGACAGCTTTCTGTGTGATGTCCCATCGACTGGTGCCCTTTTGCTAAAATTGCCCTGCTCGGTAGTTTTGCTTTCCTCCTCTGTACAGGCCTTGACCTTCTACCACTGCTGGATCCCTGTACTCCTGCAAGGCATACCTTTCTCTCTTTCTGTTCAGGCCTAACACTCAAGTTCTCCAGTGGTTTGCCTGTTTTGCCTAAGTTGTCTGTTGACCTTTCACAAGATAAGTATCCTGTCCCAAAACTGGCCCATGGTGGACAGAGTACCAGAGAAGGGCACATAGTGGCTCCTACCTGAGAGAAAAGTAGAAATCAATATCGTGCAGGATGCTAAGAACTGAGGGGGGTTGTCTAACAGGCAGTGCTACAAGGGTTTAAGCAGAACATCCACCTATCCCCTCTCTTTTTTTACCTTTTAGAGGAAATGTAGACTTCAGCACCAGTGTCCTTTTCAGCCATATGTGTCCTGTGAATTAACCTGCACAGTTATGCTCCATTCCAATTCCTCTTTATCTGTTACCTAGAACTAGTGATGAGCTTCTACACAGGCTACTCAAAGACCTCTGCTAAGTCCTAACAAATATTACATCTCTATATGATGTATCTATATTCTAAATAACAAAATACTAAATAAATATTTATATATGTATTATATATAAATTCATGCACTGTATTATTTATAATTTTATCATACTTGTGTGTGCATGTTCCTGTGGGTCCATGTTTGTGTGTGTCTGTGAATGTATGTACATGTATCTTTATGTGTGTGTGGAAGCCAGAGTACAACCTCAAGTTTTGGTCCTTAGGTGCAATCCACCTATTTTGAATTAGTCTCTAATTGGCTGGGAGATCACCAAGTAGGCTGGAGTGACTAGTCTGTGAGCCTTATGGATGTACCTGTCAAACCTCCTCAGTGTTGCAATTAAAGGCTTAAAACCATTCCTGATTTTTTAAAAACTATATTTCATTTATTTATTTGAGAGAGAGAGAGAGAGAGAGAGAGAGAGAGAGAGAGAGAGAGAGAGAATGGGCACACCAGGGCCTGCAGCCACTGCAAACGAACTCCAGATGCATATGCCCCCTTGTGCATCTGGCTTACGTGGGACCTAGAGAATTGAACTGGGATCCTTTGGCTTTGCAGGCAAACCTTAAGTGCTGCACTATCTCTCCAGCCCTGATGATTTTTTTATTAATGTGAGTTCTAAGGATCAAACTCAGGTCCTCATGCATACATGGCAAGAGCTTTACCAATTGAGTTATCTTCCAAGCCCTGTGGTTCATAATTTTAAAAGGTCTACATCATATTGTATATTTATTTTAATTGCAACTAAGTAAGAGCTTTATGAGACAGAATTTGCTTTACATTTGCATGATTTGTGTGAAGCATTATTTTCATGGCATTAAGCATTGTGTCTCTGAATGGATGCCATTATCTTGGTGGAAGAAGGAATTATTTTTCCTAGATGAGCACATGTAAATGGTGTTACACAATTTATTTACTCCTTTACTACCTTAGGAAATAGGCTACTATACTGTCTAGTAGCTCCCTAGGAATCAATTTTATATGACAAATCAGAAAAGTCTTCATTTTGAATTTATGAAATGTTTGAGAAAAAAAACAAGAATATTGAACTAGGCATAGTGTCACACTCGTATCATCCTAGGTTTTGACAGGGTGAGGTAGGAGGGTCATCATGAATTTTGGTTTGCCTTAGCTATATTATGCCCAAGGTCACTCTAAGCTATATGGAAAGACCCTTATTTAAAAGCATATACATATGTGTGTCTGTGTGTGTGTGTGTGTGTGTGTGTGTGTAAAAACTTGTATATATAATTGATCAATTTAATTTTTTTTTTATTTTTCGAGATAGGGTCTCACTGTAGCCCAGACTGACCTCAAACTCACAGTAATCCTCCTACCTCTGCCTCCCAAGTGCTAGGATTAAAGGGATGTGCCACCACGCCCAGCTCATTTATTTTTTTAAGAGCATTCAATTCACACTAAAGATTTTCTATATTTCTGTTGGCTAGGTGGTAATTAAGGTATACTATAAATCTGAACATCTGAGTTTTTAACCACATTTAAAAATATTTTATTTATTTGAGAGAGAAGGAGGGAGAGAAGTAAAGGGAGAGGGAAAGAGAGACACTCCAGGGCCTCTAGCTGTTGCAAAGGAACTCCAGATGCATGCTCCACCTTGTGCATCTGGCTTTATATAAGTACTGGGGAATCAAACCTGGGTCCTTTGACTTTTCAGGCAAGTGCCTTAACTCCTAAGCCATTTCTCCAGCCTTTTATCCACATTTTAATGTGTTGATTTTATCTCTTTTGATCACAGATATAATCGGTCCTTCCTCTGTCTCTGGTGCCACTGTCCTTTTTGGCATAATCATATTTTTATATTTGTTTTCATAATATTTTAGAGTATCTATAAAATGAATAATCTTTATACCTGTGGTGTAAGTATTTGTTTAATGTGACACATAGGAATTTCTTTTGAAATCAGGCACATTGACAATGATGATTCTGTAATTTATGGAGAATCTGCTTTATTCCATATTCAGTTCCTGTTTTGGGATATTTTATGTTCATTTAATGGGCAAATAACTTGGACATCTACCTATGAGTAAGTGATAGCCCAGGTTAGTGCCCCAGAATCCATGCAAGATGTAGCTTTTTTATTTTTTATTTTTATTTTTGGAGACAGAGAGAGAGGGAGAGGAGATAGAGAATGGGCACGCCAGCAGCCTCTCAGCTACTGTGAACAAACTCCAGATGTGTGTGCCCCCTTGTAGGCAAGTGTGGCATTGCACCCTTGTGTCACTTTGCACCTGGCTAAACGTGGGCTTAGGCTTAGCAGGCAGGCACCTTAACCGCTAAGCCATCTCTCCAGCCCAAGATGTAGCTTTTTGTTAAGAAAATCTCTTCAAGGTTCCCCACTAATGTTTATATTTTCATGCCCTTTTCTCACTTGGTCTTGAGGGAAGAGATTCTTTTCATGGAGTTGTGGAGCTGGATGATTTTAACTGTCTTGGCTATGGAAAACCTAACCTTCCCTAGGTGGAACGGCTGGATTGATGTGTGTGTTCACACATGTCCACAAGTGTGTGGGTGTTAGCAGGATAGATAGTAGAAGCTCAGACTCTTCCCTGGGCCCAGCCAACTGTCAGGTGTGCCTCTGTTGAGAGTCTTCACTAGGCGTCCACAGGGGAAGGACTTGTGACTTTTCACACAGTGCAGCCTCTGGAGGATGTACTGAATTATAGCAGACTAACTGATAGTTAATGATGATAATGATGGTTCTGTGATACCAGGAAGGGTTAGTTTCCTTCATATATCATCTGTGTGCAAAAACAACAACACCATCACCTCTTCATGAAGTTCACATTTTAACACTTTGGCATTTGTGGATAGGGGAGCAATTACTTTTGAATTTTTCCAGTTACTTAAAGTTAATTCTGTGATAAAGCCAGACAAATTAATCATTGCTTATTTCATTTTGTGATGTTCCTATTGCTTTGTGAAAGTGATTCAGGGCTAGCACTGGATGTATAGTCATATAGTCTGCCTAGAGATTATAATTTTATTCTAGAACTGAAGTGAAGAAATAACTAGGTTTAAATTTTATTTTTCACTTCATTTGAAAAATGACATCTCATAAGCTAAAAGAATATGCTAAAGCTGAGAAAAATGAATATACCTGACCCAAGTTTTCAGGAACTATTTTAAAATACAGAGGTGTCTATCCAATTTTCCCACTGACTCCATGTCAGAAATGGATGAAATGCTTTCCATAAGGTCTTGTTTATACACTGGATCTCGAATCATACATTGCTAATAGTATGTACCTTATAAAAACTGAAAAAATAGAAGCCTGAAAGGTTGTAGTTTTTATTCATACAGGAGTATGCACTTTGTAGCTAATGTATTATATGATAAATTAAGCTGGCTGTATTCTGGCCTCAAATTCTATAGATAATAGTAAGAAAGTCTTCACATAGTACTTCACATAGTAGCATCATGGATCTCCTGTCATTTATTTGTTTCTTTCTTTATTAGATTTGGTTTTTGTTTTGAGACAGGGTCTCACTATATAACCCAGATCTGACTTGAACTTACTGTGTAGCAGGCTGGCCTCAGACTGGAGGTGGTTCTTCTGCATCTGTCTCCCAAATACAGTGATTACAGGTGTGTGGCAACATCCCTGGTTTTCTGCTTTTATAATGTGCCCTTGTCTCTTACCAGTTCAGTTGTGAGAGCTGCGACTGATGAAATAGGATGCATGATTTAAAAAAAAAAAAAATATACATTTTTTTATTTCTTTAAGAGGGAGAGAGAAAGGCAGATAGAAAGTGATAGAATGGGCATGCCAGGTCTTAAGCTGCTACAAATGAACTCCAGAAGCATGCACCACCCTGTACATCTGGCTTATATGGGTCCTGGTGTATAGAACCTCAGTCCTTTGGCTTTGCAGGCAAACACCTTAACTGCTAAGCTATCCCCGAGCCCAGACTGTATGAATTTTGTTACTGACTCAATTAAACGTCAAGGACACTTCAAATGTATAATGAATTCATCTCTTTAGCAGGATAAATACAGGAATGTGCTTTTGAAATAATAGGCACTTAATCATTCCTCCTCACCTACTCCCTCTACAAGTTAAGTTGTGAACTTGAATTTGAATCATGCAGGTGATATGCATATCCATTATTATAAAATTTTAGTTAGTGAAAACTAGAGTTTAGTTATACCATCATTTTTGGGATGTCAAAACATGTGTCATATGAGAGTGCAGACTATCTGATGACTTGTAGATCTCTTCAGTTAATTAGTTATATGAAGGAAAAAGTATGTGAAGTTGCTTTTTAGTGTTGGAATGTGGGCTGTGGCTGACAGACTCTAAAATAGCCCATAATGCCTTGTCTTTTGATATTCATTCCCTTTGGTATTGAACTTTTCCAGCCTAATTTCTTGCTTATAACCTACTGAATGTGGTAAATACCATGGGACACCTCTTCTGGGCTTAGGATAAATATGAGAGGAATTCAAGCCTTTGCTTCTCAGATTCTTAACCTTTGTGGCTTTGATGAAATGATGCATTCCAGAAACCTAGGAAGCTTCCAGCCAACATCCTGTTGGAAGTAAGGTCCCCAGTTCAGCAACCTTTGAAGAACTGATTGCAGCCAATGAGTATGTGAACTTGTAAGTGAGAAGTGGGAAGTGGCGGTGGTGGGGGGCGTCTTCCCATCAAGGATTTGCATGAGAGTCCTCAGCCATGACTCACACCTTGATTGTAGTCTCATGAAAGACCCTAAGGCAAAGTTCACAGTTGAGTTATGCCAAGTTCCTGATCCATAGAAACTATGATTATAAACACATGTGTTGTTCACTTCCTGAGTTTGCACTATTTGATAAATAGCAAGAGAAAGGTGATACATACCTTTATTAATCTGCTTGGACTATTGTAACAAAGTAACACAGACTGAATTTACCTCCTCACCTTCAGGAGGCTGGTAGCTTTTCCTGTGGCCTTCTTCCTTGGCTTCCTAGATGCCCTTTGCATCCCTCTGCCTTTACATATTGTTTCTCGTGTGTGTGTGTGTGTGTGTGTGTGTTCTTCTTCCATTAGTGATACCAATCATATTGAATCAGATCCCACACTGCTACCCTTATTTAAATTGTCTCTTTAAACACTTCATCTACAAACATAGTCACATTCTCAGGTCTAGACGTGGGACTTTATCCTATGAATTTTACAAGGAAGCAGCTAAGCTCATTACAGGCAGCCATGTGAAAATGTGTATGCCAGATATGATAACATGTACCTCTAATCCAAGTACTTGGGAGACAGAGGCAGGGGGATTTCTAAAAGTTTGAGGTCAGCTTGGTTGACATAGTGAGTTCCATGTCATATGGGACAGACTATATACTGAGATCCTGTCTCAAACACACAAAGACTGAGACAAATCTGTAGTTATTTTTAACTCTATAAGCTAAAACTACTCATTTTCTGTAAAGCCTTTTGCTTCCTTGTTTTCCTTAATTTTAACATAATTAACATACTTAATTTTTCATATATTAGTATATGTCTCACAGTTTGCCATATATTTTCATATCTTTGTTTCCATAGTGAAGTTTTAATCCCAGTAACTGTATGTCCTTTATAAACTTCACGTATAAAACTTGGCAATACTTGTTTAAGATAATGGGACTAAACACCTTTTCAAACTTTGGTGTAACCTTTTAGGTTTACTTGTATATGTCTAAAAAAGAGTACTATATACCTGTATATTGTATAGTTTGCCTTAAGTATAAGAACTTGTCCAAGATATAAGAACTTGAAGAATTTACATGTGTTTGAAGTACATGTAGTTTTAGGTAGTGTAAAGCCAGAATAGCTACTTGACAATCCAGACACACTGTTAAAACATATTCAGACAGTCCTGCTAAGATGTTCAGGCACTATTTTACTTTGAGCACTAATTGCATGCATGCAAGTGAATGCCCGTGCATGTGCAAACACATATGTGTGCACACACACATGGACTCTTCTAAATTATCAAAAATGTTACTGCATGCAGCAGTTGCTTATGGTATATGTTAGTGGTTCTCAAAGTATGGACTGATGTCTAAGGAGTCCCTGGAACTCTCTTAGTGGATCTATGAGGCCAAAAGTGTCTTCAAGATAAAGCTAAGACATCATTTGTCTTTGAAAAAAATATATATTTGGAATTGTATATGCATGGCCCGTGTTGCATCATGAATATAAAAGAAATAGTCAATAATATGCTAGTCTTTTGTATGTTTCAAGGCAATGGTATTAACTTATGTTACTAGCTTTAAATTTTTCAGGACCTTAAACTGATAAGGAAAAATGCAGAGGTCAGTTTTATTTAATATTGTTTAATAGACTAATGAAAAATATTAAATCTCGACCTTTGAGTATGTATCTTTGTGATGACTGAGTGGCAGTATGAGTAGATCACCATTATTTCTATCTCAAAATGCAGTGGCTATCTCAGGGAAGACATGCCATGCAGCTGTTTATGTTGGGAGCTCAACTAGCTGCTCTTTCTTGGAGCACCATTGTTGTACCAAGTATGACTGCAAAGCTATGATCACTTGCACTTTTGATCACAAGCTTTTAAGTAAAATTCGAATTTAAAGAAAGTTTTATCTACTCATGAGACCTGACTCATTCCCAAATTTAAAGATTGTTTTGATGAGGTTGGTTACAAATACTACTTTTCAGAAAATATATAATGAAATGTGTCAACATTAGGAAAGATTATATAATTTAGTGACCTGGTATTTTCCAAATGTTGAAGTTATTATGTTATAAAATTGTGTATGGGCAAAATGTCCTTTTGCAGTGCAATAGATAACAATAGGTGTTAATATAACAGTAGTGTTTGATTATATTAAACAAAATGTAATGTTGAAAATACATTTGATTTAAACATTAACCCTTATAACCTTATTTGATATAGTTCATAAATTTCATTGGTTTCTGATTTCACTTGACATCTAACCTTTAAAAAACTATCATTTGTTGATGCTTGCTTGCAAAGTGTGGCTGCCCAGGTTCAAATTCCCAGTACCCACATAAAGCCAGATGCACAAGGGGTATAATGTGTCTGGAATTTGTTTGCAGTGGCAGCAGGCCCTAGCACGCCCATGTTCACTTTGTCTGCCTCTTTTTAAAAAAATTATTTATTTGCAAGCAGAGAGAGAGAATGGGCATGGCAGGGCCTCTAGCCATTGCAAATAAACTCTGGATGCATGTTCCTCTTGTGCATTTGGTTTACACGGGTCCTGGGGAATCGAACTCAGGTCCTTTGGCTTCACAAGCAAACACTTTAACCACTAAGCCATTTCTCCTGTGTTTGGCTCTTTCTGAAACTCTCAAATAAATAAAATAAAAAATAAATAAAAAGATACTACCATTTGTTGAGCTTTGGTGTAGTATTAAGGAATAGTGCTTGAAATTATCTGAAAAGTCCATTAAATTAGTTCTTTTTCTGCCTACACATCCTTGTGAGGTCCAATGTTCTTGTACACTAAGAACCAAAGAAACACATTGCAACAGGTTGGAAATAAAAGCAAATAGGATATAATTTTTCCTATTATGCCAATCATCAAAATATCTTATAAAAATATAAATCAGTATTGCTTTTGATTATTATCATTTTTATTTTGGAAAATACAGCATTTGTCATGAAAAAAAGTTACTTTGCTGCAAATGGAAAAAATCATGATAGAACATCATAGTGAAAGTCTGTTCATGTAAGAATCATCACTGAATACTAAATTTTATAAAGAATAAGATATTTGAGCTGGAGAGATGGTTTAGCAGTTAAGGCACTTGCCTGCAAAGGCAAAGGACCCAGGTTCAATTCCCCAGGACCCACATAAGCCAAATGCACAAGGGGGTGCATGCATCTGGAGTTTGTTTGCATTGGCTGGAGGCCCTGGCATGCCCATTCTCTCTCTGCCTATTTCTCTTCTTTCTCTCAAATAAATAAATAAAAGTAAAATATTTTTTAAAAAGAAAATTATTAAGAAAAAAGAATAGGATGTTTGAATAATTCTAAAATATCTCCTGCAGATTGTGATGGCATTTGTACTCTCAGGACTAAGGCAGGAGGATTACAATTTTGAGAGTTCAGAGTCAGCCTGAGCTACTTAGTAAGACTTTGTCTCAAAACAAAACTAAATAAAACAGCAAAATAAACCAACAATAAAATAAGAGCTAGGCTTGGCATGTGTAGCAGACAGCTTCAGGTTCACTGAGATGAACTTCCAGACCAGGCAAAGTTATGGAGGAAGGGATTTATTGAAGCTTATAGACCCAGGGGAAGTTCCATAATGGCAGAAGAAGCTGGCCTGCCTTAAACAGGACCAAACACAGAGGGAGAAGCCACAAGCCAAAAGCCACACAACACAGCACACCTCAGCAACTCCAGTTAGGCACACTTTGAATATCTTTAGTTTGAAATCCTAAACCCACCACCACATCTTAAGATCTGCCCAGTGCCATCAACTGGGGACCAAGCATTCAAAACACGAGTTTATGGGGGGCATCTGATTCAAATTAACACAAATACTATTTTGCACTAGTTCTACCATGGCCAGCATCCCAGATCTAAATTCTGCTCTATTCAATACCCTCTTCTATCAAATATCAAGCCAGTACCAAAGTTGTGAATTATGTGTTTGTTCACTGATGTTCAAATGCTCAGTGCTTTTAAGAATTCAAAGGATGATAAGGACAAAAGCTTTATGCCGTTCTGGATGCTGTTTATTGGTTTTTATTCTTTTGGCTTTATTGTAACTTACCTTTGTGTATGTATGCTTTTTAACAGATCACCAGAAACTGGAAAGAGAAGCTAGAATCTGTCGTCTTCTGAAGCACCCCAATATTGGTGAGCAAATGTTTTCAATGTGTCTTAAATGTTGTTTTTGCATGTTGTGTGCTATGCTAATTTTAATAACTAGAATATTTGCAACTACTAACAAATAGATCTCTATTTTATTTTTGGAGGGAGGCACAGAGAGAGACAGGGAATGGGCCCAGCCTCTCAGCTGCTGTGAACGAAATCCAGATGTGTGCCCCCTTGTGGTCAAGTGCGGCATTGTGCCCTTGCGTTACTTTGCATCTGGCTAAATGTGGGACCTGGAGATTGGAACCGGTTACTTAGGCTTAGCAGGCAGGCGCCTTAACCACTAAGCCATCTCTCCAGCCCGATCTCAACATTTTGATCTTGCTTGCATGTGATTCTTCATAGTTTTTTTTTTTTTTTTAACTTTTAAATGAAGTCATCTGTATTGATACAATCTTTGAAGCAGGAACAAAAAATAAAAATAATTCTATAATATTAGAGGACCTTGGTTTGTTGAAATTAATATTCTGTAGTAATTAAATTAGAAGTGTATTATTTCCTGTTGTGCTAAAAGTTGTTTGTACACCAACTGGTGAACATACTGAATATAATTTAAAAATTAAATAAATTAAAATTAGCAGTTCTACATAAACTAACACTTTAAAAAACAACATATGTTAATAGTTGAGTTATATTTTTCTGTCTAATTAAGAATTGTTTAGCTGCTGATGGTGAGATATGGAAAGATGACCTTAAACAACTAAAATCCTTTCCATTTTTCCAGTCTTGCTGGGAAACTCCAGTGTCAAATAGAGGGTTTAGGACCACATTGTGAAAGTAGAATTTGAATAAACACTAAAAACTTGGAAGAAGCAAGCATTTGGCCCTCTGGAGGAAAAGAAATGCATGGAGAGATTGCAAGCTAAAGAATTAAATGGCCTGTAGAAAGGCCTCAGAACCTTGCCCTGTGAATTTCACCTAAATGCTTTATCTAATTGCACAAGAGTGACAAATTTTTGCTTTATGTTAGCTATTATAATGGATGAACTCTAAATCATATACTCTGACAGTGTTGCATTTACTCATGTGAAGAATAGTGATTTAAGTAGTTATCTCAAAGGAGCAACCAGCAGCCAACAAAGGAGTGTTTCAGGATGAATGAGCTGTGAGCTCAGGAATGATGGGAGAGACCTGCAATGCAGGAGGGTAGACAGGGTCCTCTGGGCCTTGGGCATTCACTGCTGCCCTGTGCAGTACAGAGGCAGTAGGAAGTCCTAATTTCCTCAGTGCCAGGATTGTTTTTTTTTTTTTTTTTTTTTTTTTTTTTTTGAGGTAGGGTCTCACTCTGGCCCAGGCTGACCTGGAATTACCTATGTAGTCCCAGGGTGGCCTTGAACTCACAGCGATCCTCCCACCTCTGTCTCCCGAGTGCTGGGATTAAAGGCGTGCGCTACAATGCCCGGCTTCAGTGCCAGGATTGTGATGTCTGCATGACCGGAGACACTTACTATTTTATTATTTTCTCTTTTCTTTTATTGTTTTGCATATTACTTAAGTTTGGTTAGACTTTAAAATTTCAAAGAAGGAGACAGTATTTTTGAAAAGTTTTCCCCTGTGAAAATATGCTCAGTTCAATTTTATATATATTTCTCTTGGAATAGAATTAGTGGTCTTGAGAACATAAAGTAAATATGTTGGTTTTTTTCCCCCCAGAAGAAAACATTTTATACCAACATGAAGGTAGCAATTTATTAATCTACTTTTTCCAGTAGTTTTTGAAAAAAAAAAGTTTTTTTTTTTTTTTTTGCTGATTGTAAATGCAATATGTTTGAAGAAGAAACCAGAGGGAAGTTTTAAACATTTGTTTTATACATTTCTGCCTTTTTATAATGAATTTTATAAGTGGTTAACTTTTGTTATTCTCTTGGGTATGCTTGCTTGCCCCTGAGAAATAATTTGAAAATTGTCTCAGTTAACAAAATGGCTTGAGCATGGCACCCTTGCCAACCTGCATTCTGGGCTGTAGACATTGGCGATGAAGTGATCATGGGCAATGTCTCCACTTACCCAGTGCCTGGTGTCCTAGTGTGTAAACACACAAATATCCTAGTGATAACAAAGATTACCTCTCTGTACATAGTTAATCTAAGGTACTTTAATATTAGGAGACTGGGAGTCCAGTGTAAAAAGAAACCAGATACTAGTTAGTAGTTAGAGAGTTGAGCGTCATTCCAAACACAAGCTCTCAGCCATCATGGATGTGGGCTTTGGAACTTGATCACATATCAAAGTAGCGCATGTGTCCTGAGTGCTAAACTCAGTAGTCAAAGGTGCTTTATGTTAATTCAGTTGCCAAACTTAATTCACTCTTCATACATGTTAATTAAGCCAGGTCCCTTTCTCCCTTATCCTCTCAACTAGCCTAACCCCCTGAGGCACTCACTTGTGATGTCACTTGGCCTGTGGGTGGCTTCTGGGTCCTGTTCTGTCCACTCCATGCCAGGCTGCCAAGGTGTCCCACAGGCTGCTTCTTCTCCCGGTGTTTATCAACACAGAGAAGGATTTAGAGTCTGCCTCTCTGAGCTGAGTGACAGTGTTCTGAAGTGTTGCTGGGGTTTTTATACCCATTTTTTCCTCAGTCATCCTGGCTGCTGATAGCCACCTTTGGGGTTAGCTCATTTGCATATCAGCATGTAGCTGATTTCTGGTCAGTCTCTGGTCATGGCCCTTGGTTGCCTTAGTGATGTTGTCACTGCTGAGTGAGTGCCCCATTTTTACTCCTAACTATTGCTCCTAACTGCATGCCTTACAGGATTCTTCACTGAGACTATCTTGAGAAGGTCATGGGCAATAACCAAGAATGAGACCTCTTTGAAGGAGGAGCCTATTTAGATTTTGGTCAAGGATATCTACATGAAAATGACTTGCCAAGTACTATATGACTGCGGAAGTCACATTTCAACTGATATGTAAATGACGGTAGATGACATGAAAACACCCAGGGAGAAAGCTGTGTAGGCAGAGGAAACCTCCCTTGTCAGGCAAGGAGGGAGGACTCTAGGATGGCTTGGTGTGGGAGAAACTGGGTATGACTAAGCTGGCCAGGTCAGTCAGTGTCTGGTCATGCTGGGCTGCATAGACTAGATTTTCATTCTAAGCACAATGGTAATGTTGTAGGAAGAATTTCATGATAATCCCATTGGCTCTGCCTGCCCTGTGTAAAATGGGGTGTAGTCACATGCATACAACCAACCAGAGATAATAGTGTTCCATCAGTATGAGACAATCAGATAGATTATCTAGTACAAACTAATTTTTTTAAATTTTAGTAATTGAAGAAATATTTTCCAAATCTGTACAGCGTGTCCAAAGTAACAATTCCATAATGACTCTCTCTCTCTCACACATGTGTGTGTGTGTGTGTGTGTGTGTGTGTGCGTGCGTGCACGCGTGTGGCGCGCACGTGTGCCAGAGGTTGATGTCAAGTGAATATTTGCTGAGACAAGGTCTTTCTCACTTGAACTCAGAGCTCGACAATTTGGCTAGGTTAGCCAGCCAGCTTGTCCCCAAGTTACCCTGTCTCTGCCTTTGGGACACTTAGATTACAGACAGGTTGACACTTGCCCCCCCCCCCCCACCTCCCAAGCATTTACAAGGGTGTTAGAATTCCAAACTCAGGTCCTCATACTTGCAGGCTAAGGGCTTTCCCAAATGAGCCATCTCCCCAGCCCCTTGCCATTGAATTCTAGATTGTCCGTCCCGAGGCACTGGTGTTTAGAGATGCAAACTTGAAGCTACAGATTGGTGACGTGTTGAGGATTTTGATCCTTTTTAAATAAAAAATTGAGATCGTTTTGAGTTCAAATCAATTTTTCTCATATAGGATAGACATTAAGTTTAGAAGTTCAAATACTGATAAATCCCTAATTTGGATTGTTTTAGAAGGATACTTTAGAAGGATACTTAAGCACTGAGCAATCTCTTTAGCTCCTAATTATATTTTAATCATAAGTTTTAGCATCTTGGGAAAAATTTGTCCTGTTATTTAGATACTTGGCCCTAAATGCATTGTATATTTTATATGCTGTGCAAAATGACCTTTGTTTTCTACTTTTGTTTATTAGGAAATATAAAACATATGTAAGAAAACAATGGGTGGTAAGGAAACAACATAGAAGAGCCACTAATATGATACTTTATACAAAAAACAAATTTTAAGTACTGTTTTACATCTCATTGTGAGGGGCAAACAGGACTAGCTAGTTAAGTGATAGTGAATACTAATTAATGATTAGTTTTATGATCATATAAGCATTGAGGTATGATTTTCTTTTTCTTTATAAGTAACCATAAGTTACTTAGAATGTCCACAGGATACTAAACTTAGAGTGTAAGCATTATAGATCTTACTGTGCAGCCTAGCCTGGTCTGGAACTGCCAGTGAAGCTCAGGTAGGCCTTGACTTGAGTATTGGAGTTACAGGCATGTATTCCCATGTTTGGCTCAAAACCCTGGTTATAGTGCTTATTTTGGAAATATTGTTAGCTGTAGTTAATTTTGGTAGGAAAGTTGCCACATTGGGAAAAGTAGCTCCACAGTTTTACTACTCACAAATTTAAACATGGGAATTTATTTTCCTTAAAAATGCTCCACAGGTAGAAATATTTGTTCTAGGAATTTGATTTATAGTATATTTGTTTAACAAAATCAGCTCCAGGTATAACAAGTTCACCATGAAAGTATGATTAGTGGATTATTGTTTATCATAGCATTGGTTTTATATTGAAGGAGACATATATCAGAAGTTGGTTTCAGTTCTTCTTTTGAAATAACTTTTCATATTTTTCATGTCAGTCATAGTTTATATTTCCTGTTAAATGACAGAAATTAAAATTATTTCATGTATGCTCACACAATTTACTTTTTTAAAATTAGGTTTTTATTGATTTTATTATGTTTTAGTCCAATACTAAATGTAAGAAAAATTTTATAGCATGAAGAGTTATTCATCAAAGAACATTGCCATCATTTTTGTGAACATACTATTTGTTTTTCATTAGTTCTGTTAAAAAAAAAAAAAAAGAGCTGAAGAGATGGCTTAGCAGTTAAGGTGCTTTACTGTGAAGCTTAAGGACCCATGTTTGATTCTCTAGTATCCTTGTAAGCCAGATGTACAAGTTAACACATGTATCTCAAGTTTGTTCACAGTGGCTGGCGGTCCTAATGTGCCCATTCTCTGTCTCTATCTGCCTCTTTCCCTCTCAAATAAATCAATCAATAAAAATATAAACAAAAACAATTTCATTTACAATTATCTCTTGTGGGTGCATATGTTTGATAAACAGTTTCCTTGTAAGAACACTAAAATTATTGTCGCATTAGTATTTTTACCTAGTTGAATATTTGCAGAAAACAAACTGCTTTCATATTACTTATTTTTTTAAAAGCAAAATTCTCACTTTTAAAGTAAACTGATGAGGGCTGGTGAGATGGGTTAGCAGTTAAGGCATTTGCCTGCAAAGCCAAAGGATCCTGGTTTGATTCTCCAGTACCCACATAAGCCAGATGCACAAGGGGGCACATGCATTTGGAGTTTGTTTGCAGTGGCTAGAGGCCCTGGTGTTCCCATTCTCTCTCTTTCTCTCTTTCTCGCTCTCAAATAAATAAATAAAGTACATTTTAAAGTGAATTGATGAAACTATTGTATTTTGGTTATCTCTAAAAGTTTCATTAAAACTTTTGAAAAATACAATTGTTGCCAGCCATTGATTATTTTTAATAATTTATTAGATATTATATGAATTTATATCCATATTTGATTTTGGAATTAAGAAAAAATATATCAATTTCAGTAAAGATACAAGGCAAAATTTAACAATAAAAGTGTATGTAATCTTGCAATTGTCAACTCATTCTAATGATTATCATTAAGTTTGATTGAGTCTGGTAGTGAACTGAATCTGTCACTGTGGCTGCTAAAGTACTGGAAGGCCACAGAGCTGAGTGACATTCCCTGCTCACAATTTAAGACATTGATGTACATAGCTAAAATAAAATATAGTCACCTGCTGTAATGAAGCTATTCCAAAGGTGTCATGGAAGCACTAAGTAAGGGTATCCTTGGAATTTTATCAGATAGTGAATAAGAGTTTGCAATGGAGAAGTGTGGATTAGACTCATCATCACATAGAAAACAGATCAACAGAAGAAAAATATAATATTTAAATATCAGTCATTCTTAAAGAATGACAAAAAAGTGGGATGTGTGGAGTATCAGACATTAAGATTGAGTGAAACAGAAGAGAGTTTGTCTTCATTTTCCAAAGGAAGGAATCTGATCTTTTATATGAAGAAAATAATAAAGGTTTATTTAATAATAATTAAGATTATTAAGATAATTAAGATTCACTTCATTGATTCATGTGATTATCAGTTCTTAGAAGGATGACTTTGAAGTGAGCAGTGGTTATTTGGAGTCAGAAGACTCAGGTGTTGAGAGCACCTGAAAGCGTTTGTCATTAATCCTCTTGTGAGGTATGATGAGCTCCTGAATCATGTCACAGAAGCTGTGGTGGCAAGGGCATAGCATCAGAGATGTTGCTGTAACTTCAGGAGATCTTTAGCAGTGGATAAATTGTGATGAGTGGGAAAGAAGGATTCTAATTTGGGTGGTTACAGAGTTGCCAATGCTTTCATCAGAGAACAGGGAACAAAGGAGAAGATCAAATTAGAGAGAAATTAGAAATATATCTGATTGGAGAACATGATGGAATATATTTTTCAAAAGACTAGAAAATAGCCATTTTGGTGGACATTGAAAAATACAAATAGCAAAAAACGCCACTCAAACTGCAGGCCTTTTGGCAGAAATTGTAAGGCTTTAACCACTTGGGCATTCCTTTTCAGGGGAAGTACCTGGCAATAGCTATGATATCTCCCCTAGACGAAAACTGACAGCTGATGAAGTAATAGGCATCCAGTTAGGTTATCAGTGTGTTCAGAACAAGCAAGCTAATGCCTGTAGATATGCTGCCTCCAAACTGTGCCTTAGTGCTCGTTGCAATTACCATCTTGTTGCTGGAACAAATACCCAACCAGAAACAGCTTATGAAAGGAAAGGGTTTATTTCAAGCTTATAAAATCCAAGAGAAGCATCATCACAATGGAAGACACTGGCATACTTTCTTAGATGCACTGCAGGCGCTACTAACAGCCATCAAACACTAACAGCCAGAGCTCAGACCGCTATCTGTACACCTAGTATGGTTGAACATCATGAAGATTCACCCCCAGTGACATGCCCCCTGAAGAAGGTATCCACCTGCTAAGGACTAAAGTAGGAAGCTTAACCTTAATCAAATATCCCTCAGGCTATGGGGGGGGGGGGCATACATCTGCATTGAAACCACCACAGTGCTTTTGAGTGTTCTGTCCACTAGAGTAAAGCTTACCTCTTACTGGCTGCCATGTCCTTGCTAAATGTGTGTCTCCAATTGGCCCAGATGCTTTAGTTTGTATATCTATGTATTTGTGTCTTGCTTGCTTCTGGGACACCACATAGAACTCTAGAGAGTGTTTTATTTTGAATCATTTACATATAGGGGACAGTGAGAGTGGATAAACTCACCTAGCATTGTGAGATGATCTTAGAGCTATAGACAGGATGAGGAAGAAAGCTTAATTGTGAAGATAATGAAAATTTTTATTTTAAATAGCAATACATTTTTAGATTATTTTCATTCATAATGTACTTAACTGCATACTTTATGTATAAAACAGCTAAAATGCTGTTTTAGATTTATAGTATATTGTGTTTGGTTTTTAACATGGGGATGTTCTCCTCCATTTTCTCCTTCTCCCAGAGTCATTTGGCAAGTGTGGAAGTAATTTAGTGTCACAGGGGTGCCCTTCTGTCTTCTTTGCGTTGTGGCCAGGGATGATCTGAGTGTCCTACTGCTCACTGGACTGTACTATGAAATCGTGCATCTTTCAGTCCTCAAGGGCTGTGTGCTACAATTAAGAGCCCTGATGTAAGGCTAGAGTGATAAGGGTAACAGCAAAGTAAGTAGCCAGTCTTACTGGTGTAGCTCTGGACTCAGGCAGTTTCCTTAATGCCCAGATTTAACTAGACAACCTCACTAAGTGTGATTCCTTATTGAACACGTAAGGGTATCAGAATTTACTCAAATCAAGTAGAATAATTCAGTAATTGAACAGATCTTGACATGTCTTCTCCCCAATTAATCTGAATAAGTCAAGTGCTTCATCATGTAAGTGTCTCAAAGAAAAACAAATAGCAGGAAAATGAAGACAAACAAAAGGATGATGTAAGTCTCTTATCATGTTTTACTATAAAATAGAAAATACTATTTTTTGAGAACGTCTCTGACTGTGGCTTCTCCTCTGCTCAGAAAGTTACCAATGGCTTCCATAGCACTGAGTCCTCACAGGCGAGCAAGGACCTGAACAGTGTGTGACCACCCTTCTGCTTGTTCTTCCCATCTTAGTGCCCCTTCTCCCACACAGGTGCTGTACACTGAGCCCTTTAGGTAACTTGTGTTTCTTTAAGTACTGCTAAGTTGTTCTGCTGCAGGACACTTCCCAGTGTTCTTCCTGAGAGATCTGTATGCCACAGCTCAGAGGCATGTTGCCTTACTGCCTTCAGACTTCTGCTCTACCCTCACCGTCAGGAAGGAAGGCTTCCCCTGACAGCTACAGCTTTTTCCCCAGTCTCGCCCGCCCAGCTCTTCTATCTTCCCTTGTCTTATTTTTTTTTCTCCATCATACTTATCATGATGTTATATAGTATTTTGCTGATTATTTTTCTGCCCACTAGCAGATAAAACCCAGGAAGGAAGGGCTTTGTAACTGTCACCTAGTGTACAGCCACTGCTTCTTAAA
Organism: Orientallactaga sibirica; assembly: GCA_036365145.1. Taxonomy (NCBI): domain Eukaryota; kingdom Metazoa; phylum Chordata; class Mammalia; order Rodentia; family Dipodidae; genus Orientallactaga; species Orientallactaga sibirica. The sequence goes on along the minus strand of JAEOAD010000033.1, from coordinate 13,345,989 downwards.
TAATCTCACAAGAACTAAGCAATATACAGACACACTTGTTTTTATTAAGTTCATGTGTGGATGATCAGATTGATAATAAGACTCCTATTAATTCGGTTATAAGAAATCATATAAATTTTGATTTATGACACAGCTGTTTAGTCAAACATGAGATTCATCCAAAGGCTTCTGGTTTTCCTCTGGCTGAAATGAGTGGCCTGAGGCTAGAGTGCACCTAAATGGACTCCAACTAGAGAGCAAAGACTTGGCTTCTGCCTTGTGTGACCAGTTACTGCCTGTTCTTCCCCAATGTCCCTTTATCATTTAATTTTACATTCCCATCATCCTGGCTGGGATCTTGGCTCTTTGATATGTTTTCCACACTCCCTGGAGAACTGGAGTCATCTTCCTCAGGAGTGTTGACAGCTCACTGACATTTCTACTCCAGGTTATCTAAAACTGCTAGCTGCTTCTTCATCTTCCAGGTGTGTGTACGTGTGTATGTTAATGACATCTCAGAAAAGGTATCTGTACTGTAAGTCATGGAATTTTTCCTTCCCCACACTACCCTTGAACTCAAAATCTTCCTGGTCCAGCTTCCTGATTAGTGGGATAACCAGGGTGACCCCATTCTTGCATGAGCCTCTCTCTTAAACACTTAGGAACTAGAGGGCTCACTCTCTAAAGCCAAAGTCCACTTTTCAGATGAAATTACCAAAGTGGTCAGTGAAGAAAGGACGTTGGTTGGCTTTCACTGCCATGCTTAGAACAGGTGTGCCCTGTCCTCTGAGAGCCCTGCTCTGGACTGAGGATTGGTAGTTTTCTGTAGAGCACGCTCAGTATCGATATTAACCAGTGCTGACATGCATTCTTGTTCCACCTACTTGATTTTACTATGATTGTACAAAGTGGCCACAGCCACTTCATAAATGATGCATAAATGCATTCTGGTAAAGCTTAATTGATGGATGCTGATATCGGACTTGGACTTTAACTTTTATGTACCATGCAGTATTAGTCTTCGATTGATTTTGATCATTTAAAAATGTAAGACCCATTCTCACTTTATAATCTATACAGAAATCGATGGTGGGCTGGATCTGGCTAATCTCTGTTTTGGAATTGAGGAGTCTTTACCTCTGTGGGTACTTGGCCCTTGGATGTCAACCAAATTCCTTCATACTTTCAGTTATTGGATCTCTCAAAGAGCTTTGTGTCTCCTGGCCACTTTATATAATTCAGAGAAGCTAAAATGACTGGCTATACTGATGACTGACTGAATTCTGAATTCCGAATTCCTATTCTGGAAGACAGGCCCATTTGGAGTCCAATTCTGATTGGTCCTTAGCTCTGCTCTGTATTCTAGGTCTAAGAAAGGGTTGATTCCTTTTGCTCAGCTTTCTGGCAGTCTTGCTATTAATGTTGCAGTTACCCATGCTCTCAGTAACCTGTTCACTAGAGCTCTGCTGCCCCAAGATGAATTTGGAGATAGCTTCCTGTCCTGGTGACTCTTTACCTAACTACCACACCTAGGTAACCTATGGAATTTGGGCTTGGTTAGAACTAGAGCTAAAGCACTCATGCCGACCTTTATTCTTGTCCCTTGCAAGTTGATTATCTATTTCAGATTACATTTGAATTTACATACCCATACTACCTCTGAAATAATTTTGACCCTAGGCTTTTTCTCATACATTTGAATTTGTGTCTATTTAACTGAGGTCAGCTTTGCTTTCCTTCCATGTGTTTGTTGCCATCTCAGTCAAGACTCTGACAAATCATTTTTTGTTTTTGTTTTTCTGTTCATACTGGCTATGTTGTCTTTTTAATTCTACCCCTTTCCCCATCTCTTCCCAAGTACCCTGAGAAGACCAGCATCTGTATGTCTTACCTGTTTAAATTATACAATCCTATTCCTACCTTAGTGGGTATAAATGGGAATGAAATCACTTTGATATAAAACTTTTCTATGAGAGTTTAGAAGAAACTATAACATCCATCATCCTTTGCAAATATCTTGAGGCAATTCCTATTATCCTTGGGACTTATTTTTACTACTAAAGTTGGCCTGAGTCCACTGACATATTCAGTGCAGTTCAATCCTAATGTAGTGTAGTTTCTGTAGAGGAGTCTGATATTCAGAGAGAGAGAGAGAGGAGGAGAGAGTGCTCTGAACTTGTTCACTCTACCAAGCGTAAGCAAATTTCCCACGTGAGGAAATAAGCAAAACACCCATAAGCCTAGAGCTGGGTCCACAAATTATCAGGATGGTTTTTGGAAGAAAAGACTGATGGCTTCTGTCCCTAAGTGTGGGAGATACTGACCCACACTTGTTCACTTACTTGTATTTAGAAAGAAAATGTAGCTGCCAGACTGAGAACAATTCTTTCTTTGTGACTTGTGTGTATCAGGATTGCCTGGCCTCCCAAGCCTGTCAACAAAGTTCCAGAGCCTGCTCTAATCACTGGTGATTGATACTGCTGTCTTGGCTCCTGTTAGAGCTGAACTTTGAGGCCCTGGACCACTTATTCCACACACTAGAAGTCTAGGCTCCTCAGTAGCCATGCATGACTTCACAAACAGCCCTGTTTGTGCCCTGAACCTGGAACACTTACCTCTGAAATCCTTTTTTCTTAATCCTCTCCACACTAGTGCTCTGCCCTGTCTGAACTTTTCCACTCTGCCTCACATCCTCCAACACAAACTTCCATTGAAATATCACACATTTAGCATTTATGGAAATGAAACTAGACTGAATACTTACAATGTAACTGATCTTCTGGGAAAGATTTTCATTTTTTTGGTGTGGTTATCAAGTATTTTGACTGTTTGCTTTCCAGTACACGTAAATTTAATAGGTACAATCCTCCCTATTTCTCTCTTCCTTCCTCCCTTCCTTCCTCCCTTCCTTCCTCCTTCCCTTCTTCCCTCCCTTCTCCTCCCTCCCTCCCTTCCTCCTTCCTTTTCTTTTTCTTTTGGAGAGAGACAGAGAGAGAGGGAGAGGGAGACAGAATGGACACACCAGCAGCCTCTCAGCCACTGTGAATGAACTCCAGATGCATTTGCCCCTTGTGAGAAAGTGCAGCATTGTGCCCTTGCGTCACTTTGCGTCGGGCTAAATGTGGGACCTGGAGACTGGAACCTGTGTTCTTAGGCATAGCAGGCAGACGCCTTTACCACTAAGCCATCTTCCAGCCCGCCCACTATTTCTTTATGACATAACCTATCTTAAAATAATTTTGTAACACTGTCTTGATGTTCTCACTTCCTTGTTCTTAATTTCATATTGCAGTGTTTTTATTTCCCAGGTATATGTTTTCCTGACCCTCATGATCATTTTGCAAACCAAGGAATTTAAACAATCACTGTGAATGCATCATGATTTCTCTTAGCATAAATTAGATATTAATAAGTTGCCAATTATTTTGCCAACTGTATTGTCTTTATTTTTCTACTATTGTTAAAAATTCTTATATTATTTTATTTTGTTATTATTATTTTTTTTTTTTTTTTTTTTTTTTTTAATTGACCTTCATTTCACAGGATGGTCTCACTCTGGCAGTCCTTGACCTGGATTTCTCCCAATGGTCTGGGATTAAAGTCCTCCTACCTCCACCACGCCTGGCTATTGTGTTTTTAGAGGTACAGTCTCACACTAGCACATGGTGACCTGGACTAGTCACAGGCTGGCCTTGAATTCCTACCTCTGTCTCCCCAGTGCTGGGATTAAATGTGTGTACTATCATGCTCGGCTAGTATTTTGTTTTTATAGAAAACATTATTTTCAGTCAGTGGATAATGACTCTAATATTTTTTCATACTTTTTTTTTTTTTTTTTTTTTTTTGGTTTTTGCAAGGTAGGGTCACACTCTGGTCCAGGCTGACCTGGAATTAACTATGTAGTCTCAGGGTGGCCTGGAACTCTCGGCGATCCTCCTACCTCTGCCTCCCGAGTGCTGGGATTAAAGGCATGCGCCACCACGCCCAGCCATACTTTTAAAAATATATATTACATGTTTTAAATAACTGAAATCTATTAGTGCAATCTGTTTTTCCCTTGGTTCAATAGGGATGTTTTAATAATTTTATGTCAGGAAGTATACCCAGAGAATTGTCTACTGAATTACAATTTCAAATCAAAATGCTCTGAAAAGCATTCTGACCACCTCCTTCCTGTCTTTCAAATCCTTTCAAGGATTTGGATTTATTATTACCATCATTCCAATTTCCCTTATTTTTTGGAGGGAGTGGATTTCATGGTAGGGTCTCACTCTGGTCCAAGCTGACCTGGAAGGTCACTATGTACTCTTATGGTTGCCTTGAACTCACGACGATCCTCCTACCTCTGCCTCCCGAGTGCTGGGATTAAAGGTGTATGCCACCAATTTCCCTCATTTTAAAAGAGGTTGAGGGCTGGAGAGATGTTTTAGTGGTTAAGTGCTTGCCTGTGAAGCCTGAGGACTCTGGTTTGAGGCTCAATTCCCTAGTACCCATGTAAGCCAGATGCACAAGGTGGTGCATGCATCTGGAGTTTGTTTGCAATGGCTGGAGGCCCTGGTGCGCTCATTCTCTCTGTTTTACTCTGCCTCTTTTGTTGTCTGTCTGTTGCTCTCAAATAAATAAATAAAAATAAACAAAAAATTAAACCTTTAAAAAAACATTATTTTCTCAAAAATACCTTGAAACGACATGGAAATAGTTCATATAGTCTTCTAGTATCACATGATCTCCAACTTTTTGTGTTAATGACCTTGTAACTTCATAATTTGAGTAAGGTATTAAAAAACAGATAATATAAGATGGATGTGATGGTACACGCCCTTAATCCCAAACTCAGGCAGCATAGGTAGTGAAAGCCTTGACTGATGAGAGGAACCTGATCAGACCAGATTAGCAAAGTTAGTCCCAGTTTATTGGCACAGCTCTCAGGTGAGGTTCACCAGTCTCGAGAAACGAGGCTGACAAAGTCGCGCCTGGGACCTAAAATGGAGATTCTTTAAAGGCTGGGGTGGGGGAAGATGATGTGTTAGTTAGGAGTCAAGGGAAAGCTTGGGAATGTAACTGTTTCAAGGACAGGAGGGAGAAGGGGCCTCCTTAAGAGGTCAAAGCTGGGGTAAGGGATAGGCAGGTGCCCAGCCTGGGAGTCTTGAGACAGCTGAGGAATGTGGGGAACGTGGCCATCAGCAGGTGGGGTGGACATGTTGGTCCTTCGTTCTGAGCATGGACCCACCTAACAGATAGGAGAATTACCATGAGTTCAAGGCCACCCTGAGACTTCATAGTGAATTCCAGGTCATCCTGGGCTGTAGCGAGATCCTACCTTGAAAAACCAAAAATAAACAAAGAAATAATATAAAATATAAATTCCCAAAATACCTGTTTTATTAAAATGATTGCATAGCTTATATCAGCCAATCAGTGAAAATTAGCTCCAAGTGTTCCATATACTCTAAAGTTCTTCATGATGCCATGGGCATAGCGCCTTCAAATGCATGCTTCTTTTGATGAGAGATCAGGAGGGAAGACCTGGCCTGGAGTTGTGTCTGGAGTGATAATATCTCCTGGGCCCTGTGAGAGAAAGAAGGCCTAAGGATTGCTTCTGTTGCTAATCAGCTCTCAAGAGTGCCTTGAAAAGAGAGCACTATAGCTTTGCAACATCAATATAGGGAAGAAAAATAGTCTTAAAGCTACAGAGTGAACAGTAAATGAAATGGGGTAAGTTGCTTCATTACCCCTGCCACCCTTGAGCATAGGAAAGAGTCCAGGGATTTTAAATATAAGTTCCTAAGTAAATATTCCAGTATAAACTTGGATTAATTCAGCCTGTAGGTATCCAGCTATCTACTTTGGAAAGCACTTGTCTGTGTGAAGAAGCACAGAGGGAAAGGAATGGAGGGGCATGGAGAGTCTGATAGTGCCTAAAGGTGCCTTGACCTTCTACCAGCATGGGAAGAAGTAGTGCTGGAATGATCCAGGTGTCCTTCCATCCTCCACTCCACATTAAGATGGCTGACTGCTTTAAAGGACAAGTGATTCTGTGGAAATCCTAATAAATAATTAACTATCAAGAGATGCATCAAAATCAAGTTTATTTTCTGATGTTTATGGAACGCAGAATGTGCCCTGACAGATAGGGAAGCAGAACCTCAAAGGGGTTAATTAAATTTGGCTGAGCTTGCTTGCTTTATAAAGGGAGGACTCAAGATTCAAATATATTTGTTTGATTCCAAAGTTCACATTTCTACCTGACAAGCCTTCTGTTCTTTACTTCCTCATCTGCGCAAATTGTTGTGAGCTTTTTTGCAGCAGTATTACTTTTAATTTACATAAAGCACTAGAATGTGACCCTCCTGGTGCACATGAGGCCTGTAAGGGGCTTTCCTCTTGAGAGGGAAGCTAGGGCAGTTACATGCAACTGCTTTGACCAGTACAAAAGAGCATGTAAACGATGTCCCCAAAGTACATATACAGAGAAGAGAGACTCCCTGTTTGTTGTCTACTATTGCACTTCTCATTGCTGTCAGAAAATCTCAACCAAAAGCAGCTGATGGGAGGAAAGGGTGAATTTTGGGTTGCAGACTCAAGGGGAAGCTCCATGATGGCAGGGGCTGGACATCACCTCTGGCTAACATGAGGTAGACAATAGTAACAGTAGAGTATGCCTAAACACTGGCAAGGGGAAGCTGGCTCTAACACCCATAAGCCTGACTCCAGTGACAACACACCACTAGTGAGGCTCCAATTCCCAAACTGCCACCAACTGAGGACTCAGCATTCAGCACACATGAGTTAACAGGGGGCACCTGACTCAAACCACTACCTCTGCAAACTGTTTTCTGCATGGTATTGAACAGACTTGACTAAGGATAAGATTTAGGAGGAAGCAACAATGTTGCCCCACATCATGAAAGTTGGAATGAATCTATCAGTGACCACTATCAGGTAATCCTCCTCCCGTGTATGTGGAGAACCACTCACTGATGATGAGGAGTAATTACCCCTTGTTCCTGGCTCATTGAACCGTTTTTTGAAGAGAAATACCGTTTCCATTTCAGTTCATCCTGTTCCTTGCCTCTTAGCTCAGCCAGGCTCCCCTGTTGAGTGAAACTGACTCTCAGTGAGTCCAGCACCTCCCAATTAACTAAGCCTAATGGAATCTTCTGGATTCCAGTCTTTCCTGATGCATCTCTAGAGTTGAAAGTGTGAGTCACCTCCTCAGGCTTCGATAACACTTGAGTAGCTGGCTTTCTTCTTTATTTCAAAGTACTGTTCCCAGTTTCCTTCATGGATACCTGTTCCCCTGCCTCCCTCTTAAATCTACCTAAGATATCTCATTAATTCTCACTCAATTGTTTATTTTAACATTTGCCTACTATGGCATTCAGTTGAATGTTCTGCTGCCACCTTTTTAGTAAGCCTGCATGAAATGATCCTTGTTTTGTACCCTGCTCCACCCAGCCCAGCCCCCACCCAAACCTGCTCCTCTGCCTGGGTTCCTGGCCTCACATTAGAGCTGTGCCTCAGCGGTCGATCTGATGTCCTTCTGCCTACTTCTCCTTTCCTACACAATTTATATAATCACATCACAGTTCCTCTCATTTCAGCTGCTTCTCTTTAGGTCTCATCTCTGAATATCTCCATCAGCCTTCCCTGGCTCCCCTAATTTGGTGGGTACATGGCTGGCAGGTGTTTCAGTAACAGGGTGGAGCTTCTTTTAACTTAGTGCAGCACAGGTGCTAGGCAGGATAATACCACATAATCTGTTCACATGTTCTTTTTCCTCAGCACTTAGCTCCTTGGCCTGGATATAATCACATTTTATCTTCAGGGTGTAGCACACAAGTTGGCCTTAGAATTATGCCCACAAATTATGTCTTAACAGCCATGTGTTCATATGCATTGCTTTCAAAAAAAACATTTTTTTGGAGAGAGACAGAGAGGGGGAGAGGAAGACAGATAAGAGATGGGTGTGCCAGCAGCCTCTCAGCTGCTGCGAACGAAATCCAGATGCATGTGCCTCCTTGTGGTCAAGTGCAGCATTGTGCCCTTGTGTCACTTTGCATCTGGCTAAACGAGGGACCTGGAGATTGGAACCGCTGGAGATTGGAACCAGCGTTCTTAGGCTTAGGAGGCAGGCACCTTAACCCCTAAGCCATTTCTCCAACCCCTGCTTTCAAAATTTATTATGCATTTTAATATTTGTTGTTTTCATGTGAGTCACAAAAAGGCTGTATCATTAGCTACTAGAAAGGGAGGAATTAGATTAAAATGGTAGCTTTTAAGTCCCATAGGAAGTTCTGCCCTTTCTACCATTGTGTCCCTAATACATCTTCAGGTTGTCCTAGTGTTTACCTAAGCCACTTTTGCCTTGTGGACAAATGAAATTGGCGCAGGTGTAGAGGATATTCGGTGGTTCCTTCTGTAGAGTTGTGTGGAAGCAGAGTGGACGTAAAGCTCTAAAAAGTACTCGCTAAAGCCCTTTGCTAGCTGCTTACCTCCTCAGGGTGAGACTCCTTCACTCTCACTTTGCCAAGATTATAAACTGGCATAATTGGCCTTCTACTTCTATTTCTAAACTGTTCTCAAAGTGCATCTGGTAGGACTTCATCTTGTATCTATCTTCCCTGTAGAGAATTACCTGCCGTTGTAGAAAACAAACATACTGACATATTTGACGTTCTGCTAGTTCCTAGTTTCTTCTCAGAACATAAAATACCAGATTGGGAGAGTAAGGGAAGAAGGTCAGAGCATTATCTGTTAAGGTTTGGTTTATGTGGCCTCTGTTCTTTCTTGTCTTTGGTGCATAAACTGGCACTGACCTAGCAAACCAGTCCTTAGACCTTGAGTTCTGGTGTCAAAATTATCCATTACTTCAAAAGTATTGAATACTGGTTTTGCTCAGGGATCCTAAATAGTAAAGACCTGGGAACCAACTTGGAGAACAAAGTTGTAAAATAAAAAGAACTTTATAATTTCTGGGGGAAAAATTAGATTATTTCTTCCTTGGTAGATATTTAAGATAGCAACCTGAATCCAAGTTTATACACAGTAAAGCTAAAGATGATAGATTTCAAGACAATTTCTTGAATAGTTGGATTGTGTGCTTGCTGCTAAAATTGTTGATTATGTGCCCAAACTAAACAAAGAATGCATTTAGCTTCCTTCCTGAGGACTTACGAAACCAAACACAAATGAAACCAAAGGAAGAAAGATAAGGGCTCACAAGTCTATGAAACTTAATAATTGTACTCTTTAAACAACTCCCTCTTAAAGTCACTCTCCATCAACTTTTATAACTCCAACTTAATATATTTTGTTGGCTTTTTTGTTACTTTATAAAACAAAAGGAAATGTTGGGAGCCCATTCCATTAAATTAATTTAATTAATTAATTTATTTATTTATTTATTTTGGGGTTTTTGAGGTAGGGTTTCCCTCTAGTCAAGGCTGACCTGGAATTCACTATGTAGTCACAGGGTGGCCTCGAACTCATGGTGATCCTCCTACCTCTGCTTCCCAAGTGCTGGGATTAAAGACATGTGATACCACGCCAGGCTCCATTTACAGAATTGTAGAAAATCATTGTAGATTTAGAATTAGTGTTGGCCTACAAAATTGCACTAATTTATTTACCCATTTAGCAAATCTTTTCTAAATGTTGGTTTTCTAGACACCTGCAATATAGCCGTGAACAAAACGGACAGTGAACAATAAAGCCAGTCAGTGGTTGGATTTCTGTATATGAACCATAATCTGAAGAAGGGAGGGGGCAGGCTTTACAAGCAAAGCCTCTTACGGAAGGTGATATGGGAGCCTGCCTGGCTTGGCTGAGGGCACACATGGCCAGGCTGGATGGAAGGATGCAGAGTGAGGGGCCCTCAATTTGTGGTGATGCAACTAGAAATTCGATGGAGACTTTACACTCTAGTGAAGAACTTGCCTTTCCATAAGAGTGACTGTTAGCCCCTCACTCATATGCCAGAGCTCTAACCCTGTAGTATGAAGGTATTGGAAGGTGAGGCCTTCGGGAGGTGATTAAATCTAGATGATATGATGAGGCTGTGACTTCAGATACAGCAAGAAGGCACCAGTTTCCAGCCAGGAAACAGACCTTCCCCAGCACCTTACCAGCTCTCTGAACTTGAAGAAATAAATGTGTGCCTTTTAAGCCACCTAAGCTGTGATGTTCTTTTACAGTAGCCCAGACTGCCCAATAAGGATAGGAGGTTTTGGAAAGTGCTGATTTCTTGGGTAAGAGGGTCACTCTGTGTGTGTGTGTGACCATGGCCAAAGCAGAGGCGAGAAGACTGACTATAGGATGCAGCACCTGTCATCAGTGACTGAAGTTGGAGCGGTGGCAGTGGAGTGGTTTGGTGAAGATAGGGCTGGAAACATAAAAGCAGGAGTTGACAGCATGTAACCAGAAATGATAATTAAAATATTTAGCAACTATTAAGATATATCAACCAATCAGCTCAAATGCCAGCCTTCACAATGGGCATGATAGAACAGCTTCCCATCATCATAACTGTGGTCTGACACATACTTGCATTTGCTGAAGATACCCTGCTTGCATTGGCTATTCTCAGGCCGTACAGATATACTATAATTTTGAGTATCAGCTATAAATGCAGATTCATCAATAAACTTAAAAGACATCCACATTAATTTCATACATCAATGTATATTCCATCCCACCACAATTAAATTTATGCTTGTTTTCTATTTTCTTACAAATATCAGAAACAATATATTTACATATTTTTCAAGCCAAAGACGAATTGGAAATTGTTGGACTTTGTGTACAACAAACTTATATTTCAACCTAAAACTTCCATTTATACTTTTCTTTTTCAGAAACCAGTTCTTTTTCCTCTCTTTTTCTGAAAACAAAGTCTATGTATGTGGAAATAAGTCTACCTCAGGTTGTTACCAGGATTAGACATTCTACATATAACAATGTTATCATAGTGACTGTTAACTCTAGTATGATTTCCTACCTAATTGATTTGATTTTGTAGCTTAAAAGAACTTGTGCATATCTTGCACTCTCAATGATGACTCAAGTCATCTCAACCATGGTCATGTTGGGGCTGAGGATGTAGCTTGCTTGCTCAGTGGTAGAGCACTTGCCGGGAATCCATCCCTGTACTAGAGAAAAAAAAAAAAGGTACATATCATCCATGTTGGATTTACACTCTCTGGATGGCCAGACAGAAATTGTTGCACTGTAGTGAGAAATCCTTATTTTCCAAGAGGAAGCACAAATGGATATTAGAGAGAACAATGACTGAGCAATTTTTCTCAAAAATTACATTTGAAAAATTCAGCAAAAATATTTCATCATACTGTATGAGTTATCAGTTATGTTTTTATAAATATGTGCTTAGTACTCTATCTCCTTGTCAAAAGCTCCTGTAGGACAAATGTGCTATTTCCTTCCTGTTCTGATTTTCCAGAGCTGAGTGTTTGAACCATTGTGTGAGTGTAATTGCAACGTTAGGTGCATGTTTGAGATGGGTAAATGTGAACCTTGGCTTCTAGCCATCTGTAGCCCTTGTGCACTCAGAATATGATGCCTCTTGCCAGACTTGAGAAGGCCTAGATGGCATGCCTTCTGAGATAGGTGGGATTAAAAATTCCAGAATAGTTTTTTTCCAAGGCTGTGTTGTTCACTGCTTATTTCTCAATATGTAGACAGTTTGCTGGCACAGAATAGATGCTAAAGAAGTTTGTTGAACTGGTACATGGAAACACACATAGTGGTGTTAATTGTCCTTCAGTGTTTATGGATTTTTGAAGGAAGCAGACACTGAATGAACATCTCCTTTCTGTGAATGTAGCTTTTAATTGATTTACAAGTGACATTCCTTGAGGCTGTAACATACTATTTATTGGACTTGGTGTCCTGTTACACTCAATATTGCTCTTTTATTTCTCCTTGTTAAATTTATGAATTTCATTTACCAACACTTCACCTATCCAAAAGAACATAGAAGATACTGTACTCCCTAGTTTTCAGTGGGTCAATATTAATTGTCCATTTCTCAAAAGTCAATATCTTGTACGATTTGTCAGACAAATCTGAATGAAAATGGCAGATCTTAGCAGTGGATGGAGCCCTGATTCAAAACCGTTCTCCACTGCATGCAATAAAAATGTGTATAGCTATTGAGGATCATAGAAGGGAAGAAAGAAGAGAGAAAATTGAAGCCTGTTTTTTTTTGTTGTTGTTGTTGTTTTTTCCTGGATGGTACTCTGGAAGACTACCAGATGATTTTGTTTTCTATTGGACTCTTCTACCATTGGGACTATGCTTTCTGCCTGTGCTCCCCCCACCCCCACTTTTAAACATGAAGGCTTTCTTTAGAAATATTTTTAGTATTACATGAACAATCACCCTCCCCTTCCCATTTTATGTTGTCGTATATTTTTGAACCTACTAACAACTACTAAAAATGTAAAGCATGTATATCGTGTACCAAGCATGATGCCAAGAGCTCTGTATACACTCTCTGATTTCCTAGTCATAGTTGTCTGAGCAAGGTAGCATATATTTGTCAAGGTTCCTGTTTACAAATGGAGAAAATAAGGCAGAAGTACTAACTACTTTGTCTACAAGCACTCAGCATGTGGCCAAGCTGGCACTGCAGGCCAGATATTCTGCTTACATAGATCCACACTTACCCCTACACTGTCGCTCTCAGTGACAGCTAGAGAGGCCTGAGACTGTTTTGTTGGTCCTGTTGGAAATGAAAATTACATTAATGGCAAAATATACTGTGACATTAATTCCCCCAGGAAGTGTAATTTTATTATGTTTGGTAAACTGAATGAGTGTCTGGTCTTTCTGAATGCTGATTTTAATTGATTTATAAATGACATTATTTAGAGCTGTGACTGCTCCTTTTGGACTTGGTGTTCTGTTATATTGTTTGCTGCTTTGGCTTCCTTGTAGCAACAGTATTTTCTATATTGCATGATTTAAATCATTTCCTTTGTAAGTAACCTTCGGAAGAATTAAGTAATTGTGGTAACAATGGTGAGGTAGCCTTTGAATGGAAATAACAAAAAAATCCTCACACAATGATCACACTTTTGGTTATTGCACATAAAACTAGTAGAGATGGGGCTGGAAAGATGGCTTATCAGTTATGCATTTACCTGCAAGGCCAAAGGACCCAGGTTCGATCCTCCAGGGCCCACATAAGCCAGAAACACAAGGTGGTGCATGTGTATAGAGTTCGTTTACAGTGGCTAAAGGCCCATTCTCTCTCTCTCTCTCATTCTCTTTCTCTCTCTGAAATAAGTAAATTAATAAAATAACTTTAAAAATAGAAAACTATCAGAAGTAGATAAATAGGTAGACTTTTAAAAAATCATGTAAATCAATATCATACAGCCCACAAATGGTCTTCTTAAAAGAGAGCTTTTTTAAAAAAAAAAAAAAACTTTTAAAAATTAGATAGGGACATATTTTGTATGTAAGCAACACATGTTGGTACCATCCTTTCCCTCCTCACTGCCCCTTTTCTGAAGAGCCCTTCCTCATTGGGGATGCAGGTCAACCTAATGGGGATTGTGGGTCATGCATTATAGGAGGGGGAGAGGGAATGTTTCTGTGCAGAATGTCCCAACTTGTGGCTCTAACAATCTTTCTGCCCCCTCTTCTACAAAATTCCCTGAGCCATGCTGAGAGCATTTTAAGTCTACTTCAGTGATGGGCACTCAGTAATCTCTGGATCTCTCGTTTGGTAGGTGTTGAGTGTCCTTAGCATCTATCTCCATCACCCTTGTGCTGTTATTACATTCACTAAGAAAGCAGCACTCTAGCTCATTTCCCCAATTCCTCTGTGGTTTCAGCTGGGCTGGGGTGGAATGCACTGGGTCGTTTATCTCCTCAGGTCCAGCTCCCATCTGAAAGAGAGAAGCAGATTCTCCAACAGAATGAAGTCAGCATCAGTTAAGTGGGATAACCATTATTAATTTAGAGAGAATTTAAAGGGTGTAGACCCTCTTAGCCCAAGGTTAGTGGGAGCTTGACAGTGGAAAGCAGAATCATTATCTGGATATGATTCTGACTTGTTTCCCAGTTCCAGATATGGTTTTCTTTCCATTGAGTGGATTTGTTAGCCAATCCAAGAGCAGTTGGTTATCTACCATGGCTGTGTGCCACTATTGTACTTATGTGAGCTTCATGTCAGGTTGTTTGCTTCTGAGTTGCTTAGAGGGATGTTGGCCACTTTCCCCTGGAAGCTCATGTAGCATCTTCCAGCCATAGATGGGCTAACTATCTAGGGACTGGCTCTCCTCTGGATTCCAACCAGGTCTTTATGGTCTGTGACAACAGCATTTGGTATCTTCAGCAGTAGGGTGTTACCATTAACCTCTGGTGGTCATCAAGTGCTCTGACAGAAGTCTTTCTTGTTTTATTTTTTGGGAGATCTAGTAGGTCTCTCTGATCATTAGCTTATTGTGGATGTAGACCACATTAAAGGAGACCTTTTTTTTTTTTTTTTTGGAGAAAGACACAGACAGAGAGAGAGAGAGAGAGGAGAGGAAGAGAGATAGAGTTGGGCTCGCCAGCAGCCTCTCAGCTGCTGCGAACGAAATCCAGATGTGTGCGCCCCCTTGTGGTCAAGTGCGGCATTGCGCCCTTGCATCACTTTGCCTCTGGCTAAACGTGGGACCTGGAGATTGGAACCGGTGTTCTTAGGCTTAGGAGGCAGGGGCCTTAACCGCTAAGTTATCTCTCCAGCCCTTAAATGAGAGCTTTTAATAGCTACATGTTACTTTTTTATGTTCATGTTCCCTTGAAGCATCTGGATGGATTTTTCAATAGAATTTTGTTGTTGTTTTATGAACAAATTATCCTGAAATAGGTTTCTGTATGAAAAGGCATCTATTCTTCAAGTTAGCAAGCATGGTTATAGGAAACAAGTTAGACTTTGAAAAGCACAAAACTGACCTTATCTGTAGTAATAGATAATTTCAAAATCTTGTTCATTATTTTGTGTCTTTATTTGCATGAACATTATTTGTGTGGAGGATATTATTTTCTGATGCTTTTCAGTACTTTGAGATTCTGTGCCACTCTGTCAAGTTTCCAATTCAGATTGAAAAGGATCTAGGTATTTGGACCTATTGTCAATTGTCTGTATAATTTGAAACCAAAATTTACTAACACAAGTACCATATTTTATGACTGTCAAATTGTAAGTCATTGATAGAACTGTGAAGTTCTCAGGGCTATTAAGATTTTCTATTAATGCTTTTTCCTCTCTTGCCATATAGCACAACATTGTGGAGAGAATTCTCTCCACTGAAAAATGACTACACATTTGCATTTTTCTACACACCAAGTGAATATTTAGTGCAGCAATTTGAATGAGATATGATTAGGACAGAAAATCAAGATTAGGTTAAGTTAGTGTGATATTTATGTCTAAATTGGTAGAATATGGATAACTGGGGCTTGATTTATTGTGTTGCTAAATTAAATTTTACCTATTTAGTCAGTATCTTAATGTTTACTGAAAAGCTTTTAAGTATTGTGAATTTATCATTTCCTGCCTAAAGTCTTCCTGAGTATAGGATATGAGGGCCATTAAAGTAAAATACCAGAATGGAAAATAATGTATCTCACTCTTTTGCTTCTGTTTTTCACTACGGATATAATATAATTGAAGAGAGAATCATTTGACATATATGATCATATAAGGAACTTAGAGAAAATGCTGTTTTTCACTATTAAGTCAGTTCACTGCTGGCACAAAGGGCCTACCTAGGAGAGGTATAACAAACACTGTTGCACATTATTTTCTGACCTGTTCATAAATATCCAGCAGTAATCACTAAATGTAATAAAGTAAATTTAATTAAATGTCAGATTGTGTTTCATGTAGTGAGGTTTAGTATTATGCATAATTTATATTTGTTACATATGTATTTTTTCATATGTTTATAGAGTAATTATGGAGAATATAAGTTATACTGAGAGTTATTTCTTACAAGAAAATAAACAGGTAAAAGATGGAAAAAAAAAGTTTAGAAGACCAAATAGTACTTTCATTAAGTTGATGACATCTTTCTTCTAAAAATTAAGTCAGTAAAATCGTTTTGAGTCTCTTTTTCCTTTTTAAATGGAGTATGACACAAATAGTCACCCAAAAATTGTTAGCTTAGGTTCTGGGAACTTCTAATGGAAGCTTATTGATTCAGATGTCTCAGGTACATAACAGTACTTTATAAATGTTTTTCAATGGTGCTGCTCAGCAGCTAATATTGTTCAGTCTAATGCTTAGTAGCTTTCTATTCATCTTTTGTTTGTGTATATCAAATAATGGAATGACTAAGCTCCATCTAAAAAGCATGGGTCTCATATCCAGCGCAACCTTGAGTTATACACCATTTGTTACTTATTTATTTTGTCCAGTTCTAGAAGTGAAGACTATCTTAGGTTGACGGAGAAGTCTTTCTAGCTATGTTTGACATTGCTGGGCTGTGTTGTGCTTCACATCCTAGTAATGGAAGCGGGGGATCAGCAGACTCCTCACAGGCTCACACAAAACTCATTCCTATTCAAATACTTCTCTGTTCTGATGTTTCATATTGAATCTTTTCCAAAATGATTCTGAAATAACATTTCATTTTCTAAGATTGTATTACTTTTTTTTAATGTAAAGGGAAAATATAGACAAAAATTCACCTTTACCAGAGAATGTTACCTTCATTTTCATTATGTAATAAAAGGGTTTTCTTTTTTACCCTTTTTCCCCAATTGCATCATCTTCAGAGAGTTGTTTTTGCCAGAGAGCCCTAAATATGTCATGAATTAATGAATCATTTGAATACCCAGAGTCTTTGTAGCAGGAAAGGTAAATCCTTTGAGAGGATCACAGAGGGTGATGGATACCAAACTCATGCTAAACTCCACTGGTCAATGGCAAGGATCCAAAAGAAAGGTCACCTGGACTTCTGATATTTCTGCTCATTTAATTTTTTTTAATTAAGTATATACTTTGTATGGATACATCATGTGTTAGTACCATTATTTCCCTCCAGCCTGCCCCCATTCCACTGAGGACTCTCCTCAGTAGGATTACTGATATTCCCCATGGAGTTGTGGGTTATGGGTTGTGAGAGTAGCAGTCAGTCATTTTGGGTGGGGCACAATGCCTCTGGATATTCCCTCCCACCTTATGGTTCTTAATCTTTCTGACTGCTCTTCTACAAAATTCCCTGAGCTGTGCTGGGTGTGTTTTAAGTCTACTTTATTGTTGAGCTCTCATTTTTAGCATAATTTTTACATTGATGTCAGTGATAGTTCAAATTTAAATTGATGATGACTATATAAGATTGTCAAGAGCATATATTAGGCCATTTTTATTTATTTTTTATGCACTTTTCTGAGTGGAATCCAATCTTAAAGTACTTATAGTAAATCATAAACTGCAGTGTAGTATACTAAAGTTGTAGCCTCACAGCACTATTGTTTTTAGTCTTTTAATAATATTTACTATTATGCATAAAATATTAAATATTTAGAAAGCTTGTGTCTAGAAAAATGTAAGTTTGGGAAGTACATTTATTATGTGGTAATTAATGTATAAAAATGTTTTATTAGAAAAGAGAGAGGAGACTTCCCTAAAAGCTCCCAGGCCAACTAGCTAGGAGAATACAGTGGTGAGCAATGAGTGGATGTGCCTCAACAAAGATGGAAGATGAAGACTGATGTCAAGATTTGACCTCTCACCTCCACATGCATGGTGATACATGTGTGTGCCCACAATCAAACACGAGCACACACATATACCATTTAATCAATATACATGCACATCAAGTATTTAACTCATGAGCCAGGTGTGGTGGGACACACCTTTAATCCAAGCACTTGGGAGACAAAGGTAGGAGGATCATTGTGAGTTTGAGACCACCTGGGGACTATGTCATGAATTTGAGGTTATCCTGGGCTAGAGCGAGACTTTACCCCCCCACACACTCCCCCCCCAAAATGAGTGGCTGATCACCTATATTTAATTGCCTTATCCCCAACTTAGTATTTGTGTCTAATAATAATATTTTGGCCTGGAAAGATTTCTCAGTGTTTAAAGCACTTGCCAGCAAAGCCTAACTACCCAGGTTTGATTCCTCAGTACCTATGTAAATCCAGATGCACAAGGTGGCATATGCATGTGGAGTTCATTTGCAGTGGCTAGAGGCTCTGGTGAATCCATTGTGTGTGTCTCTCTCTTCTACATCTCTTTCATAAATAAATAAATAAACAAACAAACAAACAAACAAAGTATCATGATTGTGTGTTCAAAAGTTAGTACATATAAGGAGCTAAAAACCATGATCATGTGAAACTGAAAAAAATGCAGTTAGTTGATCCTCATTACTTGTTTGTTCTCTAGCTGCAAGTTCACTCATCTTCAAGAACTTATTTATAATTTCAGCAATATTTGTAGGATTTTGGTGGTCACTTGTGGACATTTCCAGACATGAGCAGTGAAATATCTAACGCAGTGACCTTGCCTTTTTTTGCTTCAACACTAAACAAGTGTCCTCCTCACTGGGTGTGGGATGCAATGTTTCTGTGTTTTTGTTGGTATTTTGCTGTTTAAGTGTCTCAAGTATAATACTGAAGTGTTTGCTGGTATTTCTAAGTTCAAGGTCATGATGCTCCTTTAAAGCAAACATATGTGTTAGTTAAGCATCATTTATGCATGAGTTATAGTGAGGTTAGCTTAGGGTTCAATGCCAGTGAGTCAATATTTTTATCAAGTCTCATGCCCTATCTACAAAGCTAGCAGAGTGTCCTAATAATGTGTATAAAATAAGTTGCCTCTAAACAGAAATGCTAATAAGGCAAACCTATATGTTGATGAATTGAAAAAAAAAAAGTTATGACTTGAGGCTTGCAGGATGCTAACCATATATTCCCCAGGGAGCAGTACTGAGTAATTGTTCACTCAATGTCATACTGATTATATAGAATCTTTTTATGTAACTACTGCATGCATTAAAACCACCAATGTGACCTTATGGCCCAAGCTGACCTGGAATTCACTATGTAGTCTCAGGGTGGCCTCAAACTCACGGCGATCCTCCTACCTCTGCCTACCGAGTGCTGGGATTAAAGGCATGTGCCAGCAGCTAGCCTTTACTTTTAAGAGTATGCTTTCTTCCCTCCTTCCCTCTTAAGTGTAGGGGTATGGGAAACCCATGGCCTTGTGCATCCTAGACAAGAACCTTATAACTGAGTTACACCTCAAACCCTCAAGACAAAACATCTCTATACACAAATGTAAGCATTCATAACAGCATAATCATTTCAAAAGAAACATATCTGTACTCTATCTTTAAAGAGAGTATCATAAGACAGTGATTAAAGAAAAATAATGGCAAGTTTTCAGGGATTATTTTCTACTTTATTGATGGATAAAACTAAAGTCTATTGGGCTGGAGAGATGGCTTAGCAGTCAAGGCACTTGCCTGCAAAGCCATAGGACCCAGGATCCGTTCCCCAGGACCCACATACGCCAGATAAACAAGGTGGCACATGCATCTGGTGTTTGTTTGCAGTGGCTGGATGCCTTGGCATGTCCATTCTCTCTCTGTGTGTCTCTCTCCCTCTGTCTGCCTCTTTCTCTGTCTCTCTCTTGAATAAATAAAATTAAAACATTAAAAAATCAAAGCCTTTTATTTAGAAAGAAATTTGTTTTTACTAGTTCCATAAAAGCAGAAATATTTGTGTAGTAAAATGTTATGAAATATTAAGTTCGATGCAAATGGACATTCTTTTTCATCATTAGAGCTGAGTCCCATCTAATTTTGCCCCTCAGTTTGCTTATGAGCATAGAGAGATCCATTCTGTTCTATGCTGACACTAGAGAGCAAGTCAGGGCCTCAATCTATGCTTAACTGATTCAATCAAGTGACTCCATTGTCACCTGTTTCAGTATACTAGCTATTTAGCAGAAAATCCTTAAAGCCATATATGATTCATCTCCTCTTGCATCCCACATCCAGTCTGTTAGAAGATTCTGTCAGCTGTACTTTCTAAATATTTCTAGACTCTGACCACATGTGCACCCTCAGTGCTACCCCCTGGCTTGAAACTGCTATCTTTCACCAGCTTTTTATGAATGTGTCCTTGTTCTCTGCTTTTGCTTCCTTACAGTGGATATTCAGTACATCAGTCAGGTTGCTCTTTTTAAAATGAGTAAAAGCAGAACATGTTACCTCCTCCTCCAAACCCTACTGTAAATTTCCGTCTACACAGGGGAAAGCCAGAACACTTAGTAATGACCTACTCAAATGCCTTGTGCAGTACCTCCCAGGCAGGGATACAGGTCTCTGGCCTCTTCTGTTGCTGTTCACTATCCAAACACTCGAAAACAGGCCAGGCACAGCCACATCTTGAATCTTCCATCTGCATTCATTCAGTCTGGCTTCTGTTGCTCCTTCTGTTGCATTTTCTTCTGGTTTCCCCTTATCAGTGACACTTTTCCCAAATACCTCTGCTGCTTTCTACTCTCTTCACTTCTTTATTGTTGCTCGTCTCTCTTTTAGATCAATATTTGTGTATTTGTTTAACTTTAGTCAGCTTGACATTTGGACATCATCTTCATGAGCTCAACCACGTGATGTTGCCCCTGCAATGTATAGTACTTTTGCACAATGTATGCCCTCAATAAATACTTACTGGAAGAAGAGTTCATCACTAACCATTCCTGGGTTCTACTCCCTGTCTTTAGTATTCCATGGATAAGGAGGTCTAGACACAGAATCTGAACATAAGACCGATCTAGTTATGGCCTCCAGTGTCTGCTCCATTGATTACCGACATCTGGCAGACCAGGCAGGTGGTAGCATCCTCATTATTCCACCACCTTGATCAGAGAGAAGAGAGGACTTTGCTTCTGTCAAGGGCATACACAAAACAGGACAAGGCAAGGTTTAATGAAGTGTTATTGTAGATAAGAGGATGTTAGTTTTGTAGGTAATGAGCACTCTCCCACATTCTCAGGATGCCTGTGTGATAATTGTAGGTCATCACAGGGCCAGAGTTGCCTATTCATTTATTTTGCAGTTACAGATATGTGAACTTCTCATTTACCAGGAGAGTATTTTGTGGGGGATATGGACTCAGGATGAGCCCACGGAAGACCAATACGAGAATGCATTCATTCCTTCAAAGTCATTACCTATGTGTGCCAGATAAGCTATTTGGAGAATAAAAGATTAGGACCAGGTTTCAGGGAGGCACCTGACTGGTAAGAACAGGCATTCTGTGTGCTCAGGAAATCCTGCCACTTTGGCAGTTCAAATTAGAAGGACAAATAGGAATAATGTGGGTGTGTGTGTTTTGAATGTCCATCACAGGCTGTTTGAATCCTTAATCCTCAGTTGGTGGTGCTGTTGAGGAGCATTATAAAGCCTTTAACAGAAGTGGGTCATGGGGGAGGTGGGTCTTGAGGATAGTCCAGCCCCATTGTTGTTCTCAGCTACAGTGGCTTCCTTCTCTGGCCTACAATGCCTTCCCTGTCATGATGGACTATCTTCCACCCAAAATAAACCCTTGTCTTCCATAAGGTGGTCTTGTCAGGTATTTTCTGCAGTGAGAAAGTAACTAATGCAATATTTACATGCAAATATAAAGAAAGGTGGTCAACTTTTCTACCGAGTGAGCAATGATGTTGATTTCAACTGAGTAAGACACAACATAAGGACAATAAAAAATTCTTTCCATTTTGCCTTTTACTTTCCTTCTTTCTCTCATTTTTGGTTAATAAAAAAATTATCTTATACAAAACATATTTTATAATTCCATTTTGCTTGTTTTTGTATCATTTATGGTCAAGACCTATTTCCATGGTACTTCTTGGATAAATTTGATATAATAACTGCTTTTGTAAACATCCTGTATATATCAAACATGTTTTACTTACTAGATGATTAAACTTACTCAATTTAATATTTTTACATCCTTCTGTCATTTCTACTGTGTACTTTAAATTTGTCTGAAAAGAGGAGGAAAGGACTTGTGGAAAACCAGGAAGGGAGAGTCTTTCCCTGAAGATGTCTAAGGACTGGCCTTGCTGCTTAGAGTGCATAGAGTGGAAAGGAGGCTCTTAGTCCCCATTTAGAAAGGTTAAGTCCCTTCTTAAACAACAAGGGACCCTGCTGTCTAGAATATAAACTACAAGTGATCAGTAGCTAAAAACTCCAGACCAAAGAATGCTTGGCCTTCCGCTTGTGTTTTTGCTTATCTAATTAGTAAGCAATGAAAACCTCCTTGTGGGTAAGTGATTAGCAGTAGGGCTCAAGAAAAAGGACTGAAACAAGTGGGTATGGTGTACAGCTCAGTGACCTTGTGTGCCATGGGTTTGTGACTCCCGGGCTTCAATAACCAGCAGCAGATTATCCAAATACCCTTCTCTGGGGGACTGGTGGAGCAGATCATCCTACATCGCCTCCTGTACTGTGAGACTAATGCCCCAGAACAGTTAATTTACATACAGACTTTTATAGAGATATTTTTGAGGGAAAATTATGTTATGTACTGTCAAAGTCTTACTTTAATTAATGGGTCAAGGAGTAGTTAAATACTTTAGTGGTATCAGAAATATTTATGGTTATTGGAAGAAAAATTGTAGAATTGTGATTGCTGAAAACAAAAACAAATTGTGGCTCTGTATACAATGCAACTACAATCTGTGATTGTTTGCTTAATCATAGATTTCCAACTGTGAAGTAACATCATGCAGACATTTATGTAAAGTAGTAGATTTTGTGGGCCATATAATGTTTCTGCCATAGATCCTTTATTTTTGTTTATTATGCTTTGCTTTCTTTAAACAGCACCCTTAAAAAAATCATGAGCTTTACAAAATAGGCTGCTGTCCTGATATAGCCCATAGTTTGCAGACTCCTAATTAGAGATTAATCAATAGTAAATGATATATATCTCGATTCCTATTCTAGAGAATTTGATAATCTTTGGGTGAGAGAGTTGGACAATATTCCATTATGACACTCAACAAAAATATGTTCCTTCTTTTTCAGGTTTTGAAAATATATAGGTATTAATTATTGTGCATGTTGGTTTTTTCAATAGAGGTGTTGTAAATAATGAAAATATTTATTAGAGTTGAATGAATCTAGTCAAGGGGAATAGTTAATGATGAAACCAATGTTAATTGCATAGTCACAGAAACCAAAGGTATTTGAAATGTATCCACTTACATGAAGGACAGGTGTCAGGACAATGGAGGTTGTTGGGGAGATCAGAAAAAGACATCCTGAAGAAGCTGTGCATAACATAAGTTCTGAAGAATAGGTAAGGTGACCTGGATGGAGAAAAGAGAATTCCAAACCAAAGACCTAGCAGTGATAGTGCAGTTTTGTGCGGAGATAGGTGCGAGCACCTGTCTGCAGAGGACCTCTGAAGCTAATGGGAGTTGAGGAGTATAGGGAGAGCTGAGTGAGGCAAGCCGAAGAAGTAGAGAGAGGGATGGCTAGGTCACCATACTAACCTCTCTTTTGTGGATGGCCCTGCTTTACTTGTTTGTGTAAAATTAGTCACTCACACAGTGGCCCATGGTCCCACTTCAGATGATAAATTGTAGGGTAAATGGGCCATGTTAAGGAGCTTGTTCCCTACCATAAGATCAGGAAGAGGTACTGAACAGCTGGGAGCTGGTGGCTCATTCTGAGAAGATGACTGCATTGTGTGGAGTGAATGGTTGCTTGCCATTGTCTTTCAGATTAAACAATTTATTATCAATAGCAAGTTACTTCATAACAAAAAGGAAAATCAGAAATGTTGCAATGGTTTACATTAACCTAGAATCATCAGTGAGAGATTATCTAGATTAGGTGAGCCTCTGGGCATACCTGAGGCAGATGATCTCGATTATGATGATTGAAGTGGAAAGGCCTTAACTGTAGGTGGCACCATTCCATGGGCTGAGAATGCACACTGCATAAAAAGAAAACAGTTTGCTGAGCACAAGCCTTCCTTGCTTCCTCCCCATAGACTGACTGTAACCAGCTGCCTCAAGCTCCTGCTGTATGTCTTCCTTGCCATGATGGGCTGTAACTTGAACTTTTAATAGGAAATAAGCCCTTCCTTCCTTAAACATTTAAACACATTTCTTATTAATATTTGTTAAGCTTTGATGAACAGCTTGACATAATATTTTACTTAGGAGTAAATACGGAAATTTTATTTTGTTTTTTTGAGATCGGGTCTCTCTGCCTGAAACTGGACTCTATCTAACCTCCTGAGTGTTGGAAGTACAGGTGTGTGACACTATACCTACTAGAAAACCAATTTCAATCCAAAAAGTAAATGCCAATATAGGTGTTTTTATTGAGAACCAATAAAATTTACCTTGTATATTGTTTTTATTTTGTCTTTTTTTTTCAATATTCTTTTCTGGCAAATAGGAACCAGGAAGAAAAACCTAATTAATACAAAAATTTTAAAACTATGAAGATGTTAAAATCTTTATAATATGAATGAGTAAAATAATAAAATTAGAGTACATTTAGACACTATTATACTGGCTATGTGCATAAAGGTTTAAAATCATAATTCTTTTGTCAGACTTAAAACTCTTCAGGAATTACATAGTAATAAACTGGCAGAATGTCATATTCATTAATTTTAGTGCTTAAAAATCAATACATTTATTTTAAATATGTCTCTTCTAGAAAAGAGAACTAAATATGAAAGAATGTTCAACAACTTGAATAATCTTTGGGTTAACATTTAGACTGTGAGAAAATTAGCAACTTCTAGTGACCATTTTTCTCCTTTAATTTTAAAATAATCAATCTGTATTTCTAATTGTGTTGCTTTTCTCATCACTGTGACAGAATTCTTAACAGAATCAATATAAAGAGGAGGGTTTTATTTTGGTATGTGGTTTAGGGGATACAGTCCATTATGGTGGAGAAGATGTGACAGCTGATGTGGACATAGTTTTGTGGGAGAGCTTGCAGCTGGTCCACCTTGTGATAACTGATGGAAAGCAGAAAGCTTGAGTGGCAACAAAGCCTGGATAAAGACCTGGCGACCGATGTCATTCAGTTATGCATTAACTCCTAAAGGCTCCACAACATCCCCAAACAGCACCACCATCTGTAGACTACATGATGAGACACATGAACCTGTAAGGAACACTTCCCGTTCAGAAATAATGTTTTCAAACAGCACTCTTTAGTCTGGTAATATCAGACTTGGTCTATTTTGTGCTGCTATAATAGAATACCTGCGTCTTGGGGATTTATAACAACTGGAATCTTACTCGCTCGGGAGTATGAAAATTGCAAAGTTCATGTTCAAGGCATCATCAGTGTGACCTCATTGTGACTCCCATGGCAAAAGGGCAAAAGGACTGTGTGGGAGAGCAAGGAACAGTTAATCACACCTTTTGTAAGGAACCAGCTCCTGTGATGAGGGCACACATACGTTCACTCCATTCTCATGACTGTGTCATCCCTTTTCCACACCCCCAAACCCCAAAATCAATTGTACTGAGGGCCAAATTTCCACCATATACCTGTGGGAAGGGAAATGTTCAAACCATAGCATCTCTGAGAATCCTGGTCTTTCTTTGTAACCCTATTCTGCCTGCCTTTCCCTTGAGTGTGCCACATTATCTGCAGTTCTCACGGTGGGGGCTGTTCGGTCTATCCTCTATTTCTGCTGAGCCAAAGGGTGGGTAGATGTTTCCTTGCACTTCGTCACTTTTATAAAACAACTGCTAACACCTCCTCCAACCTCCTTCACTTCCATCCTGCCACCATTTCAACTTTGAAACACATTTGCTTAAATTAAAACACCCTACACTTCTTAACACAGCAGTTTTTCACCATTCTCCCGATAAGTTCCCTCTTGTTTTGTTATATGGTATTTAACTGCTTACTGCCTTCTCTTTTCTACCTCTCTCCTATTGTTCTTCATGACCATGATTAGCTGCAGAGATGGACTATGATACTCTGTGCCTTCTCACAAGGTGCCTTCTTTGTTTCCAACATTCTTGTCCTCACTCCAAGGATAAGCCTGCTTTTCTCTAAAAGACCAAATAGTTTCCTGGCCATAAGTTGCATATTCTAAATGCTACAATCCTAGCCCAAAAGAAGCTATATAAAATAAATACATGTACAAGTGGACATGGTTGTGTTCCAGTAAAATCTTATTCATAAAAACAGATATTCTGAAAAGCTGAGTGGGGACTGAAAAGCTGAAGGGAGAAGAGAAGCAAGCCATGAGAATAACTGGGAGAGTAGGAGTTTCAGGAGAAAACAGAAAGTGTCAAACCTGAAAAAAATGTTTACATGAACTTCTCTGGACATAGCAAGGAACGGCTGTAGAGCAGCACCACAGGCTGAGGGAACAGCAGTAGGAAAGGCCAGAGTGAAGTACACTTTAGTCCATAAATGACATTTGGGCTCTTATTCAAAGGCAATGGAGAGTTACTGCAGTGTTCTGAACTGACAGAAAATAATCAGATTTAAGTTTTAATAGGATTATCTGGCTTCTGATTAAGACAAAGGGCAGGATAGAAAAACAGGAACAAGACAGGAGTCTCCTGAGGTATGTCAAGGACCAGGCTGGTAAACAGTGAGGAGATGAAAAGCAATCAGGCTAGCAGCTAGCAACAGTGGAAGAAGTGGAAAGTGATTACTTACGACTTTAAATACTGTTCCTTTCCCCCATATGTATTTTGAAGGATTGGCTTTTTTGTAAATAAACTGGATGTTGCTTCACAGAAAGGAGACAAAAATTGTAGGTTTTATCCTGACCAAGTGTAAAAATAGAATACCATGGATAGAACCGATTTTAGAGTAAAGATCATAAATTCTTTGGTGTTGTTTGATTCACTATGCCTATGAGATAAGCAAATGCACCAATATTTGAGGTGTCTGACATAATTGTAAGTTTCTTGATAAATGTAAAAACTATTCTTTCCTTTAAAACAATATTGACCTAGATTGAGCTGGGTTTTTTTTTTTTTTTCAAGGTAGAGTCTCACTCAGGCTGACCTGGAATTAACTATGTAGTCTCAGGGTGGCCTCAAACTCATGGCGATCCTCCTACCTCTGCCTCCCAAGTGATGGGATTAAAGGCATGTGCTATCACGCCAGGCGACTCAGCTGTTTTAACAAAAAAATACATTCGTAGGTACCTGACAGATGCAGACTGGTATAACAGTGACTTAAGTTATATTTATTTGTAGCGTTTATTGTTCTACAGTTATATAATTCATGAATAAATTCATAAACAGCTTCATGCTTTTCCTCAGTTCTGAGCCTGAGTACAGATTTTATTAGTGTGCATCATTGTTGGTATATTATTGAGAAGAATAAACTGATATTTTAAGTATTTACAACATGACAATATTTCTAAAGAGAAAATATTAGAGTTTTGATAAGATATATTATCTAATGTAACACTACTCCTAGCTATCGATTTTCATTTCATTTCTTATTATTTTAGTAGAATTTCAAACTTACATATTTCATGTTTACATGGCAAATCTAGTGTAGAAAAAAATCCTTTATACAAGGATTGAATTTTTAGAAAAAGATTTGAAAGATGAGAAGATTTGTGCTGGTGAATCGCTAGGGAATGTTTAGCCATGTCAGTTGCAAAGAAAGGATGATCTAATACATTTTTCCATCCTCTGCTCTCCAGGGACTGGTGTCTGAAATGCAACTCATCAGCCCAGTTAATGCTTTGAAGATAAATGTGTTAAGTTTCCTTTCTCATTGTTTATTAAAAAACAATTCCCAAACAAAAGTAAGGTATATATGTATTTTAATTGAAATGTGGTACCACATATCTCTGTTCCTAAAACTCTGGATTGTAACAGGAGGCTGCATAGTGAGTTCCAGAGTTCCTGGCTACTCTGAGGTCCATAACAAGACTCCATCTC
The DNA here is from genome assembly GCA_036365145.1 of Orientallactaga sibirica. Taxonomy (NCBI): domain Eukaryota; kingdom Metazoa; phylum Chordata; class Mammalia; order Rodentia; family Dipodidae; genus Orientallactaga; species Orientallactaga sibirica. The sequence goes on along the minus strand of JAEOAD010000033.1, from coordinate 13,318,055 downwards.
AAAAACAAACAAACAAACAAACAAACAAACAAACAAACAAACCAAACAAACAAAACACAAATTAGAAAAAAGTAAAAAAGATGAAAAAAGGAAGTGTGTGGTTTAGATAAGTATTATGTTAAGACAAGTAAAAAAATGAAAGTGCAAATTCTACTGATTTTAACTATCATCACAAAACAATGACTGCCTATATGTATGCCTATATCTATGTCTATAACTATCTCTCTTTCACTTCATTTAAAATCAAAGGAACCTGGGGTATGGCTTAGTGGTTAAGGCGTTTGCCTGTGAAGCCAAAGGATCCCGGTTCAATTCTCCAGGACCCATGTAAGCCAGATGCCCAAGAGGCACATGCATCTGGAGTTCATTTGCAGTGTCTAGGGGCCCTGGCTTGCCCATTCTCTCTCTGTCTGTCTCTCTTCTATCTCTCTCTCTCTGCTTGAAAATAAATAAATAAATAAATTGTTTTAAAAAATCAAAGGAACCATATACTTAATCTGTATTTCAAAGGCACAGACTATATATGCTTCTAAAATGTAGTCAAGGTAATAGGTTTTATTTGAAAATATAAAAACAACTGGTATATATTTATTAATTGTATTACTTATGTTATAATACATAGAGATTAAGGAAAACATGACCATATGCAAATATGCCTTTAGTTTGCCAAATGTTGGATTTTGAATTTGCTTTCTTTTCTGTTTGTCTATTATTGACTAACAATTTCCATCCTAGGCTTAGTGGCTTTAAATGATACCCATTTATTTGTTATGATTCTGTGAGTTGATTGGGTTCATCACGTGGAATTTTCTGCTGATATGGAACTGAGGTCACTCATAATTACAAACCACTTACTGGGAAAGGAATGTCAAGGTGACTTCGTGTTCTCCAGGTTGTCTCCCTGTGGCCTCTTATCTTTCAATTGTCTAACCAGACTTTTCTCTTAGCACAGCAGGTGATTTACAATAGGTCAGCTTCCATATATAGAGCTTTTGAAGGTGTTGCTTACACCACACATGTTACTTTTTAAAAGAAAAGGACTTAGTTTAAATTAATAATATTTTATATATTGCATACATTTTCAAGATATTTTTGACTGATGAGGATTTTTAGTTTGTTAAATGTCTTATCAGATAATATAGATGAGTCACTGGAAATTCTTATATCCCTAATATGAAGTAGACTTAAGAACTGTATATAAAAACAACTATAATTTAAATTCCTGAATATCTTACACATTGCCTCTAAGCCTTCAAAATGATGTGATCTCATCTTGAATGGATACTCAAAATAAACTTGTGTTTTTGTGAAAATAGTTTTCTATTTGTCCCGGTTTTCTTTCTCTAGCTACTTACAAGTTCTCCTTTCTGCTCTTTTAATAATATTTCACACTGACAAGCCACTAAATGTTGACGAATAAATTCTTGACTCACCTTTTTGAGGAAGTCCACATAGTATGCTGTATAAGAGTAGGTCTCAGGAATCCTATGGCTCTGGGTTTGGTCCTACCCTGACCAGTTACTAGTTAATAACCTGAAAGCTTCCATAATGTCCCTATGCCTGTGCACATTCATATATTCAAATCCATGGAATGTGTCTTCATGGTCCTTGTACATACTATGGTAGTTTGAATTATTTCCCTCATAGACTCAAGTGTTTCATTAAGCTTGTAACTTGGGTCTCCAGCCATCTGGCTGGAGGTGGTGTCACTGGGAGCAGGTCCTGGCATCTGGCCCAAAGGTGTGTTTGCAGACAGATCTTATTCCAGCTCAAAAGTATGAAGGAGCAGTCTATGCTGTGGCAGGTTTGTGTGAGCTGATGCTGGTTTTTGGTTGCTGCATTTTTTTCTCTCTGCTTGCATCTATGGGAGTAAGCAGGTTCTTCTGCTATTGATGGAATTTCCCCTGGATTTGAAAGCTGAAATAAATCCCTTATTCCTATAAACTTTGTATGATTTGGATATTCATCCTAGCATTGTGGAGCTACCTATGACATATACTAAGTAAAATAGCTCCTACAAAAATTATTAACATTATGCCAGTCATTAATACTTTAATTACATGTATTTTTTAACCTCTTAAATGAAATTAAATATTAAAATAAATCAGAAACTTTAATTATATATTTATAAATACCTTCTCTTCAGATCATACAAGGGCCATGGTCCAATATGGCCTCTTTAACTATTTATCTGAAACTGTATTGAACTCACACAAAATTGCAGGGCAGGAAGGGAAAGTAATAGTGCTGTGGTAATTTTAAATGCAAACCACCAAATTGATGATATATATAGTAGAGTAAAAAATAATTGGGCCATAGGCCAAATAACTTGCAGATTATTTTAATTTAAGATGTATACTAGTTACTTGTCTTATTGCTGTGACAAAAACAACATAAGGATGAAGGGTTTATTTCATTTTCAATCCCAGGGAATATAGTCCCACGTGGCTGCAAAGGCAAGGCAGCAGGATGATAGAGCAGCAAATCACATTGCATACAGTCAGGAAGCATTAAGCAATAACTCTTGATGCTCAGCCACCTCTCTTTGTATTCAGTCTGAGACCCCAGTCCATGCAATGGTGCACCCACTGTTAGGGTGGGTCTTCCCTCTTGAATTAATCATGAAAATTCCTTATAGACATGCTCAGAGATTTGTTTCCATGCTGATTCTAAATGGGACCTAATTGACAGCATGGTCACTAGTAACATTTCCCCCTTTACTTATTCAATAGTTAATATTGTAAGATTTAAAATTTTATTCCAGATAAGTATAATGCTGTTTTAGTTTATGAAAACACATGTTTATTCTTTAACACTGAATCATCTTCCCAGCCCTTCATTTACTCATTCTTACACTTGATTTTTTCAACTTATTTATTTGTTTGTTTACGTGTGTGTGTGTGTGTGTTTGTGTGTGTACACACCAGGGTCTGTTGCCACTGTAATCTAGTACCTGGCAAGCTTTATGTGGGTGGTTGGGGAAGTTGAAGAACTGAATATGGGCAGGTAGGCTTTTCATGCAAGTGCCTTTACCCACTGAGCTGTCTTCCTAGGGCCTTATACTTGAATTTAGCTTTGAAAAAATTTCAAAAGACAGTGACTACTGAAACTTATTTTAACCTATTTTTTTCAAATGGTTTTCTCATTATCCTTGTTAAGATTTCTCTCTAAAAATGTCATAAGATGACTGCAATTAGATTAATTGTGTGTCCCTGTATTACAAGCTTATTGCTAACAGTGCAGTCATGGCAAGAATGCCATGCAATATGCTTCAGCACACAGTGGCCACTGTTCAGGCTGGGGCTAGCAGCTGTGTTCAAAGAGTATCAGAATGTTGTACAGTTCCTTTGGTGTGAAAAGGAATGAACAGTTATTTATAGAGAGTAATGAATTTAACATTTTATAAAAGTAAACACATTTTTCCATCCCTGAGAAAGTGTTCAAAAAGAATAAAAAAGATAGAAGATGAAGATTAATTTCAACTGACAGGAGAGGCTTGACGAGAACCAGATGATATCAGTGATTGCAAAAACCATCTTGAATGCTCTGTGGACAGATCCTTGACTATGACAATAGAATTAAACATCCCATAAGGAAACTAACCCACCCTCAACATGGTTGTAAATATGTAGAATATACCTGTGAAGATAGTATCACAATTTTTCTAGCAAGTGAAAATTGTCATGATTCTATGTAATTCTGGGTTTTTTTTTTTTTTCAGTTTCTTATTTTAAAAGCAGAGTAAAAGGAGGTTGAGAGGGACATTAAAAGGAAAGGAGGAGGGCTGGAGAGATGGCTTAGTGGTTATGGCGCCTGCCTCCTAAGCCTAAGAACACCAGTTCCAATCTCCAGGTCCCACATTTAGCCAGATGCAAAAGTGATGCAAGGGCACAATGCCACACTTGACCACAAAGGGGTGCACACATCTGGATTTTGTTCACAGCGGCTGAGAGGCTGCTGGCGTGCCCATCTCTCCCCCTCTCTCTCCCTCTCTCCCTGTCTCTCTCTCTGTCTCTGTCTCTCTCTGTGTCTCTCTCCCCACCCCCAAAAAATAAGTAAAAGGAAAGGAGGAGTATATGTACATATCAATCTTAGGTAAAGATGGTGTCAGTTTTTTTTTTTTTTTTTTTCTGCTACATCAGTAGCATCATTTTCTCAGAATTAAGCTCAAAGAGTCAAAGGGATGGTTTGGCACTTGTGAAATGCAAAGGGAATGAAATTAAACAAATGGTAGGTCTTGTATCATTATCACATGTTTGCTGCCTAAATGCTTTGGTGTCATAGGCTTGAACAGCAGGCTTGCATCTTTCAACAACTTATAATTGGGTCAAATTATCTTTTATTGAAAGATGATCATTTAAAGTATTAAGATAATGGTAAATCATACTTAGAAAATATTTCTTCTGCTCTAAACAGAACTGAGCACTGTTTCTCCAATTACACCTGAAGTATCCTCCTCTGTTCAGCTGCAGAGGTCTTGAACTGAGCCTCCAGTATCCTACTTCCACTTGTGGCTTTTCCTTGGAATAATGAGAAAAGCAGCAGTGATTCATTCCTGTGTAGGCTGTGTATTTTACTTTCAATTTACCCTGAATGAGAACCTACCTTATTTTCCAAAGTAATTATAGGATTATTTTAAGTAGTTCTATCATTGAATTTATTTGAACATCAACTATGTTAGGTGTCTCTGATATGATGTCATTCAAGAAAGTACTGAGTTAGCAGCTTCTTTCACAGTGCTATTTATGAGCATAATGTACATTAAAAACTTAATTTTCCACAAGAGCATAAGTTTAAGCAAGATTCCAGGCATCTTCATTTGATATTGGATAATTGAAGAGCATTCTATACAATTAAAATATTTTACTTAAACATATGCACATGCATGGAGATGTGTTAAAACTTCTGTCCAAAATGTTAGGACAGTAAACTTTTTTAAAAATGACTTTCTGAAAGTCTATGTACTGTGTGTTCCAGGTTTCAGTGTGCTATGCAATATATATGCTTCTGGGGACTGCATGATAATTCTAGCAATAAAGTGCTTACATTGCAAGCATAATAATTTGAATTTGATCCCAAAAGTCCATGTAAAATAATCCAGGGGTAGTCATGTCATTCCATTGCTGGGGAGGTGGAGAAAGGAGGATCCCTAGCACTCAACTGGCCAGTTTCTAGACTATGTGAAATTTCTAGGCCAGAGAGAGAGATCCTGTTTCAAAAAGCTGTCTGGGACCTGAGGAATAGCATCTGAGATTATCCTCCGGCTTCCACATGCAAGTACATGTGCATCCACACATGCACACACAAAATATCTTACCTATTTCACTGTACTGATAAAAATAAAGCTCTATATCCCGAATAAAGGAAAAGTATTTGACTTAGCTTAGAAAGATAAAACATGCTGCACTCAAGAATTTCAATGCGATGCTATGATAGAAGATGAGGAGAGCAGAGAGATTGCTTGCCTTTCGAGCGTTCACAAACAAGATGATTTGGTGTCTAAGACTGAACTGCATGGGTTTCTTTCTTTCTCACTCTTTCTTTCTTTCTTTCTTTCTTCTTTCTTTCTTTCTTTCTTTCTTTCTTTCTTTCTTTCTTTCTTTCTTTCTATTTGAGAGAGATAGAGAGAGAGAGAGAGAGAGAGTGATTTTAAGCCTTCTCATTGTGCTAAGGACCAGGGAAGACCCATATTTTACAGACAATTATCTAGAGTTTGAGGTAAATCAAAATGACTCTTATTACAGCTTGAAGAAATTTCTGGAGTGGGGTTCAGGAAGTTACTATGATCTGGTACTTACACCTGAAAAGGGTAGAGTGGGATTGTAAGGAGTGGTGATGGTAGTGTGTGAGCATGGGACTACAGGGACAGCATAGATCCCTCTTAGATAGTTGTAGCTTGCACAATAATAGAAGTACTCCTTTGCATGCACGGTTTCCTGTGGCCACCATCAATCACTTCATGAGGAGCACAGTAAGGATGGATTGTGGTAAAAATTCTTTCCTTCTGTCATGACTTTTGTAAAGCTGTTGTGTATAATACAGAATTGCTTCTTTTTTTTCTTTTCAGTGAGACTTCATGACAGTATATCAGAAGAGGGCTTTCATTACCTGGTGTTTGATTTGTGAGTACATAATTGGTATCTATTTTTATAATTTATTTGAAGTCCATTTGAATTAAATATAATTTTTCTCTTTGCATAGTCCAAATTGATAGTCACTATAATATTTTAAATGTCCAAGTAATATTTCACTTTAATTCTTTAGAAGATGGCCTAATAGTATTTATTTTTTTGGTTTTTATATTTAAATCTTAAATTAATTATGAAAGTATTCACCCCATTTTTAAGGTTATGTTAGTTTGAGTTAGTTATGAATATGTTCCCCCTAACTTGCCTTTTTTTGGTTTTTCAAGGTAGGGTCTTCACTGTAGCCCAGGCTGACCTGGATCTCACTATGTAGTCCTAGACTAGCCTCAAACTCATAGTAATCTTGTATCTCTGCCTCCTGTGCACCAACATGCCCAGCTAGCAGAGTTTTTTACTGAATTCTTTACAATCTTGTTCCTAAAATTTATCTTTTATATAAAAAAAAGTACTAGGGAGGAAACTGGGGTTATCAAGAATGACTTAAACTTATCGGGACTTTTGAATTGAGGTTCTATGAACAATGATAAAAGGGAATGAAGAGAAGGAAGAATGAAGGGACAATAATAACTCCTGGTAGGAATATTAAACAATTCACACATGTAGTGGTGAAGTTTCAGACTAAAAGATGTTCATTACATCATCCTTCAAAATGGGAATAATGCAGAAAATTTTCAAGATGTAATAATAGAGATGTAGTTATATAATTATAGTATATTTTTGTCATGGACCATTGTATAGCATTTTATTGTGCTGTTCCTAAAGAGGTTTTTAAAATAGGTAAGAAAATATTAGTCTAAACTGTAGACTAATAGTTGGTTTGCTTAGTGAGCTGTGCAATAATGTCATTAGAAACCACATTCTTTCTATTTTTTTTCTTTTTTTGCTCCATATAGATTTATCTTAAAGCTGAAGGTCTACCTCTGGTCTTATTGAATGCTTTATTTTCAGATGTCAGAATGACTTCTAAAGACAGAAATAAAGGTATAATAATGCTAGTGCAAGTATTTTTATCCACTGGAAAAATCTTTCTGAGGGGCCATTCAGAAGATGTCTATCATATCTAATACTAATTTAGAATTTGTTCTCAAGCCTGTGTCTAACTCAGATACAGTTGCCCCTCAGTGTATGAAACCATGAATGTTCAATCTTCTTATGTATAATTTAGCAGTGTTTGCATATAACCTATACAGTCCTCTCATACACTTTAAATCATCTCTAGAACTTTATACAAAGCCAATTCTATGTGAATGGTTGTTAAACTTTAAGGATTAGTGAATAATGATTAGGAGAAAAAAATCCGTGTTCAGACATGTAATCTTAAAAATATTTTTTAATCTGAGCTTGGTTAAATCCGTGGATATGGAACCTATACATTTGGAGTGATGAGACAACTGTACAGGTGTAGGGAGCAATTTCAGTTGACATTGATGAATTACAGATCAGTCTAGTCTAGAGATACAACTTAGCTCCAAGTTAGTTGATGCTCAGGTTAGAAGAAAATCATGATTTTATTATGGTCATCAAGAGAGAAGGCGAGTCTTGTCTATTGCCAGGCAGTGGAACACTTGTTCTATGCTGTGATACAGTTGCCCTGGGGGAAAAATGCCAATAAATGCCAAAGTTCTGGTAAGGCATTCCTGCATACCCCAGGGCAATGGGCTCCTCTTCCCAGTCATAGTCCCATGTAGTTTCCTTATGTCTTACTGTAGTTACCCTCCATGCTGCATTAATAGTCTTTCTCTTCTCGGGGCCTTTTTTTTTTTTTTTTTTTTTTTTTTTTTTTTTTTTCGAGGTAGGGTCTCTAACTCAGGCTGACCTGGAATTCACAATGTCATCTTAGATTGTACGCCAACTCATGGCAATCCTCCTGCCTCTGCTTCCCATGGGCTGGGATTAAAGGCATGTGCCACCACGCCCAGCCTGGGCCTCTATTTTTAATTGTCTGCTGTTCATTCTCATTTCTTGCTCACAGCTGTCCCAAGAGCTCTTCTTTCATGATGTCCACTAGTCTTTTTGTCATTGTTTTGGATAAGGTCTAGCTGTGTAGATCCTTGGTGATTTTGCCTCCTGAGTGCTGGAATGACTGAGGCATATCAACCCCCATCCTTTTGGCCATTTAAAAAAAATTATTTTACATGTAATATAACAGGACTTTGGCTCATCCCCTCACCCTGGTCCTCTCCACCATGTTCCCTTCCACAGTGTCATGGTGTCCACTGTGAGGCATGAAGGTCTTATTAGTCCCTATGGAGTGGCAGAGGGACCATGTCTCAGGGAATATACCTTGTTTGTTATTTCCATTTGCTTGAAAAATCATTTTCCATCCTTTTACCTTGAGGAAGTATCTATCCTCAATGGTGAACTGGGTTTCTTGAAGGCAGTAGACGGAAGGGACCATTTTTATGATCCACCTTGTTATATCTTTCCTGGGTGAGTTAATTCCATTAATATTTAAAACTATAACTGTGAGGTTTGATTTAATCCCTGCCGTGTGAGTGGGTTTATGGATTTGGTGTTTTGAATGTTTGCATGCCTGCATTAGTTTTGGTTATTGTGTTTGTCCTCATGTACGTTCTTGAAGTTGGTTGTTCAACTCTTCTGTGTGGAATATTTCCTGAAGTATTCCCTATAGTTTTGGCTTTGTGTTCATGTAGTCATAGAGCTGGCTTTTTTCTTGGAAGGTTCTGCTTTCTCCGTATATTATGAGGGATAATTTCTTTGGATTGGAAGCCATAATTTTTTAGGTTTTAAAGTACTCCATTCTAAACCCTTCTGGGTCTTATAGTTTCCATTGAAGAGTATGAAGTAAATCTGATGGGATTGCCTTTGTATAGAATAAGTTGTTTCTCCCTTGTAGCTTTTAGCACTCTCTTTGTTTTCATTGTTAGAGTTTTAACTATGATGTGCCTTGGAAAGTTTCTTCTTTGATCCTATCTGATTCGTGTTCTATGAGCTTCTTTTATTCCTGTATTTGATTCATATTCTATGGGTCTCTATTTTGCAAAATTGGGGATATTTTCTTCAGTAATTTTGTTGAATATGCTCTATATGCCCCTGGCCTGGATTTCTTCCCCTTCTGGTATACCTATGCACCAGATGTTTGATCATTTTAGGGTATTGCACAAGTCCCTCATATTCTGTACACAGTATTTTTTGAACTTATCAAAGTTTTTGAATTCCTGGTCAATTTATTTGGTTTTGTCTTCCAGATCAGAGGTCTGTACTCCGCACAATTGAGTCTTTTTATGAGGGCTTCTAGAGAGGCTTTTAAAAGCTCTATTTGATTTTTTTGTTTTCTGTTGTCTTTTTCAGCATTGTGTCCATCTCTTTTTTGAGGTCCAGTTTCAGGCTGAGGTTTGATTTTCTTGAAGCTTCATGGAATTCATTCTTGTATTTGATCACATCTTCATTAAGCTTAATCAGCTGGTTTTGAGACCCTTAATTTGCTGACTCACCTTCTACTCATTTATCTCTCTTTTGAGGTCTCTCTGGTCTTTTTATCAATTAAGTTAAGCCTAGTGACAATGGCTGTGTGCAATTTTTTTATGTGATTGTTGGTTTTGCTTCCAGTTCTGCCATTCTCTTGGTCAGGGTCTCATTGAATTTATGCAATATGCTTATTGTGCTTTCTTTTTGGAATTCATGTTCTATTGTCTCCTCTATGTTTTCATTGGAGGCTTGCATTGTGGGACTAAACAACCTTGGTCGAGCCTTGGTAGGGATCTCGAGATCTCTCAGTTTGTCTTTCATTATTTATTTATTTATTGATTGATTGATTGGTTTTGCACTGGGGTCTACCCATCTCGGGGTAAGTCTTAGTTACCAAGAAGGAAGCAAGTATTTGCCCTTGTAGGATCTTCAGTGAGTGTTCTGTTTCAGGTTTGAACTGGATTGGAGTGGGATGGGGTTATAACCTCACATGTGCAGGTTGAGTAGGTTGCAGGTATGCCAGCAGCTCAGGGCTGGTGGCTGTTAAGAGAGCTGGTTTGGAGGTCTGGAATCTCTACAGCCCCCATCACAGCCATACCTGGCCTGTGGGGCTAAGAGCAGTGGCACTTGCCCTTACTTACCCTCTGTACCACAGTTGAGCAGATTGTAAAGGTACACTGATATACCCCTGGGCTTGCCAGATACTCCTGTATTCCCTGTCTGTGGCAGGAGTGAGGTACTAATGAGGCAGCTGGACCCCTGCCTGGGGATGTTGGCAGCAGGGTGAGGTGGGAATGGCGGTGTTGTATTCCGTGGAGCAGGCTGAAGGTCCACAGAGATGTCTGGTATAGGGCATCAGTCTGTGGTAGCTACCAGGGCAGGAACATGGGAATGTGGAGGCAGCCAGAGCCAGAGCACCTATCACAGTAGGCAGTCAGGGTCACCTGTGTCTACCTGCCTTCCAGCAGGCAGTCCTTCCCTGAATTGTTTTCTGATGAAAGCCCTTCACTTTCCAAAAAGAAGAAAACAAAGCATAGGATGAGTTCTATGAAAAAAAATATACATGAGTTTCATCCAGCTACTTGAAGTTCACATATTTTTCTTCAGCTAGCTTCCCACCATTACCAAAGAAAAGCACCTCTTTTATATGTCTTTTATGCATAGACTTAGGGATCCATCTTCATGGAAGCAAAAGCTTCATAGCAAACATGAGCTACTCTGACTTTTTCGAATCACCTGTCCACAGGGTTTGTACATAGCAGGATTTCCAGGCACATACGAACAACTCTGAAGGCAAGAAGGGCTAAGCTCAAAGACATGAGGCATGAGTCTTTGTTTGAGATCTAAGAGAGATAAGAAAGGGAAGAAATGGAGTACATCATTGTATCCTATAAGGGAGAGGCCTACAGGCAAGATGGCTGATCTTCCCTTTTGAGGGCTGCTGTGAAGTAATGCTCATTATTAAATACAGTTTAGAAAGTATAATCTTAAAGATACAATGAAAAACTCCTATAGGAAAATTGGAAGCCAATTGGCTGTCTTTTTTTTTTTTTTTTTTTTTTTTTTTTTTTCGAGGGTTTCACTCCGGTCCAGGCTGACCTGGAATTAACTATGTAGTCTCAGGGTGGCCTTGAACTCTCAGTGATCCTCCTACCTCTGCCTCCCGAGTGCTGGGATTAAAGGCGTGCGCCACCACGCCCAGCTTTGGCTGTCATTTTTAACATGAAATAACGGCCTGGATTCCTGTAATGCTCTTCATGCTCCTCCTGTGATGAGGATTGACAGAGACTTGACAAGAGCAGCCCTCTGAATGGACATCTTGGCTTCAAAAACTGGATAACATTTTAAGGAAATGGAAAAACAAAGTAACAATTTCTAGGGGCAGAGAATTATTGAAAGGTCAACCTCAGAGGAGTAAGTAATGTCAGATAGTGCTAGTCTTAGTAAGGTCTCTTCTGTGGATCCTCTGGTGCAGATCAGGGACGTTAAGGGCCTAGATTGTCTCCAATGATTAACTCTGTGCTTTCTGGAGAGAAGGGAGAGAAAGTAGTTTTACAGTTATGTCCTGTTTTTAAGCCAGTGGAAGGGCCAAAACCATTTCTTATATCTATTTTTTTCTAATTGCATTCAGGGCAAAATGATTCTTATGACAGAGGCATGTTTTGGGTGGCTTATTTTGCTATTCTGCATTAGTGACACGTGTAGGTCAGGAATTGTTTCTTAGAGAAGATTCTGCATATAAGATAGACACAGTAAGCACATATAATGAAACACAGATGTATAATAGCACTGGAAGCTGTGGGAAAGGGTATAAGAAGAAGAGCACGTGGATTGAATTCTTGCAGTCTCCATAGGGAACTAAAGTAGAGAAATTACAATAGGCTTATGAAAATGAGTGCTGGTAATGAAGACTTAATTTTCAGTCTCAAAGACACCCACAGCTAACCATTTAACATTATTGTTCCTCTAAGACCCATTCTTCTTACATAATGTGTGCCTGTGGGACTGATGGAAAGATTTGCTAGGTGTCTCTCAAATCCTTTTTATTCATGAAAAATTCTATTTTCATAAATTTAAGGCTTCTGGTGGTATGAATGGGAATCCTGATGTAATTTGTAAATATTAAAACATTTCTTAAAATTAGAAAAATGTTATCACATATAATGTACAAAAGATAATTTTACCCCTAGCAAAAACACTCTTGGCCCATGAAGTGCATTTTTATTGCTCCATTTTAAAGTGTTTCTGTTTGTGTCCCCAGATAAAAAATTTTCATCAAATATGTACTGAGTGCCTACTAAATTCGTTAGAAAATAAAATAGTACTTCTCACAATTTTATAATGAATGTCCCATTTTGAAAACATCAAAAAGAAATAACTTGAAGAGAATGTTATATGCTGTCTTCCTTTTACCTATTTCATATTTTTGTTAGCAAATGTGTCTTCAACAATTACATATTTTGTATTTGTTAGGAAAACATATATTTTTTCATTCCTAATCTTTTGGATCACATCCCTTGGGCTTGGGAGCTGATATTTTATTATTTATTATTATCATATCAGATTTGAAGGATTAGTCAATTATCATTTGTTTTTCAGACTGTATAATTCAGGAAGTGGATTGATTTGGTTTAAAAAAATCCATAGACATAATATGGTAAAAGCTGTAAGAGTTACACATGTGTATGGGGAGGGAGAGAGAGAGTGTGCACCAGTGCTCTGTCAGGGCTATTAGTGCACAGTGAGAAAAACTGACATTGAGGTGAACATAATCATGTTCTTGGAAACATTCCTTTATTCAACAAATACGCACTTTATTATGCACCTACTATAGCAGGCATTGCCGATAAGTGGCTATAGGGAAGATGAACACTTGCTGTCTTTTAAAGACACCTCAAAGGAATCTCACCTGCATGATGTTTGTGCGCTTTCACGAACCTGGATTTTTTTTTTTTTTGGCATGTCTAGCAAGTTTTCAATATTTATAAAAAACATACATAGACATGCCATAATAGTTTTGGCAGCTTTGTAACAGTGTAGTAGACTTCAGTATGCAGATTATATATGACTATATCTTGCTTGACATGTAGATTTCAGTGGTTATTAAATACTTCCAGTGTGAACGTTGGGTTCTTGTTTTATTTTACTGGATAGGAACACCGTTTTTAATATGCTTTGACAGTTATGTAATTTAATGATATATTTAGTTCACTGGCGTTCAGAATGACTATTTGTATGGATGGATTAATAACTGCCATGTTTGTACTGTTTTCTTTTTGTTTCCCTTGTTCTTGGTTTCTGCCTGTTGGTACCCCACCCTTTCAGTCTTTTTGGGTCTTCATGGATCATTTTATGTGATACTGTTTTTTTCTTTGCTATTAGCATATCAATTATAATTTAAAAATCTTTTTTACATGTGTATATGCATGTTGTGTTTTATGTATATGTTTGTGTGCTCATGTGTATTTGGGCAGGTGTGTGTTTGCACGTGTGTGTGTGTGTGTGTGGGTACACATGTGTGCATGTGGAGGTCAGAGGTTGACATCAGGTGTCTATCTCAATTGCTCTCTACCTTCTTTTGGAGACAAGGTCTCTTACTGAACCCAGAACACATAAATTTGGCTACACATGCTAGACTACAGACCTGGGAGAATCTTCCTGTCTCTGCATGCTACTTTGCTGGGCATTTTGTGTGGGCACTAGGAATATACACTCAAATCCTCATACTTGTGTAGGAAGTGCTTTACCAACTGAACCTTCTGCCCCCAGTTGCAGTTCTTTTAAAAGATTTTTGATGGTTTCATAGAATTTGCAGTATTCATTTACATTTCATCCAGTTTACTTTCAAATGACATCATAGTACTCTTTAGATAGTACATGTACCTCAACTATCCTTTTCTCTTGGCCTTTGTATTATTTGCTATATTCATTTCTCCTGTTTATAAGCATGTTTATATAGCTGAAGAAATTGTATTATTTTGAAGAAACTTTTATCTTAGATGAATTCAAAATCAAACCAAAGTCATAACTTCACTTGTTCCATCTTAGATATTATTCCTCCTTCATGCCTTTCTCAGGTTCTGACCTTTATCATTTTATTTCTAATGAGCTTTGCTCAATATCTATGCTTTCAAAAATTTCCTCATTTTTTAACAGTCAATTTCCTCTCCACTTTTGAGGGTACTTCACAGAGTACAGAATTCTAGTATGGTTGTTTTCTTTATAACTTGTTTTATTATTTTGTTTGTTGTCTCTTTTTGCCCATGCACTTTCTGAGAAATCAGATGTAATTCTTAACCTTGGTTCTCATACAGCCAAGATGGATTTTTTTTCCTCTCTGGCTTCTTTACGGATTTTTCTTTATTTTCATGATAGATCATGTTGGCTATAAATTATTTTAGGGGCAGAATGTGGTAGTTTGAATGTAAGTATCCCCCAAAGTCTCAAGTGTTTGAAGCTTCCTACTTAGACCCTGGCAATTAGACCCTGCTGAAGGAGGTGAGCTTCTGGGAACCCATCTTGATTGCAGCCTACTGTGTGTTCAGAGCCAGCTCACCTCTAACTGCGCTCTCTGCTGTGGATGTGTGATGTTGTGAATTGCTTGCTTTTTCCTGCCATTTTGAAGCTTCCCTTCAAAGCTTTAAGCCTGAAATAATCCCTTTCCTCCTGAAATCTGCTTCAAGTTGGATGTTTTGTCCCAGAAATGGCAAGTAAATAGCTATAGTAACTTCTACTATCAAATCTTAAAACTCAGAGATTCTTGTTCAGACATGTCTAGTCTACAAATAAGCCTATATTATTCCGTTACTGTGGTTGTGTTCTCTAGGATTTCCTTTTTATTCATTCTTAGAGTTTTTCACCTCTGTTTGTATCACTCATCTGTTCTAATATGGTGCCCACTTCTCATTAAGGTGTATTAGTCATAGTTTTTTCTCGTTTTTTGTTTGTTTGTTTAATTCCTGGCCTGATAATTCCAACACTTCTGCCAGATCTGAATCTTATTCAGTCTCTTCAAATGTGTTTCTTGCCTTTGAGTTTTTCTTGTATCTTTGAAATCTAGAAACCTATGGTAAATAGGTCTTTAGAAATGCAGGGATAAGGCTTGGGGAGAGTAAACATTCTGTGGTCCGGTGTTTAGAGCTCAGTTTTGGCAGCCTGTACCTATGAACTGTGAACATCACATTAGCTAAGGATAGACTTGGATAGAGTTTGGAATTTCGTTTATCCTGCCTATTCGGGCTCTGAGAAACCTCAGCAACTGAGGATTTGCTGAAGTAGTTTCTCCTGAGGGGTAGACCGTTTTATGCTTGCTGTATTTCAGAGTAGGTGCTTTACTTCTCCCAAGGCTATAAGCAGGACGGGATTTCTGTCAGTGTTCCTTGTGACAACCTGATGCAGATCTTGGAGTTTGCTGTGGTTCAGATCTGGTTTGAGTGTGTCTCTGTGTTGGTATATTGATGTTTCCTCCCCATTTTGAAATATAAAGAAACTATAACCTTAATCTAGCCATGGTGTTGTGAGGTGATGGCTTTGGGAGTCAGTCTGGATTAGATAGAGTCACCAGGGTAGGCCCTCCTTCTTTATGGAATGCTAGAGGACTTTAAAGAAGAGTCTCTGATCATGTGATGCCTTGTACTTTTTGTACTCTTAAAGCAAGAAGGCCAGCTGCAGCTATGAGCCCTTAAACCTCCAGGACTATGTGCTAAGTAAATCTCTTCCTAAAGTTACCTAGAACCAGATAATTTGTTGTGGCAATGTAAAACAGACTTCTAGAAAGGCTAAGCTCACAAAAGTGTGGGAAATTCATAAGATTTTGTTCACATGGAGTTTTATATCTTAATCTTGTTCACAATGAGCTTTATTAATTCATCAAAGTTTAGGCTTTCCTGCCTCACACTGGGTTCTAAGGTGGTGTCAGCTATAGATGAATGAGCTAGTAAATTGCATAACTTGGTATAGAATGTGGGAAACAGTAATTTGCATTGTACACTCACCTCTTTGGAAGGTCTAAGAAGAACTTTTTATTTTTCTCTTTGTTTTTACCCTCTTAGCATATCAGACCAAAAGTCCTCACAATGTTGCTGTTTTTTTGTTCTGTTAAATCTTAAATTTTATAAAATTCAGTTAAAAACATACACATTGTTTTGATATGTAAATAAAAGCAAGGTGGAGTTATTCATTAGATCAGAATTTGTATTTTATTATGTGTTTAAGATAAGTATTTTATTATGTATTTAAGATAATTAGAAGCCTGCTCTGTGTTACTCATACACTGTAAATATCCAACATGGATAAAGATGGTACATTGAGTGTTTCTGGGCAAACAAATGAAATTTAATCACATTTTAATCACATTGGAATCTGATGTCCAGAATCATTAAAAGGGTTTACTACTTCTTTTATTCAGGCACATTTTGAAAGCACATTTTTTTTTCTCCAAAGTTAAATGTAAAAGTGTGGGTACTTGTTAATTGCTGCTTAAGTGTTTTTCTTCATTTTGCAGTTCAGGTGCTTCTGCTTGAAAAAAAGTGGGGTTTGCTATCTTGAGTATCAATTGTCATTTTGGAGACAGTGTCTGTGGACTGTCACTGACATTCTGCTATGTAAGAGAATCTGGAAAAGTTACAGTTCAAAAGATGTTGGACTAAGTTTAGCAGGCACCTTCTTTAGCTTGTGATATTTTCTGCCATGTGCTCATCGGTTTCATCTCCAGGCAGGAAGCCTGCCCAAGTCTCCCAACCTTGGCATGTTCAGCTCCTCAGCTACTGGCTTGCAGTTACCCGTCACCACTCCCCACCAACACCCGCCTTCCAACATGTTTCCCTGCTTTAGACATCCTGTGCAAATAGATTTGCTATTGTCATGCCTTCATTCAGTAAATACTGATTGAGTGCTAATTATATGTGAAGCACTTTGCTAAATACTAGAGATAAAACTGTGAATAAGACATATTCCCTGCCTACAAGGATCTTATATAGCCCAACCAGAGGAAGCAATAACAAGAAATAGTGAGCCCCAGACAGGGGAGTTCATGGGCAGGAAATGATGCCTGGCAGCACTGGTGTGAAACTGCAGGAGACCAGATTTGACATCAAGTAGAGTTTAGTCAGTCACAGATGCTAACTCCTCCCTGCAGTGCTGAGAATCTGCATGTTGAAAGGCCTCAAGAGCACTGAGAAATTCCTTGTGGAGAAACATTAAGTTTAAGGGCAAAAGGAGAGCACCAATAAGCTTCTTGAGACTGAAGAAGCAGGTGGAAGCCAGGTCCAAGGAACCTCCCCAGTCTACCACTCCTTGCACTCAAATCTGATCTTGATTAAAAAAAAAAAAAAATGAGAGGAATGAAAAACATGTCAAGAAGGCATTTTCCCTAGTAACAAGGAGCATGCTAACAAGATTCTAGAATTTGAAATAGTCATAAAGTAAGAATGAAGGGAATTGGAAAAATATTTTTACAGTAAGGTTGTAAAAAATAGATGTGAGGATTAATTGCACCTAAAATTTTTGTGTTAAAGAGATACCTGTTTAAAATGTTTCACTCCTAAAATAGCTACAATAATCTGATTTGAGGAAAGAACGTTGTTTCTCATAATGCTTTGACTGGCCAATTGATAGTTTTGTAACTGAGAAAAGTTAAAACAAGGATATTTGATTAACAGATACTTAGTAGTGATTTTGTAATTGTGTGATAGGAATACAGTAAGTGAAACATCAAGACTGAGAAAAATAACAGCAGCAGGTCCAAGGACAATATATGACTTCTGACTTGCAGCCTTTGAGAAAAGATCTTCTCTTTCACAGCAAAGCAAGCACTTAAACAGCACTAACCCACCCTTGACATTCGGTAAATATTTGTTGAATACATGACTTGACATTTTGTCAGAAATGTAGAAACAATTATGCTTCATTTGATTATATATATATATATATATTCATTCGTTAGGTATGCAGATCTTACATCAAGTACATTAGTATATTTTGAAGTGTGAGAGCTCTGAAAGGTGCTGAAAACTATTATCTGAGTGGGTATTATTTCTCAATAATCGAGATAAAACTTATGGGAAATACTTGAGGGAGAAATAATATTTTATTTGGCATAAATGATTTTAACTTTATAAAATTTGAATTCTTAAATCACTAACCTAACATTAATAAGAACTTATTGAGCCCTCAAAAACAAAGCTTTCAGGAATGAGGAGACATTACAAGAGGGGGTAACAGGAGTGATTGTGACCCAAGTGCAGTATCAAAGTACAGATCTGAAAATGCATATAACAGTAAATTTATTAATATTACAATTAATATATGTCAATAAGATGGAACTTTTCCAAAATTATAGTTTGTATTCTTATTTTTCTTCTGTTCCATTTTAGTACAGTCATATATTCATGAAAAGTTTTTTGTTTTTATTTTTGGAGAGAGACACAGAGATACACAGAGAGATAGGGAGAGGAAGACAGATAGAGATGGACGCGCCAGCAGTCTCTCAGCTGCTGTGAACGAAATCCAGATGCATGCGCCCATTTGTGGGCAAGTGTGGCATTGCACCCTTGCGTCACTTTGCATCTGGCTAAACATGGGACCTGGAGATTGGAACCGGGTTCTTAGGCTTAGTAGGCAGGCGCCTTAACCGCTAAGCCATCTCTCCAGCCATCATGAAAAGGTTTATATAATGTACGTTTACTGGGTGGGTAAGTGGCTAAGTAGTAGAATATTTATGTTCAAAGTCCTGAACTCAATCATTAATACTAAAAAAATAAATAAATGCCAATCTTTTAGATTTACTGTATTGAATCATGATTTTCTTTTGATTTTTACTATAGTTTCTTATCTCTTATTAAGTGAGAGGGTAGAAAATCAGAACTTAACAAATAATATCTTGTTCTTTTTCAACAAGAAATCTTTCATTCCCCTAAAGGACATTCTGTCTTTCTCCTTATATTAATTGACCTGATTTTGTCCTTCACTTGCAATTAAACTAATGTGTTGAAATTCAAATTGATGTTTTTTCTTGATTGCTGTGATGCTTAATTGACTATCAATATCTTTCATATACTGACGTCTTCTTAGTGATGTTTTAATTACATAAACGCAGCCACCAAACTAAGTAGGATTATTCAATTAACATGAGAGCCTAACATTAATGACTATAGCTATTATGACAATTGTAGTCATTCCATCATTCTCCCATCCAAGTACTAACCAGGCCCAGCCTTGCTTAGTTCTGAGATCAGGCGCATTCAGGGTGGTATGGCTGTAGACCCATGCCATCATTCTCTTTCTCAAACCCACAAAGTGTCAAGACTTCTGAGATGTATAACATATACATGGCCTGATAAACTTCTTTCCTGGTTGCATTCTTAATTGGACACCTTGAAAAGACTTTTCTTTTGGATTTTGTTGTTGTTGTTATTTTTCAGTATCTTATTTTGGAATTTAAAAATTATTCAAGTCTTTCCAGAAATGTTGACCCAAATGGCTCATGTTCATAGTCAGAAATATTTTCTGCCTACTCTTGCTTGAACAAAGAAACCACTGATCTGGATAAACAATACCATCACTGTTTAGTTTCCTGTCCTGGTATTAATGATGACAGGGCTTTTTTCTCCTAAGCCTCATGTGAGTCATAAATCCCAAACCACTTTGAACCACAAGTGGAGACTCTATGATGGACAGAAGACATAGCACCTTGAATATGCAATATTTTACTTTTAAGGAGAAAGTGTTTATGTTTCATGTGTCTTTCTGTGTGTGTGTGTGAGTACAGACATGTGACTACACCAGCACACACATGGAGGTCAGAGGACAACCTTGGGTGTCAGTCCTTACCTTTCACCTTGTTGGATATAGAATCTCTTTTGTTCTTTGTTGAATATGTCAAGTTTCATGGTTAAGCTTTGTTGTTAATTTGGAATAATGATTTCTACACCAAGTTAGCTTGGGCCCATGGACTTTGGTGATCCTCTTGTCTCTGTCTCCCTTCTTGCTGTAGGAGTGCTGGGATTACAAATGCTTGCGCACACATCTGATTTACATGGTTTCTGGGGAATCCAAATCAGGCCCTCATGCTTGCTCAACAAATGCCAGCCCCCGGCAATATTTATTTGGCTCATAGTTTCAGAAGTTTTAATTCATAGTCTGTTGATCTTATTGCTGTACTTGATAGTGCCACTAAAAATAAGAGCATTGGTAGTAATATAGCAGCACAGTACACCACAACAGGAGTGTGTGGCAGAGAAGGCCACACCCCTAACCTCAAGATGATTGGGGGCAAAAAAAGATTGGGGTTGGACAAGAAGGGGTTGCAATACCAGTTGTGTGTGTGTGTGTGTGTGTGTGTATAGATATATACATACACACATACATACAGATATATCCCATCCGTCCAGTGACCTAACTTCTTTCACTAAACCCTAACTC
This sequence comes from Orientallactaga sibirica, assembly GCA_036365145.1. Taxonomy (NCBI): domain Eukaryota; kingdom Metazoa; phylum Chordata; class Mammalia; order Rodentia; family Dipodidae; genus Orientallactaga; species Orientallactaga sibirica. The sequence continues at coordinate 13,297,560 of JAEOAD010000033.1, read as the reverse complement.
CTAAAGATTCCAACCATTTCAAGTTGTAGTGCAAAAGAGAGTTTTACATGCTGTAACAAAGTGTTGATCTTTGATAAATAGAAGCCCCAAAGCATGTAATGGAAGCCTAAGAATCAAATGATGCATATTCAGACAAAAGTTGTACAGTTGAATAATAGTGACTGTCCCTACATTTTATTATTGAAGTCATTTAGCTTTTATAAATAAATGACTGAACGTAATACAGGCTAACATTTGTTAAATAATTACCATGGATATCCTCTTCCTAAACTATTACAAGTATATTTAACTCATTTTCTCACAGTAACTCTAAAATGTATATAATATGAGTGTAATTCTTCTCTACAGATGAAGAAGTTGGGCCAGGAGAATAAATTTGTTGGTGTAAGTCGCAGAGTAAGTGGTTGTGCTCACACAAACTTATATTTGCCTGAACACAATATATGATGAGCCACTTGCAAATACTGACTTTTACTTATACTTGAGCAAAACCTAAATGCATACATAGATTCACATTTATCCATGTATCAATATATATATATATATATATATATATATATATATATATATATATATACATATACTTACCAATTCTAAAATTGAGTTGTATTGTCCATATGTTATCTCATTGACCAGACCAAGGACATTAGCTACCAGTCTGTACAACTGGAAACCATGGTAGTCAGGTCAAGGCTTGACTTGACAAGGCTGCATGAGTCAGGGGGAGTTGACAGGGTATAGAGGATGGCTTGTCATGGGGAAAAAAGTGGGATGTAGTTCACTCAGAAATAAAGGTGAGGCAAAACAACCTGCTGTGGGGACAGTGGGGGAGCAGTACTGGCAGATAAGAGGCTGCCAGGAATTAAGTCAAAAGGAAAGCTAGAAGCCATAGAGGAATTGGTGAAATAGCAAGAGTGCTCCTTTCTTGGTGAACTTGATAATCAGCACCAGGTTAAGGGAGACAGACACTGAGGACACTCAATACCTACCAAACCAGAGATCCAGAAGCTCCTAAGTGCCCATCACTGAAGTAGACTTAAATGAACCCAACATGGCTCAGGGAATTTTGTGGAAGAGGGAGCAGAAAGATTGTTAGAGCCACAAGCTGGGACATTTTGCACAGAGACATTGCCTCTCCTCCATAACTGATGGCTGCCCCCATAATGCATGACCCATAATCCCCATGGGGATGACCTGCATGCCCAATGAGAAAGGTCCCTTTGGAGAGGGGGCAGGGATGAGGGATAGGATGGTACCAACATGTGTTGTTTACACACTGTGTATGTCTATAACTATTTTTTTAAAAGTGGGGGGGGGAGCTAGCTTTGAAGGAAAGGAAATAAATTTGCCAAAGTGGGAATTTGAGCAGAGCATGGTGCCTACCAGTTATCAGACTTGTCTTAAACACAGTTCTCTACAGGTTTAATACAAGAAGCAATATTTAAAAGTTACCTTTCCAAACAGAAGCTAGCTAAAGTATACTGTAAATGTAAAATCTTGCAAATTTAGTTCAGTCATTGTCACAGAGGGTCAGCAGGTAATTCTGTCTCTGCTGACTGGATATGCCTCTCTTCATATGTTTTCTGATTCAAAAGTATGAAAAGAATGAAGATGCTTTAAGTAGCATACAATTTTAGGAAATTAAGTAACAGTTGTGAATCACCCTGGGAATCTTATGTGTGCTTTGTCATATACCAAGAATATATCTATGCATACATATATCTCCATGCATCTATACATGAGTACATATGTGTATACATATAATTATATACATGAGGCTACAATGAGATGACTAATGAGGTTTAGAAAAATACTACTTTAGACATTGATCTTCAAATTAAATCACACTTTTGAGTATAACAAAATAGATTTTTTTAACTACTTTTCAGTCTGTTACTATTTTTTTAAGTTTGAAAGTCAAATAGTACCTGCTATTGCTTTATCTACAGATAACTTAATGCACAAGTAAGTAAAAAATTCAACTTAATTTACCTTGTCTTTGAATGGAAAATCTTGAGGGTGATTAAGTAATTCAACACATCTTGTCTAAGTGACAGTTACTAAAAATAAGCTGTGAAGTCCTTAGTTATACGTTTGGCCAAAGTGAGATGATGAGAAAGGACAGCAAGCTGGTGGGGGACCTGGATTCACTGGAAGAGGGAGAGTAACCCAGCCTGTTGGCTGCAGATTCCTCAGGGCTAGGTGAGGAGTGAGAGAGCCCATTGCTTTTGATGATTATACCAAGGTAGACAGCTCCTCAGAGGTCTTTTCTCTTTTTAGCAATAAAAGATAATCATCATTTTTTTTTTAATTTTGTTGCCCAGCATGTATGTTCATTCTCTCCCTCTGTTCCTCCCTCCCTCCCCTCACTCTCTTTCTCTCTCCCCCCTTCCTCCTCCCCTCTCTTCCTTTCCCGCTCTGGAAATTATCACCTTTATCTGTGGGATCTGCCATTCCCCAGAGCATCTAACTTGGACATCTGCCTCAAGATGTGGTTTGCCCTTATCTTGGGTGTTCATAAGACTGAACTTAGGTGATCCCCTACTCTGGACTCTAGAACCTGAGCCAAGTGACTAAAAGTAAACATGGTAAAAGAGTAGACTCTTTGTGGTGGGTTCACTTAGAGGAGACATCTCTGCCACCCTCCTGAGCCAAGAAGCCATCCTTTCTCATTCTTTGGCTTCTCTGTCTGGTCTCCTCGTGACTCTGTAGCTGCCACATGTGCTGCCAAAGATGTCCATTCTTTCTACCATAGTCTATACTTGGACCCCATGACCAAGTTAAGCTTGCTGAATCAAAAGGAAAAAGGAGAACAGAAAAGTACAAAGAAGAAGCCAACTGATTATAGAAAAAAAAGGCTTCAGGCCTCTCAGGCTGTGGCATGTCAAAGAACTGTCTTGTGTTTTCCTGTAATAATGATGATTTACTTCCAGCTTTACCTGTATTCCTATCAGGCTGACCATAAGGTTGTTAAACATAGAAGCCCAGTCCTGCAGCCATTTGATTAGCTTCTCAAGGTTTCAATTTTCTTGATTATTAAATCAAAATAATGGTAACATAACTTCTAGGATTGTTGTAAGTGTTAAAGACTCCATTAATGTAAAACTTACCAAGCAAGTATTTGAAAGAGAGTGGGTACTTTATAGGTGCTTTCTGTAATTTTAAGTCTTGGCTCTGTGGAAAAATAAAAAGTCATTTACAATCATATCCATCACATTCACATCTTATTGTTTCATCAAATGGGATTTATTGAACACCTGATATGTGGCTTGCTATTCTAGGAGCTGTATGTGTATGAGAGAAATCAAGACCATTTTTGTTGTCAACTCGCTCATAGTGGTTTTGGAAGCTGAAGCAATTATGTATAATTGAAGAGACAAAGAAGCAATTGGAGTTATGCAAAATGAGCTGAAGGAGTTTGGAGGAAGGAAAAGCCTTCCACCCAGAAAATAATAAAGTACTGTTGTAGTTACCTTCTCTTCGCTAGGGCAAAATACCCAACCAAACACAACTGATTGCATATAGTCTTAAAGGGAAGCTTCATATGGTGGGAAAAGTATGGCATGAGCAGGAAGTTGTCACATATCTAGGTGAAATTAGTCTGAGTGAGCTAGCTTTGGCAAGAGGAGATGGGCTATAACTGCCAAAGCCCACCCCTGTTGACACACCTCCTCCAGCAGGTCTCCACCACTCAAAGGCTGTATCATCTGGGGATTGAGTAGGAACCTTTATCACAAAAAACATGAGACTATGGAGGACACTTCAAATTCAAACCACCACAAGTACCTATAATTGGTGTCTAAGTATGCATTAATTTTCATGCACAGCAAAAAAACAATAATTTTCTTCAGGAAACAGAGTGAACCACAGTGAAAAAGAGTCAAGGTCAGTTTTATTTGGATGATAAGTTGTTGCAGAAGAGGGCTTTTCTTCCTTTATTGGGATTCAAGAAACAATAAGAAAACAATAGCCTGTCTTGTATTTTCTGTCCCCATTATCAGTGCTCAGAGAGAAGCCACAAACATCTTCCCCCTTCGCTATCCTGCAGCTCACATAGCCTCTGTCCTTTGAGGGTTCTGGATTCACTTCTTTTGGCAGTCCTCCCATGATACTCCCCATTGGGTTTCATACAGCCCTGCTGTAGTGCTGAGAACAAGCGATTCTGGAGGATACATTGCACTGAGTGATGAGGGATGGTGTCATCTCCTGACCCACATTCTGTAGATTACAACCCCATTTTCTTCTCCAAGTGGAAAGATTTCGGAAAGAGCTGAGATACCCAGACACACTCCTAGGAGTACCAAGTCAGTTTACAGTGTCATTAGGAGAATTCAGTTTCTTCAGTTCCCAAATAGTGAGCAGGCTTATAGAGAAGTGATTTAGCATGTACAGGTGCAGCATGTACCCTCAGAGGAGTGGCTTTTCATCTGTCTTCTATGCCTATTGGCCCACTAATGTTAATCCACAGTGGGAATAAAGTGTACACCCAGATGAAGTAAATCTTCCTGAACTCATTCAGATTCTACAGTGCATCAAAAAGTAGTTAACAAGTACTTGGCTTTATGAATTAGTTAAATAATCATGTCTTGGTAAGTACATTTTGCTTGCACCCTTCTCTAATATTAGTATGACTGTGGCAAGTAAAACTGAAACCAATTCTGTTTTCCCCCAAGCAGTCCCATTTTGAGCCACAAGTGCTTTAAAGAACAATTATGGATTCGATTTTCCTAGTGGAAGTATTATTAGAGAGTGCTGTGTTTGGAAAACTTATTACAAGGCATCTTACTGCCTAACCCTGTAAAGAAGTTGAGTTCACAGGGTGGGTTATTACACACTTTTACTATAGTTATGGTGCTGTTACAGTGCTAAGTGGTATTTAAATAGGAACTTAACCTGTTATGCCAGGAAATGTCTTTTTTTTTTTTTTAAATTTTTAGTAGATTCTTTTATCACAGAGAGCAATATCAGTGAAAGATAGAATTGTTTTAAGCTAACTACTGAGAACTCATATGACATAAATCAGGTCCTCATAAATGAGGCTTTTATTCACATGACTAATCAGTATGGATTGCTTTGAGTCCATGAGAACTGAGTATTAAGCAGGGTCTACTGGAATTCACAGCTCTGGGAAATTCTTATTTAAAACCCGTGGTACATCTGAACAAACTGGGTGGAGGCTCAGGGTGACACTCCAGATAAAATTTAGCATGGCAGCAATTTAAAATTAGAAGCCCTTGATGAAAGATGAGACTTGTTTTAGGCCACTTGTTGAGCCCCACCTTTTAAAGGCAGGATTTGACTCTGCTGGAGGGCTGAACAGTCATGGGGGAGGGGAGAAACAGGCTGTCTCTGCCCCCATAGGAATGTCTATCTTCCTATTTGGTGTGTGATGGTGTTAAATAAAGCTGTGACCTTTGATTATCACCCAAGCATTTCCACCCCACCACTGGCTCAGTGCCATGGGATATCATATATTTAAAGCTGGTTCTAAATTCAGACATTACCTAAGGCTTAGAACTGTGTGTGTACTGTATATACAGTACAGACTCTCCCTGAGAGGGTCTTTGAGATCCCAAGCACATCATGTGTTTCTTGCAGTCCTAGCCTCAACCATGTGATAAGGGCATGAAGTAGGTGGTGAGTGAGTAGAAATATCCTCTAGCATCAAAATGTACCCAATGTTTATTTTATCTGTTAAAAGCAGATTTTGTAAAATGAAATCATCTAAGTAATATCAGATTCCATCTTCAGAGGGAAAGGGGAAAAGTCAAACTCATTGATTCTAAAATGTTTTAGGTACCAGTTCTGTTTTGATCACCTGTGGTGATTATACAACTACATATGCTTTTCAAAGTTCATAGAACATTGCAGTATAGAACCCTACAGTGAAATGAATATGTAAATTGCATCTCTATAAATGCATCTAAAAAGATAGCTAGACTAAAGAGAAGCATATGTCCTAGATTTAAATGGTTTTACTTGCTTAATAACTGACATACAAATTTGTTTCCTACCCTTATGCTAATTGATGGAAGGCAAATCTCATTTACAACCCCAGAGTGGAGCACTGAATGTCACATGTTTCTGACCTATATACACGATTTACTAGATCACGTATGGACACCTGCTTCATCAGCCTGGATGTAGAAGCAAGTCTTAGACTACTAACATAAGGTCTTGGAGATTTGGGACCAGAGTCAGAATTGCTCTGTGACAGTGATGGTCAAAGAGGAGCTGTCGAAAGCAGTTTGAGTAGAAGTCAGTCACACAGAAGGAAGGAGGATTTGAGACATGCTGAACAAGAGTCCTTGCATTTTAATGTAAAGAGAAATAAATATCATACTCTTATGCGTTCTGAGTTCTCCAAAGCTTGAGCTAAACTAGTAATTGAATTCTCGGACTAGCCTCTACAAATCCACCTTTACTCCTGTGATTTCTAGTTTTTTGAAGAACAGGAAAATTACCCATTGACATTAAAAGCCAATATATAATTAGAAGCCAATATAAAATTTTTGCTAGCACCGCCTCTTTCATCCCTCCAAAGCAAGGATCTAGCAGCAGAAAAGAATAGACTATAACTGCATCTGGGCTATTTCTGTCAGCTCTGTTTTTACCTGGAAGTTTCAGACTTTTTTTTTTTAATGCAGTCCTTCAAACAAAAAACTTACAGTGAGTCTTTCTTTACTCCTTTCTAGATAGTTACTAGGGTACAGAAAAATTAAAAGGTTAAATAGAGTCATAGTAACTCTGCCACTGTATATTAATAAAATTATCCCATTTTCTTAAGTTGAAACTTTATATGAACACATCTGTTGGTACCACCATTTCTTCTTCCTGTCCCCATCCCACTGAGGGCCCTCCTCAGTGAGATTGCTGATATTCACCATGGGGTTGTGGGTTATCAGTTGTGAGAGCATTGCCCTTCCACCCTGTGGCTCTTACATTCTTTCTACCTCCTCTTACACGAAATTCCCTGAGCAGTGGTGGGTGTTTTTTAAGTCTTCTTTAGTCTTGAGCTCTTAGCAGCTTCTAGATTTGTGCTTTGGTACATTTTGAGTATATTCATTGTCTATCTCTGTCACTCTGGTGCAGACTCACTGTGGAGGTAGCACTCTTATTCACCTCACCAGCTCCTCTATGGTTTCACCTGGGCCTAGCTGATGTGCAAGAGGTGGTTCATCTCCTGCCAAGGAGTCAGCTATCTTTTCTTGTCTTGTTGGTAGAATTTGGTTGTCCTCAGTTCTCTCTGCCTTCCAGAAAAAAAAAAAAAAATTCTCCAATGGAGAATGCTATCAGGGCAGGTTAAAGAGGTTAGGCATTGTTAATTTAGAGCAATTTTGATGAGTCTTGCCTCTCATTTGGCCAAAGACTAGTGGGAGCTTCTCGTTGCAGTTCATAATTCTGGTCTCCATAGGATTCTGACTTGGTTCCCATTCTAGCAATGAGTTCTTTTCCACTGAGCAGATCTCTTAGCCAATCAGAGAGCCAATGGTTACCCACCTTGGCTGGGTGCCACTATTGCACAGGTATATACATCTTGCCAGGCTATATATATATATTTCAGTGTCTCTAGCAGCTCATGTAACACTTTCAGCACTGTATGTTGGATAATGCTTTTGATGTGTTGTTGAATTTGGTTTATGAGGATTTTGTTCAGGATTTTTGCATCTACGTTCATGAAGGACATAGGTCGATAGTTTTCTTGTTGTATGTCTTTCTGGTTTTTTACCTCTATTTTTATACTGAGTTCTTTTTTGCTTGCTGATATGTGTGTGTTCCAGGTGTATATGTGTTCCTGTGTTAATACAGTGCAGTTGTACCATGGTTTTGTGTGTGTGTGTGTGTGTGTGTGTGTGTGTGTGTGTGTAAGTCATGGGACAATTTCAAGTTTCAGTCCTTCCCTTCCACCTTGCTTGAGGAAGGATCTGTCCTTTTTGTTGTTCACCACTGTATTCGCCATGGGTAATTTTCTCTTATTTTTGCTTCCCTTCTCACTGCAGGTGTGCTGAGATTACAGATATTACTACTAAATACTATTGTGTCCAGCTGCTTATGGGTTCTGGGTATTTGAACTTAGATACTCAACTTTCCATTATGAGCACTTTATCCATATGGCCATCTTCTCAGCCACAATGAATTCTTGATGACTGGTACATTTACAAAAGGGAGAGAAAAGGAGAAAGAGAGAGAGAGAAAGAGAGGGAGGGACAAAATGAGGGAGGGAAAATGCAAAAGAAACATTAACTTCTAGAGATTGGAATATAACTTTAAAATAATGATCAGAACCAACATTTTAGTGCTAAAATGCAATGTGAGTGTAATTCTAGCCTGAATACATGATCATGACAATAATTTTATGCATGAAGTGTCTTAAATTATTCATGAGCATCCATTACGTTGTGCTCTGTTGCTTTGTGGTTAAGCAATTGTCAGGAAACAAAAAAAAAAAAAAAAAGTCTGAATGAAAGAACTTAATTACTAAGGCCATGAAACCTGGCCTTAAAATAGAAGCAAATAAACAGAATTATATCTTCTTTTGGAAAATAAGAAAGTATCTATATTTTGGATCTAGGGACCTAAGAGGACAGGAAAGCAAGTAGGTATTTAAGCAATTATGTCATTCAGGTAGGTGTGTTCTTAAATGTATGCAGAGTAAGAAAGTACAGGATGAAGAGAAATTCCTCTTTGTCATCCACTGGAAGTGTTGGGATGCTTACAGTTTGGGGAGTTGTCTTGTTTAATCCCTTTTATCTGTCTTTATTTTCTATAATATTTTATTCTATTTTTTGCTTTCCTTTTTTAAAACTTTGTATTTATCTATTTATTGAAACGAAAGAAAGGCAGATAGAGATAGATAGTGGGTATGTCAGTGCTTCCAGCCACTGCAAACTCTAGATGAATGTGCCACCTTATGCATTTAGTTTACGTGGGTGCTACGAAATCCATCATAGGTTCTTAGGCTTTGCAAGTAGGTGCCTTAACTGCTAAACCATATCTCCAGCACTACTCTTTTGCTTTCTAATTTAGTTCTACTTGAAAATGTCAGACTCTTTCAAATAGATTTAAGGAATAGTTGCTTGAAGAAAAATAATAGTTAAAAGCACAGTGTTGCTGCTGGTGATGGTTTGGTGATTCCAGAGCAGAGAAGCCCAAGCTTAGAGAAGCAGTAGCAATTCTGGGAAAAGCTCACCAGTGGTAAACCACCTGTGCCTGCTCTTCCCCAGAGCTTCTGGCACCAGTGATAGTGGAAACTGCTTTTTAAATTGGCCTTTTAGCCAAGCAGGGAGTGGTGTATAGCATTAATCTCAGCACATGGGTGGCTGAGTTAAGCAGGTTGCCTTGAGTTTTAGGATAGCTTGGGCTAAAGAATGAGTTTCCAGTTTAGCCTCGGCTACAGTGAGACCCTATCTCAAAGAGAAAAAGAAACTAAAAGTAAATAAACTGGCCTTTCATCACATCACTGTTAAGGAGAGAAGAGAATGCCAGTGTTTGGCAGATATTACTCAGTCCTGCTTCCCAATTTGGCCATTGTTCTTCAGCCTTTCTTCCATCTTGAAATTAAGAGCCATTGTTCACTTATTACAGGTGAGTTTAGATTTTACAAGTTATTCTTCCTTTAAAAATTTTTTTTCAGCTGGGCGTGGTGGCGCACGCCTTTAATCCCAGCACTCAGGAGGCAGAGGTAGGAGGATCGCTGTGAGTTCGAGGCCACCCTGAGACTACATAGTGAATTCCAGGTCAGCCTGAGCTAGAGTGAGACCCTACCTCGAACCCCCCCCCCAAAATTATTTTTTCCTTAGTCATTCTTCACTCAAGTCCAAGTTCCATAAAGAATGCGATTATAGCACTTCTGGTTTCTTTTAGCAGTGACAGCCAGCTTAGTTGTGGCAGCTCTCCTTGGCTATGTCAAATCTCCAATGTAAATCAATTTATATGAGGAAAAGTTGAGTTTGGTTCATAGTTTCTAAGGACTTAGTATATGGTTGGCCCAGTTGCCTTGGGGCCTGTGACAAGGCAATCTTGATGCATCATAGAAGAGAAAAATGTGGTAAAGGATGCTGTTCACTACACAACAGCCACAGTGAGGAGAGATGGGAAGGGGCTAGTTCCCAATGTCCCCTTCAAGAGCACCCCTCACCTTCTCTTCCACAAAACACACTTTTTAAAGCTTCCACCCCCTTCTAATAACACCACAGACTAGCATATGATCCTGTGGGAGAAATCTAAGATACAAACTATAATGCATAATAAACTATAATAACATAATAATATATTAATATATATTATAATAATAAGCTTTTGAACAGAGTGAAAGTGAACTCATTCAGATTGCTCTTCACTGCTTTGATACCGGCTTGTCCTCATGCAGATGTCTCCCCTCAGTTCTTAGAGGACTCTCTTAACTTGCAAGTATTTAGGGGGAAAATTTTAAAGATACATCTCCATATTTTTTAATTCTCTAACTCTATGAAAAACAATATTTCTTTAAAAATTCTAGTATAGAAATTTTGAAATATTGAAAGTAAAAATAAAACCCAACTATTCCTTTCTCCCAGTACCTCCCAAATGAAGAAAAGGAGTGAAAACATTTTATTGTTCAATTGAGGTGAGCCACATAAGGAATGGGGCACAACTTCTATAAAATGAAGAAAAAATTAAAACAATATTATAAATTTTTAGTCTATTTAAAAAATATTTTTATTTATTTCTCTGAGAATGAGAGAGAGAGAGTGGGGACATCAGAACCTCCAGCCACTGCAAACGAACTTCAGATGCATATACTCTTTGTGCATCTGATTTACGTAGGTATTGGGTAATCAAACCTGGGTCCATAGGCTTTGCAGGCAATCCCCTTAGCTGCTAAGCCATCTCTCACATTATCAACCCCTCACTGTATTCTTTCTCCCCTCCCCCATACCCTTTCCATAGAACCCCTTTTTTTTTTCAAAGTAGTTCCTCTTATTTGGTATCTTTTTCTCTTTTCTTTCTTCTCTGTTCTTTTCTTTCTTCTTCTTCTTCTTTTTTTTTGCTTTTCTTTCTTTTTCCTTTTTGCCTTCTTCCATCATCCATGCAACATGTTTATGAAACCAGTATTGTATAGGTACCAACAGCCACTGTGTAGTAATGAGCACATTTCGTGTCCAGAAGACCAACAGCATTCCAAAGCACTCTCCCCAACCTTTGGCTCTTATATTCTTTCCACCCTCTCATCTGCTATATTCCCTGAGCCTTAGTGAGTGTGACAACATGTCTCATTAGGTGCTGCTTCTCAGCTTTTTGATGAGTCTAGAGTCTCCCCGGTACTTACCGCCATCTACAAGAAGAAGCTTCTCTGACTGAAAGGAAGAGCAGTATGCTCAACTGTGCACAGAAATATAAATATATAGAGGGCATTTGATGTGCACAACATACATATTTAGCCAAACAACAGTAGTAGCTTCTCTACCCACCCTATGGCTTATAACCTTCCTAGCTATCAGCTTTTGACTAGGTTTTCAATATTAGGCATACATGAATTTCTTCCTGTGGAGTAGGCCACAAATCCAACCAGAGAGCAGTTGGATTCCCTGATAGTAGTCATGCTATTGTTGTTACAGTGGACACATTTTACTTCACTTGTCAGTTGTATAGATCAGAGACTATTGCTGGTTAAGACTGTTGGTGAATTTATTTGTTTATTTTTCCCCCAAAACATGCATAGCACTTTCTAGCACTGTGCCATCTAGCCAGCGGGGGGAGACTTCCAGCTCAATTCTATCTTTATTTCTCAGTGTCCTACAATCATAGCATGTGTCTTCAGCAATAGGGGTTAGGGTTACCATCTAGTTCTGGTGGGGAAGTAAGAGAGTTAGCAATAGCCTGTTTTGTTTTCATGGACTCATGGGCCTCCCTGACCAACAATTCACATAAAACTGTATAGCAGAGATATACTCTGTTCACAATAGCTAGGAAATGGAACAGATTAGATGTTAATTTTCTTTCAATCCAAGAAATGGAAGGTAACTTTCCAATTAGCAATACCACATAATTGATCACTAACTTGTGGTGGTCCACTTGCCTCAGCCTCCCAAGTATTGAGATGACTGGTATGAGATACCATGCTGTCTCCAATTTTAATAATTTTAAGTTTCATTTTATTTTCAATTAATTTTATATTTAAACTTAACATTCTGTAAATTATTGTGACTAATGACCATATGACTCCATTTTTAAATGTTTCTTCATGTTCTATACATATGGATATGGTATATGGATATATACCCAAACAGGAAATCTGGTTTGATTTTTTTTTTTTTTTAGTTTAATGGTTAGTTCTGATTTATGTATTGCTTTTGTTTTCAATATTTTGCATTTATGTATTATTTTAATTCCTGCAGTGACCATATCTTGTTTTTATTAAGATAAGTGAGTTTTTAGACAGGGTGAGATAGTAAGCAAGTATGCTAAATTGTGAACAGGACCATGATTTTGAAGATCTGTGAATATAGATTTTAACTGCTTCTGTATTTGTATAAATGTCAAAAGTAAAAGCATTAAAGCACATAATAGTTGGTATCAGGGTATCTTCTTACTGAAAGTATCAGGTACTGATTAGAAATTTGCTCCTCTTTTAAAAAGCAAGATTGTTTGTTTAAATACCCACTGTTAGACACTCAGTAAGCAAAAACATAGTTGTCAAAAACTTTCACTGGAGCTCATACATTTTATTCCTTAAAGATTATCAGGCCCTCATCAGAACACATTGACTTTCATGTGTATGGATTGGGTTATTAACTAATGTCAGGCAGGCAGTTTGGAGCTGGGTATTTGATAGGAGAAAATGTGGATCAAATACCATTAGAATACAGATGCACTGATTGCAGTGAGAATGAGGGAAAAATCATCAAATTAAATGAGAAATAAAACAACAAAGCAACAATAGCCAGAAAAACATGGTGACCTGAGAATTTTTAGTGTACAGCAAATATTTCTGAATACATTTGTTATTGCAAACAAAGCTGTCCAGAACACAATTCCATAATCATAAGACAATTATATTTTATGCACTTAAGCATTCAGAAGAATGTAAAGTAACTATTGAAAGAGGCATCAAAATTGTGAAGTAGTTTTGAGAAAATTAAGGAGCAATTTTCCATTGCTTAAGAAAAATAACTTAATGGCCCTATTTCCACTGATAGTAAATAAATGAGGAATTTCTAATTATTTTATATTTTGTTGCATAAAACCATTGCAATCTAGCTTATATGTAGTAACAGTGGTTTATTTTCTTTCTAGCAAAGAATGGAGAATAACTTTTCAATCAATACCGCCTTCTTTTGGGGGGGGAGTTTTTTCCAGACAACAAATAAATTGAATATATCCCTTTACTTCTATGTTGTAACAGCCTACATTTGCCAGAGGGAGTATAAATGATTATTTTTCTGACCTGAGATTTGTGGAACTATCGATGTTACTGTAGAAAACTTAACTGGAAGTTGGAACTTGAAAGTTTATTTTTTCCTCTGACTTGCCCCACCTGTGTGCCATACCATAGGCTGTTGTCATGGGATCATATATCTTGGTGAAGCAAGGTTTATAAATTTTTTTTCTGCAGTTCTCAAGTGTAATAGTGGTAAATGAACACACCTTCCTCCTGCGTATTGGATTATTGTTTCCATTTCCAATGTTCTTTTAATGTGTATTTTACACTTACCAGAGCTTAAGGATTGGCAAATACTCCTAGCATTTTTCATTGATGTCAATGCAGAGAAATGTTCTTAGTGAGATCTTTCCAGGAAAGCACTTTTGTTAGTCTTTCAAAGATCTGGCACATATTTGCTTCACAGATTCCTTACAGTGTAGATATGTGGTTGAAATGAAAATGTAATGATGGTATGTTACTGAAAGTACAAAAGACATGACTCAATTTATAAACCATGACTCAGACTCAGAAATGAACTCTGATATATATATATATATGCAACACCAGCTAATGATCATAGAAGAATCATCCCACTATTCTATGCTAAGTAGCTTATTTCTGGACTTGAGCACCTCATAATTTATACAGGTGTTATTTGTAGAATCAAATATATTCTTGTTTTAGAAGTGGAGTGGTTTGGTAATAACACATTATATAATAATAATTTTCTTAAAAGGTGAAAGAATGAGAGGAAGAATGAGATTAAATATAGGCAGATATTAGTGGGAGACTCACTTAGAAATAAAGTTTTTAAAAGCCAGTTAAGAATAAGATAATGAGCCAGGTGTGGTGGTACACACCTTTAATCCCAGCACTCGGGAGGAAGAGGTAGGATTGCTGTGAGTTCAAGGCCACCCTGAGACTACATAGTAAATTCCAGGTCAGCCTGAGCTAAAGTGAGACCCTTTTTACCTTAAAAAAAAAAAAAATAAATAAAATAAAAAAATAAAAAAAAGAATAAGATAATGAAATTCAAAGAAAAAGAGGAGTCAGAGACAACTGAAGAATAAGGCTCTGAAGGACATAGCCACAGCAAATTAATATCTGAGATGAAGCCTTTGATGAAGCCTTTGATTGGAGACAGGGAAGAAGGAAGTAGCCAGCCTTGGATTTCACCAGTTCAAAGATGGTGCTTAGAAAATGTATGGAGACCATCCTTTACATCTATCTCTTTGTTATGTAAGAGTCCTGGTTATCTCACTGAACAGAGTTTGAGGGTGATAATTAAAGTCACTTTCCTTGTCACTAGTATGCTGTGTTTTCAGTTATATCCTACCCCTCTTCTGCTCATTCTCTACGCACCCCCTGTGTTTTGCAGGAGTATCCACAGGACAACAAGTGGGTTGATTAGAGAAAATGGTTATTGATTTCTTCACATCTGCATACATCATAGATTGGCAGAGAGAAAAGAGAGAATGAAGTCAATATCAAAATGTTTTGGCAAATCAGAAACGTAGTTTCTAAATAAATTAACCACTGTTCAGAAGACTACCTAAGAATGCCAATTCCTGAAATACAATATATTGGTTAGGATTGTTTCTGTTTCTGTGTATGTTTTGGATTTTCTATTTAGTCAATGAAAACTTCATTGTAGTCAAATGGAATTTGGTGCCAGTATCTTAAATATCATTTCTTTTATATGAGAATTCTTATTTACCATATTTTTTTAAATTTTCTAAATGATCTCAGATTTTCAATATAAAAATGATAGCTTAAATTCAGTCAATCAGAGTAAAACATGATGCATTTCTGGCATTTCCCCCTTATTTTCACCATTTATAGTAAAATAATATGTAGAATTGCAGGCATGTAACACTCCCTAACCTCATTGCTACATGGGAAATATTGAAGCTATTTCTTATGTTTTTGACTGAAGGACTGTTGTCTGTGTTTTGCTCATTTGATGTAAAATAATCCTATAGGGATCAGGATCAACTTGTTCCCTGATGCTGGATCTTGAAGCTTTTGGGGAATACGATTTATTTATTTATTTATTTATTTATTTTTATTTAATTTATTTATTTAGTAAATTTGATTTATTGCCTCCAACTTGATGTTCAAACTTATCTAGTGCAGTCTGTTTTCTGTTTTGCCAAATCCCTCCTCCATTCCCAAGCCTTTCATCACTACCATTTTACTCTCTGCTTCTGAGTATATAACTGTTTTGTATGCCGCATGTAAGTGAAATAATTTGTAGCTCTCTATCTATGCCTGTCTAACTTCCTGTAATATACTATCCTCAAGATCCATCCATGATGTTGCATATGAAGTGTTTCCTTCTTATTTTAGACAGTTTCCTATTGTGTTTGATTTATCCATTCATCTACAAATGGACAGTAGGTTGATTCTAAACATCAGTTATTGTCAATAATACTGAAGTTAATGTGAATGTATAAACATTTTTGGACATATTTATTTCCTATTCTTGGGTACTGTTTTAAGTCAGGGTTTTCTAGAGGAATAGAACCTACAGAGTTAATAGTGTTAAAAGGGGGGGGTATTGGATTAGCTTACTACAGTCCAAAAACAGCATTCTCCTGGCTTGGGTCAAGGAACCTGTAGCTGCTCAGTCCACATGGCCAGATGCCTCAGAAGTCCTAATCCAGCACAGAAGTCCTGGAAGCTTCCTGGGGAGCCACTGGTCTTCATTCCATTCAGCAAGGCTGAGGAAACTTGGTTCAGATGTTGAGGAAGGATAGCCAAATGGGATAGATACATGTACAAGTGAAGCACTCACCAGAAGCAGTACCATAAGCCAGCAGGAGGAAGGGGTTCCTGCCTCTCAGGGCTTCCTTACCTAAAGCTCACCACCAGAAGGGCCACCTTTGGAGGAAGCACTTCCTCCTTCAGTCAGTCCTTCCTGGAAGCAACCTTGGGACCCACCTAAAAGGAACATCTGTGGATTCCTAATCAGATCAAGTTGACAACAGAACTTATCACAGGGATATACTCAGTAATGTGATTGCTGAATTACATCGTACTTCTATTTTGATTACTTGTTTGAGATACCTCCATGCTATTTTTTGTAGTGGCTATACTAATTTATATTCCTGTGTGTAGTTTATAAGGGTTCTCTTCTTTTGGCATCTTCAACACTTACATTTCATATTTTTAATAGCCACAATAACAGGTGTGAGGTCATATCTCATTTGGTATTAATTTGCATTCCTCTGATTAGTGCTACTGAACATATGCCTGTTAACCAATTGTATGACATTTATTTATACATTTATTTATTTATTTATTTATTTATTTATTTATTTATTTATTTACTTATTTACTTATTTCTTTTAGAAATACCTATTGGGGCCCTTTACCTACTTTCTAATTGAGTTGTTTATGTTCTTACCACTAGACAGTTTGATTTCTTTACATATTTTGGATTTTAACTACTTTTGTTGTTGTTGTTATTTTGGTTTTTCAATGTGGAGTCTCACTCTAGCCCAGTCTGACCTGGAATTCACTATATAATCTCAGGGTGTCCTTGAACTCATGGCAATCCTCCTACCTTTGCCTCCCAAATGCTGGGATTAAAGGCGTGCTCCACCATGCCTGACTATTAACTACTTTTTAGATATATAGTTTCTCCTTTCTCTGTTGAATTTTTTACTTGTATTTTACAGGGGTGTTTGAGTTTGATATAATTCCACTTATCTTTCTTGTTTTGTTTTTCTTTGGGTGTTGTTACCTGTGCTTCTGGGGTCATATAAAAAGTATTCATTGCCTAGATTCAAGGTACTGTCTTTCCCTGTAGCCTTTTTTTTCCTCCTGGAAGTTTCATTACTTCAAGTTTTGCATTTATGTCTATAATTCATTTAGAACTGCTTTTTAAAAAAATATTTATTTATTTATTGGAGAGAGAGAAAGGGAGGGCGAGAGAGAGAATGGGCATGCCAGGGCTTCTAGCTACTGCAAAGGAACTCCAGATGCATGTACTCCCTTGTGCATCTGACTTACATGGGTCATGGAGAGTCAAATTGGGATCTTTTGGCTTTTCAGGAAAATGCCTTAACCCCTAAGCCATCTCTCCAGCCTAGAACTGCTTTTTTATATGTGACAGGATGTGAGATGCTAATTAATTCTTTTGCATATGAATAATCAGTGTTCCCAGCACATTTTTAAAAGAGATTCCTTTCCCTGTTCTGTGATTTTGGGATTCTGTTGAAAATCAACTGACTGAATATGCAGCTTTATTTCTGGATTCTGTTCTGTTCCACTGCTCTGTGTGCATCTTTTTATCCCAGTGCCATGCCGTGTTGCCTTGCAGTTTGGGTAGTTTGATGCCTCTGGTTCTGTTTTTGTTACTCAGGATTGCTTTGGCTATTTTAGAGTCTTTGGTATTTCCCATATACTTTGTTTTTATATTTCTGGAAAGAAAATGTTATTGAACTTTTGCTGGGAATTACATTAGATAGATTTTCTGGGGCATGAGCATTACATACTTTCAAATTGTAGACAATGGTTAAAAGGATTCACGTTTCTGGTTAAGTGTTTTACCACAAGTTTTAAAGAAACATTTTCCCATTAAAAAAAGAAAAAAAGAGGAGGTAGTTGCTGTGCAAGCATGAGAGGCCTAAGACTGCCCAAGTGCAGTTCCAAAGCAACCAGTTAAAAAGCTAGGTATGGGGCTGGAGAGATAGCTTAGTGGTTAAGGCACTTGCCTGCAAAGCCAAGGGACATAGGTTTGATTTCCCAGGACCCCCATAAGCCAAATGCACAGGGTGGCATGTGTATCTGGAGTGGTTTATAGTGGCTGGCAGCCCTGGCACACCCGTTCTCTCTCTCAAAAAAGCTAGGTATGGCCATGGAAATCTGTAACCCCTGTCCACACTAGAGGGTAGGGACAGAGACAAGCAAATTACTAGAACTCACTGACTGAAAAACAGCAGCAGTTCTGAGTCAGAGACTCTGTCTCAAAGAATTCCACAGCATAATAAAGGACCCCTGACATTTTGGCATTCTGTCCATGTATTTGCACGCACATGCACATGCCCCACACACATCACATCACACAGCACATTTATTGTACACATACACATGCCAAAAATGAGTTAATAAAAATGAAAAGAGATGTCTGACCATAGTACATGGGTCTATTATCTTATGTTAGTCTAAAAATCAAGTTATTATGAATCACTTCTGTTACTCTCTGAGTTGCATAAACCAATCTAATGATGTCTACTTACTGGTTGAAGTATATTAATCATACTGGATCTGTTATAGTGAAGTTATAATAATTATAACTATTGTTCATTGAGTACCTACTGTGTCCCCAGTGCTGTTCATGTTCTTCATCTACTTTAGAATCTTTACTTATGCATTATTTTTGCCCTTTTACAGATAAGGATGCTGAAGCTCAGCCAGGTAGAGTTACCATTCTAAGTCACATAGTTAATAGCTAAGCAGCACAGCCATGTTTCTAATATACAATGGCTAATATCTAAGCTGGCCATTTTTCAATTTTTTTCCAATTTCCAGTTTTATCTAGAATTTTTTTCCTTATATATTTGCAAACACAGAGAATAGATACACCAGAGCCTCTAGTAACTGCAAACAAACTCAAATACATGCATCACTTTGTCCATCTGTCTTTATATGGTTCCTGGGAAATCAAGCCCAGGAGGTCATTGGGCTTTGTAGGCAAGTGCCTTTAACACTGAGCCATCTCTCTAGCCCTAGAATTTTTTAAACCTTATTTATTTATTTATTTATTTATTTATTTATTTATTTATTTATGAGAGAGAAATAGGCAGGGAGGGAGGCACAGAGAGAGAGAGAGAGAGAGAGAGAGACAAACAGGCATGCCAGGGCCTCCAGCCACTGCAAACTAACTCCAGACGTGTATGCCTCCTTATGCATCTGTATTACGTGGGTCCTGGGGGATCGAAACTGGGTCCTTTGGCTTTGCAGGCAAGTGCCTTAACCACTAAGCAATCTCTCCAGCCCCCCTAGAATTTTTTTGAGCTGCATAAAAACATATTGACTATTTTTAAAGTTTTATGAGTATTATACATCAAATTTTCCATAGAGATGTGACATTTTCCTTGGGGTCCCAGGATAATTAATGTGAGATCTGGACATTTCACTACTTTGTTTGAAATCAGAACACGTGTAGTTCAGCTTTGGCCCACCTTCCTCATGGCTTAGTCTTAATGTCAATTAATCTGTAGTTATTTACCTATGCTTCTTATATGTTCATACTCTGCCAAGTCCTAGGAACAAAGTATTGGAGAGACAGAACTGTGCTGTAGTCCATGAAGAAAGACAACATAAGGAAAGATAACAAGTAGATAAGTAAACCATCAAGATAATTTCAGTTCTAGGACTATCAAAAAAACAAAACAAAAAAAAAAAGTATTTTGAGAGTGGACCAGGTGTTGATGACTGATTTAGAGGAGGTGCCCAGATGATTGCAAAAGCCTCAGTGGTGAAAAGATCTGAGAGATTCTGCCAGGGTAAACAATGGGTACTAGGTACTGTCCTAAGAGTGACCTCAAGGAGGGCCAGAAGGGAAGCCAGTGTAGCTTAAACGTCACCAGGGCTAGGGGGCAGGGATGGAAAACAGTACATGAAACGGATGTGGACTAGAGCTCAAAAGGCCTTGTTGGCCAGGAAAGTGAATTTAGTTATCCCGCATGCTGCAGGAAGCCATGGCAGGGTTTAAAAATGGGAAATAAAATAATCCGATTTCATTTTGTAAATCTCTTCCTTTCAGCAGTGTGGAAAGGGATTACAGGAGCCCAGAATCACATGTGGGATGGGTGGACAGTACTGAAGTCAAAACAACAACAAGAAAAAATATAGTGGGTAGAGAAAGAAACAGGGAAACTTATTGATCTTAATGCTATAAATTAAAGGAAAACCCTTCTTGCACCATATCAGCCTTCCCTTTCCAGCTTGAATCTGTCCTTTTAATAGTGGGACCTGGAGACAACACTGAGAGGAAGAAATACCTTCCCTGGGGGAATCTGGGTAGAGAAGTTACCACGTTTTTCAATGAGGGAATTTTTAAATTTTTTATTTGCTTTATTCTTTATTGATGCATGTAACTTAGTTTTTGAGGAAACTCCTGAAATGCTGATGGCTATTTCATACTGTCAAATGACACATGGGCATCTTGGAAACTCCAGGTTTATCACAAACCTGTGCCATATTGCTTTCCTTCCTGCAGGAACCCTAAGTCTTGCATTTGGAAGGAACCCTTTTCTCTCCTATTTTCTTGAGTTCAGAAAAGATGCTATTTCTCTGTCACTTCAAAACAAGTTTCAGCACATTCAGAAAGTGATGTAAACCTTGAATTAAAATGAATCTGTCATTGGGTGGCAGTGAGGATTGTGTGTGGCAAAGAATCATGCCACTTTTTTTTTTTTTTTTTTTTTTTTTTTTTTTTTTTGTGGTAGGGTTTCACTCTATGTAGACTCAGGGTGGCATTGAACAAATGGCTATCCCCCTACCTCTGCCTCCCAAGTGCTGGAATTAAAGGCATGCACCACCATGCCTGGATCATGCCACTTTTTGAATGAAACACTTTTAATTTGTGATCAATTCATAGTATGGCTATTGCCTACTTCTAATCACTAATCCTATATTCTGTTGCTTTCACAAACTAGAATACTTTGGAATAAGCTAAAAATATTTTAATCATACTTCTGTGTAGCCAGTGACCTCATGGCCAGATATTTGTTTGCTGATTAGGGATTGATCACATTCCATTGATTAAAATTAGGTATCAATCCCAATGGGGATAACTGGCATCCCTGAAGAAGAGGATCCCTTTGGAGGGGGGGCCAGGGATAAGAGTAAGGATGGTACCAACAAGTGCTGTTTCCATAGTGAGTATGTCCGTAACTAATTAAAAAAATGAAGTAAAGTTAGGTATTTAAACACTTTTTAATTGTCTTAGCTGTTTCATTTGATGTCTTAACTAACCCAAACATTTATAATTTGAATATTTAAGCTGGTATCCTTTTATGATATCATGGTACATAATATATTTCTACTTATTTTCATTTTATTTACTATTTATTTGCAGAGAGAGAAAATTGGCATGCTAGGGCCTCTTGCCACTGCAAATAAACTCCAGATGCATATGCCATTTTGTGCATCCGGCTTTACATGGGTGCTAGGGAAATGAACCAGGATGTCATACTTTGTAAGCAAGCACATTTAACTACTAAGCCATTTCTCCAGCCCTCTCTACTTCTCTTTTTAGACTTAGTAACCAGTATATCCCTAACCTAATTTAGGCTGTAACACAAAGTAACCTGCTATATACTTGTTGTTGTTACCTTCATGGGCATGTTGTTGGCTGCCTGATTCCAGCAGTCCATTGCAAGTTCCAGGGCAGCCTAGTCTGCACTAGACCCTGTCTTAAAAAAACACATGAAGAAATGAATGAATGATTCAGAGCATGGAGATTTACACACATTGTGGTAATGTCGTATATTATATACTGTTGGACAACCACTGTTTGGTTTTTGAGGAAGAACTTACTGGTGCCTTGAAGTCTCACTTAAAGTACATATATGTAAATACACCAGTGAGAAATACTGACATACAAGTGAGAAGCCATGAAAGAATTTTAAGCAGAGAAATGATGTTATCAGGTTTGCTTTTTGGCAGTGGTATCATGCCAAATGATAGAAACTTTGAAGGTAAGAAGGTGTTTTACTGGTGAATGAAATAAATTCCATATTTATTTTCATTTCCAATGACATGTACAAACTAACCTATTTTGTATACTAATACTCACATGTACTGTGAACATAACTTTATTGTTTCTACATCATCCTCATGATTTTGTTAGTGTTAGAAAAATCTCATTATGTTGTTGCATTGGGAACTTCAGTGGTTTCTATTCCTTTGTAATGAGGGATGAAGTTCCTATGACACAGCTTTCATTTTCTTAATGCAATTCACTGTTCCCAAGCTTAGTAGTTTTGAAGCTCACAGGCAACATAAAATGCAAATTCCTAATGTGAATAATCACCTAAAATTGCTATTATAAATCAAATAGCCTCACCTTCATGAAACAAATAATAATGTAAATGTTATATATTTCAAGTCAAATAGTTGAGGTTGATAGCAAGAGATAGTAAAAAGAACAAAGGGATAGGAATTAGAATCTTTCAAAGCAAAGTACCAGGGGAAAAGGGCATTTTTCTTGAAAAGAGGGTGAGGCCACATGCTTTTGTGGTTGTCTTTCCATGCCATACTCATCTGCTACAATTGGGGTCTAAGGCACAAAGTGTCCTATGTGTAAGAACTCTATATAAGGAGCATCATGTCAATGGAAAAGTGTGAATTTCACAATGTATAAGTGGGGGGTTAAAGAAAGTTGCTTATCTTCATGAGAAATCTCTATTTCATAGATTCATTATGGAATTTAGTGAATTCAGTGTTAACCTCCTTTAACACTATCACAGTCTAATATTTTCCACTAAATTCCCTGCCTTTTCCCAAGGTTTACTAATGTTAAAATTTTCTCAAATAAAACACAAAACTTGAACATAAGCATATTGAGAGGGGAGAAACAATTCTGTGCTGAAGTTGCTTATTCTCATTGAGCTTTATTCAGCAAAGAGTTGAGTAGTTAAAGTCCAGGCTTGAATAATAGCTGACACACAGCTTCCTGGTGATGAATGGGATAGAATTCTCCCATCAACTCTTCTTCCTTTAAACTCAACAAGGACATCAAAAAAGTCCAATACTGAGAATGTGTGGATGGCACCATCCATCTATCTATCAGTCCACCATGCCCTTAGAGTTGGAGATAGTCCAAAACCTTGAATCATCCCAGGGTTTCTTATATTTATGTCTAGTGCAGTGGTACAGTACCTCTTCTGCATCCCTTTCCTATGAAGCTGGAGGCAGGGAGGGGGAAAGAATGATAGAGGAAGAGCCAAATATGAGACTTCTTTGATAAACATGATATAAGAACACTGCTAGTACAAAGAGCCCTTCAAAGGAGACACAGCTTGCAGATCCAGAGCATCACTGAGGCCATTGTGTGTAGTCTGCTTTGCGTGCTGGAACTTAGTATCTATATTCCAGGGAGGGCTTATTGTTAGGAGTGATGCCTAAAAATACCACATCCATAGTGTATGTAAGAATACATATCACTAGAAGCCGGAAATGGTGGTGCACGCCTTTAATCCCAGCATTTGGGAGGCAGAGGTAGGAGGATCACCATCAGTTCAAGGCCACCCTGAGACTACATAGTGAATTCCAGGTCAGCTTGGAATAGAGTGAAACCCTATCTTGAAAAACCAATAAATAAATAAATAACATAAATTAAAAGAAAACATATCATTTTTTAAATCTATTCCTAAAGATTATGTTGTCTTATTTAATAGTCTGTGAATTGAGCTGATAGTTCTTCAGTAATAAATTAAGAACTCATTAGTCTGTTTTCAATTTAAAACTAGTGAAACAAATTTATGAGTTTGTTATCATAATTGCTTGCACAAAATTAACAAGTAATTTTTTTATTCTATGAACATATTGCTTATATAATGTATGCATATTTTTAACTTAAATGATCTATGATAATAAAACTTGCAGGAATATAATATATATATTACTGTTTCTGTATGTTTGCCTGAATAAAAAAGATGTAGGAGGAGTTTAAATGAGAAAATTTGATAAATTAGATAATTTGACAGGTGACTAGCTGACTTATATTCCTTTTAGAAGGTCATATAGTAATTGATAATTAGTAGTAAAATAATAACTTTAAAGTGATAATTTCAATGCTAAGGCATTGAAAACACATAGCTATTTTTTAATAGAGCTCTGGCAGAATGTCTAATTTCTAACGGAGGCAAAGAAAGCTCTGTTACTTTTAATTTAAAAGAAGTATTTCTTTATTTTCTTCAGGTGAGCCATATTTTTTCCAATAAATCTAAATTAGTATAGCCTCAGTTTTAGGCAGATTTTTTTTTTTTTGAAATTCATTGAACATTTTGTAGGCATTAAAAGACATAAAATTACCAGAGCAATTAGAGCTGCTTTTTTTTTTTTTTTTTTTTTTACATTAGTAAGTGGTGAGGGATTGCATGTATGTGAGTATGCAAGCTATGGTGCTTTATTCAATTATATTCCACCCTCCAGCTAAAATATCAGCAAAGCCTAAGATTTTATTTTCTAATAATATGGACTTGGCGAGAAAGTAGCCAAACTGAATCCCAAGGTGAATGAATGCTTTACGTAGGTGCAAGTAATAAGTCCTAAATTTTCTATTCACTAAATCAAATGGTTACAAAGTACTGGTTGAGAAACCAATACTGTCTTTTGATATGAAGAAAACAGAATTGATGCCTTAGACATCCCTTCAGAAAGCATTATTTCTATAATTCTGGGTGAGAATTGACCTGTCATTACCTTACAAAAAGATTTAGATTGACTTAAGCCTTTGCTCAAGTTGATGGGGAAACATGATACTAGAACTGAGTTTAATGCTAGTTTTCATTACAAAAGCCCCACTATTAGAGCACATTGGGCAAGCTGTTGGTAGAAAGCAGAAAGTTGAGAACATTTGGAAGAAAGAAAGCAGTTTCTGGAAGGCTCATTAGTAGTATGGTATATCCTGAATATTTTTTATGAGGAATGAAAGAAAACTTAGGACAAAACAAGAGATTGGGACTCCTATTTCCAATCCCTCTCTTCTTCACTCCCCAGTGGTTTATAACTGGGTGTTCAAGTCCCATATTTGTTCTTGGCCAACTCTTCCTCTGTATGTGACTTCCAGATGGAATTCAGCAAATTCAGAAACTGGTGTTCTCTGTGAAGGGAGGCTAATAAGACCACAGACATAAGATAATCCATTGATTCCCCATAATGTGGCCTTCTCCAAGCAGAGAAAAGCCAACCAGCCACCACAGCACACAGAGCAAAACTAACTACAGCCAAAAGGTCACACAGCAGACTTCAGGAACTGAGAATTCACCACACCTTAAGACCTGGGCCCCAGTGACCTTGCATAATTTTATTTATCATGGTGTTTGGGGACATTATTCAAACTTTCCGTAGAGTCACTTCCTGAATTCAGAAACTGGTGTTCAACCAACTTAAGATAGTCCTGTAAAATCAAACAAGTTAAATACATTGAAAATGGAAAAAGCAAAGAGAGACTAGGAATAATAAGATTCCTTCTAAACTGCCCCTCCAGCTGGGCAGAGTGTAAAAACTAAGTAACAGAAGGGACAATCCAAAACATCTTCCTGGCCACTTCCAAAGGCTGGTTTCAGCATTGGCTGTGGATGGGTACAGTGCAACACTGTGGATGTCCCAGGATAAATCAGAGCCTCACCTTCTCCAGTAAACACTCTTTCCAAAAGTTTGCATTCCTGTCTTTCCTCAGGCATCCTCTCCATTGTTTTAATGAGCCTTCCTTCCACCTATTGCAGTCCAGCTTGAGTTCATTTTTTTTAGCTTTTCATTTTCATCTTAAAATTTCAAAAACTGATGAGTAACAAGAAGGGACAACTTGAAGGGCTGTGGATGGGTACAGTGCAACACTGTTGTCCCAGTTATAGTTCTACAGAGCCTACAGTCCACTCATTTTTTTCTTTTCATCATATTCAAAAGATGAGCATTGAAGATGATTATAGTTCCCTCCCTCAGCCTGGGATTTGCCAGGCTTCACAGATTCTAATTTCAAAAATAGATCTATTCCTTGAAAACATCTTCCTCGCAAAAAAAAAAATTTTTATTTATTTGTTTTCTCCATGAGACCATGTGCTAGGTGACAGAACTTACAACTCAATACTTTACAGCCTATCCACTAGCATTTGCAAACCTCATACATGCTAAGAATACATTTCAGGAACATTTATAGAATTAGTATAAAAATGGCATTGACATATATGTGAAAATTCTGATTCTCTAAGAAATTATTTGTAATATATGAAAAAGAATCTGTGAAAATTAATGAGTCTCCTACTGGAAACTTAGTAGGGGGAATCTCCTGAACCCTCAATTCTCAAAACTGCAAGCCCTGTTTAAGTAGCTTGAAACTGTAAATGTCTGCAAACCCAAAGGGACCATTAAATACAGTATAGCCTCTCTAGCAGAGGCTAGCTCGATCTACTGAATATTTAAGACTGGCAAACTGAATAAAATTTCCTTTTGTCTTACCTATTGGAAAACCCCAAAGTTCCAGAGCCTACAAAACCTGCTGTCTTATAGAAGTGTATCTATAAACAGAATCTTCACTCATTGTCACAATTATTCCAGGATTCTTTCTACAGTACAAGTGGCTACAAATATGTTGCAGTCTTCAAATCTCAGCAAAGCACAAAGAATAAATGACTGAGTGCTCACACTAAGTGAGGCATCTTTATCATGCATTCCAAGGCTCAGGGAACATTGTAGAAGAGGGGAGAGAAATGCAAAAGCCAAAGGAAATTATCTTCTGAATGTGAAGTGGCAATGACTTCATGACCTCACAGTGACTTCCAGTACCTCCACAAGACCTACACAGTATTGAGCTCATCGGTAGTTCAACAACTTTGATGGAGGAGGATAAAAAGTCATCAAAACAGAAGAGGAACTAGTTGGAAAGAAGAAGGGTTCAGTGGAAGGGTTGAGGAGATGGACAAAAGAAGCTAATGAGAGGAGATTATGACAAATTTACATATGTTCATGTATGAAAGTTGTCAAAGTACAAAAAAGAAATATAATCTCAATTTCAGGGTCTAAATTCACCCATTATGTTTATATTACGTTTGCTGCTTTCCTAACATGCATTGTATACTCTGTAGCTCAGTAAAAGCTCATTCCTCTAATGACTAAGCCAACCTTTAGAATTTAGATGAATTAATGAGATATGGAAATTAGTTCAACCCAATTAGCTGATGAGAGAAAATTTAACTACAGTGCTGTTTTCTGTCAGGAGCCTTCACATTGGCAGTGGAAACTTTTTCACAAAAAGCTTCACCTAACCTTTAACACTGCTAGGCTGGTTCAGTAATCTCTCTCTCTCTCTCTCTCTCTCTTAAGAGAAGAAAAAGAGACATAAATGCCTCATAGCTCACAGCTATTATAAAAATACCATTTACTTTTAAATCTGATGTCCCAGGGTTGAGTGTCCTTGGGTACTGCCAAGGGATTCTGGTATTAGGTTGCTTATGTCTTGATGAGTTGGAGGACACTGAGATCAAAAAGCTTTCAGAATTCTATCCAACATTCATGGAGCTACTACTTGTCCTGTTTGGTGTTCTTGTGCCATGAGAAATGGTGCCAGGCTGGCCTTTGCTTAGAGAGCACCATTGGGCCAGAATACAGCCATTCATTGCAGAATAAAATTGACAACACTTTTCTAGTGCTCTGAATTTTCTATCTTTCCTCTTTGTATTTTATGAGCAAGTCAAACAGCATAGAAAATTATGACCTGACATGACCACATGGACTTAATGGTATAAGCTGGGATGCTTATTCTATTTCATACTCTACTGGACCATGCTGTCTGAAAAATAAAAAATGAAGATGAAAATGATCTATTTAACAACTGGCTTATTGTCCCTATTTTCCACGCCACCAACTCCCAGAAACTACTTCTATGCATTCTGTCTTTATGATTTTGATTATTTTAGGTACCCATATAAAGGATATCATAAAGTATTTAAGTTTTTGTTGGTGGCTTGTTTCACTTAGCACAAGTTCTCAAGTATCATCCATGTTGTGTTATGTGTCCAAATCTCTTTTTAAAGCTATGTACTATCATGTGTATTTAACACATTTTGCTATATATTCATTTGCTAATGGACACTTGAATTGTTTAT
Source organism: Orientallactaga sibirica (assembly GCA_036365145.1). NCBI lineage: Eukaryota > Metazoa > Chordata > Mammalia > Rodentia > Dipodidae > Orientallactaga > Orientallactaga sibirica. The sequence goes on along the minus strand of JAEOAD010000033.1, from coordinate 13,269,315 downwards.
TGCTGCTATGAACATAGATATACAAATATCTCCTTGAGCTCCTACTCTCAATGTTTTCAGGTATGTGTCCCAAAATGGATCATATAATAATTCTACTTCTAATTCCTTTGGGAGATACTACCATACTTACTGTTTTCTACAATGTCACTGTGATTTTTCATTCCCACCAACAGTGTACAAGAATTTCAGTTTCTTCACATATCCTTCAGCACTTGTAATTTTCTATTTAATTAATGATGACCATCCTAATGGTTATCTGGTGGTATTGCACCATGGTTTGGATTTGTATGAAATATTTTTTAATGCCAACATTATAATCTATCATTTGCCTTCAGGAAACATCCTTTTTTTATTTGTTTACTTTTCTTTTTTGTAGTGCTAGAGAAGCAATGCAGGGTCTCATGAATATTAGGAAAGTGCTCTACCATTAAGCAGCCTTTTGTTCTCCAAGAAACATGCATTTGATATGAACTCTTTAGAAAATTTTCTGAGCACTTAATCAGGTATTCACAAATAACCTTTTAAAACCATATAAATGATTGATAGATGTATAGATAGATAGGTAGAAAGATAGATAATAGATAGATAGGTCATAGATAGATCATTGATAGAAATAGATAGATGATAGATAGATAACCTCAGTTCCCCTCACTCCACTGAGGAAGGCCCTCAGTGCAACAGGAGAAGGAGAGAGGGCACAAGATGACAACCAGAGGGAAATACCACCAATTGGCAATATGCTCATATATTTTCAAAATAAATTTTTAAAAATTAGAAATTCAGTCATATAAATGGGAGAAGCATTCAATTATTCTTTTGCTTTATTTCAAATAGTATAATTATGTTTCCATCATAAGTCATGTTTTCATTATTTTTTGGTTATAGAGTTGGTAAAACAGTCTTTCAAATGTCTATGAAAGACAGATTAAATGAGAAGTGAATTATTACCATGAAGAATAAAATCTGGGGCTGGCAAGATGGCTTATCAGTTAAGCTGCTTACTTGCAAAACCAAAGGACCTACGTTCAATTCCCCAGTACGCACATAAAGCCAGATGCCCAAGGTGGCCCATGTGTTTGGAGTTCATTTGCAGTGACTAGAGGCCCTGGTGTACCCATTTTCTTGCCCCCCCCCACTTCTCTCTCCAATAAATAAACAAAAAATAAATTTAAAAAATAATAGCTGGAAGAGACAGGCATGTACAGATCCCATGAAGCCAGAAGCTCAGTGTACTTGAGGGGCTAGAGGCATACCATTGTGTCTAGAGTGAAGGCAAATGGATGCCACAGTGGAGTATAAATGTTGTAGTATAAGTGGAGGATAATTGTTGTAGATCTTCGTGTTGCTGGGGGGAAAAGCTGCTGAGGAGAGGCGAGGACTTATGTAGGCTGACAGTCTCAAGGGGAAGCTGCATCACATGAGGGAAAGGATGAGGATGGTAGAGTTGAGACTGGGCATCATTTCTTGTCACAGAATCTAAAAAAAGCAACAAGAAAATGAGATAAGTTCTGGCAACATTGGAGCTGAGCTATAGCTCCTTAAAGTCCACCCTAGCAACACACTTTCTCTAGCAGGACTCCACCTGCAAAATTGCCACCAAGCATTCAAACCTCATGAGGCTATTTCACATTAAATTACCACAATAACCTAGGCAGGGACATGAAAGTCATGAAGGGAATTTGCCCATAAAATCAGTAGACAGCTACTGAAGAGTTTTGAGCTATTATACAATAAGATTTGATGTACTTTTAAAGCTTCTTTTGATAGCAGTGGGACAAGAAAGACAGGATGAATCAAGGAAAATGCTAAAGTGGTGTAGGTAACACTGGTGATCTAGGAGGGTTACATTGTGGTAGAGATAGAAGGCTTGATTTATCTTCCATGTGGGAGAAAACAAATGCAGCACTAGGTTCAAATGAGGAACTAGCATAAAAAGTGATTAAGCTTCTCCTTTCTCAGATTCTAGTTCAAACACATGGTAAACCATAAGATTGTGAAATGATTATTATAGCTTCCTTCACCTATTTAATTATTTAATCATATTCCCTCATCAAACTTTTTCTTTCTTTCTTTCTTTCTTTTTTTTTTTTTGAGGTAGGGTCTCACTGTAACTCAGGATGACCTGGAATTCACTATGTAGTCTCAGGGTGGCCTTGAACTCATGGCGATCTTCCTACCTCTGCCTCCTGAGTGTTGGGATTAAAGGCGTGCGCCACCACGCCCGGCTTCAAACTTTTTTTTTAAGAATGCCATAAAATAGTGGGCTTCATTATGACATTTTCTTACATGCATACTATGTACTTGAATAATATTCACCTCCTATCCACCTGTCTTTTCCCCCCTCCTCACTGCCATTGGCTGCTCCATACCCTCAAATAGTGCACCTGCTACTTCCATGCCTTTAAAAAAATGCCAGTTTCACATGGGAGAAAAGATGCATTGTCTTTCTGTGTCTGGATTATTTTGCTTAAGATGATCTATAAGCCTATCATTTTCCTGCAAATGACATAATTTTGTTCTTCTTTATGTCTGAATAATGTTCATAAATATAATCATATTATATCCACACACTCATTTGTTGATAGCCATCTAGGCTCTTTTTCTATCTTGGCTGTAGTAAATAATACAGCCTTACACATAGATGTGCAAGTGTTGGTTGCATGTTGGCTTTGATTCCTGTTGATAAATACTTAAGTGTAATGTAGCTGGATCATAGGCTGTTCTGTTTTTAGTTTGTTGCAGATCCTTTATACTTATTTCCATAGTGACTGATCTGCTTTAATTCTCACCAGCAGTGTCTGTGGGTTCCTTTTTCCCTGCACCTTCACCAGCATGTGTTTGTTTTCTTGATGATAGCTGTTCTCACTGGGAGAAGATGGCATCTCAGTGTAGTTTAATTTGAACTACTTGATGGCTGCAGATGCTAAGTACTTCTTTCATGTATTTATTGACCATTTGCACTTCTTTTGAGGACTAGCTATTCACTCTATTTGCCCATGACGGATTGGATTATTTGTGTTCTAGGTGTTTAGTTTTATTTGTCAGATAAGTGCCTGGCACACATGTTCACTCATTCTGTAGGCTGTCTCTTCTCTCTGGTAATTATTTCCTTTGCTGTGAAGAAGCCTTTTAATTTGATGCAATCTTGTTAATAAATTCTTGTCATTATTTCTGTCAGGACTAGAATCCTAGTCAGATGTTGCCTGTGCATATACATTGACATGCTTTCCTATAGTTTCAAAGTTTGGGCTGTAATACTAAGGTCTTTGATCCATTTTGAGTTGGTTTTGTACAGTGAAAGGTAAGGAATCTACTTTCAATCTTCTCCATATAGATGAGGCTTTCTTTTCTTCAATGTAGGTTTCTGGCCCGTTTGTCGACAGTTAGGTAGCTGCAGCTGCATGAGTTTGTTTCTGAGCTTCTGTTTTGGTCCACTGATCCATTTGTCTATATCAGTGCTAGTCCTTTGCAGTTTTTCTTACTGTCTCTCTGTGGCATAATTTGAAGTCAGGTAGTTTGATACTGCCAACATTGATCTTTTTGCTCAGGATTATTTTAGCTATTTGAGGTTTGTTTTGTGTGTATCTTTCCATGTACATTTTAGGATTGTTTTCTCTTATTTTATTGCACATGTATGTGTGTGCACATATTTGTATGTGTGTTTGCATGTGTGTGCATGTGCACGTGCATGTGTATGCACGGGGATGTGAGGCAGGCTCTCTTACTGAATGGTGCTTACTGATTCAGCTAGTCTAGTGAGCCAGCTTGCTGCAAGGATCTGTCTGTCTCCACCTCCTGAGTTCTGGGATTATAGGCATTTACCATCATTATAGGCATTTACATGGATACTAGGAATTTGGACAGGTCCTCACCCTTGCACAGCAAGCACCTTACCATCTGAGCCATCTCCCTAGTCTTTGTTTTCTTCTTTTCTGTGAAGAGTCTCATTAGAATTTTGATGGGGCTGCATTGAGTCTGTATATCAGTTTGGGTAATATAACTATCTTTACAGGATTAATTTGGCCAATCTGTGAACATTGGGTGTCTTTCCATTTTCTAATAGTATCTTAACTTTCTTCAGTTTTGTAGTTTTCATTGTAGAAGTCTATCAGATTCTTGGTTAGGTTTATTCCTAGCTGAAGGGTGTGTGTGTGTGTGTGTGTGTGTGTGTGTGTGTGTGTGTATGAGGGGAGAGGGAAGTTATTGTGAATGGGATTGTTTTCACCATTTCTTGGTCAACGTGTTCATTACTGGTATATAGACAAGCTTTTTAATTCTGCACATTAATTTTGTATGCTGCCTAGTGCTATGAAAGGCACTGAAGACCCAATGTCTCATAAACCCTATGCACACTTGAAAGATCCTTACAGCAGTGGTTGGCTTGACTGCATCAGTATCTCAGAACAGATATTTCCCATTACATCACCCCCGGACTTCGTTTCCTTAACACAGTGGTTCTTCAGAGTTTTCTGATGGATGCTTCAGGGGACTGGAATTAAGTGGAATTGGCACATTAGTTATCACAATCATAACTTGGTGATGCTGGTACATCTATGGTGGGGACTGGGACTGACATGCAGGGACACCACCATGAAATGAACCCTAATTGACTTCATCCTGTCCTGTCTACTCTCTAGCCTTCACCAGCCAACTGTCTGACATTGATCAGAGCTATAAAGGGCAGATGTATGAGGAGGGAGTCCTTGACATAAATACTCCATTACTTCTTCCAAATGATCCTTTGTACTACCCAGACACATCTGACTTGCCTTTTTTTTTTCCCTTTCCATGTTCTACCCAAAAGAAAAAAAAAAGAAGCAGGAGAATTTGCAAGCTCCTTTTGTTCCTTATGCTGTGTACTTTTTTTAAAGAAGGTTTTTAATGTTCATTACTGAGTGGAAACACTACCAATACCTACCACACAGGCCTATTTAGAGGCGCAGGGTAGCACTGATCTTGGCACATTGTTTAACTCAGGTTGCTACAACAGACATTGACTTGTGCCATTTCTGTAAGTGGGGAGTCCAAAATTGGGCCCAGCATGGTTTAGGTTGCACATTGGACGACATTTCATTGCATCCTTACAGGCAGGAAAGTAGTAAGAGAGATCTCTCTGGTCCCTTTCTAATGGGTTCATCCCTCATAACCTAACACAGGTCCCACCTCTTAATGCTATCACTTAGGAATGTAAATTTCAACATCCAAAAGGGATGTAGAAATTTGGTCCATCGCATACTTGAAAACACTCGGTGAATTGCTGCTTTGCTTGTTCAGTAATATGGAAGGCAGTGTGCTAACAGTGTGCAGTCAGATGACAGTGTCACTATCACAGTGCAATCAATCCTCACAATTCTGCTATTGTCACATGATGAAACCACACCACTCACTGCAGTGCAAGGAGGCCTATGCCCCATCCTTATAAAAACCATTAAGAAAAACCTGACTTGTGGTAGTTAACTTGGTAACTGCTTAGTAGACCCATCTTCCTCTGCTCAGAATGTTTTACTCAGGTTTGCTAGTTCATCCCTCAGTGGTGCTTTTATACTAGAAGGAGGGTGATTTTCTCTCCCAGGATGATTCTAGTCCTGGTCTAGCAAGGTTGCCTCCTCCCTGTGTATTAGGTAGACCTGGTTTGGCTTCCTTCTACCTCACTAAGCCTAAGGCTCCATGCTTTCCCTCCACTACCTCAGGAGCCAGTTCAGATGTTCAGATCAGAGCAGCTTCTTGAGTTACTGTGTATGCCATTGTTTTGTCTTCTGGAGTATTCATTTTGGCCTCATAGTTGGGGCTGTATTATTTATGAAATTTTACAGATATTTTTTATTCAAGATGAAATTACTTTTGACCATTTCTAAGTCATAATATATTCACAGGAAACAAGAGAACAATTCATTCTGAAGAGTCATACAGCATGAATCAAAAGTCCTCTAACACAAACAACAAAAGCATGTCCTTTTGATACATGGTGTCTGTCATTTTCAGTAGTAGTGGATAATCCTTTTTTCCCTGTATGCTCAGTATTGTAGAGATTTATAAATAGTAACTAATGCTTCAACTCTTGAATCAATGTGCTTCAGATCATAGCAGAACTCCAGTGCCAGTTTATTCACAAATCCCTAATTAGTGAATTAATCTAATAGTTTATTCATGAGGATGATTTAATTTGTGGCATTATGAAATTCACATAGCTCACTAAAATTTTTCAAAACTGTAATAACTATTGCTTAATTTTGTGCTTCATTAAACAATGTGAGTGTGGAAATGAGTTAAAGATGGAAATTCAATATTTTATTCTTAAGGCAGAACTGCATTTTCCTTTTTAGAAATTTATCATACATGTTGTAGAAATGATAAAATGGTTTAATTTACACAAAGATATTTTTAAATAGTAGGGGAAAGTAAAATGCTAGAGGAACCCACATAAGCCAGATGGTCAAGGGGGGGCGCAAGAATCTGGAGTTCGTTTGCAGTGGTTGCAGGCCTTGGCATGCCCATTCTCTCCCTCCCTCCCCCCCCCTCTAACATCTTGCTGGAGATAGAATAGAATACATGCATAGCATGTGTGAAGTATTGAGTTTGATTTCCAGTATCCACCAAACATCCTTCAACTTTGTTTAAAGATGTTATATATAGTTCTGTGAAGATTATGAGAATGTTAGTTCTGACTTTTGTTGTGTATGTTTTTGTGCTGTGTGTGTGTAGTATGTGTACATTTTTGTGTTCAGATATGCATGCCTTGCTGGCAGGTATGTGAAGATTAGAGAATGTGTTGTTTGAAACAATCTTTCACTGAACCTGGATCTAGTGGATTTTGGTCAGACTGGCTGACCAGTGACTACCAGAGATTCTCCAGTCTCTGCCTGCCTTGGGAGAAGGGTTAGAAGTGTGAGTGTTCATGCACAGCTTTTTCATGGGTGCTGGGCATCAGTTAGGTCCTCATGCTGTGCTTCAAATATTCTTTACTATTATGCCATCTTCCCAGCCCTTTTCCTAACTCCTTCTCTTTTAGATTTTCCTTTAAGAGGAGAAGCTTTAAAATTCACTGTGATATATAACCAAGCTAAGTGTGCTCATTTCTATACCTTGTAAACTCATGGAAAATCCACACTTAATGTAAATGAAATGGATAGTGTAATTTTATAACTCAGTTAATTGATGATTATGGCTCCAACAGTTATTAACTGAGCTGATATATTATCTTGATATTGGGTTAGATGCTATGGAGAGAAAGGTCAGGATCCCAGGGAACTCTCACAGAGTTCATGTTTAATTAAGATGCTGCAGTAATAATCATTTTATTAATGATAATAGAATGTCTTTATTATTATTATTATTTATTTATTTTTAACATAGGTTGTAGTATGTCCCCTTCCCCAGCCCCCATTTCCCTGAGGGTTCTCCTCAGCAGGGTTGTTGGTGTTCACTTTGGGGTAATGAAGGCATCTTTCTCTGATGGAGCTGTGCTGTGTGGTGTTTCTACCAGCCTTGTGGCTCTTCCACTCTTCCCACCCTTATTCTGCAACAGTCCCTAAGTCTTGGCAGGTGTGTTATCACTTAGTGTTATAGGTTCCTGTTGGATTCTCTGTAGCCTCTGTATTTCTGTTATTTTGTATTTTGGTTCAACACAGTGTTTGTTGGTATTTTCCTTGATGTGGATGTGGGATAGCATCAGCAATACTCATGTCGCTGCTTCCTCTGCGATTTCTTCTGAACTCTGCAAAATGTAGTAGAGATGGCACATCTTGTTGGGCACATTCTGCTGGCATTTCTTGTGTCAATGGATCTTCTATCTCCCATATTCACTGCCATCTGTAGAATTCCATTGTATATATGTACCACATCTTCATTATCCACTCATAAATCTATGAGCATCTGTGTTGACTCTAATTCTTAGGTATTGTGAGTAGAGTGGCAATAAACATGGTTGTGTATGCATCTCTGAAGTAGAGAGTTGAGTCATTAGGGTGGATAGAGAGGAGTGGAATATATGATAAATCAATTTTCATGTTATTCAGGAGTCTCCATACTGATTTCCATAGTGGTTGTTTGCATTCCCACCAGCAGTGAATATGGGTTCCTCTTTTCCCACAGCCTCACCAGTGTTTGGTGTCATTTGATGTTTTGATGATTGCCATCTTGTCTGGAAATCTATGGAAGACTATGGATGTGAGATCCCACTGGTTGAGTGTTTGTTTAATTTCCTGAGATACAGGGGTCCTATTTAGTAAGTCACCACTTCTATGTCTTAGAGCATTCTCCTTATCTTTTCCTCCACTTGTTTTAGAGTTTCAAGTCTTAAAATGAGGTCCTTAATACATCTGGAGATGAGTTTTTGTGCATTGTGAGAGGAGTGAGAGTGAATCTAGCTTCATTTTTCTACATGTGAGTATCCATTTTCTCCAGCACTATTTGTTGAAAATGCTGTCTTTTCTCAAGTTTGCATTGTTGGCACATTTGTCAAAGATCACGTAGCTGTAGTTACTTGAACTGAAGGCCTGGATCTTCTATTCTGCTCCATTGGTCTATATGTCTGTTATTGTGCAAGTACCATGCTATTTTTATTACTATGGCTTTGTAGTATAATTTGAAGTCTGGTATAGTGATACCTCCTGACTTGTTTCTTTTGCTGAGGATAGTTTTGGATAACCATGGCCCTGAGTTCCATTATGAATTTTGAGACTATTTTTTCTATCTCTGTGATGAAAGCAGCCAGAATTTTAATAGGCCTTGCATTGAACCTGCAAAAATTGTTTTTTGTAGAATGGCCATTTTTATGATGTTGATTCTTCCATGTCCATGAGCATGAGAGGTCTTTGCATTTTCTCTTATCCACCTTGATTTCTTTCTTCAGTGTTTCATTATTTCGTTATGTCTTTTCACTTCCTTGGTTAGTGATAGTCCAAGATCATTTTTTATGTGTGTTGTTATTGTAAATGGGAGAGCCGTGCTGATCTCTTTCTCCATGTGTTTGTCTTTAGAATATAGAAAAGCTACTGATTTTTGTGTATTGAGTTTTATCCTATCACCTTATGGAAAGAGTTTATCACCTTTAGAAGCTTTTTGGTGGAGACTTTTGGGTCACTTATATATATATAATCATGTCATCTGCAAATACGTCTAGTTTGACTTCTTTCCAATTTGTATCTCTTTTATTTCTTTCTCCTGTCTTATTGTTTGGGCTAGGACTTCTAGTAGTATGTTGAAGAGCAGTGATGAGAGTGGACATCCCTGCCTTGTTTGCTATCTTAATAGGAACTCTTCTAGCTTTTTCCCTATTTGGTATGATTTGAGCCTGAGGTTCTTTTTATGTAACCTTTATTGTGTTGAGATATGGTCCTTCCCTCCATAGTTTCTGCATTAATTTGATCATAAAATAAAAATAATAAAATTGGGAATGGTTTCCACATTAAGGGAATTTGAAGGGGCTGTAAAGATAACTCAGTGGGTAAAGCATTACACATGAAGACCAGAGTTCAGATCCCCAACACCCACATCCAAAACCTAGACTTGGCAGCATGTGCTTATAATCCTAGCTTTATAAAGACAGAGAAGGGAGCATTCTTGGATCTTGCTGGGTGGCTACTATAGCCTACTGAGCTTGAGGAAAATACCCTATTTCAAGAAATAAGGTGGAGTGCTGCTGAGAAAGGCACCTGACCCCCCACATATGCCCTCATGTCTGCACACATGCATGCACCCACAGACATACAAACACATACACACATGCATATCACACACAGATTTTTTTTTAAAAGTAAAGGATGTTGAAGACTCCAGGATGACCTGGAGTATGGAGGATGGATTGAATCAATGTTTAAACTTTCATTTTTTCCTGTCTTGTCATTTTATTCAGGAAAAAGAAAAATCTAGTGTAGAGAATACCAAATGCTACTCTCTGGAGCACACTGGCATTTGATAGTGTTTCAGAATGTCACAAACCATCAAAACAAAGAAGAAAAAAAAAACTATCTTTGAGAGCCTTCCTCCATAATGATCATGCACAAAGCTTTATGTCTTCACTCAGGGTCTCTCCAAATGACTTATATCTTCTGACTTTCTGGAAAGATTGGCAGTGTCTTTGTTGGGAAGCCTGGCTGGGCAGTGCCTGTGGGCACCAGCTTTGGTGTGGAGGACCTGCTGTACTACACAAGGCTCTGTAACCACTGTCTTCCACATTGTCAACAACAACATTGAGTTCTTCAGAGAAAAATGGTATTGATTTCTATATTGACACAGTACTTTGTACACTATGTGATATATTGTAAACACTTAGAAAATATTAGTTATTGCAAAGATTAACCTCCAAACTAAAATTTCTTCTTTAAATCCAATCAGATCATAGAAGAGGAAGGAACCACTCATAGATAACTTTCACAAAGATCTACCCCACTGATAATAAAGAAATTCATATTAATAAAAGACATTTTTACAACCATATAGATGAATTTGCTTACTGATAACAAATATTAGTAATTTTGGCTTGTGAACACTTTTACATGTTAGCAATATATTTATTCATTTTGGAATCCAATATGTCCTGTTTTCCCAACAAATTTTACACATGGGTACTTTTTAATGAAAATAATGATAAGAATTTTTCTTCATTAAATACTGTGCAATATGGAAATATATGTGTTTACACAGGTATAAAAATGAATACTTGTGCTATTTGTGTGTATATGTATATGTGCAAGTGTGCATTTTATGTGTGTGTATATGGATGCCATAGATTGATATAAGTATATTTCTCTATCACTCTCTTCCTTATTCCTTGAGAGAGGTATCATTCTGAACCTGGAGGTCATTCAGCAAGTCTACCTGGCCATTGAGCCCTAGGGATTCCCTGTCTCCACTTTCCCATAGCTGAGATTACAGGCATTTCCCACCACCTCCAGCATAGGTACTTGGAATCCGAATTTAAGTCCTTGTGCTTGAGTGGCAAGGAATTTACTTATAGAACCATCTCTCTAGTTCCATGTTATTTTAAAGAAGAGAAATTGCTGCCAGATTGAAAAAGAAACCTTAATCTAACATAATGTGAAAAAACAATAATAATCATAGACATTACATGATTCTACTTTTGTGGAAAGGATGTGTGCATTACCAATCTGAAATGCATCTTAAGCTGGGGAGAGGGCTCAGCAGTTAAACACACTTGCTTATAAAGTCTAGTGGCCTGAGTTTGATTCCCCAGTACCTATGCAAAGCCAGATACATAAAGTGGCACATGCATCTGGAGTTCATTTGCAGTAGTGGGAGACCTTGGTGTACACATAATATTTTCTCTCTCTCTCTCCTTCTCTCTTTCTTTCTTTCTCTCTCTGTTTGCCTCTTTATGTCTATTTCTTTCTCAAAATAAATAAATAAATAAAGTATTTTAAATAATAATAAAAGCTGCATCTTAGTGATATACAGAGAGAGACTGAAAGGATGTGCTGAGATGTATAAGTGTATATATAAGCTATGTAAGTATAAAGCTTCCATAATGCATATCATTTCTTTTGCTCAGAAAATTTCCCAAACTGTGTTATATATTTGTCAGACCTTAATTAATATTTGTGAAACCAAATGAAGTCTTTCATATTGACCACTTTCTATAAAAGAGATGCCAGAATAAGAATATGACATACAGAAAATTTGTGACCGCATGATCAACTGATACAAAGACGAATAGAAAAGATGGAAATGTTAGACTAATGCAAACTTTACTATTAGGAAAACTAAATATAATTTTTCCATACTTATCTTTTAAATATAATACAAAAAAATAATTCTATATGAAAAGTTGCTATAAAGTATTGATGTCTATTTTTTAAGTAAATGTGATTATGCTGATTTTTTTTATAGAGTTACTGGAGGGGAACTGTTTGAGGACATCGTGGCAAGAGAATATTACAGTGAAGCTGATGCCAGGTAAGTGACTTGTCCTGGACAAGATATAAGACTTGTTATTGAAAGAACTGACACTTGATCCATACATAGAAATTTGAGTGCATTATGACACAGTGTGCATGAGACTCTCAAAATACAATCTTGGACATCTCTTTATGATAAGTCCTTCCTTCGGGAAGTTTCTCTCAGTGAATTTTAATCTATGGATTGAGTGTAATTTTTTTTCTATCAGTTTTCAGTTGAGCTAGCCACATTGCAAGTGCTTGATAGCAACAGGTGGCTTGTGACTAATAAATGAACAGTATGTCTGTAGTCACAGAAAGTTCTACTGAGCAGCGTAAGCAGAAACAGAGATGGGGCATTGCCTCAAGCAGTAAAGTTCTCATCACACAAGTATGAGGACCTGAGTTTGGATCCCTAGCAACCACAGTAAAATACATTCATTTGGAAGGCATGGCGTTATGTGCCTGGAATTCCAGCATTGGGGAGACAGAGACAGGAAGAAACCCAGAGCTTGCTGGCTAGCCTGCCTTGCTGAATCAATGAGCTTTGGGTTCAGTGAGTAAGGCTGAGAGAAATAAAGACATCCAATGTTGATTTCCGGTCACCACACACATGCACATTACACCTGCATGCGTGAACGCACCTGTGCTCACAGTAGAAACATACCACAATGGCAAGCTCCTCAAGGTGTCTTCCTTGGCTATCTACTGTGTTGAAAGTTTCATTAAAACCCTTGGACCTCTTGACATGAGAAACATTAATTGGTGTAATTGAGTGTTCTCAAATAAAATTCTACTTCTGTTAATTAGTAAAACCTTCACACAAGTTTGTTTAAAGGCTAATATTGTCTAACTTAAACTTTCTAGGTTATCCCAGGTTAGATTTTTATAATAAAGTAACATTAATCCACTTATTTAAACTTAGACTGGATGCTCTTCACTCTCCTCAGCATTCCTTGTATGTTCTATAGTTGCAACTTAGTTTGTAAAATCTGATCAAAAGCAAACAACTCAATAATATTGAAATGAGGTAGTGAAAATCCAGTTGTTGGTTCACTGTTCCATTGTCTACTGCTCTTGAAACTTCCTTGCTGTACAGACCCTCAGCAGATATTCACTTGATACATAACTGTAATCCCACTGTCATCCCAGCATTTTGGGGGTTATATGCAGTGAGATACTGCCTTAAAAATATCTCTTTTAAATTGCTAAATTTCTTTGGCCTGATGCCAAATTTTTCTTGGCTTAATACTACTGTTTATTGGATTCTGCACTTACCTATACATGGCAATACTCTAATTTTTAATGGATTATTACTGCCAAAGTCAAGTAGAAAATTATTTTTTACTTGTGATGTGATGAATGAATCCTCAGTGGCTCAGTGTACTCAAATTCTCACATAAGTCCCCAGAAGAGGGTCCTCAGAGTGGCTTTGAAGTAAGTATTTTCCCTGTGTCAATAGGAAGTAATAATTTTCATCATGGTATTGAACAAGATAGGGAATTTTATCTTCTTTGTCCTTCTAAGTTATGCTAAACAAGGTATTATGTTTAAAGAGTATTGGTTGAAATAAAACAGGAACAATTTTCACTGTTGAAGAGCCGTATGAAAAATAAGATCAACCCCACCGGTCATTTAATAAGTATGCTTGAAATAATTGGAGAATTAATCATTTTATATCCAGGAAAAACATATATCTTCCCAAGAACAAACATAATGAGGATATCTCCTCAAACCATTTAAAGCCTGTTTTCTCACTGTCCTTCAAGAATTCAGTCCTTCTTCACCAGTAACTAGTGGTGAGGATCATTTAATATAGGTTATTCAATATTTTCTGTTAATTCACAGGCTAAATAAGTTGTGATTAGCTTGAGATTCTTAAAAGAAATTATGAAGCTAACATTGTTGGAGAAAAAAAGGAGTAATGCAGTGGGAAACTAGTGTCCAGTACTCAAGCAAACCATGTAATTAACCAACTCCAGTCTAGGCATGTTAGTGCTATTGTGGACAGAGTGAGCTAGAAAAGCAAAGTCACGATAAATCAGATGGTGATTGCTTTTCTTTAACTCAATAAGTTCATTCTTATATACCAAAAAATTGAAAATGTCTTGATCACATTGTTCTCTCATTTTTGAATCAATGAATATACTTTTTTCATTTCAATTGCCCAGTGAACAAGAGTCATTGTGTGATGTGTTCTTCATTCTTTTGTGTCAGGTGGCAGCTCATTGGGACCTTATGGCTGCCTCTCAAAAGATTTATTCTAGTTTAATTGGCAATTGAGTTGAAATCAGTAAGCCTTTAAGAAGAATAGCATCAATGATGCATTTTAACAGAGTAATAAGCAAACTTCTTTCTCTAAGATATATGGGTATAAATTTTTAGCAATACCTAGGAGACTTTAAATTTGTTTTTTTAATACTTGTTTTATTCATTTATTTTAAGCTTCATAATCCTTCCCTGGATCACTCTTACAGTGAAGGGGCTTTATTTTGTTTTAGGAATTTATGTTAAATTCTTCCTGTTACTGGAAACTTGCATTGCATTAGTTTCCTATTTATGTATTACACAGGAAGCACCATTTGTAAGCCAGAATGGTAAATGTGTCCCTCCTTTTGCTTAACCCCTGTTTTACCTACCACTTCATCTGTGTTTATCCTCTTGTTTCAACACATATGTATAATTGTGACCTCAGATTTTAAACAGTTTAGATGTGTATGACAAGTACATGGAAAATGTATCTCTAGAGAATCTTCCCAGAACATTTTGGGAATTATTTATCAATTTTTCTTTTTGAATATGGAAATTCCATCTATACAGATAACTTAATTTGTAGACTACCAACAAGAAACACAGCTCAAATTGTTTTATCTGAATATGTCACAAACTCTATGTTGGATGTCATTTTTGTTAGAATGAAAATTAGCTTTATTCAACATTAATTCCAGTGTAAAGCTAAGAAACTTGTGGATAAATATAATTTTTGTTTGTTTGTTTTGTTTGAACCTTTATTTTATTTTGTATTCAATGTGATTATGTGCCTTTAAAATGTTCTCCCTTCCATTTTGCCCTTGTATCTTTGCAGTCATTGTATACAGCAGATTCTAGAAAGTGTAAATCATTGTCACCTAAATGGCATAGTTCACAGGGACCTGAAGGTCAGTATATGGAGTCCATAAATCTGAATCAAAGGAGTTTCTCTGTTGTTTTTTTCTCCCCCTGGGGAAAGGGCAGAGGTGGGGGTATTTAAAATGGTTCCCTTGCTTTTTACAACTTCTTGAAATGAGTCAAAAATGAAATGATGATGCATGGTGCCTCTTTCAGTTTGCTCATCTACAGGCTAAATATACATCATAGCAAGAAGAGAAAGGCAATGTTAACAATACCACCTGTTAAGATTCCAAGCAAACAACCACCAGAGGCGGTTTGAGGGCAGGTTTCCTGAACTGTGCAGCTTTTGCCTGGAATAAACTTGGCCTGTGATGTATGTCCGCCTGTAGATCTCAACACCACTTCTGTTCTGAGACCGTGGGTTGCTGGAGCAGAACAACTGGTTACAAATTGCTTCATGAGTCTGACAAACCCTTAGGCAAGGGGTCGGAATTGCTAGCTAAATTCAAGCACAAGAAGTTAATGATTTATCAAAAGTTCATTAGTATCCTAATTTAATCATAATGGTGCCTCGTCTACTAACATGATGGCTCTTAGAACGATACTGGAAAGATGGGAGAAGAAACGATTTATGGGAACGGGGAGGAAACAGCACAACAACTACAAAAATTATGTTTGTGCTGTAGTTCATTTCCTAGACGAAGTTATAACCCGGAAATGAGCTCCAGAACGAAATTAAAGATTGTCCTAATGGATTTTTCTGGAACAAGTGAGTCTACATTATGGTTCACAGCTGGCAAGGTCCGGGTTGTTCTGAGGTAGTAGTCACTCTCCTGGAGCAATATGTTTATGGTACTGAAGGAGTTAAAATACTATCCCAGTTGTCTGCTAACTGCACTTGAACCCAGTCTCTCTGAGGGTATACAGACAGTGAGTGTAAGCTTGGAACTAACACACGCCCCCTGGTGTTTGCATGCAGTCATTGCATTCAGCAGATCCTGGAGGCTGTGCTACACTGCCATCAGATGGGCGTAGTCCATCGGGACCTAAAGGTGAGTAATGTTGCCTGAGAAGATAAGCCTAAGCCACCACACAGTCCTAATGACTGTTCAGCTGCAGTTATGCCTGTAAAGGCAAAAATATCAGCAATAAAGTTGTGTGGATTTGTTCCAACACATTACCCAACCACCCTCCCTCACCACAACTTCTCAGGTCATTTCTTCTTTAATACACACTTGAGAAAGATAAATCTGACTTCCAGAGAGAAATAATTTTCTAACATTAACGCTAAATAGGTTGCTGTATTTCCTTGCTTCTCAGAATGGATGAAGACTCTAATATGACTTTTGGTAGGATTTATGGCTTCTCTTTAAACTTGTTCTGCAAACACTGATCAAATATGTTATTTGCATTTACCTAACATTATATACTATGTATAGTATGTATATTATATATAACACTATGCAAATCATTATCAAAATGATAAGTTATAACATACATTCTTATCCCAAGTGGCTGAGGACCTTTTTCAACTCAGAAATGTGTCCTTCACCATTCATTCTGGGAATTCTGAAAATCCTAAAGGCTCTAGATTCTCTTTTATTTTTATTCCTGAGAGCCAAGATATTAGGTTCCTCTAAAAATACAGATAAAAAACACATCCTATGAGATAAAGCATATGAACATTTTCATGAGGATCTGTGAATACTTATAAGATTTAGTTTCTGTTGCCACTGAGGACAAGAAATTCTTAGATCATTTAGAATGAAACAGTTCAGAAAGAGACTACTTTCCCATTAAATTTTCTGTTCCTTCCTCTCACAACATTCTAGTTTTACTGGTGATATTTCTGACAAATAGTGAAATTTGAAAGAAAAAAAATATATGGCATGGCAAATGGTAATCATACTATGTGCTATTATATAGTTCCAATTCTTTGCAACTTGAGCACTTTTCAAGTTTTAGTAAAAATATATCAGCTTTAGAATACCTAACACTGTGCATGTGTTCAGTGGAAGGACCCAGAGTGGTTTCTCTTATGCAGAATTCTATAACTATGAGAAACTGTGAATCTCTACTTCCAGTTCATTAAGTGCATTAGGGTTAAATATATCTAAGTATCCAGTTACATAAAGATATGCTGTATAATTGAAATGTGGACTTAGTTTTTGAGAATCTTCTAATTTCAATTGATTCTGAAATTTAACTATGGAAGGCATAGGTATGGTTAAGAATAGTTTATTTGGAAGAGTCAGGATCAGACTTTGTACATTTTCAAATACTTAACAAATGTACCCACTAGGAATAAGGGAAATAAATATGTTCCTTCGAAAATTTATGACTTTGGCAACCATCTCAAAAAGTCTTTAGTATCACTGTGCACAGCCAGAGCTCTTTTTATTACCTCTCAGAACTCACTTTACTACTTGTCTTTTCTAGTGAACTTATATGGACATGCACAATATTTGTACTATTTTATGGATATTTTATTTGGTAAATTTATCACTTAAAAATTTTTACTTCATTGATATGACCATCTAAATTCAGTAATTAAAAATTCTAACCAGTGATTTCTAGAAAGGCTTACTACTAAGAGAAATAGCCCACTACATTATCTGTCAAGTTTCTTCATTCTTAATCTGATCTTTGGAAAGGAACTTGGGAGGAACACTTGATATTATAATTTCTGTAATTGCTGTCATTTTGTCAGACTGAGGATTCTTTGAGTCTGATGTTGAAGGCTGGGCAGTGGACCACTGTGTAGGGATTCCAAAGCATGTACTTTAGTTTAAAGGTAACAAACATATACCATGAGTATGCTAAATTCCTACCTTTGCTATGTACCTTTTATAGCTCAAATATATACTCTATATGAGAAATACACTGCTTATAGCAACGTACTTACCTGTATGGTAAAATGGAAATGGCAGCTTTAAGCCAAAAGTTACCCTCAAGCTGGGTATGGTGGTGCACAATTTGAATCCCAGCACTTGGGAGGCAGAGGTAGGAGGATTGCCTTGAGTTTGAGGCCACCTTGAAACTACATAGTGAATTCCAGGTCAGCCTGGGCTACAGTGAAAGTGTAACTCAGAAAACCAAGAATAAATAAATAAATATAAAAATAACTGAAAAGTTACCCTCCGTAATGCCATGCCTTCTCTTTGTTTCCTTATTCAGTTCCTGTGTTAGATCATATGCAATGCAGATATGGATACACAAAGTTTATCTTAGTCCATATCTGTGAGAGAAAAACAAGAAAATTGAGTAGGTATTGTTGTTAAGGATAACTTACGAATGCTGTACATTTTGTTTAAAAGCCCCTATAGAGCAACTGCTATTTAACTAGAAATACAAGTCATACATTTATAATGTAAAAGCAATCTTAAAATGGGCATGATGGTACACGCCTTTAATCCCAGCACTCAGAAGGCAGAGATAGGAGGATTGCCGTGAGTTCGAGGCCACCCTGAGACTACACAGTTAAAATTCCAGGTCAGCCTGGGCCATAGTGAGACCCTACCTCAAAATAAATAAATAAATAAATAAATAAATAAATAAATAAATAAATAAATGCAATCTTAATAGATTATATGTATGTTAATTAATACTTGGATAAAATAGGATACATATAACTTGAGAACAAAGATCATCATGGGCTACTTGATTAACTTGATTATCCTTTGGAATCTAAAGATGGAAAATTATCAGCATCTTATCAAGACTGAGGCGCAACAGGCAATATAAAGACATCTCAGGAAAAAGGAGGGAGAAAACTCAAGGTAGAGAAGGTATATCAGTCAGTACCACCAGATAGTCTCTGCAAACACACAGACCATAATCTTTTCTCTGAGTTGCATCCAATAGCAGGTCCATTGATAACAGATCTAAAGTATTGGAAATATGTAGTAGAGATGATTAAACTGTAGCACTGTATTTCTGGAATGGGACTGTAGGCTTTTGGAGAGTCCAGATGAAAGGAGGACCTCAGTAATAAAAAATGGTAATAGGTGCAAATTACCAAGCAGTTTTCAACGTGTAGTCCACATTATATTATGTGAATGTTCATGATTTTTTGAGGAGGGATCTGTGATTGTCCCTTTATTATGTAGGAAACATTTGGCAACCCTAAGAGAAAAACTTACTTAAGGTCACTCAGCTAGTAGATAAGATTTGTACTCACATAATTTGATTCCAGGTCCACATGCTTAATCATTACCTTCTCTCAGTTCAGATAGTGGATAAATTAAAAATCTAGAGATCAGAGAAAAGTACAGGATAATGATAAGTAAATAAGTTTGCTAATAGCATTAGGAATTATTTCAGAAAATGATTCTCATTAGTAAATTACAAGATTTAAATAGTCCTTCCTATAGATATTCCATAGCTACCATGTCTGCATCATGAAACAAAGAAAATAGGGCTGGAGGGATATCTTAGTGGTTAAGGCACTTGCCTGCAAAGTCAAAGGACCCATATTAAACTCCCCAGGACCCACGTAAGCCAGATGCCCAAGGTAGCAGATGTGTCTGGAGTTCGTTGGCAGGGCGCCCATTCTCTTTCCCCCTTCTATCTGCCTCTCTCTCTTTCTTTCTCATATAAATAAAAATATAATATAAGGAAGAGAGTGCACTGTTGACTATTTGTGAACTAGTTGTTGAAAATCTAAATATGAAAAAGGGGAAAACCCAACATTTATCAGAAATGTCTTGAGCAGCAATTAAGGTGCTCCTGTGTACAGGCATTTACTGCAGAGCAAAGTAGGAGTCAGTCTTGTATGCATGAGGTGAAGTATGTGGAGAATGTAATTCTGCTCCTCCCAGGAAGGAGAAAGCATCCACTGACAAACACCAGCTCAGAGAGAACATATCAAAGAGAAGGTGTAGTAACAAATGGTAATTCTTGAGGTTACAAGAAATAAAGACATATCAGGTCATGTATCACTGTCATCTACAAACCTAGCTAGATAATACAATTTTGGTGAATCAGATGACAAAAGCAAAAGCATAAGAGGAGACAGTGACAAAAGTAAAAGCATAAGAGGAGACCGTTTAAAAATTATGCTTTTTCAAATGACACACAAAGTAGTAAGGCATTTTAGGCTCAAATATTTGAAAAATGATTATAAGCAACTTCATGAGTAGTAATTTGGATAGGAGCTTCTATAGACACCACTGAATCTGTTAGAGCAAATTAAAACCCTGCCAGTTGCCTGGGATGGGGAGGTTGCCTTCTCTTTTTGCCTCCCTTCCGAATACCACTCTTTAATGAAAGATCATTAAGTGGATAGAAGTAAATGGATGGATAGGACAGAGGGTTGATGAGGGTATTTGCTAGATGGCAAATAATTTTAATTTGGAGATCAGTTTTGTGCATTTTAAGGCCACCTCAGAAAATAGATTAAATTTATTACTAAAGTAGAAAGAAATTAGTTTTCATAAAGCAAGTGAAATGAGAAGCATTCAGTAAATTTTTAACATTTACAAGTTGAAAGTTCTCCATTTTGAATAATTATAAGACCACTAGTATCCAGTATTTCTCAGAATTCTCTTTATACAAAAGCTTAGAGGAATATCATTCGTGCCTAATGTAAGTCTTAAGTATTTGCACAAAAATGAATGCGATAAATTTTTTAAATTTTATTTAGTTGTTCTAGTATATATTGAGTGCCTAGTGTATGACACAGTGTGTGATGGGCACCGCTACAGTGGAATTCTCTGCTTCTTTCAGTACAGAATTAAAGGGCAGTAATTGAATTTAATGACCATGCTTGTGTTTACATGACAATGAAAAAAGAATTTTTTCTAATTTAGAACTCAAGCATATACAGCAGCTAGAAAACACTGTCCTCAACCCTTGAAATCGAGAATTCACTCTATAAACACATAAAGTAAAAAAAGGGTAAAACAACTTGTTCCACATGCACAAAGAAACAAGTGAAATTGATACTCAGGCTTTGCAAATCATGCAAAAAAGCTTGTTTAGTTTTTTGGTTGTTGTTTTTTTTTTTTCCCTTTTTTCTGGGAGCTTTTTCATAACTTCTCTGGCAAAAAGAAAAGAAGAAAAGAAAGGAAAAGAAAAGACAAGACAAAAAAGCTAAGAATAAGTTGGCTTCCTACTGAAATACTGACATTTTTTTCAATAAAAGAAGAATTTTAAATCCCTTACAAATAATATCCAATAGAATATAATAGTCAAATAAGATGTGATAATGAAATTTTTTAATGTTTTATATTATTTAAAAAATGTAGGCTGTAAACTGGGCATGGTGGTACATGCCTTTAATCCCAGCACTTGGGAGGCAGAGGTAGGAGGATCACTGTGAGTTTGAGGCCACCCTGATACTGCAGAGTGAATTCCAGGACAGCCTGGACTAGAATGAAACTCTACCTCAAAAAACCAAAAAGAAAAAAAAAAAGTGGGCTGTAGAGATGGCTTAGAGTTTAAGGCACTTGCCTGTGAAGCCTAAGAGCCCAGGTTTGATTCCCCAGTTCCTAAGTAAGCCAGATATGCAAAGGGGCGCATGTGTAGGTGAATGGTCAGTGTTTTTGAGTGCTTTCAAAGTTTCTAAAAGTATATACCACATAGACTACCTTTTGAAAACAAATCATTCTTGTACCTTCAGAATGGTTTTCTCAGTACCATGTTTTCAAATGAAAGACTTAGGAAATATAGCACCAAGTTCCCTAACTCCCCAACTTTACAGAACTGGGGTCTGAGTCACTTCATCTTCAAAGTCTCCTCCAGATCTGAAAGTGATTCTGCATTTTGCTTAAGTGCTTTAAGATACTTGAACTCCTTCAAGGAAATTTTGAACCATCCTGAAAGATGTTGCTGTTGTGTCCATGTGGAAGTTCAGCGCAGGACTTGCAGACAGTTGCTGCCCATTACAGCTGATATGCTATAAATGGATGTTGACACAAAGAGCAGATGTCATGGAAAATCCTGCATCATTAGGAAGTAATGTGGTGGGGAGGGAACCTGTGTGAGGGAATGTCAGTAGAATCTATTTAAAAACTAACATAAAAAAGTTACTGCACTGTAAGGATTTAGAGATAATCTCAATATATACAGACTAAAACAATAGATTGCACTTAAATTGGCATCACTAATACAAACATTAAGTTGCTCAACACATTGAAATGGCCAGCAGCAGGGGCCTGAAACAGCTAATCTGTAATGTGCATACCTTTGTTACAAAGTACAGCATTCCTGTGTTAAAAACACTATATACTCTAATAAAATATAATTTAGAAAACTTATAGTGTCCTTTATAAGAGAGATGGAAGAAATGAGATGTTCAAGTTCACAAATCAGAGTTAAAACCAGTATATGACCCCACACTTTCCACTTTTTTTTTCCTGAATGATTATGCTGCCCACTTCTCTTGTGTGGTCATGGCCCATGGTCACTGCATTAGAAGACCTCTGTTTCTGATATTGCTTGTCTCACTCATCTCAGAATGTCAAAATAGTGGAATACCAGCAAACAAGCATGTATCAGTGATCCTTTCTAATGAGTTAGCATGAGAGAACTACTCCTTCCATTCTGATAGGGTATCATCACACAACCTTTCTTAGATATTCAGAATTTCAACTAACCTACTTGGCAACAAACTTTTGTAGTTCTGTATATTTTTGAGTTGGAGTATAAGTGAGAGTGACTAAAGAAGATTTTGAATAAATGTGCTGGTTCCCATTAACATTTCCTTAGGAATGCTTATGGATTAAGCCTCCCGTGCTCTCACAGACCATAAGAACAGAATTATTAAAACTGACATTTACAAAGTGATATAGAAATAACATCTTGGTGATGTTTAAAGGATTTCATTGGAGTTAACCATTTAAAGCAAACCTATGATAAAAACAAAAACAAATAATCCTTTGATAAAGGCAGAAATTTTCCAACCTGCATTCCATGGTGTTCTTTATGTTTTGCCTTAAAGATATACATAAATGCAAAACCATCTCCGTGTTGTTAATTTCAGTATGTATACCATCCCTATGAACTAGGCCTGCCTTTTTCTATACATAGCTACAGCTGAACAGTCTTCAAGGGTACAAGGTAAAACTCAATCCAAATGGATCCGTTATTTCCCCGGCTGACTCACAGGCCCTGTAGTGAGGCCTCCTGGGCTGTCTCGAGTTATGAATATTTGCCAGTCATTTGTATATTATGCATGATGAAGCTCTGCAGCACCCATCTCTGAGTGGGTAGAGACTTGGCATTTAAGGTCATGATGCCCACAGGCAAGCCCAAAAATTTTCCCATTCAATTTAGTGATAAAAGTAAAAGTACACTAAAGTTTTAGAAGTTTATTTTTTAATGGCATTGACATTTTCTCTGCTGATTTCAATGTCATTTGACTATAAGATCTCCCTTCAATGATTGGAACTCCTTCCTTGAATGAGTTCCTACACCTCTGACATCTCAGTGCTTCAGAATATAAAAGTCACAAATGAATAGAACCAAATGTTGCTTGCAATTCAAGGTGGTTTGTCCACGTTACTTATTCCATAAATAAATGTGAGAAGCTATATCTTGATTAAATTTAAAATATATAGAAATGCAGTAGACCACAAATTTTTATTATGAAAGTAAAATATCAGATGTGATACTTGAACTTGTTTACATGCTGGAGCATATGGATAAACAAGAGTTCAAAATAATTTCAAGTGCTATGTCATACTGAAAGTTATTTCAGCATGGAGAGATTTCATTTTCTGACATCTTCCTCCCAGACTCCAAATTAAATGATGAGTATAATGTTAAGGTAGTTCAAAACCATATTTCAAACCTAAAAAGTCACAAAGTTTCCTTCACATTTACCAATTATCATAGTAGTGGTGGATCTGATGGCAGTGAGCAGCAAGAGCCTGGAGAAGTCTGGTACTTAATTACAACTTACTTGCCCACACTCTAATTTCTTAGAGATTTAACCTAATTTCTTCTAAGTTCTGGTTATGGGTGTTGCTATTTTGCATGGCTAGCTTAATTAATAAATACTGGTTTAGGCTGTGTTTACTCAAGGCCAAAACAACTCACACAACTGACTAGTTCAGTGAAAAGAAAATATCATATTTGATGAAAATATGAAATTTCTTGTTTTCCAACATATAAACAAATCCATTTGAAAGAATTTTTGGATTTCCAGAGAACAGTTTTGGCACTTGTAAATGCCTTTGTTTCCCAATTGTTTTAGTTGAGACACAACTCCAAATTTGCTGGTTCTGATCCCAAATTAGAAAGACATTGAACCATATATACAGTCATTCCAGCCTTATACTTTTGTCTGGGTGGGATACACTTTGCTGAGTTTATTAGCCAGCCTCCTTTTCCTAAATATCTTCCCTGTTCATTTCTTAACATCCACAGGGGAGTCCAAGAAAATGGAAGGCTTTGTTCTAGTGTTTATTTTCAAGGTACAATGTGTCTTGATTCACTGGTTGGGAAATGATGGTGTAGACACAGCCTTATCGCAAGACTGAGTTATCAGTCTTTAAATAATGATCTGTACCCAAGAAATAAAATCTCTTTTTCATAGTATTTTGAAATGGGAGAATAAATATATAAGTAATGTGGAATTATAAATTATGTTTTTAAAAACTAGTTCTTAAAGAAAAAAGCTTGCTGTAACATTTGGCAAATACGATAATTTTTCTGTCTTTAAGAATAAACAGATTCTTAAAGATAGCAGTTTTAATATATAACTCAAAGTACATCTCCAAAATTTGTGCAAAAATTGTTTGGAAACATTGAAGAATCAGAATCATTACATTTGGGTACAAACTCTTAAAGTCAAGTAGGATTTAATTTGCACAGTTTCATTTGCCAAATGTCTGTAGACTGGTACATGTCCAACTCTGGTTATCATTGTGCCAAGCTTCTTTCTGCTGAAAATATTTTGGAATGTTAGGTTTCTATGTCAATGTCTGTGGCCAAATGTGCACCTTGAGTACTCCTTGGAAATGTGTGTGCAGGTCAAGACAGGTGCTTCATTGTTTGAATCTGTCCCCTTTGCCCAGTTTCTCTCCAGAACATGTATGCATCTGTCTGAAGCTTGCACACATGATTTTTCTTAATTTTCTAACCACATTTTCCCTGGAACTTAGGATAGCAGTCTCCAGGAGAGACGACAGTGCATGACTGTCTTTTTTTTTTTTTTCCTCCCCTAATAGTGTAAAAAATGTTGGTAGTTTTAAGTAGTCACTTAAAATAAGTTCTCACTTAAGTCTCTCTTTTTTTCTTTCTAAATAAAGCCTGAGAATTTGCTTTTAGCTAGCAAATCCAAGGGAGCAGCTGTGAAACTGGCAGACTTTGGATTAGCCATTGAAGTGCAAGGAGACCAGCAGGCCTGGTTCGGTAAGTGGGGCCGCTCTCAGCACAGTGCCTCCTGGCTTGTCACTCTAGCTCCTTATCCCACATCCCAGTCACCGTAAAGTGAAGATGGCCATCCTACCAATAGTTTAACTTTTTTTTAAGATACTGGACTTGACATGATATTAATAAATGGCCAAGAGGCAACTGAAGGGAAAACAATAGTCAGAAGAGGATGTCTATGCTTTTTTTTTTAAAAAAAAAAAAAAAAAAAAAAAGATTAGATGATAAAATGAACCATGCACTAAAATTTGATAGGAAGATTTAATATACAAAACATACTTTTTTATTTGAGAGTAAATTAGTTGGTGATACAACCTCATGTGATGCTAATATTTTTATGTTAGTAATACAAACAAAATATTTCACCTGTTTTGTTATGGTTAAAGATTTACTAAAATGGTATGCCATATATTTACATATAGGTATGTTTCATCTTAATGGCCTTTATTTTGTGACCATTTTTCACTAAAATTCTTATAATTAAAAAAATTCTAAGTGATAAAAGTTTGTTTCTTTTTGTGGAGATGGAAATGTGTATTATCTGTCCTCACATACCATAAAAGTCATGGCTAACCTTCCTCTAACATGAGATAGGCTAACAAGAGAAAAGCACGACATTTTATTTCATTCAAGTTTTAGAGACATGAAAGGAGGATCCAAAGTTCAAGGGAAAACTGTTTTTAAGCTAGAGTTGATAAAAAATGAGCAGCTGAGGAGAAATGTAACTGTTCTGATGGTAGTAGACTGTGGGGGACACCAGCCAGGCCTGTGTTTACCAAGTTTTTCTTGACTTCTCTCTGTAGCATTCTTCCTTTTCAGATCTTAGGGCAAGATTTGTTCTGGAATGAGGGGTTTGTGAAATACTTTCAAGTAACTCGGTAACAGCATCATATACAGAAGTGCAGAGGAAGATTAGAAGACTATTTCTAGATGTGATAGCTGGTGTTGGGAGAGTATTTCAGATTCTATGACCATAGTTCTGGGGAAGAAAGTAGCAGAAGAAAGAACAGGAGAGGTTCAGAATAATCTTGCTTCTGTGCCCTTTCCTTCAGTTCAACCTGATCGACTTCCAAGGTACTGAACTTTGAAATATTGCCCTCTGAGCCCCAAAGTTTATAACCAAGGAAGATCTCAGCTCTAAATGACTCTGAATCATAGTATTTCTAGCCAAGTTTGTGGATTGTTCCTAGCATGTAGGTTGAATGAGTAATTTGATCCATGGGTTCATTAATGTTCTTTTTCTCCTCGTATTACCTAGTATTAGCCCATTTTCCATATACCGTTATAAAATATAACCTTTCCCCAAGTCTTAGTCTTAATTCTTCCCTGACTTTTAATGTGCCAAGATTAGGTAATTGTTAACTGTCCTGTATGTCTGATTTCCTCCATTCCAAATAACAGAGCAACTCAAAAGTTGCCTTTTGTTTTCTGTGAAAATGCTTCTCTACTGTGATCCTAACATGCATATCTTCTAAGATCTATACATAGCTACCAGGAACTACCTTAACTTTCTAATCTCCTAGCTAGCTACTGCATGGCCTGGCAACATTTCTCAGCTCCTTTGTAGCAGCCTAGTTCAGGAGCACATTTTCTGCTGCCCAACAGCATCAGAAGTTCTGTTAGCTTTCTTGCCATCTCTTTCCAGTTTAATGTCACTTTTCACTCTCCTAACCACAACTCCCCTCCTGATGAACATAATATCTTCAAACTTGTCATTTGCAGTGTCATGTTTTGACATTTGAATAAGTTTATGCTAATTAACTATAAAGTGAATGTTTGTAAGACCTGGATTTAGATCTATAAATTATAGATCCAACTGTATCTCTGTATCCTAGGTTGGATTTTGGTCTATATGAATGAGAACTGTGCAATAAAGATTTTGAGGCTGTCAGGGACACAGACAGTTAGTTACCAGAGTTCAATAAATTACATAGGAAGTCATAACCCTCAAGGAGTGGAAGATTTTGTGTTAAGCTATTTGCCCTACAGAGTGGGAAAATAGCTTAACACAGCATCCAAGTGGTACTCTGGGAATACAAAGGGCAGACAATGAAATTCTGCTTCTGGAAAGAAGCTCAATAATGAGCTAGCACCTACAGTTGTCTGAGAGATAAGTGAAAATTTGTCCATTGGCATGCAGGAAAATAAAGACCAGGAGAGAGAGAGAGAGAATATGAATCAGGTGTACGGGTTTAGAGACACAAAACGTTTTTCTTTTTTAGAAATAAAATACTTGATTCAGCTAGAGTATAAGGTATACTGAGATGAATTAATTTAAAGAGGTTAATGAGGTAAGACTTTGCATCTTATTGAATGGTTTTGCTTCATCTAAGAGGTTTCAGACACCTGGTGAAGAGTTTTTTTGGTGGACAGGGACGTAATGTTGATTTCAGTAATAGTGTGGAACATCATTTACCCCAAAGCAAGGACCCTCTTAGTCTAACACAGCTGTTCACGGTATGGATTGTGATAGCTTGAACTAGACAGTAGATAGGATCAGGGAGTATCATTCAGCATGCAGAACAAGGACTTAGAACTCCAAAGGAATACATTTTGAAGGAAACGAAGTCCCAGACAGTAGGTTCAGTCTTATCTAAAGCAAAAAACACTTGTGGTATTGGGACACAATACGTAAATAAGACCTTGGGCTCAGGGGTATAATCATCATAACTGGGCAAATAGGAATGAATGGTAGGATGTCAGGACTAACACAGGTTACTATCATAGATGAGGCTGAAAAGTCACCCCAGAAGCATTAGCTTGAATACAAGAGTGCTGAACTGGGACTCCTTCAAACTCTCCAACTTTGAATCCTGAATTTTATCTACTCTGCCAGATTACATGGAGCTTGAGAGGACTGTGTGTAATTGGGGGAGGGGGGATGTGCTTTTTGAATCAGAATACCTGAATTTATATCCTGGCTCCGATTCTAAATAGTTGTATGACATACAAGTCACTTAAATCTGTAAGGTCGCTGTCCACTTTCTGCATGGGGCTCTAAAACACTCCTTCACAAAACTGTTATGAAACCAACTGAAACAGTACTGAGGAACATAATTGAGCCAAACATGGTGTTGAACATGGTATCAAAACCATATTCTTGGTATGAAACAAAATGTGACAGACCTTTGCATAGTTAGTGAAAGCTGTCTAGCAAATCAGTGAATGAGAATGTGACTATCAGGTTGATGAAATCAATAGAATCAAAATAGGGCTGGAAAGATAGCGTAGTAGTTAAGGTGCTTGTCTGCAAGGTCAACCGACCCAAGTTCTCCAGGACCCATGTAAGCCAGATGAACAGGTTGGCACATGATTCTGGAGTTTGTTTGCAGTGGCTGAAGGTCCTGGCATGTCTGGTCTCTCTCTCTCTCACACACACACACGCACACATACACACACATAGCTGCCTCTTTTTCATTCTCAAATAAATAAAAATTTTAAAAAAATAGAATCAAAATTAAAAGTATACAAATTTTCAAATAGCAATAATTTCTAAAGGCAAACAGATCCCAGAGACAAATCAATAGATTAACAGTAAAATTCCTATCAGGAGAGTGCTGTGGAGTTATGTGCTTGCTAAAGTACTTATGCAGTAATGTCTTTTAAAAAGATATACCTTAAGTGCAAAAGAAATTTAGCATTTCAGAAGTATACAAGCACAATTTCCAAGCTTGAGAAAATAACACTTTTTTCCATTCTTTTTTGTTGTTGTTGTTAAGTCATTTTTCTTAAGTCTACAGAATAACGAGAAGCAGCCCGTTTGCCACCATAGTCTTCATATGTGACCTATTCATTTTATCTTTTAAAATGCAATGTCAACATTTAAGTGAGAAAGCTTTTGCCAATTTTAATTTAAAAAATAGTAAGACCCTTTCTTATGTGTGATATCAGAGGTTAAGGATTTCATACAATTTTTTGTTTTTATTTTTATTTATTTAATTAAGGGGGGATAGAGAATGGGAACACCAGGGTCTCCAGCTGCTGCAAATGAACTTCAGACACATGTGCCACCTTGTACATCTGGCTTACATGGGTCCTAGGGAATTGAACCTGGGTGCTTCAACTTTGCAGGCTAATATTTTAACCACTGAGCCATTTCTTCAACCCAACTTTCATACAATTTTATTTTAAAATTTTGTGAGACATATAAAAATAAATAATATATATATGACATAATATATAAACAAAAATATATAAGATACTTATTGCATTTTTAATTCTCTTTTTTTTAAGTCTAGATTTTTATCCACTTCTCACTTTCTAATCCTGGTCTGTTTGAATACTAGCCACAAATGTTAGAAGTGATGGCCTGTGTCACCACATTTGATAAAAGGACTGGAAAATGCATCAAAGGTCTTTTCTTACTCTTTTGTAGTAATTTTCTTCTGCCTTCCCTAGAGGGAATATCATTAACACTTCTCCTAGCCATCTGTTCAAAGTTATTTAAGATATAAAGTTCACTGACTTAAATTACACAGTGTGATACGTAGGAAAGAGTGGTTGAAGTGGTATAGATGTAAGCATCAAAGGAGAATGCTAAGATGAAAATGTTTATGTTGAAATAAGAAAAAAAAATAGCATCATTCTAAGAATGAGAAGTTTACTACCAATAGACTTTAAAGAAGCCCATCAGGTAAAGTGCTCAAAACAAATGCATGACAAATGTGTCTGGATATGGAAAAGTGCACATGCAAACAGTGATTCTCATCTGGACTCTCTTCAGTTTCTCTTTGAGTCTCATTCAGAAGAGTTAGAGAGGGTGATAGGAATGGAGACAGCAAGTCAATTATACCAGAGGTATGAGGCAGCTCTTTGCAACATCTGTGACCATCCTTATTTGGAGTAATTCCACATTACACCTTCCCATAAACCTCAAACTTTAGGCTATGGGCCTTCAGAGGACTAGCAACGCACCATGTAATGTTTAAGCTACAAAACAAAACAAACAAACAAAAATACTTAGGCTCTTATTCCAATCAATTTTTGCTCAGAGAAGTAACTGTGTCATATATATTTGGGGTTTGTTTTTGTTTGTTTTCTTTTTTTGAGCTAGAGTCTCACTGTAAGCCATGCTGACCTGGAATTCACTATATAGTCCCAGGGTGCCCTCAAACTTACAACAACCCTTCTACCTCTGCTTCCTGACTGGGATTAAAGGCATGTGCTAGGGCTGAAGAGATGGCTTAGGGGTTAAGGCGCCTGCCTCCTAAGCCTAAGAACACTGGTTCCAATCGCCAGCGGTTCCAATCTCCAGGTCCCACGTTTAGCCAGATGCAAAGTGACGCAAGGGCGCAATGCCACACTTGACCACAAGGGGGCGCACACATCTGGATTTCTTTCTCTCCCCCCCTTCTCTCTGTCTCTCTCTCTCTGTCGCTCTCTGTCTCTCCAAAAAAATAATAAAAAATAAAAAATAAAATAAATAAATAAATAAAGGCATGTGCTACCACACCTGGCTTATATTCATTTTATTCTTTATTATTCTATTAAATTGCCTCTGGCTAGTAAGTATAAATCCACAACAGGAATGAGGAGGAAATCACTTCTTATATATTTTGCATCTCAGTAAATAGAAAGATTTGTGATGGAGAAATGTTTGTGATTACTTGTCCTTTTTAGGAGATTTTTCTAGTTCTCATTTGTGCTTTAAAAGAAAACTTTCAAATGAAAATGGTTACCTTTGGTATTTTTAAGGAAGTAGTTTTACTTGAAAAACTTTTTTGCAGAAATAGGAAATATTTTACTCTATAATCTAGTTATAAATGTCATTGCTAGACTGAAGAAATGGCTCAGCAGTTAAGGAGCTTGTCTACGAAGCATAAAGACCAGAGTTTGGTTGCCTAGTACCCATGTAAAGCCAGAAGCACAAAGTGGGGCATGCATGTAGAGTTCCTTTGCAGCAGTGGGAGGTCCTGGTGTACCCATTCTGTCTGTCTATATTCGTTCTTCTCTTTGTCTGTTGCAAATAAATAAATAAAAATATATTTTTAGAAAATGTTATTGTTACTTCAGTGTATGTCACTGAATTTTAAGCTGATTTGATATAATATGAAGCTTTCTTTTGATATCCCATTGCCTGTCCATATCTTCTTGGATTGAATGTTTTGTTGATACATTCAATAGTGACTCATCTAAATATTCATGTGTCTTCTGTTAGTTTCTGGTTACCAGTATGCCTTTTTTATATTTATATTTTATATATTTTATATTTTATATTTAGTGGTATACATTGAACTCTGATATTTTCTGGGCATATTATCTTCAAAGTGATTCTTCCTTTTCTCATTTCAACCTGATTCTGTCAAGTCAGCTCTGATACATGAACATTTGTTTTCCCTAGGTTTTGCTGGCACACCTGGATATCTTTCTCCAGAAGTTTTACGTAAAGATCCTTATGGAAAGCCAGTGGATATGTGGGCATGTGGTAAGGAATCGTGATTTCAAGTAAATTTGTCTGACTCCATTTGAGCTGCTGTAACAATCCATCAGAGATTGAGTGGATTAAACAACTAAAAGCCGTTTCACACACTTCTTAGGCTGATGAGTCTATGATCAAGAGTCAGTAGAGCCCCTATCTAGTAAGGATCTACTGCCTTCTTTTTGTGTCTTCACATGGTTAAAAGGGCAAGCAAGTTCTCCAGGGGCTCTTTTAGGGGTTACTAATCCCATGCTTGAGGCATTTACCCTACCAGAGCTCCTCCCTCCTAACAAGGTTACAGTCAGGTTGAGGATTTCAGCCTATGAATTTGGAAGAGGACACAGATGTTCATCCTAGAACAACCAGTTTTGTTAGATTTTAAAATACTATTTTTCACTTAGAATTGATGGCATGCACTTGACGTATTGGAAGTTCTCACA
The DNA here is from genome assembly GCA_036365145.1 of Orientallactaga sibirica. Taxonomy (NCBI): domain Eukaryota; kingdom Metazoa; phylum Chordata; class Mammalia; order Rodentia; family Dipodidae; genus Orientallactaga; species Orientallactaga sibirica. The sequence goes on along the minus strand of JAEOAD010000033.1, from coordinate 13,237,075 downwards.
TCTCTATGGAGGAAGATTGCTGATTAAAGCACAGACTGCTGTTCCTCTTCAGTAGGTCTGGAGGGGGAAACTTTACATTCTTCACCAGTGCTCTGGTGACACAAATGCGTTGGTCTTAAACACTGAGAACAAGGAGGTGGAATACCCAATAGTGGTTAGGTTATGGGAAAGTATGTTGTTTACGCCTGGGGAGGAGTACAAGACTGAGAGTGTAAATCATGAAAAATAATGAGGTTCACTCTACTAGTGGAGGAAGAACCCTGATTTAGGCCTCCGTTGTCTTGCTCTAATCATTCGAGTATTCAAGGACAATGGTGAGAATTTCAGTCATTATAATGGAATTTCTACATGTTGACATATATTCCAGTAGCTGAAAGACTAAAATAAAGGGGCGCTTGAACAGGATATTCTGAAGTATTTCTATTAAGGTTGTCAACACAAATTATTCTTCTAAGTTCTTGAGGGTATCATTGCTACAGATCTATAAATGAGTGTTTAACTACCACAGTTTGGCTTTACTGTGCTGTAGACCAATTTCACTACTTCACAATTGTCAGCAGTCCTGGTAGGAGATGATTAAAAATTTTGATTTATACCTTCTAAAAATTACTTTATATTTGGTTTTGATTTTACATAAATAAATCAACATCACTGTCATCATGCTAGACATCTTCACACTACATTTCTTGTCAGTTTCATATTTCCACCAACAACAACTTGGTATTTAATCACAGTGGATTGAATTGTGTGTGTTCAGAGTTGCCTCTGTGCCTAGAAAGGCAGTTATGAACACAGAATTATATTTATAGTCACAACACGAGGTTTTAAGTCTTTGCTTTGCACCAACTAACACTGTCTCATTAATATCTCTGAGCTATTCTCTAACTGTATAATAAGAACATATTACCTGTGCAAAATGTTAGGAGAGCCAAATACGATACATATTAAAATAAAATATTTTGTAGTATGTAAAGTAATTAAAAATGCAAATAGACATTAATGTTCTAATGATTGGAAATAGCCTTTAACTAAAGAGTAAGAACTTAGATGCATCCCAAGCTCTGTCTTTCTCCTGCCTACCTGAAGCTATCTCCTAAAATGACCTCCAGCATGCCCTTGAGTGACAGCATTGCTTTAAAGTGTTCTTGTTCAAATCTAAATGCTAATGGCAGATAGCTTGAATACTGTCACTAAATTAGCTCCCAGCCAAAACTACTGTTGATGCACTTACAGGCAGCACAGTGCACGGAGATCAAGCAGACACTGACAGAGGAGGTGCATATTCTTGAAAACATTTTTAAGTTATGACGGTCATATTTTGTGAGTGATGTGGGGTTTAGATATAATGTTGTGTCTGGACCTTAAATACTAGAAAGATCATGTGTTGTCCATGACACTATCCAGTAACGGGAGAGGGGTATTGAGTATTGGAGTTAAAACACCAGCCCCAGGATTCCTAAGGCTAGGCATCAGATCCACTCCAGTATTTCTATTAAAGAGACAAGGTGAAAAACAGAGAAAGGAAATTTAATCAATGTGGCCACATTGGCAAATACAAATGAATGCATTCAGTGCCCCCAAGTCTATCTTTGGGGTATTAACATAAGCTTTAATTTTACAGCAGAAGAATTATAAACAGTCTTGGTAAAGTGTTATTTGTTTGTTCACTATCTCCATTCTACTTCAGCACAGGAGTTGAAGATGTCTTTATTGTGTGAGAGGATAAGATGGTTCTCATATAATAAATGAAAAAATTACTCTACTCCAGGCTGTACCCTGTCTATTGCAGATACTTGCCTTCATTTGTTATATGGTCTGTCCTGCCAGGCTTTGCTGTTAGAAGGTGCCTGTGGAGCTGTAGAGATGGCTTAGTGGTTAAGGCATTTGTCTGCATAGCCAAAGGATCCTGGCTCAACTCTCTAGGATCCATTTAAGCCAGATGCACAGGGGGCACTTTCATCTGGAGTTCATTTGTAGTGGCTGGAGGCCCTGGCACACCCATTCCTCCCTCTCTCTCTCTCTCTCTCTGCCTCTTTTTCACTCTGAAATAAATAAATAAAATAGATTTAAAAAAAAAAAAAAAAAAAAAAGGTGCCCAGAGATTTAGAACAATGACTCTTATTTTTGTGTTTAAGCCCCAAAAGGAAGCCAGAAGATTTGGGTATCTCTGGGTTTTAGACATACATTACTTGAGTGATTAACATGTGTATGATGAATTAAAGAGAATCTGCCCCAAAGAAAAGAAGATGGATACAAAATAGTGCCAGGCTTTTATCCTGCTTTGAGTTAGTAACTAACTTCCCAAGAAGGAATCAGTGATTTATTCCAAAAGTACTTGTACAACCTTGCAGGCCCTGGGCATGTCATAAATTTCATGGTATTTCTTTGCCTGTCTGACCCGAAGCTCCGTTTCAGATTCTCCTGCCCTTTTCTTCATCCATTCTTGTTTGCCTAGTTTCCTTCTTATTTTATCCTTTTTTATTCTCCCTCCCTACTATCCACTTCACAGATAGAAAGTATATGTACTGTAGTTAAGAGAATACACAAGGCTCTTCAATCATTTGATCTCTATAGCTCACCCTCCTCTTATAAATGGAGGTAGTCATACCAATTGCCACACAGAAGCAAGATTTGTAAAACAATAGTGTTAGTTTCAATTATAATTAAAGAGAGTTTCTTTAGGAATATGTTCTTGTAAGTTGATGGATCCTTACTGTTGCAGTCAGGTTCTCATTGCTGGCAGAAATCACCTGACTGAAAGCAGCTTGTGGGAAAAAAGAGGTTTATTTTGGCTTACAGGCTTGAGGGGGAAGCTCCATGATGGCAGGAAAAAATGATGGCATGAGCAGAGGGTGGGCATCACTCTCTAGTCAACATAAGGTGGACAACAGCAACAGGAGAGTGTGCCAAACACTGGCAAGGGGAAGCTGGCTATAATACCCATAAGCCCGCCCCCAACAATACTCTGCCTCCAGGAGGTGTTAATTCCCAAATTGCCATCAGCTGGGAACCTAGCATTCAGAACACTTAAGTTTATGGGGGACACCTGAATCAAACCACCACACTTACCATACATTTTTTTTTTAAAATTAATAATTGACTCAGCATCATTAGTATGGTAATCAGTTGAATATTATAATGCCCTCATATGATTCTCTTCTTACCATTAATGATTAATGTTTATCATTCTCTCCCTCTTTCTTCCATAGGACTTCTTACAGATGTCATCCTGTTTTGCCATGTCCAGCGCTACTTCACTTTTCTCTATTTTATGTTTTCTTTGGCTTTCTTCACACAATGTGAAAATAGTTGGAGCCCTGTCTGCTCAGCCATGCTTATTCAAGAATATCTTTGTAGCTCACTCCTAGTTTCTTTAGAGACCATGTTCAGCTTTTACTCATGCAATGAGAGATGCACTTGTGTCCATGCAGCTCACTGTAGTATTGTCATTAAATATATTAATAGAACAGATTTAGAGAAAATGCCAACAACTGGGAGCATCATAATAATTTTTGTGACATTTCTGGGCCACTGCTATTGGTTTTAATTACTCTTTTAAGTCTCCTCTTCAAGTGACTTGGATGGTACATTAAATCCACTTTATTTTTAAGGTGTAGCCTTGTTCATCACTGTTGAGTAAACACCAAGTAATACACATAATACCTGGTTGGGGATTTCCTTGAGAGAGACTCTTCTTCTGTCATTAGCCATAGCTCTTGCCAACTAGGCCTTCTTTTCAAGAGTAGACACTGGGTTGTGCTAAGAAATGACACCAGTCAGGTAACACAGGAAGACAAAACCATCCATCCTAGGCCATGGCAACTCATCTATGTGAATTAAGCTGTATGTATTCATTGTAGCAGGTTCTTCACCATTAGCAGTTGACATGGAGCAAAGTGAAGCACAGTACTGGTACAGGGCCTAAAAAAAGGCTGTACTCTGTTAGAAATGTGTGTTTATCTGCACCCAGGAAGTCTCAAATCCCTCCATTACCTTGTTTTTGTGATCTCACGTGGTTTGTCCAGACCTATACTTGGTCTTTGAAAGCAAGGAGTCCATTACTGAAAAGTAAATTAGTAGGCATGAGTGAAGCAAGATGACCACCCTTGTTCTGCCATTGCCAATTGTAAGCTAGTTCTAATGGCTTCCTTATATAGAGAGTTGCTTCCATAATTCGTTGGGGTGAACACATTTTTATAGATATCACTAGATCACTGGCTTTTAATAGAGCTCTTTCTATAATTTGCCTTTAAAATAAAAGAAAATAGGAAGGGAAGGAGAGAGGACAGGAAAGCTATAAAGAAGGGCCCATGTCCTAAAATATGTGTATATTATCTTACTACTTGTCTGACTTAGTTGGATATCACTCTGAGCTCTTATGAGTAATAAATAATAAATCACTGAGTGGGCTGGAGAAATGGCTTAGCAGTTAAGGTGCATGCCTGCAAAGCCTGAGGACCCCAGTTCCATTCTCCAGGTCCCATGTAAGCCAGATGCACATGGTGGCGCATGCATCTGGAGTTCATTTGCAGTGGATAGAGGCCCTGCCCATACACTCTCTCTCTCTTTCTCTCTCTCACTCTCTCGCTCTCTCTGTCCCTCTCTCTGTCTCCAATCAACCAATCAATCACTGACTGTCACAGACTGTACCATGACTTTCTCTAACTTCTGGAGTATTATGGAATATGTTCCTTCTTTTCTGGTATAGTGAGTTTAGATTCTATAGTTGCATGACTCCTGGGACTTAGCTTTTCATGCTATAGCTGGGAGGAGGTAATAGTTATTTCATGATTCTGAAAGCCCAAGCCTAGTGGATGTGGACAGTATCCATATGCCTGGCTAAGACATCCATGGACAAAATGCTTGTGTCCCCTCAAATTTTGTACCCTGAAATGCTAATCCCAATGTGATTTGTGAAGTTCATGATGTCTTAGCCAGGCATATGGATCTTGTTTATGAAAAACATTGACATCAATTACTTATCTTCATCATTTATTATCAGTAGACATCTTTAAAAACTCAGTTACTTGCTGCTCTAAAACAACAAGCAAGCAGCATGAAGCTTTGTTCTGACGTAGCACCTGTGCCTGTGACACAGTGGACAGAGCTGCTCCCCTGGTTATTCCCCATGTACAGCACAGTGCCCCAGCCTCTGAAAAAATGACATCTGTCCTGCTCGCTTTGATCATGTAGCTTCCTGTTCAAACCATCATTGGTATTTTGGTGTCAGAATGTTAGTTCCAGCATTTTCCCTTCCTGTCTGGTATGGTGACATTTTGTTCAAGGTATTACAAGATAGGAGTGAGCCAAACTTATCACTCACCTGGCCAATTATACATTTCCAAACTCAGCGTGCCTTTTGCATGTAAGCTCATAGTTCTTTCTGTATTTTCCAAGGGTAAAGTGGTATCTTGAGTAGATTGTTCCATTAACTTCCAACTACTCAGTTTTCAGCATTTCTCCTTCATCTCTTCTTTCCTAAGAACAGCCTTTACAATGTTTCTTCATTAGTGTGATAAGTTTAATCATTTCTCTAACATTAGCTTTTATTAAAATCAATTTTGACTGTTCCTGACAATGTACACATTTCACCTAATCAGTAATTAGTGCTTTCTACTCTTATTGAACAAGCATCTCTATTATCTCCCGAGCAAACATTTATATATAAGGTGATGCAAAGTAAACAGTTTTATTTAAGCATGGAATGTAGCGCTATGGAGATGCTCAGCAGTTAAAAGCTCTTCCTTGCTACTCTCTGCTGGTCTGGATTTGATTCCTGAATACACATATAAACCCAGGTACACAAGTGGCTTGAGTCTAGAGTTCATATGCAATGGCAGGAGGCCCTGGTGTACCATTCTCATTCATTCATTCATTCATTCTCTCTCTCTCTCTCTCTCTCTCTCTCTCTCTCTCTCTCTCCCTCCCTCCCTCCTTCTCTCTCCCCTTGCAAATAAGCAAATAAAATGTTTAAAAAAATAAAATAATTAAAATATGACAGAATTCATTATGATAGAAAGTCTTGAAACCATTGATTATGGGAAATTTGAACATACCAAAAGACAGAATACTATAATGAATAGGATATCATTTCACCTTACCCTCAATCATTCTCTATCCATCTAAAGATTACTTTATTCAAGTATAAATGTCTTGTCTCTATATCTGTACAGAAAAGGACTTTATTTATAAGTATGACATTACTAATTGTTAAAATTTAATAATAATTGCTTACTGTCATTAATTTCATTTTCCCTCTTTATTCTCTTGTGTCAAAAGCTTGTTATTTATTTCTTCTTTTAAGTATTTTAATATGTAGGTTCATACTTGTCCCTTTCTCCCTTTTCTTCATTTCTTTATATATATTTGGAAATAACCTATGTTTCCCATGCACATTAAGTCCATAACACAGTGAATAGTGATAGAATAACTTCCATTCTGGATATATAAGCCTCAATATTTTTGTAAGATTGCTGTTCAAAATATTTTAATCTGTTAGTCAGCTCTCCGAAACTATAATAAATTACCTCAGATAATCAAATTATAGAGTGGGTTTATTTTTAGTTAAAGGTTTGGGAGTTCTAGTCCATGATCCACTGGTGCCAATAATTTTAGAGCTGTGGTAATCACATGATAAGCCTTTGGCCAGAGCCAAACACTTGCTTCATTACCCAGGAGTAAATAGAGGAAGAGGAGGGACCAGGGTCCCATAGACTACATCCACGGTGAACCCTAATCATTCTCACTAGGCCTCACCTTTTAGTAACAGCTCCCTGAGGACCAAGCTTCTAACATCCAGGCTTCCAGAAACATTCATTATCCAACTATGGTATTATGTCACGTGATTTATCAGAGTAAGGAAGGGATGGTTTTTTGTTGTATTAGGGATCCAACCCAGCCAGAACTCAAGTAATCTACCTTATTCTAATTCTCCAACCAAATTCACATGACTTTAAAAAAAGCTGGTTCAAACTGTGTTTTCCTGTAGTAGACTATGAATGTCTGAGGCAATTAAACTACAGCTTCCAAACTATTATAACTCTAACAGTATCTTGTACTGTGATGCTCAAACTTATGTACATAAGCAGAGCTGTCAGATCCCCCCAACAAAGACATGGTACAAAAACCAAGAGACCACAAGTTCTGGGGTGGCTGGGCAGATGCTCACCTGCCCTTCTCTTCTCTCTCAGGCTTTCCAGGCTTTAGAAAGCAGCAAAGAAAGAGATCACAGGAGAGGCCAGGGGAATAACAGACCTTCCTTTAAAAAGCAGCTACAAAGCAACTGAAAACCTTATCAGAGTAATAAGGTATCCTAAGGAGCAGGAGGGACATTTGTGGTTGTGACTTTGGATTTTATGGTCATTTTGCTCTCCTCTTTCCATCCACTTTCCTGAGATGCTGGCCTAGCGATTTGAAAGCTAAGATCATTTAAAAGAAAACGGTTTTATCTTTTTGGATATTATCTATACTCCCATAAACCTGGTATTTAGAGCATGTATTTATAATCAGGTTACTGTCATTAGGAAAATGTTTCAATTATCCTTAAACTAGAAAATAAATAACATGATATATTTTAACCATCAACCTACAAAGATAAGAGTTCAGAGAAGGGAAAGTATATGTCCTCCAAAATGGCAGGTTACTTTCTTCTTTCAATGGTGCCCTGCCTGTCTTTAGAATTCTCTGTTCCTTGGTGTGGACTAACCCGGTGTTGGCATACTTACGCCCATGGGAGTAGCATTCACCATCAGAGTGGAGAACTTCAGAACAGGGCACAGTTGTGTCTCTGAGGCATCTTTCCCCAATGTACTTCCCTTTTTTTTTCTTTTTCATGATCAAGGTGGGCTTCCTGTCACTATGGGTCTGACACATTTACTTACATTAATATGTGAATCTCCTCAGGTGTCATTCTCTACATCCTGCTGGTGGGGTATCCACCCTTCTGGGATGAAGACCAGCACAGACTCTATCAGCAGATCAAGGCTGGAGCATATGATGTACGTAACAAGTATTCATATCATGGTAGATGATGGTTTCTTTTTGTTTACTGACCAAGGCCCAAGTGTTTTTCATTGTTTTAACCATTTTTTTAACTCTTTCCCCTTGTTTGCCATTTCTCCATGAGGAAAAGCATTAATAAAGAGTAAGAAAGGGCTAGAGAGATGTATTGGCAGTTAAGGCGCCTACCTGCCAAGCCTAGGAATGCTGGTTCCAATCTGCAGGTCCCACGTTTAGCCAGATGTAAAAAGTGACACAAGGGCACAATGCTGCACTTGCCTACAATGGGGTGCACCGATCTGGAGTTTGTTCACAATAGTTGAACGGCCACTGGCAAGCCCATTCTCTCTCTCTCTCTCTCTCAAAAAAAGAGTAAGGGAGGAGAGTAAGAAAGAGGATCTCTTACAATGGTATTCTCTGTAATCCCAGCACTTGAGAGCTGTCCTGGGCCACATACTGAAACTATCTCTAAATTAAAAAGTAAAAATGAGTAAGAAATGCAGCAAATATATTAATTTTGCATTTTCCTTTGAGCTTAGTACTTCCTAAGATTAACAGGAAAGAAGTTTGAAATCTTTGAGGTAACAGTTTGCTTCTCAAACTGTTCACATCATAGTGATTAAAACTGAACAATTAAGACTCAACTTTAGGAATGACTGCCTCTTTAGTATAACCCAAAATAAATATAAAATTTTAATCCCAAGGTTTTATAGTTCCATGAATCAAATTTAACATCATTCCAGAATGGCAGTTTTAATGATTTTTTTTTAATTTTTATGAGAGAGAAAGAATTGGCCTGCCAAGGCCTCCACCCACTGCAATCGAACTCCAGATGTGGACGCCAACTTGTGTGCATGTGTGACCTTGTATGCTTGTGTCACCTTGTAAGTGTCTGGCTTACATGGGACCTGGAGAGTCAAACATGAGTCCTTAGGCTGTGCAGGGAAGCACCTTAACCACTAAGCCATCTCTCCATCCCTTTATTATTTTTTTTTAATCTTGTTTCTCTACTGGTTTTCAGTACAAGCATTCATTTGAACAGTAGGTTTTACTATTGAAAAATATTTATTTAATTTATTAATTAATGTTTGGAAAATACACATATTTATAAGTTAGGTTCATAACCTAGAGAGGAAGAATTTCTATAACTGACAGCTCTTTAAATGTGTTTATACCTCCATGGCCATATGCATAAGTATTTTGCTATAATGTCATCAAGACTACCACAGTACTAGAAGGGAATGGGTAGTCCACCCAACAGTGGTTGTCTGCACACTGGAGACAAAGTAAACCTGGTAGCTACTCAGTCCATGAAGTTGCATGCATCCCAATCCATTGCTGAAAACATGGAGTTCCCTGGAAAAATGCTGGTATTAAAAGCATATTGCAAGGCCAATGAAACCAGAGTCTGTTGGCAGCTTACAATGGCAAGCAGCAGTGATATTTGCCCTCTTTCAGAAAGAAGGAAGGAAGGCAGGTAAGCGCTACAGAAAGTCTGCTAACTTAATTCCAGTAACAATGGTTTCGATCTTCAAGATTGTATATTGATTCATGAATTGGACAAAGTCTGTAATTTAGCAATCAATGCAATGTAAAATTCTCCTAACTCATGAAGAATATCATTTTGGCTAAGTATGCTTATTTTAATATATGATTAAATAAATGTATTAAATGTAAGATTAAATAATTTCCAACAAAAGCTATGATAAATAGCTTTATTTTATAAGAATTCATGTAATGAGGTAATAAGGGAAACTATAGAGTTGGTGACTTTTAGGCAGTTTGATGAAATTTGTAATTACATGTTAAATTTCTTATTTTTATTTATTTATTTGACAGAAAAAGAGGGAGGGTATATGAAAGAATGGGCAGGCCAGGGCCTCCAGCCACGGCAAACGAACTCCAGATGTGTGGGCCTCCTTGTGCATCTGGCTAACATGGGTCCTGGGGAATTGAACCTGGGTCCTTTGGCTTTGTAGGCAAATGTCTTAACTGCTAAGCCATCCCTCCAGCCTTCTTAAATTTTATTTATTTATTTATTTATTTATTTATTTATTTATTTATTTAATAGAGAAAGAAGGGGAGAGAGAGAGAATGCATATTGAACTTTTTTTATTTTTTTATTTTTTTTTATTTTTGGAGAGAGTCACAGAGAGAGACAGACAGAGAAAGAGGGAGAGGGAGACAGATAGAGAATGGGAGCGGCAGCAGTCTCTCAGCTGCTGTGAACAAAATCCAGATGTGTGCACCCCCTTGTGGGCAAGAGCAGCATTGTGCCCTTATGTCACTTTGCATCTGGCTAAACGTGGGACCTGGAGATTGGAACCGGGTTCTTAGGCTTAGCAGGCAGGCGTCTTAACCGCTAAGCCATCTCTCCAGCCCATATTGAACTTCTTAAAGCGTTCACTGGGAATGCTACTGAAGATCTTACAGTCTCAGATTTCTCTCACTGCAACTCTCCAATCAGCCCTGACTAATAAGTCAGTTGTTTCATAGGAATTACAGCCATTTTACTATCTGTACTATTGCTGATCATGTACTGTGAGTAATACTTGCTTAACCTTGGCCTAGTAGCCCAATGACATTAACACATATGATACTCAGTCAGCTTTTACTTAGTTTTTCAAATAGGTATGTGAAAGGTTGCATGTGGACTAGGGAGATGGCTCAGAGGATAAAGTTCTTGCCATATAAGCAAGAGTGGATGAGTTCAGATCCCCAGAACCCACATACAGCCAAACACCGTCCAGATACTTGCCAGCCACTTGCAAGCCTACCTGCCTAATGGATCAGTGACCCTGCCTTAAAGATGAGTGCCAATACCTGAAAGTTGTTCTCTGACCAGCTCCTGTGTGCTATGATACTGTGTACCTGCTCTCACATACGAACACGCATGCACAATTATACACACATCACACACACACACACACACAAATCTATTAATAGAACCAGACATGGTGGCACATGCTTGTCCTCCCAGCACTCAAGACATAGATGCAGAAGGATGGCTACAGGTTTGAGGCCAGCCTAGTTTACATAGTAAATTCAAGGCCAGGCAGGACCATTGAGCAAAATCCTTTTTCAAACAACAATAAAAATAAATAAATAAATAAATAAATAAATAAATAAATAAATAAATAAAAATTTGTTTAAAAGGTGTGTATGAGTTCATTTTCTGATTAAATAAATGATATTTTGAGATGAATATAAGCATTTTAAGTTATTTTTCTAAATGTTAAAATATAGCTAGTATTATAGTATGCAATTGAGTATATGGGTTGGTCTCTTATCAGTTACTCTTTAATACATGTAAGTTTATACATTGTTGGGGAATATATCAAAATCACTGACTCTTAGATATAATTTAACTTATACAATAGGAAAACATAAAACAACTCACTATTTAAGAAGTGATTAATAGGACTGGAGAGATGATGTGGCGAGTTAAGTTGCTTGCTTGTAAAGCCTAAGGACCCAGATTTGATTCCCCAGTACCCACATAAGCCAGTTGCACCAGGTGACACATGCATTCGGAATTCATTCCTTGCAGTGGTGAGAGGCTCTGGTGTACTCATTCTTTCTATCTGCCTTTTATTCTCTTTGTCTCTCCCTCTCTCTTTCAAATAAATAAAATATTTTTTAAAGAATGATTAATGTATTTGGCTCTTCCCTGTTTAAATTTATGTATCTATTTTTCTTGTTTATTTACTTATTGATTTTGAGATGAGATCTCATGTAGCTTGGTTTGGCCTGGATCTGTAAATCCTATTCCTCCTGCTTATGCCTCCCAAGTTGCTGGTGCTATAGGAATGCACCTTCATACCCAAATTAGTGTGAGTGCTTTAAAAACATTTTATAAATTTATGTTTTTGAAGTTTCCATCACCAGAATGGGACACAGTGACTCCTGAAGCCAAAGACCTCATCAACAAGATGCTTACCATCAATCCTGCCAAACGTATCACAGCCTCTGAGGCACTGAAGCACCCATGGATCTGTGTAAGTAACTGTCCCCCAAACACTTTAGAGCAATCAGTCAAAATAAACACTTCCTACCTTCTATGGATTTAAAATACTTCTGCAGAAAAAAAGAAAAAAAAAGACAGTACTTCAAATGAAGGCATCTTAGAAAATGAATTCCATAATGGTGAAACACATCATTTCTAGTAGCAAAGTCTGATGTATGTAGATTGCCAACTAAATACTGTGTGCAGTAACACCAGAAATGAAAATTCCTCTTATCATTTATTAACATGTTTATGAACAGACATTAAGAAAAATAACACCTGGATTTACTACATCCCAGAGGAAGAGCTACTCTAAGTAGCTTTAGAAATATGTCTGAGGTTTAAAAGTGCAGTGTTGTTACAGTAAAATTAAGGATGGCCACAGTACTAAGAATACCTCGTAGAAGGACTAAGGGGGAAAAACAGTGGAATCTTGATGGTAGGGGGAGGTGGGTAATCTAAACACTACAGTAAATTTCAAGGGATGAGTTAAATGTAAGGATAATGAATATGATGGTAAGTAAATGGAAGGCAGTCTAATACAAATATGATTCAATGATAAATTAAGAGACTACTGGTATACATAACTTTTTCAGCTTAGTTGCTCATAGTCTTGACACAACTATCTTTTATTTTTGGATTTTGCTGGCAATTAAATACTTACAAGTAGACCATATGAGTGCAGGCACCATTACAAATAGATTGAAGTGAGGGAGTCATGACCTCAGTATGGCTGAAATGTGTTCAAGTCACTCTCCTCCTCTTTCAGCAACGCTCTACTGTTGCCTCCATGATGCACAGGCAGGAGACTGTAGACTGCTTGAAGAAGTTTAATGCTAGACGAAAATTGAAGGTAAGAAATTGTACATTTTTGTGGAAAGGTAAATTTGGTGGCTTTAAAAGTATATTCACTTAGGGGGAAAGTAACTGACCGACAGTTTTTAAAAGACGGTAGATCTCAATACTTTTATTTTTCCCCTTCTGGATCTTGGGCACTAGAACGCTCACCAGAATCTGCCCCACAATGAGAACATAGAATGGATGGAACCATGTATGCTGTGGTTTCTCTCCTCAGTGGAAAAGATAATCTAAATATTACACAATCAGTGGAGCAGTTCTGGCAGGCTTAGAGACACATGTCCAAGGCTTTCAGGAAGTCAAAAGACAGAAACAAACAACGTAAACTCCCCTATCTGAGAATAAAACCAGAATATTTGTTACTAATACTACATATTTTTAGGTCAAAGATTCACTGAGGAAGAAATGATTTTTCTCTTTCTTTCTTTCTGTTTTAATAGGGTGCCATCTTGACAACCATGCTGGCTACAAGGAATTTTTCAGGTACATGCATTAACAGTTCTCTCCTTATCCGCTGCTCTTCTCTGGCCTTTTGTTGCTGTTTTACTGTCTTTTTGAAATTGAAAAAGTCTAACAATTAGGAACACTGTTGTTCAGGGAGAGTATATATGCAACATAGCCTCCGTACATCCCCGTGGCTGCCTTTTTCCTCCATGGAGGCACTGTCTGCTCAGAGCCTTCTGAGACCACAGCCCTTATTGGGAACACCCTGGAAGCTCTGGCCAGTACTCGGTGCTGGGTTGACAGAACACTGGAATATACTGGTGTGGGGATTTGTACTCCTTCATTTTAAAGCTCAGTACTTCAAATTAGGAATGTATTAATTGACAATTAATAGAGCAGTACCTGCCAAGGAATTTTATGTCTCATTCTCCAATAAGAAAGATTTTTTCAAAACTATTATTGTGGAACCTGATTCTCTTAGGCCTAATTTTCCTGAAACTGCCATAGTATATTAGCATGGTATGAGAAAGTGTACAACTATTAATGCTGTATAATTAACCTAAGGACTTACAAAGAACTACCACATGAGGATACCGTAGCATAATAAGCACTCCTAAAAGTGATTCCATGGGCACAAAAATAAGTTCATTAAATATAGGCTAAATTAGGCTTTATTTTGAAAGTGGGTTTCCAAAATTGAGGTAAAGTATTATTTAAGTTTTAGAGTCCTCTTCTTTAGTCTATTACCTCAAAGCATTATGCTTTTCAAAGTCAAATGTTGATAAATTACTAATTAAACTTATATAGGAAATGAAGAAGCAATTAAACTACAGTTGAAAACTTCTATTTTGGATATTTATACAGAACAGTTTTCAAAAATTAATGCCATAAGTGCTATTACTTTTGTGTTCATCCAACTGTTACTACGGTTGTTAATTTGACTTTGCATGGCTGTTACTGTGATAAAAGACCACTATGCATCAGATTATTACCAAATATTCTTCCACCTGTGTCTAGTTATTACTTAAACCAGAAATCAGTGATTATTATCCTTTCCATTCAGTCAGAGAAGATATGAAACTATGGGCTGTTTAAGCAACAATAGCAGTAAATAATATTATAATGAGCAATACTACAAACTGAGGGACTGTGTTGGTCATTTGTATGTTTTGTCCACTGTGGTTGGTATAAGGAAGACTTGATGCTCCCTTTGCCACTTGATTAATATGGTTGACATTTGTGTGAGGGCCATCTCATTAAGCATTAACTCATTTATACTACATTAAAATCAGTCAATATTTTAGTGTGGCCCAAGTAAGTGAATCAGTAAAAAGAAAAATTATTTACATAGTATATATTGATGATGAAGAATTGACTTGTAAAAAAAAATCTCCAGAATTAAAATTGTATATTTTGTTGAATTTTTAAATAAATTTTAAGGTATAAATTGGGCCTTTATTAATGATGCTTTTACCCACTTGTAGAAGCTTTTTTGCTTACCTCATATTTTCCTTTTCATCATACTAAAACTAAAAACACATGACTAATAGTGGATTTTATTTGGTTTCTGAATGTCTTAGCATAAAAAGCAAATTTTATTTTTAATCCATCACTTCAGAATCAAATGAATAACATTAGACTCAGTTAATACATCTTGTATTTGATATTGCATTTCCTCGATCTCATTGCCAAACATGCTCTTTAACATAATCTGTCCATAAGTATATGGTTATAAAGTTGTTTTTATTTTTTTTCTCCTTGTATGTGGAATGTATTTCTGTGAGGTAAGGTGAACAGTAACAAAGGGGAATTTTTGCATTGCCCAGGCTGAACTGCTGCTTACCCTGAATCATTGTCTTCTCTTCGCTTTGCTACTGCGATTCAAATTATCCTGAGTTTGCTTTCTAACCTATTAACTGCCATGGGATTTCCTTAAATTGCTTTTTTAGCTGTAGGTAAACAGTACTATAGCTAAGGCAACTCTCTTAACAGTTTCCTAAAAACCTATAAACAAATTAATTTGTTGCTAAAGACTGAATTAAATTAATGTTTTGTATATTTTAAATTTTAAATTATGCCAAAGTGATAACTAAAATAATGTCCCAAGTCAAAGTACTTTTTATACATTACATGTTCATGTAGTTTCATCGCAGCTTAGAATTTCAACTTAATATCTAAATTCTTTTGATATGCCTAAGTGATTGCATACAATTAACATTAAGTTAAGATGTGTACATTGTCCTCCACATTTGTGAATGTTCTACACTTGGTGTTCTAGCTTATATTCGCTGTGTACTGAACATGGACACCTTTTTTTGAAAGAATGATTTCAAATTTTGGAATACTCAAAGAGTTCAGGAATAATAAGAATATAAAGGCTCCTGATACCTCTATAAAAGTGAATTAAGAAGTGTGCCTTATTATTACTCTGATTTAAAGATTCCACCTTGTTTTATATATCTTGTCTCAAATTTTGTGGTTTTTAGTTTATAAATTCAAGGTATTTTGTTTAGGAAGCCTTTATAGTCTGACTTTGAAGTATAAAAGAATATAAGATGCCATTTTCAAAGGTCATATGCTAAACATTTTTTAAAAATTTGCTCACAGTCAATAAGGTACCATTTGACTTTAAATAGTCCTTCATAGTGTTGTAAAACTGGAATTATCTTATTCTAAAACTAAAACGAAGATGTTGTTTTGCAAGAGCAAATTTTTATGAATGACTTTTCAACCTCTAGAAAGAGTGGCTTCAGTGGCAGAACTGACATGGTCAACATACTTGCGTTGTGAATGAACATGTAATACAATCTGTCAGCTGATGTCTAAAGATTGAAATCAACTTTCTGGATTACAAAAGGATAGTCCAGTTAAAGTTCCAGTATCCCTTTCTCAACCAACAGTGAAATCAAGTCCAATAACACAACTGAAAAACTGTTCAATGTTACAGATGAACTACATAACAATTTAGTTCTGTTTTTTTTGTAAAACCAGAAAAGTGATACTGTATTTCAAAGGCCTGTAAGCTCGCGCTCATCAGTGTGACCTTGAAAACTTGATGTATTGATCATAACTCAGCAGAGTTGATAGGAGGCAACAACCTGATTCGTCACTTCCTTGTGGGCTTCTGTGGAAAACTAACTAAACTGCTTTTACTCTCATTCTGCAGCAGCCAAGAGTCTGTTGAAAAAACCTGATGGAGTGAAGGTAAGTTAAAGATGTTCATACATCGTGTCTGACTTTTAGAGCTGGATTTAAATAGAAGTCTCAAGTTTCTGAAGCTTGTACAGTTTTATAGTTCATGAAAGAAGAATTCAGGTTGAAACATGAAATAATTTAGTACACAAATTATGTATGATTAATATGTATACTAACAAAAGTTCTATCTTTTCTATGTGATCATATATTAAGTAATTATGAAAAATAGTACTTTAAAATACATTTCTGATAGAAACTGAATGTCTAAGCCCTCTCTGCTTTACAATGGTATCAAACCACCCCAGTGAACTGAAAAGTATGCAAAAGAAACAAGTGTTCTTCCAAGTAATTATGGAGTATAGTTGGAGGCCACCAAAAGCTAGGAAGAAAATTCCTAGTATGTCTGGAAAATCAAATATCAAATGAACAATTTCATTTCTTGGGCATTTTTCTTAAGTTTTTAACTTTTCTTGTATTTATATCATAAGGTTTAGAGACATCTTTATGGTATCTGTTATGAACAAATATTAGAAAATCTGACCAAGAAAGATAACAAGATGTGTTGACTTCTTAGATTTCTGATCAAAACAATCCACCTTACTTTCTAGTGATCATATTTTGTTTCAAGAAAGCATACTTTTAATAATATGTAACTTAATATTGGCATAATAATGCTGTTTTCTTTTCAGACTATCACCTAAATATTTAGTTATTTTAAATCATTTATTTTCTCTTCCAATGGCAGATTCATATATTCCTCAACACTTCAACACTCCTGGAAATTAATTAATTTTCACATTTGAACTTGTCCCAAAGTCAGGTGGTCAGTTCACATTGAGAAATCTAACAGAAAATCATTAAGTCAGTTCTTTGTTGACACCAGTCAAGTCCTCACCACCTGTCTGTACACGACTTGGTAATTTCCAGAGCCACGGAGCTCATTCCTCGTGTACTGCTTAGCGTGGCATTTCCCTTTCCCAATTGCTTTCCTCCCCACAAGTTCCCCTTCCTTTGATTATTTTACTGTAGATTTCAGTGAAAGTAGATGTCTATCTTTTTCCTAATGTTACATTGGTGAAAATATGGGCTGGAGAGATGGCTTAGCAGTTAAGGCACTTGCTAGCAAAGCCAAAGAACCCAGTTTCAATTGCCCAGGACCCACGTAAGCCAGATGCATAAGGTGGTGAATGCATCTAGAGTTTGTTTGCAGCAGCTGGAGGCCCTGGTGCTCCCATTCTTTCTGTCTCTTTAAATCTCTTAAATAAATAAATAATTTTTTAAAATTCCAAATACTTTCTTCCAAGTTTTTCTGTACTGCTCAGTGGTAGAGAATTCACAGTTCAGGTCCACTGGAGATATTTACAGAGAGAAACATTTCCAGACCTTTTTGTTTTGTTTTGTTTTTCCTCTTCTAGACAACTAACAGGGTACCTTTAAAGACACAATTATTCTGTGTTCCATGCTTTGGTATTTTAAATTCAACCAGTCATATTTTTTTTCTTTTCCCTTCTCTTTGACTGGTCAATTCAGAAAAGGAAGTCCAGTTCGAGTGTTCAGATGATGGTGAGGATCTCTATCTGCCAGATTTCTCCTTCTGTGACAAGTCACACTTAGCAATATAACAGTCTCATTTACCTAAGTTAGTGTAAGTGGAGAAGTATAGGATCATCACAGGTCAGTGTTAATCAAATCTCCAAACACAGTACCCCACTTTCACATCATACTGTTTTTTTCCTCAGAAAATGAATTTTTCAAATATATAAGGTCCATATGCTGTTAATAAGTTTAACCTTCTTTTAGCAAAAGGACCCTTTTATTCTTTGAAAATAAAGAGCCCAAAATTCAATGAATCTTACTTGTAAATGAATAAAGACTGTTATGTTATTATGAAATGATGATTTTTAACTGCTAATAGAAGTGATTCTTAGTTCTGAGATATTATATTAAATTCACTGGGGAGTTTATAAATCATGTGAAAGTGGTCTTACAGTGAACCACTTATAGCTAATAATCTCTAAAGGAATTTTGTATTAACCTCAACACTTCATAAATCTGAAATCTGGGTAAAAGAATCTGTTAGCCATGATTGATAAGAGTAATACAGCATCATTTAAGTAGATCTGATTCTATTCAGTTTTTGATCAAGAGAATATTCTGCTTCCATAATGTAAAATAACTAAATTTATATCTATGCTCAAAAGACCACCAAGGTTGAACTCATAATTCAACCTTGATAATTGACTCTTTAAAAGCAAGTTCTTTTAGCAGTTCCTTATACCTCAAAAATACCTCAAAATATTCTAAATACCTCAAAAATATTTCCCATATTAAAGAAAATTGATTTTTACATTAACAAAACAGTTTTAATCGCACATGATTCAAAGTGATAACTGAGAATCATAATCAACTAAATTTTGTTTCCCATATATAATAACAGATTATCTATAAAAATGCCTTTATTGGCTATTTGGGTGGGGGAGGCAATGCAGGATGGGCATGCATTGGGCAGATAATTTTGTGTACATAGGTAAAAATATGGCACATTTTCACTAAAGTAAAGCAGTTCTTACCAATCATAGAGGGGAAAAAACCTGTCACCTCAAAACAGCAATAAAATATCTCAGAATATTTTTCTTTCTTTTGTATCCACTGATATAAACTAAATATAGCATATTAAATACATGTGACACTATAATCATGAGTGTCCTTGATCATCTGACAAGAAGCCAAGCAAATAATCAGCCACTGTCCCTGAACAAGAGATTATGTGTGTGTACCCTTCTCCTTTCCCTGTATCTTATACTAACAAGCACATTTTTATCCCTCCTTACTAGATACCATTGTCTCTTACAGCTTTTTGGCTGTTATACAAATTGTATGTTGATTCCTGTACAACTAATTTAAAGTAAAATTTCTAAAACTATTTTCAAGATATAGACTTTTTAACCTTTAGTAGATTTTTTAAATTAAAAAATTTAAATGTTTCTTTTCCTGCATGTCTCAGAGCATAGCATTACAATTTATTAAAAAGTACTGATAATAGTAACCACACAAAGTGAATGACTAGAAAAGCAAAACATTATATACATAAATTATGTTCCCTTCCATCTTAATGATAGTTCCAAAACAATCTGTAGCCATAAAGTACAGACTTTTTAAAAAGTATGAATGATTGCTTGTGTGATCACTAACAAATACTCTTGATTCTCATCCATTTTATGCAGTATGTGTTTCTCTCTGTAAGTCCACAGTTGTAATTATATTAATGTTAGTATTATAGGGAATATTCTATTCTTGGAGAAAATGTTACATGATGCAAAAAGATAGTATAGAAAATTAATGTTAAATTTCTATTTGGTAAACAAAATGTAATGCATCATGCATGAGTTTAAAATCATGTTGATTGTTACTTTTTAGTTTTATTCTTTAGTGCCCAAACTCAGTATAGTTCTAGGTTACCACTTGTCTACACAGAGTCTTCTCTGTGAGCGATTGTAATACATATTGACCTTTGAGCCTCTCTCATAACATGGTTTCCGAGGTAGTAACAAAATCTCCTTTAAGGATATACTCAATTGTGTTAATGCAAGGGAACAATATTATTAAATATATGCTTTAACAGTAGCAGTGTCTGACAAAAACAGTTGTATTTTCCTTTCAAACAGTTGTGAAAAAATAAATTCCTTCTACATTCAGCAAAAAGAAGAGTCTGATTTCCCAGCTTGTATTTAAATTGCTTTTTACAGGAGAACCAGACTCATTTTAAAAAACAATACTTTAAAAACATTTGTTTTATGAGAAGATCTACAATCTTAATTAGATATCTCGTTTTGGGGGTTTTAATTTTTTAATGAAATGATTTCTCTCCAGAAAAAAAAAAATGGTCTATGTATGACTTCAGTTTCAGGAATAATAAAATAAATTAAAAGGATACATTTGTAACAGTGAATAATTATAAGCTTGGAAATGGAATCAAGTTGAGGAGTATAAACATGGCTGTCTATTTCATCCTCTGAAACTCGATTTGAGCTTTTCCAAAGCCACTCTGCTAAGGTGACCCAGCAAAAGCAGCCACTTCTATTCTCATTTGTCATCACTGGCAGGGGGCTTGCCTGCCTGTGTGTGACCCTCGGAGACTAGATGCAATCCTCGTTCCTGTCAGGCTTCATACTGTCTTGTACATTCATCTTCAGTGGGTCTTTACTTTCATACCCGTACCTCCATGTAGACATGCTGCAAGTAGAGACATTGACTACCAAGGACTTTACGGCATCTTTGTTTCTATTTTCTGCATACCCACAGATAAACAACAAAGCCAACGTGGTAACCAGCCCCAAAGAAAATATTCCTACCCCGGCGCTGGTATACCTGGACTCTTTGTAACCCTTCTTAAGTTCTTTACTGTTTTCTGTTGTTTCTCTCATTTGCTTTCACTACATAGATACATATATATATTTTATATGTTGTTGGTTTTTTGTGGGGGTGACTTTTTTGTTTTGCTTTCTAAAGTATAAAAAGTAATTTTCTTTTTGTTGAGATAGTTGTCAAGTAGTGTGTTTCTAACATGAGATTTCTCATTTCATTGCAGAACATTGTACTGGTCTCTGTTGTTGAAACTGTTGCATGCTGCCTTGGAAATACATAGAATGTGCTTTGGTTACTCTTAGCTCTTTCTGTGATGATAGCTCCAGAGATAATTCAAATAATAGTTTCTTCTTTATGTGATGCAAAAGTTGGCATCAAGAAGAGCTAAAAGGATTCTTGCTGGATGACAGAAAATTAGACCTTATTCAGAGTTCTCATTTCCCTCTTATTGAAAGACAGCATGGCTTTGTAAGATCTCACTTTTTGAGATAATGAGCACTGGACAATTTAAAGGTTTTTATTTATTGTGTTTTAAATTTTCACTGTTTCACTTTCTTCCAAAGAATGAGATCACATAGCATATAAACTCAAATTATCAATGAAAACGAATTTTGTCCATTTCAATCAAATGTACAAACTGACTTATCAGTTTAATATCTAGAGATGGTATTATGTTAAAATTTAAATTTTTAGTACTGGAATTTAGTACACAGAGTACTACAATAATTTCTTCAAATAGTTTCATAGATTGATGTGTGATTTTCAGAATTATTTTTGATTTGTTACTATTCTTTTCTGGTATTTTATTTGAACTAAAAGTGTTAGGGGTTATTTTGCTTGAGCTAACTGGTAGGCTCAAGTTAAGGACATTTGAAGGACACACACATCATGATAGAGTATTGTCATTGCTAAGGGCTCAGTGATAGAACATTTGTTTAGATTATAGGAGGCCTACCCTACAACAGAAAAATTAAAAAGAAAAAAAAAAAAGCCAAAAAGAAAAAGAGATAGGAGGCTATCTACTAGTAAAAATGGATGTTACTTACAACTATAGCCAGGGAAATGAAGAACAGAAGGAGTAGTATGTTTCTAAGTTTGCAGTGCAGGCTGTCACTGTGAGGAAGTACCTATGTTTGAAGACAACTCTTCGCGACTTACAGTAGCTCACAGAGGCTATCAATACATAAGCACTGGGTTTGTTTTTTTAATACAAATTATTTTAATATTAATATATTAGTTTCTTTATGAAAAAACTATGACTTTACTATATATATAAATTCCATAAAGCAAAAAACTGTCTTAAATATGAATTACAGCCGGGCATGGTGGAGCACGCCTTTAATCCCAGCACTCGGGAGGCAGAGGTAGGAGGATCGCCGAGAGTTTGAGGCCACCCTGAGACTACATAGTTAATTCCAGGTCAGCCTGGACCAGAGTGAGACCCTACCTCGCAAAAAAAAAAAAAAAAAAAAAAAAAAAAAAATTAAATATGAATTACCATAAGGTTTATCAGCAACCTTTCTCATCATAATGATTATATGATTACTTCTAAAATATTTAAATGAACTTTTAAAATGTTCTTTAGAATTTTTCCTGGGGTTTTTAAATGCATTCTTTAGGATAGTTTAAGTGTGTTCCAATGTTTCTTCATTTTCCAAGTTTCGTAATCCATAGTCAATTCTCAAAATAAAGCTGGAAAAATAGCTTCACAGGAAGGTCTGTCTAGTGTTCTTGGCCAGTTTTTATGGGGCAGACATGAACAGGCCATTCTTCACAGAAGAAAGGCAAGTTCTATCAGACATAGACCTAGTGAAACAGTGAGTGCCTCTTTCTGTCCTTGTTCTTCAAAGCCCTGGCTGTACCAATGAGGAATAAGGTCCTTTGCATGCTGCCTCTGTGTGGGGAGGTGCCTTATCTCATGGGCTCACCAAGGAGATCTTTCATCCGAGATCTTGTCAGCTGCAACCTCTGACAACAGTTAACATTGCTTCAGCTCTTGTCACTATTTAGTTTTGTCAGTTGTCTCTTTCTGCTCTGTCCCTGAGACTAGTAAGAATGTACTTACCAATGCGAACTGTTTCTTTTCTCTATTTTGTTCTCACTTAGGAGCCCCAAACTACTGTAATCCACAACCCTGATGGAAACAAGGTATTCAGAAAGAATCAACACCATCCTTGCTTTAATAAGATTACACATCTCATCAAATACCCAGTGCCAAAATAATTCATTATTTGGAAATAAATAGAAAATCTTTGCCCTGTTTCTACAACACTTTTCTTTTAGGCCAGATTAGTCTAGAAGGATATACTGACTTCTTTTAAATAAAATGATTGACAGTCTGGAAGGGAAACTAGTGATACTTTAGACAATAAAAAAGAAAAGTCAGCTTAAATATTTACTAAGTCTTTGTGTCAAGATGACTGTGTATCTTAAGCAATTCCATGTGGTTCTTTTTTTTTTCCTCTCCATGCCTGTTTGTGCATTGTACGGTAGATGTATACTGCATGAAATTTCAGAATTTCTTGCTATCATTCCATTGTCTTCAAAAATATCAACTTGAGTTTATAGATATTTTAAACTTAATGTTGCTTTTTAGTTGTATTCTGTTTATTGTCTTAGTGTTTTTGTTTGTTTGGTTTTGCAATTCCTCTTCATTGATGGTATTGGTATTGTTGCTGTTTGGCATGAATTTGAGAATCAGGGAGTCTTCTTTCTCCTTAAATGCATTTGTTGTTGTTTAGTTATGTGCATTTTCCTAACAAACATTTATCAACTTGTGCTGAATGGAAACTAATGTATTCTACCTATTGTAAATTGTCTAGCATGTTAAAATAACAGCACTTGCATATGTGTCTATAGGATGAAAGGATACATTTTCTGAATGTATTCCATGTTTCTAGTTTACTAGTTCTTATCCATTATCATATATCTAAGAGGGAAAATACAAAAGACTTTCCTGAAATATTAAATAGTCAAGAGTCTTACTTCTTACTCCTATCAACCATGTTGACAGCATAGAAAATAGATTCCGTCTCTTGCTTACCATTTAGTTGACCCATATTAAAACCATTAAAGTAAAACCATGAAATGTTGTGTTTCTTAATCTGAGGTATGTATTTTATTGTTATGGCATTGGACATGTTTAAATCCCATCAAGACAAGGTAGTCAGGACCATCCATCACATGAGAATCATTTCCTTAAAAGCACAATCCAATGAAAGGTCAAGCATAACAGATGGAGTGGACCCTTCCATAGTTCTAGCTATATCATTTGTAAGAGTTGTTGCATGGGATTTCGTGCTAACATGAATTAGGTTATTTTTATAGTGCATGGTTTTCTTTCCTTTTGATTTTAAATCTGAATGCTATATCACATTAAGCAATGCATGAAGACGTTTCTTTGGTTTTGTATATATGGAGACTCTGGATACATTATTAGTTTATCCACTTGGTTTAAATATTACATATGATATTTCTATAAATACATCATGTTTTAAAACATTAAATGTAAAAACGACACTGACTGATATTTTCATCAACTTCCAAAATCTGTTTTTTTTCACTAAACATACAGCTATTGATTGGAAGTTTGTTCCAATTGTTTTTAGCATTAGTTTTTAATCATTCCATGCAGAAAATTGTGTTTTATGAGCATTGCAACATTTCTTTGCCAGAAAATATTTTATTATTGCATCTTAATGGAAACAAACTACTTTAAGAAGTGCATCTCAATATTGTTGCAGTGCATTTTTAAGGGTGCTTACTAAGCTTCAACTTAATTTGTAGTTTTACAAAGGAAGAACTTTTTCATTATGGGACCAGGTTTCTTTATCAGTGATGTCCTGAATTAAAATAAAATAGAATTTAGAATAGAATTTTAAAAAATCTAATTGACCTTGAAAATAAGTTACTCATTATAATTCTATTGTCCTAACTATAGACAAGAAATTCCTCTTATACCTACTTTCAGCCTGTCTGAGCTGAAAACCCTTAGCTTTTCATCCAATGATGCTATGAAATGTCTCCTCTTCCTATACAGTTCTAAAGTAGACAAATAAGCTGCAAATTCAGTGCTTGACACAAAGGAGGTACTATTTAGTGATTAATTCCTTGGGAACAAAAATTGTATGTTAATGTTCAAGGTCATTTGGTCTTCAATTTCTAGTTAAAGACACCTAAGACAGCATACTTTTATTGGGCACTGTAATGCTAACACATCTTACACAATTCATAAACTATATACTTTTGCTGCTTCTGCATATTACCTGGATTTATACCGCTGCAGAGACTAAATAACCAGAGTACTCCCTTTTTGAAATATTTGCAGCATTTGACATTTTTATTTCTGTTGAAAGCCACTTAATGTACTTGCCCATATGCATGTCAATGTATTCACACAGTCTGTTGAAGAAATTTGCATGATATGTGTATATCACTAGTGAAGTTTTCAAAAAAGAAATCCGCAATTTATTTTATGGAACTTAAAAAATGTGTTTTCTTCTGCACAGGAGTCAACAGAGAGCTCAAATACAACAATTGAAGATGAAGATGTGAAAGGTATGATTGAACCAGAAATGAAAAAATACTGATTCAGCTGCACATATATCTGAACGGAATTCATTTCAATTAACCAATACGTTTAGAAAGGAGGCTTATCCTAAAACGTTTTTGTTTTGGGAAACATTATTATTTTGAATAATTATTCAGTATATGAACATACTCATTTTGTCAATTTTTTCACATTTTATGTGTCTAAAACATAGATGACATGTGATTTGCTCAAACACATTGTAATGAAAAATAATATAACAATCTAGATAGACAATAAATTGTAAATACATTAGTTAAAGGTTACATAAAATACAGACACACATTAAGTACATTCCTAAAACCTGAGTAGAAAATAATTTGTGTTCAAGGAGGCAGTATAAAAATTTCTTTTCTTTTTAACATGCTTGATGATTTCAAGTGAATGTCAGTAGAATTTTGTATTTGAACATCTTGTTATCTATGGTTCCATGTATTTTCCAAATATAGTCTTACCACTTATTTCATTTTGGTTATTAAAGAATTTTAGCTATTGACATCTCAGAGCCTCTGCACAATATTCTAAGCATGTTTTCATAGTTAGTTTACTTTCTTTTGACCACATCACTATTTTAGAAGTATCAATTTCACTGTGATTTCTTTTGTAGTTTCATGTTCTTGTTTTTGTAATTCAGTATACTTAACAGTTTCTATAGTCAAGTTTCTAGGACCCATTCTTTTTTTTTTTTTTTTAGGTAACAATAAAGATATTTAAAATATGGGACAGAGAGGTGGCTCAATCAGTATAATGCCAGCTACATCGGCATGAGGGCAGAAGTGTGTATCCCCGGTATCCACATAAAAACAGGTCATGGTAGCCCATGCCTGAAGTATCAGTGCTGGGGATGAAGAAGGACACACCTCGGGCCTTACTGGCTAGCTAGAGAGCTCCAGTGAGATACCCTGTCTGTAAAACACAAAGTGGAGAGTGAATGAAGATGTCACTTGATGTTGACCTATGAACACTAACACACGTGCAAATATGTGCATGTGCATCTACAAACACATGCACCCACATGCATATGAAAACACACACATGCATGCATACAGTACACACAATGCAAAAAAAATTAAAATAGACATTTTAAAGGAAAAATCTTATTTTTATAATTGAAAAATAAGATTTATCAATTAAACATTAACTGAAAAGAAAATAATTTACCTAATGTCAATAAAGTATATAAATTTTTGATGGCATTAATAAAATATAGTCTTGAGATGTATCATGTTATAAAATAAAGAACCAGGAAAGACTTCAGCCAAGAGGAAACATGGGCAATTTAGAAAATAAAAACGTCTGGAGACCACAGTTGGCAGTCACTTTGCTGACATTTTTCTTTTTGGCTGAGGAGAACAGCTGATGCCATGAAGTCTGCTCTATTTATATTACTAGCGTGCTGACCTACCTCTACTAGAGGTAGTCAGTCATTATTTTTTTACAGTTCATAGGTGGATAGCTGTGTCAAGGATTTTATTTAGTGAGCCTATTTATCTCTCACTTGCCCCTGAGCTAAACTTTGAACTGAGATAATTTTATGACTCATTGATGCCGGTTACATAACATAAAGACATTTTGTTAACCAAATAAACAGATGTGTGATTTAGCTTCCCCAGTGATTCAGAAAACAAAATCTTTATAAGTGTTTGAGATTCATTAGCTCGTTCGGCTAAACAAAGCTATTTCTATGGCTGTCATGTCAACTGGTATCAGGGTTCAGTGAGCAACTCCAAATGGGGTTCCAGGTTCATGTGTCCTAGAACAAAGAATTGAACAGAGTCACACAGTTGCAGGAAAAGACAGGAAAAGATCCATTTTCGAGGAGGAAGTGGGCCCAAGCAAAGAGAGAGTTAGTTAGCTCAAATGACCCTACTTCACAAGGGTATGGGCTTTTATTGTCCCCTGGTGTAGGCTTTGGAGATCATTTGCATAGCATAGGGTTTTTTTCCATGCATGTTCTGTGTTACATGTAGTTCTACACAAAACTTCGTGCAGTGCATGTCTTATTAACATGCATTTTAGTATTAAAATGCGACAGACACTGAAGAATCTGTGCTTTGTAGCATTTGCTAAAGCCTAGCAGACCTCACCCCACCCTCCACCCTCTTCTTCTGCCTGTTCTTCATTCCTGCTTGATCAAGTGTCTGCTAATCTGTGCATATCCTCTGGAGGATCTGAACACTTAAGTAGATGAATATATGTTGCAGTCAGGTTCATATTGCTGGCAGAAATCACCCAACCATGAGCAACTTGTGAGGAAAAAAGGGAGTTATTTTGGCTTACAGGCTCAATGGAAAGCCCCATGATGGCAGGGGAAACCAATGGCATGAGCAGAGGGTGGACATCACCTCCTTGCCAACATTCAGTGGACAACAACAGAAGCAAAGTGTGCCAAACACTACAAGGGAAAACTAGTCATATAACTATAAGCCCACCCCCAACAGTACACTGCCTCCAGGAGGCATTCATTCCCAAATCTCCATCAGCTGGGAACCTAGCATTCAGAACACCTAACTTTATGGGGGACACCTGAATCAAACCACTACATTCTGCCCCTGGCTCCCATAAACTAATAACCATCCACAATGTAAAATGCAATGCATTGATACAACTTTTAAAAGTCCCCATAGTTTTTATCAATCCTAGTGATGTTCAAACACCCGCATAATCCAAGATCTTTTAACTGAGCCATAATACCAAAAATCCCCAAACTCCATAATGACACAGAATTTATTCTGCAAAAATGGCATTGGGCATAACAAAGAAATATTCAACCAATTCAAGATTTAGAACAACCAGG
Source organism: Orientallactaga sibirica (assembly GCA_036365145.1). Lineage (NCBI taxonomy): Eukaryota > Metazoa > Chordata > Mammalia > Rodentia > Dipodidae > Orientallactaga > Orientallactaga sibirica. The sequence goes on along the minus strand of JAEOAD010000033.1, from coordinate 13,208,824 downwards.
GCAAACATCAAACTCTGTAGTTCCAAATCCAACAACTTTAGTCAGTGACAAGTCTCCAAGTCCAATAATTCTAACCAGCAACATGTCTCTGGAGTTCCAATTCCACCCCACCAGCTAGGCTACTCACAGTCCTGGAAAACTTCATCTGGGGCCAGCAGCTCTCCTTAGTAGACCTCTCTTGGTTCCAGCATCACCACTAGGTCCCCACTATAACCCACAGTTGATCTTCACAGCTCCATTGGGTCTCCATGCAAGCAATCTTTAGCAGAACTGCTTCACACTCCCTGCCCATAGCCATTTTCAAAACACAAGACAGTATTGAAAATCCAATAACCCTCTCTTTCCTGCATTTCTTATACTCTATACTACCAGATAGGGTGGAAATTTGATAATCCAGGTGAGTAATAAAGCAGACTTTGAAGAACAGGACACTCCTTCAGCTTTCAGCCCCCTGTAAGACTCTGCATTCTTTCTGTTGTCCAAATGCAGGTCAGCTGGCCCAATATCAAAGGTTATAATCTCTCAAATACAGCTGAATAGGCAGAATTTTTGGCCCAGACATTTCATTTTTCCTGTGCCATATCCCTCTGCTCACACCAATCCACTTCTGTGCAATGCAACCCTGCACAAATTCTCAGGACACAGAGAGCAAGCCTCTCATACAAACTGCTTCAGGCAAAGCTCTTTCTCACCCCCACAAACCAAACCTCACAGTCCATAGTTCTTACTACTTTCAACTCTGACTAGAATGGTCCATCAAGCTTTACTTACAGCACTGCAATGCATTTCTTAGGTCAAGGTTTCAAATTCATCCATATTCCTCCTGCAAAGCAACTCCAAAAGACCAAAACCACACAGTCAGGTGTCTGGCAGCAATGACACCACTCCTAAGTACTAACTTTAACTATTGCAGTTAGGTTTGCATTGATGTCAGAAATCACCCAACCAAGAGCAGCTGGTGGGATAAAAAGGATTATTTTGGCTTACAGGCTTGAGGGGAAGCTCCATGAGGGCAGGGGAAAACAATGGCATGAGCAGAGGCTGTGCAATACCTCCTTGCCAACATCAGGTGGACAACAAGAACAGAAGAGTATGCCAAGCACTGGCAAGAGGAAACTGGCTAGAATACCCATAATACACTGCCTCCAGGAGGCATTAATTTCCAAATCCCCATCAGCTGGGAACCTAGCATCCAGAACACCTAAGTTTATGGGGGACACCTACATCAAACCACCCCCAATGCCATATACCTAAGACTATGTTTATAACTTAGTTCTAATTAATGCCTTTCTCACCTGAAAGTAACTTGAGGTATTAAATACTAGTTCAAGTAATTAGTTTCGATTCATATGAATATCACTGTATAAAAGAGTCCCTGCTTAGCGTGGTGTTACATGCTCTTACTCCCAGAACTCAGGAGCAGAGGTAGGAGGATGGCTGTGATTTCAAGGCCACCCTGACACTACATAGTGAATTCCAGTGAAGCCCCTCCACATGGTGGTGTATATTATAATCACAGCACTTGGGAGTTCTAAACTTCTAGACCAGCCTGGAATCCATACAGAGACCCTGTCCCAAAACAACAAAAACAAAAATGAGCTCCTCTGGAATTTCACAAATGGAGACGCTACATGTTTTTATAGTTAACTAGATTCTGCAAATGCTAAATATTAGAGAAATTAGTATTTTGAGTTCAAACAAAATGCCTCATTGATGAATGAATGAACATGGAGTGCATTGATTTATTTGTTGACTCAAATAGATTCTTTAAGTTTTAAATCTAGTAACAGAGTTCTGGCCACAAAGTCTTAGAGTATATTAGTACTCGTTTGTATTTTTTGTGAACCCATACACCTTTGGGTACCTAACCTTTTTCATATGGAATGATAACAGAAATCTTAAATTCTAGACAGTGCTTTGAAAGACCACCCTGTCATCATGCTGGGCTGGAAGATGAAAGTTCACAAATGATTTTCATGTGACTCTTATGTTGGTGATGTGCTTGTACAGCAGCTCCTAGCTTACGTTGCTTGATGCTAAAAGCTAATCCCTTGAACACCACATGACAAGGCTTCCATGCCACTGCCTGGCAGTGACAGTTTCTGTGTTCTTGTCACTGTAAAGAACTCAGGTGGGTCACACATTAGGGGAACTTATTAAATGAAGAAATTAAAGAAGTCAATAGCACAATTCCCTCTCCCGTGCTTTTCAAGGGAAAAGGGGAACCATTGCCATGCAAGTTGTTCTCAGAGGAAAGCAGAAGTAGTAAATAGATGAGGGAGACTTTGGACAGAAAACCTGGAGTGCCCTGGATGCCAAGGCTGGGAGAGACCCATTTCCATTTAACTCTGCTTGTTGGTTTCCATTCCGATTGGCATTGCTTTGCTAAGGTCCCAATATGTCTGTCACCTTGAACTGTCTAAGCAATCTCAGTTTCTTCATTCATTAAGGCAATACTTATTGAATGCCTGGTTTTTACATGAGCTCCACATTCCTATTAATCTTGGTCACACTAAGCAATTTTAATATCATGGAGTCAAAATGTTCATGTATATGTTGTACACAAAGCCTTTTTTTCTGTAAGTTAGGCCTATTCTCTTATTTAATTCAGTAAACACTAAGAAAACAGTGAAGCACTGGAGAGATAGCTTAGCAGTTAAGGCACTTGTCTGTGAAGCCTAAGGTCCTAGTTTCAACTCGCCATAACCCACATAAGCCAGATGCTCATGTTGGCACATGCATCTGGAGTTTGTTTACATTGGCAGAAGGAGCTGGTACACTCATCCTCTCCCTTCTTCCCTCCCTCCCTCTCTCTACCTCTCTTTATTTCTTTAAAAAAAAAATTTAAATAAGAGAACAATGAAACTCAAAATAAATAAATGTTTTATTTAAATATCCTTTTACCTTTTTTTGGAAAAAGAAAAAAGGAAAGAAACTGGGTGGGGTGGTGCTGTTCTATAATCTCAGCACTCAGGAGTAGGTGGCCAGAGGCTGAGGCTGAAGAAACACTAGATGGAAGTCAGCCTCAATGACATAGACAGAGTCTGTCACAAAACAAAATAAATAAGTAAGTAAATAAATAAATCTTCTATTTTGAGTTCTAGTCATGTTGTCCTTCCCGTACATGCAGTCATCCTAAAGAACTTGCCTTATTTGTAAAGTTGTCCTCTTAAAAAGTTTTCAGAGTTCATTGCTCTCTTTCTCCAGAGACAACTTGCTCCTGCATTCAGTGTGTCCTGCATTCAAAACCCAGCTATGCTTGCTGATGCTCTGTCAGGAAACATCATCAGACTCAGGCTTGGGAGATATCTAACAGTATGATAATGAATAAGAGTCTTAGCAAACACAGGAGCTGCGACATACACGCCCACTGCACACTCCATGAAATTCTCCTCTAACATACTTGCCTGCTGCACACTCAATGAAATTCTCTTATATAAACACTGGCTGCACACTCAATAATTCTCTTATATACATGTCTACTGCACACTCAATGAAATCCTCCTCTTATATACACACCTAATGCACACTCAATGAAATTCTTTTATATACATGCATACTGCACACTCAATGAAATCCTCCTCTTATATACATGCCTACTGCACACTCAATGAAATTCTCCTCTTATATACACACCTACTGCACACTCAATGAAATTCTCCTCTTATATACACGCATAATGCACACTCAATGAAATCCTCCTCTTATATACATGCCTACTGCACACTCAATGAAATTCTCCTCTTATATACACACCTACTGCACACTCAATGAAATTCTCCTCTTATATACATGCCTACTGCACACTCAATGAAATTCTCTTATATACACACCTAATGCACACTCAGTGAAATTCTCCTCTTATATACACACCTATTGCACACTCAATGAAATTCTCTTATATACATACCCACTGCACACTCAATGAAATTCTCTCTTATATACATACCCACTGCACACTCAATAAAATTCTCCTCAAATACATGCCTAATGCACACTCAATGAAATTCTTCTCATATACATGCCCCCTGTATACCCAATGAAATTCTCCTCTTACATATACTCCTGCGAAGCCAGGTATGGTGGAGCACGCCTTTAATCCCAGCACTTAGGAGGCAGAAGTAGAAGGATCACTGTGAGTTCAAGGCTGCCCAGAGACTACAGAGTGAAATCAAGGTCAGCCTGGGCTAGAGCAAGATGCTACTTCAAAAAAGACCAAAAGAGAATAAAAAGAAATATATGCTCTTGCTGCACACTCAGTGAAATTCTCCACTTACATACATGCCTGCTGCACACTGAAAAGAAATTCTTCTTTTATATACACACCCACTGCACACTCAAATGAAATTTTCCTCTTTTAAATACATGCCTGCTACACAATCAATTGAAATTTTTTCTTATATACACGTGTGCTACACACTCAGTGCAATTCTCCTCTTGAATAAATGCCCACTGCATACTCAAGTGAAATTTTTCTCTTATATACATGTGTGCTACACACTCAGTGAAATTCTCCTCTTGAATAAAAGCCCACTGCACACTCAAGTGAAAATCTCCTCTTATATACCTGCCTGCTGCACTCACAATGAAATTCTCCTCTCAAACCTAACTTGTGTCCCCAAAATTGAAAACTTTATGCCAAATTGTTGAAATGGCCAGTTCCATAGGAATACATTTATTTATTTTTTCTTTCCTTTTGTCTTTTGTTTGCTTTTAGAAAGAGAGGGCCTCATGTAGCCCATGTTGGCATCAAACTTGCTATGTAGCTGAGGTTGACCTTGAACTCCTAATCCTTTTTTGTCTACCTCTGCCTCCCAAGTGTCACCATTCCAGGTTTTATACAGTGCTAGCACTCAAGCCCAGGACTTGATGAATGCTAGCCAAACATGCTCCTGAGCTATTTCTCCAGCCCTCCATTTTGAATACATTCTAACAAAGCATTACTTTTCATTAACTTCAGGTGTTGTCAACCAGTGTCACTACTAGCTTTTCCTTAGGAGCTGCACTCCTCTCTACGGGTGTGGGGTAGCTAACGTCGGAGATACTTAGCAGTGGTTCTTTCCACGCTATCTGCATTTGAAGACTGTCCTTTTGTTTGTGGCTGTAGCCACAGTTTGCAGAGCCTGTCGCTGTATGCCACAATGCCTGTCCACCTCCTAACCTACCCAACACCGCTGCTCAGAGTCAGCTCCTTCCTGATGGGTGTACGTCCATTTGCTCCACCTGCTCTTTCCCAGCATGCCAGAGCTGTGCAGCACCTGTTGAAGTTTGGCTCCTGTATGTCCTTGTCATCTCTGTCACTCATTCTGCTCCTAGCATCTCACTTCAGCTCACCACTCAGCAGTGCTTGGATCTCTTGCTGCCTGTCATCACCTCACAGATCTAGTGCAGTGCCACTCAGCATGACAACCAGAGATGTCTAGCTCTGAGACTGAATGTTGGGGCGGTGGGGGCGGGGGCGGGACTACATCCTTGTTCACCTCTTTCACCTTTTCCTGAGGTGATGGTACAAAAAGCTGTATAAGGTGATCGCAAAAGGCTGTATTGATGACAAATGTGTCATACCCTTACCACTTAACCAGGCTCTGGCATCTGATAATACCACAGTGACATAGTCTGAGTTAATCACCCAAATCTCTTGATGAATGAACTTCATGTATGTGTATTATGAGTGGACAGTGTGATAACCAGATTCTTAAGTTCTATTCTCCTCATGTACTGTTTCATTGTACTTTCATGTACTTTCCTTTGTGTGTAGGACTTCCTGGGGTGGATGATCAAATGATCTTTCTTCTTCAGATTTGTGTGGTCACACAGAGATTTGTCTTACATGCATTTCTCACTTCTAGAGGAAAGAAATCGAGCAACTCCTGAGTATTTAAGGACTTTGGCTAATTAGGCTAGTCTATTATGCTAAAAGTGTCTTAGAAGATCTGTAATATAGCATATAATAACTTCTTTCATGTTTCTTACCCACAATTTGACTTACAAAATACTTTCAAAGAAAATTACCTGCCTGCATACCTGCATGTACCTGTTGATCTTTGGATTTTTAAAGGATGAGTAATTAACAGGATTTACACAGAATTTATTCTACTCTTACCAGCAATACACTGTCATTTCTTTTCCTCTAGATTTTTCTTTCTTCACATTCCTCTGTTTTACCTCCACACTCACTGTTTTTCTCTTCACCAGATATCTTCTGTCAGACTGGTAGCTTGAGTTTCCAGTGAATGCCTTAGGCTTGTGTAACCTTGCTGACAAAATGCAGAGTCAAAATTTTTGTCAATCCAGCTTAAAACAAAGTTTCAAAATCAAAACAAACAAAACAGAAACTAACAAGCAGAAACATAAACATTAGAAAGGCAGTTTCCCTTTATATGTTAATACATTATTTACCTTAGATATTATATGAACATCTTTTATTGCAAATTTATAAAATTCGAATATTTGGAAATAGCCTGAACAGATCTGAAGAACTCGTTTAGTGTCAGAGCATTTGCTTCATATGTGCATCTAGTTCTAAGTACCACAAAAAATACATAGACAGATGTAGTCATAGCAAAACTAATGTAGTACTATTTATTGAAATACTTCATACATTGTAAAACATATAGTCAGTCCCCCATATCTACATGTTCCCTATCCACAAATTCAACCAAGTATGAAGCAAGAAAAAAATGAAGAAAAAGCTACATCTCAAAAAGAAAAATGATTTAAAGAAAACACACACTCTGTCTCTGTCTCTTTCTCGCTCTCAAATAAAATAAAAATATTAAAGGAGGAGCTGGAGAGATGGCTTAGCGATTAAGTCACTTACCTGCAAAGCCAAAAGACCCACATAAGCCAGATGCACAAGGGGGCTCATGTATCTGGAGTTCGTTTGCAGCTGCTGAAGGCGTTGGAGCACCCATTCTCTTTCTCTCTCTCTCTCTATCTCTCTCTCTCTGTCATTCCCTTTTGCTTTCCTTCTTTCTCTATCTCAAATAAATAAAATATTTTTTTAGGGGCTGGAGATATGGCTTAGTGGTTAAGCGCTTGCTTCTGAAGCCTAAGGACCCTGGCTCGAAGCTCGATTCCCCAGTAACCCACATAAACCAGATGCACAAGGTGGCACATGCATCTGGAGTTCGTTTGCAGTGGCTGGAGGCCCTAGCGCACCCATTCTCTCTCTCTCTGCCTCTTTCTCTCTCTGTCTGTCGCTAATAAATATTTTTTAAAAGCAAAACAAAATCCTGCATCTGTACTGAACACAATGCAGCTATTTACAACAACATTATTTTAGGTATCATAAGTAATCTAGAGATAGTTTAAAGTACACCGGAGGATATGGGTGGGCCACATTAAAAAGCTGTTCCATTTTATATAGAACTTAAGCCTGCATAGAATTTGTTATCTGCAGGGTCATTGGAGGGACAAGTGTATGTTTTAAGATCCCATTTGTGAGTTTCTAAACCTTGGTTAAATTTCTCAATTATTTAACTTTAAACTCACATTAATAATTCAAAATAAGTCTTAAAGATCCAACATTTAGTATTCATAAATATTACATGGCATGACTGTAAAAAAAAAAGAAATAATCAGATATCAGGTGTCCTGTTGCATACCTGTAATCAATGTACTCAGGAAATATAAACAGAATTACAAGTTCCAAGCAAGATTGTAACACATAGTCATTTCTATGCCAGAAAAGGACCTTGTCAATAAAAATAGATAGATGATTAATAGGTAGGTAGATAGGTGATAGATGATAGATAATCACATTCACCATTTATATCATTCAAAAATTTGGAATTTGAAAAAAAGTTTAAAATTTTTTAAAGGGCTGGAGAGATGGCTTAGTGGTTAAGGCATTTGCCTGCAAAGCCAAAAGACCTTGGTTCAACCCCCCAGGATCCATATAAGCCAGATGCACAAGGTGGCACATGGGTCTGGAATTCATTTGCAGTGGCTGGAGGCTCTAGTGCGCCCATTTTCTCTCTGTGTCTGCCTCTTTCTCTCTCTCGCTCTCTCAAATAAATTTTTTAAAGTTATTTTTTTAATTTTATAACTGGACCTGGAGAGATCACTTAGCAATTAAAAGCACTTGCTCGCAAAGCCTGGTGGCCTGGTTTCAATTCCCCAGTACTCACATAAAGCCAGATGCACAAAGTGATGCTTATGTTTGGAGTGTTTTTGCAGTGATAGGAGGCCCTTGGCATGCCCACATTTTCTCCCTCTTTCTCCCTCCTTCTCTCTCTTTCTCTCTTCATTTCTCAAGTAAATAAATAATATTGTTTAAATATTTGATAGCTGGCAAGATCAAGGCTAATTATAAGTTAGGTGCATAAAGTTGTAAAGCTTTCTCGGTTTTGTTCATGGCTCTATTTGTCAAATCACATAATAAAAATAGCCCAGTTTAATAAGGTGCTAAACTTAAAGTTATATATAAATTATAAACTGTTTTATTACATCTTCTGTCTCTCATAATTTCTGCTATAATCTTAGCACATTTTTAAATGATGTAAAATAAAATGTCAGCAGTGACCTGCCTGGAATCTGGAATCCACATCTTACTTCTAATTCCATCCTCTGTTCAACTTGCTTTGAGTGAATTTTGTAGCCTCTCTGTGGATCAGATTGCCTCATAACAGCACTATTTAGATATCACAGTCCTGTAATACAGCCCTGTTAGCTTCGATCTGTACCACTGTGATGAAATGTTATTAATAGACTGTTATCTCATTTTTGAAGTATGTTCAATCATACCTTATAAAGTCCTATAAAATAATACAGAAGCTAGATACATAAGCTGTCCTAAAATAACAACACAAATGCATTTAATTCTAAGTTGAGAACAGTAAACTGCTGCAATTTTAAGGAATGTGTTTACAATTAGAAATCCAAATGTTACCAGTAGTGCTAATGGGCTAGAGACACAGTAACTTAAGAAAATTCCGATGTAAAGTATCATGGGGTCATGTTTCACATTCCTGAATTATTTACTATACAGAATTAGTGTAACCATATCTGAAGTTGCTATTGGCCTCATTCATTTCTGTGCATTAGTTATATTCTAATTACTTACTGTCTTTCTTAACTGAGCTTTACACAACTCTTAAATTATTTACCAGAATAAAATAATTACTTAAAATAATATCCTCTTGTTGAGTTTGTATTGCTTTCTACTAATAAATATATTTAAAATTTCTTTGAAATTACATGTTTATATTGTGATTCTTCTTCTAAGTAAGTGAAATAGCCCCGTATTGTTTTCTCTGGTATGAGTTTCTGGAATATAATACCTTCTATTTGTGCAGGAAAAACTAGGTCTAAACTTCTCAAAGAAATAATCTTAGTTCCAGGAAAATTTTAATATGCTATTGTGTTACTGGTCAAATCGGAACAATATATTAAATGAAGAAAACAGGAGTAAGGTGCATCAGAGAGGTCATTATTACATTAAATAAATTAATGAAAAAAAACTGCATAGAAATAAGCAATCCTTATTTTTGCACTTGAAAAGTAGCCTTTTCATTATTCATGTAGTACAACCAACATTCCTAAACACTATCCACTTAATGACCCTCACAGAAGAAGTCGATGAGAAACAAGAATGGTTCGGCATGATAATTTAGCATATGAAGAGACAGATGGTTGAGAAAGTTTCAAATATATGAGTCTAATTTTGAGTAAACTATAGAGACTGTGTTCTAGTGTAAATCAACAGAGAGTGAATTATGATCAGTAGCATTTAACACAAATACAAGAGTTGTGCATAGTCCAGCGAATAAAACTCAGCAAACCATCTTTCCTAAACATTTCCACACTTTGGAATGTTAAACAACCTAGGCAGTTATTTGAGTGCTGGGAAGTACAGATTGGAGATAAGGAAAACAGAAGTGCTGTGTGTCCAGGCTTAAAATTCTTCTACTTAGAGATGTTTTGTAGTTGGAAGGCTTCTGCATAAAGTCCATGTTAGATAGATTTAGTGGCACATAGTTTACGCCATTAGCTGTGCTTTGAGTCCTTTTCCAAGGTTCCCTGGTCTACTGTGAAATTATGGATTTTTCATGAAAGTATTATTGAGGTAAGAACAGATTAAAGAAAGGACTACTTAAACCCCTCTTTAATAATTTTCTTCTGAAAACTGAGTGTGTAGGAAGCCGATGTCCTTGAAGGTATCCATACTTGCTCACTCCTTATATATCTTATACCTAGTTAAATATTCACTTTTAATCTTGGATACATCATCTACTAAGGACATGAGTTTAACAGAATTTAACTCCCTCAGTCTCATTTGTCCTGTCTGTCAAATGGAGTTGATAGCATTATCTACAACTTGCAGGGGCTTAGAATTATAAATCCTTTCCTACAAAACCTTTCAGAGTACTGAAGACACAAGAGTCTTCCAGTAAGTTGGCAATAACAGTTGTTACTGGGTATCAGGTCCTGAGTTAGATATCTATCAGTACACAAGATGAGTACAGGAGGGTCCTCACAAGTGGCTAGTGGAACACTCATAGTCAATGTCTATGTGATAATGAGAACACACAGAGAGAGAGAAAGAGAGCATCAATTGAAACTGAGGTCCTTCTGAAAGAACTCCTCAAAGATCTGATGCCTGAACTTTCTTTTAAAATATTATTTATTCATTTATTTATTTATTTATTTGCTTATTTGACAGAGAGAGAGAATGGGCACACCAGGGCCTCCAGCCACTGCAAAAGAACTCCAGACATGTGCGCCCCATTGTGCATCTGGCTAACTTGGGTCCTGGGAAATCGAGCCTGGGTCCTTTGGCTTTGTAGGCAAATGCCTTAACTGCTAAGCCATCCTTCCAGCCCTGAACTTACTTTGAAATGGATAAGGAATTATATGAACCAGGAGAAGAACAGGGAGAGGAGTAGTGCATTTTGCATAGAAGATAGAGAAAAAACATGGTCTGTCCAATGAACTATAGAAAGAAGATACTACTAAGGCGTGAAATCCAAAGTAAAATGATATTGGATGAGTCTTGGACAGAAAGAATGTATAGTCATGGGAAGCAAGGAGCCTGAAGGTGATATAATAAGTTAAGATGTTGACCGGAGACCACAAGCACTATAATGTGCCAAGCCCCTGTGAATACAGGAGTGATATTGTCTATTGTCCATTACAGGAATATTCCACAGTTTGTGGCATGTGCATGTGACTGAAGAGAAAAAGACCAGCTTTAAGACTGTAGAAGAGGGAAGGAGTGATGGCTTAGCAGTTAAGGCACTTCTCTGTAAAGCCTGAGGACCCATGTTCGACTCTCCAGGTCTCATATAAGCCAGACCCACAAGGTGATGCAAGTGCACAAGGTCGCATATGCATAAAAGTTGGTGCTGGCATCTGGAGTTCAATTGTAGTGGCTGGAGGCCCTACAATTCATACTCTCTCTTTGTCCTCTCTCTCAACCCCCCAACACACACACAAAGGCCAGTCTGTTGGGCTTGCCTCAGAAAGGAAGGAAGGGAGGGAGGGGAGGGAGGGAGAAAAAGACTGTAGGAGGAGGTCCATGTTCAAGGTAGAGTTTGTTTTGTTCTTGTTGCAGAATGAGTGAGGCTCATAGATATTTGTAAGCTACTGACAACAGAAAGATAGGAGTTGTGGTGGTTTGAATCAGTATCCCCCATAGACTCGTGTGCTCTGAATGCTTGCTCCCTTGGCCGGTGACCATTTGGGAGGCAGAGCTTTGCTGCAGGAGGTACGTTGCTGAGGACGGATCTTGAGTTTATTAATTCCTAGGTTGCCAGTGTTAGTCTGCCTCACTCTCCTGCTGCTCCATGATGTCCAGCCTCTGTTCATGCCCTGCCAGAACTTTAAGCCAATATTACTTCAGTTTGCTGGGGATGTCCCAGCATGTGACTGAAGAGAAAATGACCAGCTTTTTTAAGAAATGGGTATTGAAGAGGGCAAGGCCCTTAATGAAACAGATTTTTTTTTCTGGCAAACTGTATTAATCCCAGCAGTTACAGCAGAACAGGCACTTCTCTGTAAAGCAACTGAGGACCCAGCCCCAAGGCTATAAGATGTTCCACAGGATCTCCAGGTCAAAGCCATAAGATAACGACTTCCTCAATCTCTGTGCATGGGTTAATAGATAACTGCAGACCAGACTTCCCACAGAGGTGATGCAAGAAGAAGGCACTGCACCCAATGGTTCATATGCATAAAAGTTTTTTGTGCTGGCATCTTTGTAAACTTTATTAGGACTCCCAGTTCAATGATGTCACGGTGGCTGGAGGCAACTGGGGGAGCATTGACCTGACTCCTATTCTCTTTTTATCCCACCTCTTTTGGCTCTTGGTACCTTTTTGGGAGGGGAGGCAGAGCCAACACAGAAAGTACGGCCAACCTCTGTTGGGCTTGCTCTCAGAAAGGAAGAAGGAAAAGGGGGGGAGGGGAGAGGAGGGAGGAGATATGGGAAACCTTGCAAACTAGACACCTGTAGGAGGTCAGGCTGGAGGTCCATGTTCAAGTCTGTGATCAGCAATCTGTTTGTTTTGTTCTTGTTTGCAGAACTCAGGCACAGCCATTCCTGCATGTTGAAACTGTTGTAAACCAAGTTAAAGCTCTTTTTACTTAGAAGACATCATTTAATAACCAGACGACAGATAATTATAGAACAGATAGTCATTAAGTTGATTCAGATAAGTGAGGAATTTCCAACTCTGAATCTATGTTTGTTTGTTTGCCCCCCAATAAATTCCTCCCTGCTTAAGCCAAATGAGAATCTGAGAAAGAAACTGCTTGGGAGATACTGAATCAAAAAAATCCTTTGCAGCCTTAGCAGGATCACCAAAAGACAAATGACTGACCATTTTTCTTTTGTAAACCTTGTAAATCTATGTTAAGATTATTAAGATTTTAAATACAGATATGATTTTAACTTTTTACCATACAGTAGGAGTCACATTGTAGGATAAAGGAGTAATACTTTGAATTGATAATTTACTGACAGAACAATTGCTTTTGATCTTGACAACCTTTTTTAAATATATAACAGCATTTTTAGGTTTAATTTGACTGCCAGTTTTAATCAATATCTATCTGTGATGAAAAAGTTTGAGAAAAATTTTAATCAGTCCAATAACATAGCTTTTGCACTTGCCTTTTAGAGATACTCAGCCATCTGTTGTAACAGACAAATTTTGTAAACCATTTATTGACCTGGTGATGTTCCCATTCCCTCCCTACACATGAATTCTGTTCATGCCCTGCCATCATGGAACTTTAATTAAATTTTTCCAGGTCACGATTTGAACTTTAAGGACAAAAACAAATATTTGAATGAAGGGTCTCCTCTGATCACTTGAGGAACAGAAATAGATACTCCATTTTGGTTTTTTGTCCTAAAGGACCTTTATCCCAGCAATACAAAAGTAACTACAGCAGAAGTGAATTTGTTATTTTATGTATTTTAGTCAGGCCTCCTTTTAATAAATGGGTATTGATACTCACCAGACCGGTCTGAGAAGCTTTTTCATTGGTCTTGGGTTTGCTTGGGTTTCTCAGTCAGGGAATCAAAGGAAGCCCTCCCCCACACGAGTGTTTGGGGACCCCAGGGTAATTTAGGAAAAACAGATATTTTCAGGAGCACATAGTTGAGAATATTGATAGGATTTTTTTTTGAATTTTATATTAACAGAAATTTTATTAATGAGTCAATTTTAACCTTAACTATAGTTAAAATGTTGAATAAGAAAATTAACTTTATTGGGTACTCTAAATTTAGTCTTTTTAACCATCATCATGACCAGATTAATATCAACAAGTTAAAGTTGTAAATTTACAAACTGAATACCATAGTAACCTTCTATCAGCTAGAGCCATGCTTTTATTAGTTTGATGTAAGCCCTAGGTTGATAATCACTTTATTGTATCTAAAAAGAACTATCCCCAACTCTCATTTAAGTAATTTTTCTATGAAAATCATCGTTACTTTGTACATCTTAATGTTTAAAGTAGCAAATATTTCATTTTAACTTAAGACCAAAAGTAGGAATAGCATGACCATATTTTGTTGTAATTCGATGGTACCCCTGATTTTTTTTTTAAAACACCTAAACCTATTATTACCTACACTAAATGATCCCCCTGTTAGGTCTTTTTTTTTTTTTAATTTTATTTATTCTTATGTATATTATTCTGGTTTTATTCATAGTGGTGACTCCATTATCCTCCTCCCTGTCCTCCCTCTTCCATAGGGACCCTCATCAATGGGGAATGTGATTCACACATTGTGAGGGTAGTCAGGAGGATCAGCCAAACACACCTCACCAGGGCTCCAGCTGAAACCACAGAGTAATGTGGAGGAAGGGCAAGAGTTCAGCGCTCTTGGGGATCACGGCACCAGAAAAAGGTTGAATGAGATAAACACAGAGAACATCTAACTCCCACTAAGCCAGATATCCAGAGACATAGAGGCTCCCCTGTTAGGTCTTTGATTCCTATATGTGTGGTAGTCATTTATTGTTAGACCATAATAGGTTAGCAGGCATAAGACTACTAGTGTTTCTTTACCTAATCAACTATGTTTGTATGTATAATTTTAAGTTACTGTGCATTATAGAGCAAGTACAAAAATAATTTGAATAATTTGATTTTTTTAATCTTGAGAGTCTAGAGTGATTAAAAGTGGTGCTTTAAAATAGGTGCCTTGGGCTGGAGAGATGGCTTAGTGGTTAAGATGCATGCCTGTGAAGCCTAAGGACCCAAGTTCAATTCTCCAGGTCCCACGTAAGCCAGATGCACATGGTGGCACATGCATCTAGCAGTGGCTAGAGGCCCTGGCACACCCATTCTCACTCACTCTCTCCATCTGTCTCTAATAAATACATGAAAAAGAAAGAAAAAATATTAAAATAGGTGCCTTCTAGGTAAGTAAACTTAATAACTTTTTGAAACCATTCTTGCATTCAACAATACTGTATTTGGTAATTGATAGGCCTTATATTTCCATAAAATGTTATAGATTATTAAACACACCAACTTTAGTCTTTAGTCTTTGACAGGTGTGATTTTAAAAGCAAAAATAATGGCAATTACTTTCCTAACACACAAGATTAGTGAAGGAAAAATAAAGTCACTGAGAAACAAGCTGTTAATTACCAAGAGTGCTAAGCATAACTGAGTTGATACACTGTTATTCCATAAAACTACAAACAGCATGAAAATAGCCATAATTCATATATTTGCCTAATGCGACTATTCTTGAGGGTTATTTTTATTAATGTCATCATGGAAAAAGACAAATCCATGGGGCACCCAGTTGTGTGAAATTGGTATAGTAATTAGTTGCAAACCTAGCCCAGTAATTGAGTAGTCAGTCACCTTGCCAGATTAAGTTCAAAGGCATTTAGGTGGCTCGTTTAAGTTTATGATTTCAAAATATTGAATTAGGCACTCTGGGCTAGAAAGGAACATCGATCAGTGAATTAAGCAGTAAGCGAGAATGTCAGCCAAGTATAGCTCCAAACTGGCTCAGCTTCTGAATTTGCTGGATGGCTTCAGCAAGTCATGCAGCCTCCTTGTCCTTCAAGTGCCTACTAGCCCAGTAATGAATTATGTCTGAACGTGTGCTAGGAGGAGTTAAATTGAAGTACATGTGGAGAAAGACTAAATGAATAGAATTGCTAAGTACAAAATGATACATCCAAAACAAACCAAACAACCATTTTTATTACAACTTTGGATTCTTGAACAAGTCATTTTAGGCACAGTTCATTAAAGCATTTCAACATCTACCTCTGCAAAGAGCCTAGTGAGTGGCAGCTTGGAGGCATCAATCCAGTTCTTTCCTGATCCCAGTTTCAATGTAAGCACTTTGACCTCCAAATAGGGAATGTCATGGAGTTTTGCTTCAATAAACTGATTAATCCAAAATCTAAGCTAATGAGAAGCTCAAACTCAATTTTAGGATTTTTTTGCATACTTTTCTTTCTTATATTTATCTCTAAAAGAATCAATATTTTAGACATTGCTTTGAAATTCCTCGTTTATCCTGCTACTCTTTATGCATTTTCTACTCCATCTTGGAAAATCCAGAGACTCGGACACTAAGCTCATTCTGCTGACTGATGTTCAGACTGCCTCAAAACAGCAGACATCACCTCGCATATGTCTACTGTTTATCTAATGTTTTACCATGCTCACTGTATCATAGGCGTATTGCCTGTGTGTTTGCTCATATATGCATGTATTATAAACATTAACTCAATATGAAGGCTTCATAGTAATGAATGGTCAAGTTTTGGTCAGGTAATGAAGAAAGATCACAGTGTGAGTAAGTCAGATGGCTCTGGAGTGGTCCAGAATAGAAGCAATACAGCAGTGGTAAGCTATGAGCAGGGGACTGAAGGAGATTTCCAAGCAAAACACCAAGAGATTCCAGAAGGATTTATGGGAGGAAAGATATACTGTCATTCAAGAGCAAAGGATAGATGAAAAATAGTCAATTCCATGGAATGGCTAGAGAATAGATCCTCTGGGAGCCTGTAGGACAGAAGTGTTCAGAGACAAAGCTGGACTGCAGAGTAGGAAAATCTCTCCAACATTCAAAGAAGGTCTAGACAGGCCCTGTATCCTTCAAGGAAGTGGTGAGAACAAGGTCAGTTCTGCTTTATGCAAGATGATTCTGCAACAGATGGGGGATGGTGGG
Source organism: Orientallactaga sibirica (assembly GCA_036365145.1). Taxonomy (NCBI): domain Eukaryota; kingdom Metazoa; phylum Chordata; class Mammalia; order Rodentia; family Dipodidae; genus Orientallactaga; species Orientallactaga sibirica. The sequence goes on along the minus strand of JAEOAD010000033.1, from coordinate 13,192,158 downwards.
AGGAAACTTTGGAGCCATGAACTTCTAAGAGCCTAAGTCAGAGCACTCAAAGGACCTGGGGAGAATGAAATGCTTGAGAAAGATTTACCATGGTAGAGAGAAGCTAGTAGTCCACATTGTGAGGAGCAGAAAAGAAAAAGAAGCACCAGGCCTTTTGGTTTGGGCAGCTGAATAGACTATGATGTTACTTTCCAAGATGAGAATTGCAGGGAATGCAGCAGGTATGGGCAGGAAGATAAAGTAAGTCTTAAATGCCAGGATAACTAGCAATGTTTAGAATAGTTAGAAACATGAACATGGAGCCGGAAAAGATTTAAGGTCTTGGTGATAGAGATTTGACAGTCCTCAGCATGTGGTCAAAGCCAGAGGAGTGAATGAGACTGCCAAGGGCAAACCAATGAAATATGAAGGCTAAGAATGTGTCCTGGGAAAGATCCCCATAAATGCCAGAGGAAAATAATGATTCATGGGTGACTGTATATGAGGACAAAGGAAGAGGAAGTCAAAAGAAATTTAACCGGGAGATGGTAAGTTGTGGCATCATTTTTAAAAGGGAGGGATTTAGGAAGGGAAAGGAGTGTGATAATCAGTTTCAGACCAGTCAAAAAGAAAGGCATTTTCTTTTGCAACAAATCTTGTGACTTTGTATTTAAATTATTTTATTCTAATTATTTCCTAGATCATGGGTTTTATTTTGTCACAGCGATTAAAGCAGGGCCCATGCAGCTAAATATGGGTTCAATCACCAGGCTTCACCCCCATAGCCTCAGATATATACATATATATATACATATAATCTGACTCTGACCAAATAATGCTGAATCTTGTAATAGAAAGCCCAATGCATTGGGAACTAGGAACTAATTAAGCTTGTTCTGGGTCCACTATTCATGCAAATAATTAGTGGACATTTACTCATGCTGTATACTATGAGAGATGCTGGCATTACAGTGGGGTAGTGCTTGCCCCTTACCGAGAAACAGGGAAAACTGACTAAATAAACCTGTAGAGACAAGGAACTACAGGCTTTTAAAAAGTGAGCATAGGGCCTCCCAGCGTAGCTAATAGCAGCTAAGGCTGTGGGGAGAGAGGGAGTCAGGTTCATCATTTGTTTAGCCACTGGTAAGTTACCCATTCCTCAGTAAATAACCTTCCACCCAAGATCACATAAGCAACCCTAATTTAACTCAAGGGTTTAAAAAACAAACATGAAAGTAAGATGTGGACTAGTGCAGAATAAGAAGGATGATGGTTAGTGAGAGAGAATGGGATCTAGGAGAGTAATTAAGGGGGATAAGATCAAAATACATTATAAACATGTATGAAAAAGGAAAAAAAGTAAAATGACTTAAAAAGATGTAGGAAACATGTAGATTATTATATCCTGGACATTTGACTTAACATGAGGATCAGGGAAGGCATTTTTGAGAAAATATTAGTTGGCATCTATTTTTTTTTTTTTTTTTTTTTTTTTTTTTTTTTAAAAGAAAGATGGAGGCAGTTTACAAAGAAGGCAGGACAGCACATAGGCAGGTCCGGTCACAGGGGCATATGCCCTTGTGAATTACTAGATACAGGTGGAGTGTGAAGGGAACCATCTTTGAATGGGTTTAGTCTAGATGCAGAAGGCTTTTAGAAAAGTTCCAAAAAGACCTGATCTGAAGAGATAGGTGGTTTTAAAAACAGATCCAACTGTATTGGAAAGAGAATGGAGAAGAGGCACAGGAGCCACAGAAATGCAGCTGGGGAAGGGGGTACTGAGAGCCTCAGTGATGGAAGACGGGCCTTGTTCTCAGTGGTGCTGAAGAAGAAAGTAACCCATGTGGATTCTAAGAGCCAGTGATTGAGAAGGCAGTATGTTCACATCTTAAAACACTGCCTGACATCTCATCTCCCGCCAGCAAACTTTACAGGGAATGAGAACAAAGGCTGTGAATCATTCCAGAAATTAGTGTTGTCCCTCTGGTTGGGTGGTCGGCCTTGAATTCATGATGTTGTCTCCTGTACCGATCCCTCATTACCATCTCTCCCTATGCAGATGGGTTTGTGTACTCCTAGGGTCTTGCATTCCTCCCAAGACACCACCTGGGTGAGAGGTTAACAAAGAACAAATGGTTATACATACCTGCTAAGATGTTTTACAATGTGTACATGCAGGTCTCTTTATACATTGTGAAGTACAAATGTGTTCTCATAATATAAAATAAAAAGTGCCCCATCTATTCCTCCTGCCCCCTATCATTTGTGGTGATGGACACTAACAAGCTTAGATTATATATGTTGGATTTATTTGAGATGCATTTGAAATATCCAAGTGAGGATTTCAAAGTGGGCCTTAAGGCACAGATCTGAAAAAAAAAAAAAATCTAGGAAGCCACAACTTGAGAGTCAGTGTTATGTTTAAAAATGACAGGACCAAATCAGATATCCAGAGACACAGACTCAGAAAACCTCGTCACTGAAATAGACCTAAAATGAACCCAACATGGCTCAGGTAAATTCTCGGAAGAGGGGGCAGAAAGATTGTTAGAGCCATGACTTGGGTCAATACACAGAGTCATTGCCTCTCCCACATAACTGACGGCTACCCACATAAGGCGAGACCCACATTACCCATGGGGGGAGGACAGGGAGAAGGTTAACAATGGTACCATCATGGCTGTGTGTGTGTATATATATATGTATATATATATGTATATAATAAAAATATATTTAAAAAGTTACAGGACATGAAAGTTTTTTTTTACTAAGTTTCTCCACTAGAACCCAAAGACCAAGTCAAAATTAAAATGGAACCCAGAATTGGAAATAAAGGCAATTAAAGTCTATATTATCAGAGTGGTTTGGCCATTTGGCAGGATATCAATAGCAATTTAAAATATTGAGGTAGGCAGGCCTCTAGAAATATATTATACTAATCTTTAATGATTGCCTTGGTCCCTTTGGGAGCCTCTAGCATGGTGTCAAGTGATATGATTCTCCTCTGAGATATACCTGCTTCACCCAAGGGCCTCCAGGTGAGTTTTTGAAGGGAACAGAAATATTTGGAGCCAGGGTAGAGAAAGATAACATAGCAAATGAGAGTGAGAACATATCATCAGGCAAGTAGATAAGAAAAGAAGGTTAGAGATGTCGGAGTGTGCTATAGAACTTGATGAGCATGTTGGAGGCTCTGGGCTCATTCCTAGCATGGGGAAGCAGGGGAGAGAATTAAGCAGAGAGGAAGACTCCGGATGTGGGTCAGGAGAATTCCCCACAGCTGTGTTTGGGGATGATGCCCAGGATCTCTGTTGTTATCTGTTAAACAGAGATGGTGTCTAGTCACACGCCTCTGAGCACTGCTGAGGTCACCAGAGGTGATACTTGAGGGAATGCTGCCCTGCACAAGTTGTCTTGCTACATAATGACTCTCAATTGTAAATTTTTGGCTTTGTTTGTTTCCAGCACTGGGACCATTCACACTCTTATCTTATGTTTCCAGACCTCTTTGGATCAAAATTAATTCCAGAGAAATGTGAACTTATATAGGAAAATGCACTCAAATTGGTGTATGTCTGCATGGAAAGTAATTGGACCCTAAATATGGAACATCCTGCTCACTTGCTTTCCTCTCTTCCCTTTCCTCCAGTTGGAAATCCCCAGAAAGTACTCCGGAACCTGTATGTATAGGCCTGAACACCTCATTGTAGAAATAACACTCCTGGGCAATAAGCTCCCTGAGAAGAAATATCAGTGTTCAGGGAGTACCTTATGATACCCTCTTCTCTCCTGTCTGGGTGATTAGGGACATGTCCCCACTATCCCCACCTTGATTCCTGTGGTGGTCATTTCTTACATTAAGCAAGAAGAAAAATACACAATAGACCCTTAGCAAAGAAAACCACTATTCAGAGACGTGGCACAGTGACTGTACCCTAACCTCCCTGCTGATGAGGAGAGAGCTAGCTGGCACCCAACCCTCTCTCTTCCTCCAGCTCAAATGCTAAGATTGTAGCAATAGCTCCAACCACAAGCCACTGACTACTATATACAAATGATTCATTTCCAGCCTTCTGCTTTCTTTAAAGAGTCAGCTGTCATGTGCTGCCAGCCCATGACTCACTCTAGGGCCTTTGCCCGAGGGAAATGAGCACTCAACATTGCTGCGATCCAGGCCCCTCCTAAACCAAGGCAATTGCGTTGTTCTAGGATGACACAGCACTGAAGCATCCTGGCTAATTTCCAAGTGATACTCTGCCAGCTCAAGAGCCATTGTTTCAGAGAAGAACTAAGACAGAAGACAGTTTGTGTGGCTTTGACGTTGCAGAACATGCTTAAGCCAGCTGTGGCATGCACTGTATGAGATAGCTCGGGAGTCTCTGCAGTGGTGGTTCAGGGAGGAAGAAGGCCGTGTACAGCTTGATTTTATGACTTGGCATTGTGCTTGTGAGGGAATGCAGAGGCTTTCTGGAACCTTGAGAATTGCTCCTGACGTCCCTCTATCCTGTCGCTCAGCCCATTGAAGCCCACCATCAATGATCTGTGTTCATCTTCATTGACTGTACAAGTTTTAGAAGACTAGGATTGCTCTCCAAGTCTGCTTTGCCAGCAGTCATATATCATACTAAAATCTTGCTATTTTTAAATAAAGGTTTCATATTAGGAGCAAGCGTTGGCAGCATTCTTATCTTCTCATTTTCTCAGCTCCTCCTCATTGAGGACCTTTAACTACCAGAATCAGGTCAGCTGCCATTAGCTTTGGGAACACTTTGTACTGCTGAGGCCACAGACAGATGAATTGTCTATTGCCTAACTAAATCAAGCTAGAATGTGCCATTGGCAGCATCCCTACTACCAAAATATATCCTGCCACCACTTGTCACTATGCCTTGAGGATGGATGTATTATTGGTGCTCATCAATCTAAGGGCAACAAATACAGTAGATAGGTGAAGGAGCTAAGAAACTCTGTTATGTTACCTCATATCAATAAAAACAAACTACAAATTCTAGCCTATGCAATTTTTCTATGGGTGCTGAGGATCAAACTCAGGTGTTCATGCTTATGAGGTAAGCACTTTAGTGACTGAGCTGTTTCTTCAGCTCCAAATTCTAGCCTACATAGTGATATTTTTGTATTATAAACCTTCACATTATTAGCAACCATACTATGGACAAATTCATTAATAATTTTCAATTACTATATTTGTTATGAAGTAATTTCATATCATCTTAATAGAGTCAAATTAGTTTTACAGATTTTTTTCCCAAAGAAGGAATGTTACCACCAAGATAACTGAGGGTTGAACATAAATGCTGACTTTTAAGCTTGTGTTAAACTACTAAGATCAGACATTTAAAAATAATCTAAACTAGTTCCTTTAATCAATAAAATAAGATCAAATACTAGTTTCTTCATAATGAATAACAATTTCTCTGTCTCACACCAATAAATTAAAAGTTACTTTTTCTGACAAGCGTCCAACCTGTTTCTAATGATTTTGAGGGAGTAGTACTACAATAATCCTAAAACAAATACAGTAAAACTTAATTTTTAAAATATTTTGGTAGTAATTTCATGAGTTAGAAAACACTATTGTGAAATCAAGAAAAGCTATCATTATGCTAGGCATGGTGGCACAGACCTTTAATTCCAAGCACTTGGGAGGCAGAGGTAGGAGGATGGCTGTGAGTTTGAGACCAGTCTGAGACTACATAGTGAATTCCAGGTCTGCCTGAGCTAGCGTGAGACCCTACTATGGTGGTTTATTCAGGTGTCCCTCCTAAACCTACATGTTCTGAATGCTAAGTTCCCAGCTGATGGAGATTTGGGAATTAATGCCTCCTGGAGGCAGTGTATTGTTGGGGACGGGCTTATGGGTATTATAGCCAGTTTCTCCTTGCCAGTGTTTGGCACACTCTCCTGTTGCTATTGTCCATCTGATGTTGGCCAGGAGGTGATGTCCACCCTCTGTTCATGCCATCATTTTCCCCTGCTATCATGGAGCTTCCCCTCAAGTCTATAAGCCAAAATAATCTTTTTCTCCCACAACCTGCTCTTGATTGGGTGATTTCTGCCAGCAGTGCAAACCTGATTGCAACACCTACCTTGGGGGGAAAAAAAAGAAGGAAGGGAGGGAGGGAGGAAAAGGTATCATCAGACTCAGTTGATCAAAGCACAAACATATTGACCATTTATTTTATTAAAATTGGAAAGTGTAATATGGACAATGTTTTTCTAAGGAACACAAAAAGGTAATATGTGATTTGCTCACAAGAACCTTGTAATTTAACTGAGAAGACAGCTGACATAGAATAAAAAACTTAACAAAGCAAACAAGTAACATGCTTTAAACTAAAAATGGTGTCAAAGTGTACCACATGGGTAATAACTGACAACTAAGTGCTATAGGCACTGCAAGCCTTAGAGGAGAAAGAATTTGCTAAAGGGGTCAACTATTACTATTTTAATCAATGGTTTGCTAGAAATAGAAACAAATTATGTTTAATGTTTGTATTGATCATTTTGCTTCCACCTGCTTATCTGTCCACATCTACATCACTGATTCATATGCCTCTCAGTTTACAGAGTTTACTAAAGGCTGTTTGTCTACACATGGTGGCTGTCACAGTTGATGTCCTTGTGTGTAGGGTTGATTGAGCTAAACAGCTAAAATATAAATAATCACATAAAGTTGACTGTCTTGATACAGGATATCAGGATATTATCTTAACTCTGAAGCCATATATTTATATTCATTGACACTGGTTAAATTTAAAGTTTTTAATAACAAAGATGGTCAAGTTGATAAAGAAGATAGTATAAGCAACTTGACCTTCCAGATGACTTGTTTCCTAGCAAATTAGATGTAGTACTTACCAAAGAGCAGTGTACCTAGGAGCCACCTCAAATTCCTATTAAAGTACAAGTTCTGACTCTGAGAGTTTGGGGTGGGATTGAGAATGTGTAGCATAGGTGCTACTGAGCAGTAAGACCATGGAGTTAAAAAAAAAAAAAAAAAACAGCACAGTGGATCCATGAGGGTCGAAGCCGACTTAATATCCTGGCTAGGGAAAGTAGCAGTATTATTAAAAGAACAGCTTATGTGGGTTTTGTCTGTTATTTTCACACAACTCTTTGTTTGCCTTCAGCACGCAAGCAAGAGATTATCAAAGTCACTGAGCAACTGATTGAAGCTATCAACAATGGGGACTTTGAAGCTTACACGTGAGTACAGGCACATTCATTTTGCTTTCACACACTGGGCAAAATAATTGTCTATGCCAATACAATTTTTAATATATTTGAAGTCCTGCACATTTAACCCCAGATTTGACACATCAACAGCAGCTTTATTTCATACAAATAACAAAGAGCTCTGAAAAAAATGAAGAAATGGATTTAAGATTTCAAAGAGTGATACCTGACTCTGATCCACAGATTGGGGATGCCTTTGTAAGTGAATTTTCTTTGTAACCACTCGCAGCTCCATATGAAAATAGAGCACCCAGACAGAGAATACATGTAGACAAAGACACATGAAACAAAATCACTTAAAAGTGCATTTTGAGTTAAGAAGTTTGTCCCTTTGTAGTTCTGCTGGTACACAGAAAGAAAAATACAAGGTGGCATCAAGCAGTCTCCTCCTCCTTTCAATCAATGTGGCTCAACTTTACCTGCATCTCTTTTACTAATGAAAATTTTAACTGATGAAAGGCTTAGTTCAGATTATAAACTCTACAGGCTGTGTATAGGAAATTACTTTGCTGGAGTAAAAATAAAGTATTCAACTTAAGTAGGAAATGAAGGCTTGCTATATAAAATATGTAAGTGAATAAGGTAGCTATTTGGAAATAAATTCATCAAAACCTTCTCCTTACTCCTTATAACAAGGGAACACCATCTGAGTGAAAGAGTTAAATCCAAAAAAAAAGTGATTAACTCTGGTCTCTAATTAGAAAAATCTGTAAGTTTAAAAGAGTAGGAAGAATATAAAATGAGAAGTAAACCTAACTAATCTACCCAAATAGATAACACTGGTATACTTTAATTTAAAGAGTCAAAAATCAAAGTAACAAACAATAAACATATACCTCTGTGCCATAGAACATGTTCTTGTTTATTTTTTTTCCATTATAATGTTGTTAGACCCATATGATTTTCTAAATAATATAATATCCTGGCTTGGGGAAATGGCACAGCAGCTTAAAAAAACTGCTTGCAAAGTCTGAGAGCCCAGGTTCAATTCCTCAGTGCCTACATAAAGCCAGATGCACAAAGTGGTACATGTGTCTAGAGTTTGCAGCAACACAAGGCCCTAGTGTGCCCAAACTTTCATTTTTCTTTCTCTTTGTCTCTCTCTCTCTTTCTCTCTCTCTCTCTCTCTCTCTCTCTCTCAAATAAATAAATAAAAATATTCCTTAAATAAAGAATAAGACTATCCTTTTTAAAAATTACCTTTTGCAATATCATTCTGTTAAAGGTAAAATTTTGTGTTTTGGTTTTTGGTTCATGGGTTGAATGCAGCTGGAGTCAGGAAAAGAATATTTCCTGTATTTTCAGACAATGTAAAGTAGGATATTTAAATAATACAATGCCTTGAGAGTGCATCACCTCACTAATTCCTTTGCTTACAGAGGAGGAGAATCTGGCCTAGTTTTTGTATTTACAGGCACAGGACTTTTTTTCAGAAGCTTTTTGGACAGAAGAATGTATTGGTGGAGCTCTCTCAGCTGGTCTATAAACTGCCTGTTCATAGCATCCCCAACATATCCAAAATATTATGATTCTTTGTTAATTTAAAACCTACTACCAGAAATAGATGATAGACAGACAGACAATAGGGAGAGAAAAGGAAAGAGACTTTCATATATATTGTTTCTTTTGAGACAGAGTAAACAGCTTCATTATAACTAATTCTTGATGCTCTCAGAGGTGATGTGAGGTAGTACGAAATTTTGGTTCTGTGACACCGACAACCAAAATCCATATTGATAGAGGAAAGAAATAACCTAGCAGAACAATGATAGTATATATATTTGAATTGACCTCCAAAATGGTTGCCCAGCAGACATCTTGAGACAAAGTTTATCCCTGTCCACCACAGAAGATGATTGATGTGATTGCGTACCCTAAAATATTCTTCACAAACTACCAACCCTATACTTTTTTTTTGTATTCTTTGTTATATTGAGACCAACTCTCATGTTTCCCAAACTGGCCTCAAACTCTTTGGCCTCCTGTTTTCACTCCCAAGTTCTGGTATGACAGGTTTGTGTTACTATACCTGGCTTATCAGCTTACTGCTTCCAAATTCTATGAACAATGCTGTGCTTGAAGAATCATGGGAAGTTAGACTTGTGAAATTTGTTTTCCTGTTAATTGACTAAGAAATTTTGTCTCCTATGTTGAGAAGTTTCATATAATATTAGATAGATTTCATATGAAATTACATGTCCAAATGGCTATCCACTGTATGTCCATTTGGACAAATTAATAAACAGGCCAAAATCCTTTGGTATTTTTTATCTGCCTTGCGAACTCATATTAATTTTCCAAACCCGAGTTGATTTGTTTTTGTTGTTTTTGTTTTTGTTTTTTTGAGGTAGGGTGTCACTCTAGCCCAGGCTGACCTGGAACTCATTCTGTAGTCCCAGTCTAGCCTCAAATTCATGGTGATCTTTCTACCTCTGCCTCCTGAATACTGGCATCAAAAACATGTACCACCATGCCAGGCCCAAATCCAGATTTTGGTACCTTCTCTGAGAGGCCTACTCTGATCATACCAGGGGAAAGGAAATATTTCCCACCCTGTTTGCAAAGGACTTATACAATAGCCACTGGCCATACAATCCACTAGTCATCATCCACCAAACCTATTCAGCATGTTCTTAGTGATATACTATGGCCACTGGTGCTCTCCTGCTGACCACATTCCACAGGTCTGGAACCCTCTTGCTCATTCTTCAAAGTCTAACTCAAATTTTCTCTCTCGGTTCAATCTTTCCTGTCCAATGTAATCTAGCTTCAAGCACTTTGCAGTAATTTCTGCTTTAGTGTTGATGGTGTTACAATTGCTTGTTTTGAAGAATACACTTTACACAGGAGATGTTCAATAGTTTTTTTATTGAATAAATGCATTTCTCCAAAGAAAGCCCACTGGGTTTTTCTGAATGTTGGGAATTGTAAACTCTAGTGTCGAATTAAACCTCTGGGATTAAAAATAAAATTTTTGTGTGAATTTTAACACCCTGTTAATTTTATTTTGAAAATAAAACAAACTCAATTATCTTATGGAAATTGCCAGACACTATAGGATGTGATTTCTATTCTTCAAGTCAGTTATAATATAGATGCTTGATACAAAGAGAGAAGGTTGGTCTCTCAAAAATTGGGTTTTATTTAGTGTGTGTGAGGGTGTATGTGTGTGCACATACATATGAAGGCTGGGACACCCTCAAGTGACCTTCCTTCAAAAGGCCTTCCATGTTTTTTGAAACAGAGTTTCTCATTGGCCTAATTAGGCTAGATTGGATGGCCAGTGAGGCAGAGAGATCCTTCTGTTACCTCCTCCCCAGTGCTGGGATTATACTCCTGGCTTTTTTACATGGGTTCAAACTTAGGTCCTCATGCTTGCTTGCAAGGCAGACACTTTACCCATGAAGATATGTCCCCAGCCCCTCAAATGTGATGTTTATACCACTTGAAGTGTGTCTTAGACCTAAATTAGGACTTTGAGAAGATTTGAAAAATGATAAGCTTAAGTCAAAATTTAGAAATTCATCTTGGAAATTAGGAAGCAATCTTTTCTTTTATTTATTTTTTTTGTTGTTGTTCATTTGTTTGTTTTTTGCAAGCAGAGACAGAGAGAAAGAAAGAAACAGAGAGAAAGACTGGGCATCCCATGGCCTCTAGCCACTGCAAACGAACTCCATATGCACATGCCGCTTTGTACACCTGGCTTTACATGGGTGTTGGGGAATTGAACCCAGGTCATTAAGTTTTGTGGGAAAGTGTCATAACTGCTGAGTCATCACTCCAGCAAATTTAAACATTAAATTTAACTAGGAAGTTATTAATAAAAGTATATTAAAGCATAAAAAATTATATATATATATATATATATATATATATATATATATATATATGTATGTATATATATATATGTATGTATATGATAAAGTTAAAAGTAGATGCTTTGCTCCACCAGTAAAATTGCTCTCCAAGAGTTGGCAAAATTCCTCTGTGGGATGTACACCATACACCTTGATCCACCTTTCCAAGTTCCATGATTAAAGTCAAATTTTTAGTTATGTTTAGAGTCTCTTTCCATCACTGACTGATCAATACAAATGCTTATACAAATGAAACAAGTGTTAGTCTGTTGATTGTTGTTTGTTTGTTTGCTGCAGAAAAATCTGTGACCCTGGCCTTACAGCCTTTGAACCTGAAGCTCTGGGCAACTTGGTGGAAGGCATGGATTTTCACCGCTTCTACTTTGAAAATGGTACATTCATTTTAAATTCTGTTACACGCTGGTTCCAGCTTTTCTTTGAATCCTTCCAAATTTGCAAATTCTTTCATTCTTTTCTGCCATTTTTTTGTTTGTTTGTTTGTTTGTTTAGTTTTGTTTTGTTTTTGGCTTAGCACTTTTAATATATTTTTTATTAGTTATGTATATAGTGTATATACCACCATGATGAAACCATTGTTAGCCTTCTCCCTGCCCTCCCCCCCATGGGTAATGTGGCTCTGGCCTTAGGTGAGTAGCCATCAGTTATGTAGGAGAGTCAGTGACTCTGTGCTTAATGACCCAACTCATGGCTCTAACAATCTTTCTGCCCCCTCTTCCTTTTTCCTAATCTTCATCATTTTTAAAAATTTTATTTAGTTGAGAGAGTCAGACACAGAGAGAATGAGTATGGGTGCACCAGGGCTTCTTGCCATTGTAAATGAACTCCAAATGCATGTGCCACTTATGCATCTGGCTTTACCTGGGTACTGGGGAATAGAATTCGGATCCATAGGTTTTGTGGGCAAGTGCTTTAACTGTTGCGCCATCTCTCCAGCCCCTATCTTCAGCATTTCATATCATGAACTTTCTTGTTTGAGATAAAACATATATATATATCACTTAGAGCTTGTTATATTTTGAAAGTATTTGCCAACATGTAAAATATACACCCATAAAATAATAGTGAAAGAATCATACATGGCAAATAAGAGTACAAAAATATATTATTTCAACTTTTTATAAAATTGTTAATACATGAAAGAAAAGAAACCACAGCATGCCAGAATATCTAACATGGAGGAGTCCAAATGTGTTTCTATTACTTATTTTCAAAATAATATCAACAAAAATGAGCAATCAGATAAAAATGTACATTCAAACTGCAAGTGTTTTAATGGACTCAAAGGAAACATACATGTTTCAGAGAAAGTTGACAAAAGCAGTGTCTGCAAGAAGAAAGAGAAAGGAGAAGGAAGAGGAGGAGGGAGGAAACAAATCTGTGTAAATCAATAATTTTCCTTCTTTTAGCCCTCACATTAGACCTTTTGTTGTGCTTTCCTGATGTACAATGTGAATTCAGCATATTTTCCTGAGTTCCTACTGAACTGAGGAGTGATTGTCATAATGATTGAAATAATAAGCTCCCTTGTAACTGTAAGCATGACAGTAATGTATTCCATGACATTAAATGAATTGCATTTTCCTATATGTACTGTTTGCAAGTAAACATGCAGTTAAGTAAGTGGTAATTCACGTTAACAAAGTGTCCACAAATATTTTCTTTATTCCAGTGCTCTGACTGAAACATCTCTGTGTCCCTCTGACCCTCAATTGACACCATCTCATCTCTAGCAAAATAGTTTATCAATCAATATTTAACCTATTTCAATATAACCAAGTACATTATTAAGTTCCATGAATATATATTCTTCATAATTGAGTATTCTTTTTATTCGAGTAATTTGAATAGGTAATTTCTGACAATGGAAAACATATTTGGATAACACCTGAAATAATTTAACCTGTTCTAGTGATCAATGAAATACCATCAATGGGAATTTTGCATGAAATATTTAAATTTCTTGGTCAATATGAATGGGCTTCTAGTATCCAAACACCAGAGACTGATTATTATGATATGATCACAAATGGATTATGATGGAATGGAAGAATCATAGAATGAGGCCCAGAAACAAATTATGTTCTGGCTAGTCTTCCTTGGAGACTGTGATTTCCATGTGGATATTTGAGATATTCTCCTGTCTCATGTTATTCACTAATTAAAGCACCACCACAGGACTCATTCGGTGCACCGGAGCCAAGCTCTCTCCATCTCTATCCATGTCATACCTCATTTCTAGTTCCATCCTGTTAAAAATAAACGCATCACTTTTGGGACTGGGAGGTGGCTCAGTGTTAACTGTGCTAGCTTGCAAAGCCTGCCAGTCTCTAGTTCAATTCCCAAGGCACCCACATAAACCTGGACATGCATTCATTTCCAGTAACAAGGGACACATAGAGAGAGACAAAGACAGAGAGAGGGGGAGGGAGAAAGAAATATATAAATAAAATGAAAAAAAAATATCTTTGTAGCTTTGCCCCCAGTCGGAATTTCCATAGTAGCACAAATTATCTCTAAAGGGAAGCAAAGAAAACAAAGTCAAAAGTAGATCTGCTTTTATCCTCTCATTCTTTATACTTCATGCAGTGCTTAGTGCATGCTTTCACTTAGTGCAAATAAGTTAAATAATTAAGGAGTGAATAAGTAACGTTAATCACTACTGAAGGTATTCCTAATTTTGATTTACTTTCCATCACACCCACCTTAACTTTTTTCTTTTTCTGCTGTTCTCTTTCAGCTTTGTCCAAAAGCAATAAGCCAATCCACACCATCATCCTGAACCCCCATGTGCACCTGGTGGGGGACGATGCCGCATGCATAGCATACATTAGGCTCACACAGTACATGGATGGCAGTGGGATGCCAAAGACGATGCAGTCCGAAGAGACTCGGGTGTGGCACCGCCGGGATGGGAAATGGCAGAATGTTCATTTTCATCGTTCGGGATCACCAACAGTACCCATCAAGTAAATATTTCCAGGATACAAGATTTTTGTTAATATACCCATGGTCAGCTTCTTCTTGTTATTCCACCATTAATAGCATGGCATCTGGCATTTAATGGTAGTGGTTGGTTATAGTGATAGAAATAAAGGCCTTCATAGAAAGAGCTATAATTGCTATAATTCTTTGGAAAGATCAGGCAGACCAGCTGTCTTTGGGTTGGAATGGCCATAAAGCAGTGGCATTTAGTTTTTGTTAGAAACTAATAAGTACTTCATTTATCACAGTTCAATCAGGAAGATTCATGGGATGAGGCAAAATATTGGCAACTTCATGTTCACAATTTGCAGAGGAAAGGATGTGAGAGGAAAGTATAGAACAGAGATTCTAACATTGCCAATGTACTGTCAGACTCTTTGTTGATTATTCATGGGGTTCAGTTACTTACACGAGAAAAATGTATAAGACAGCAGTTAAATAGATAATATCAGGTATTTCACTGTGTTCTCACGTCACCACTCTGTTCCAGCTATCAGGTTTGACTTTCAGTCAACAATCAGACAAATATCCATTGTACCTCTCCTGGGTGCCCCCACACCATGCCAGATGAGATGAAAGGCGGTGCCCTCAAGGAGCACATCAAGCTTAGACAATAGCTGATCACTGATACTATAGGACAGGGTTATCTAATGGAGTTTGTAACTAACTGCAGAGCCAAGGACCCCATCAAACTCTTTAGAACACTTTGCACATACACTGTGCATGGAAGATAGACTTTCTATAGGTCTTACTTGAGGAGTGGAATTTGAAGACATGTAAAGGGAGAAAGAAGAAAGAGGAGAGAATCTAAGCCAGAAGAACATCGTGAAGAAAAGTTGTGTCAAGATCTTAGATAACAGGATAGAGACCTGCAGATAAAGACAAAAAAATAAGTCAACCAAACAACGACAAAAAATAGGTTGAATTTCTTTCAAAAAACGATAGCTATTTAATCAAAAGGGAAACACAAAAGGACTAAGAAGATAATAAAGTTTTTGAATATTTCTGTTTTTTTAACCATGAAGAAATACAACACAAACTGACAGTTAATATAGAAAGATACATTTGTGTAGAAGTAGGACTGTGTGTTTTGGAAGTTCCCTGACATGGTCATGGGATAGAGCCTATTTAAGAAAACTTCCTTTTATGCCAAGTGGCTTAAATGGGGCTTCTCTTAATAGGCCACCCTGTATTCCAAATGGGAAAGAAAACTTCTCAGGAGGCACCTCTTTGTGGCATAACATCTAAGGCCTGAAAACCATTCACATGTGGGTCTTGTAAGTAGCATCCTACTCTGTGGCACATGGTGATTGGAGCTAATGACTGAAAAGCTGCATGGTTGGATTTCCTCCCATTGAGGACATTTGCTTTGCATTATGTTCAATGAAACACATCCAAGGTCTTTGAAGATCCATTACAAGTTTTGCATGCGCTTTTAAATCTAATCTGTAGAGCTGTTTTATCGCATTGCCCTTATTTTGAAGGTACTTTAAAAAGAAGTACCTTTTTCAGTATTTCAATTTTTTCATCCTGGAGTTCTCACATCAAAAGTCAGTTGTATCTGGCTCAATTCAGACAACTCTCAATTATCCAGAACTGCTTACATGAAGCTATAGAATGCTTCTGTATCTCAGTATTTTTTGACGTTGCAATTCTTGTGAGCAGCTGGCCAAGGTTAACATGCATGTTAAATTTTTCCTGCCTCACTGAGTATGATGGTACTTGGTCACCAGACAGGCCACAAGAGAAAGTCAAGCTTAACTTTGACACACAAAGTAGGTGATTCCCAAGGATAATTGAAAGTTGACTGTCATTACATCCAAATCTGTGTTTTGTTTATAAAGACTGGTTATTTAAGCTGTGGTTAGGACACAGATATGCATGGTGCCATTGATATTTTCCCTACGCCAAGAAGGAACCTCATCAGAACTTTAACAAATTGTCTTCTCAGCTGTGGCTTTAAAGAACTGAACAAGAATTAATCCAGTTTTCCTGGAGAAATGGCTCAGCAGTTAAGGTGCTTGCCTTCACACCCTAACAAACTGAGTTTAGTTCCCCAATACCCATGTAAAGCCAGATGCACAAGAAAAAGAAAAGAAAAGAAGAAGAAGTAGTAGTAGTAGTGCTTGCATTTGTGGTAGTTAGAGGCATGCCTATTCTCTTTCTCTCTTCCTCTCCCTCTCTCTCCCTCTGCTTGCAAATATATTTTTTAAATTTCTTTGAAAAGAATTACCAAGTATTCTCCACTTTTTATAAAATATTTTTGGGACTGGAGGAGTGGCTTAGTAGTTAAGGCATTTGCCTACAAAGCCAAAGGACCCAGGTTCGATTCCCCGGGACCCACGTTAGCCAGATGGACAAGGTGGCACATGCGTCTGGAGTTCATTTGCAGTGGCTGGAAGCACTCACGTGCTCATTCTCTCTCTTTCTCTCTCTCTCTCTCTCTCCCCCTCTTTATCTGTGTCAAATAAATCAATAAATAAAATATTAAAATATATTTTTGTTTATTTGCAAGCACAGAAATAGAAAGAGAGAAAATGGCCATGCCAGGGCATAGTGCCAGTGCAAATGAACTCCAGGTACATGCACCAGTTTGTGCATCTGGCTTTATGTGGGTACTGGGAAATTGAACCTGGGTGTTTAGGTTTGCAGCAAGCACCTTAATCACTGAGCCATCTCTCCAGCCCAGTTTTCTCCACATATGAGGCTATATTTCTTATTCAACTGACTTTGAGGCTTGATTTCTCAAGGAGTCTAAGTAATGAACACAGCTCAGGGCAAATTAATCTTTGAGTCTTTTCCAACCAAATCATACTTTAATTTATTAAATTTGTCTACTAAATATGAATACATAAAATTTATACATGGACATAACAATGTGATTGATGCCAGTGACCCTGTCACTTTATTTTTAGCTTAGCTTTGTGCGAACAAATAGATATTGATTGTCTATGTTATTGTTGTCTTTGTTGAACATATGTGTTTATTCTTCTAGTGATCGCAAGCAATGATCTCATACCTATTGTTTTCGATGTAATTCTTAGCTAAGCTATAAAACTGTAGCCTGGTAAAATCTATGGAACAAAAAATTCAATGACATTCTATAAAAACAGTACTGCTTATTTCTTCTTCTTCTTTCTCCTTTCAGTTAATTCTCAAGAGTGCCACTTCCGTGTTCTGTTTCCAAGGCACCTGGAAGGTGACCCTGGACTGGCCTCTCCTCGTCTTCATGCATGTTTCTGAGTGCATGAAGTTGTGAAGGTCCTACATGTCATGCATACGTGATGCATCATCTGATCATATATTCCTTCCTATACATTGTTTACACTCTAACTGCCAACTACCAGATGAGATGTTCCATGCAAACTTCAATGACTGTTGGCAAACAATAGGGGAAGGTCATACAAGAGAATTCCACAATATTCTAAGTTAAACCTCATCATCAAGTTTCTCTGTTCATGCCAAGATTTAAATGACAACTAAAGTTATTGTTCCATGAGTGACAGTTTGTGAGAGCAATGTAAATTTTTTTTGAACTTTTTGTCATTAATCTGTTTTGGCTTTTTATTTTATTTTTTAACAAAAAGTATACCTTGAGTTTCCTAGTGTGATCCTGATTGAAATGGATGATTTTTCTCTGAACGCTTTGGCGTTGGATAATTAAAGTGGACAAGTGGATGGTTATGTGGGAAAAATCATGTATGAATATAGAAGCAAAAAATCATTGAAACCATGTTGTTTGGGTCAAACTGTAAACTGGACAAACACATCATTTACCAGTTTGATGGCTTTAGGATAGACATACACTTGAGTTCACTATGTTGTTTTACTTTCTCACTCTCTATTCTGTCTTCTTCAATTTTTCCTTTGTTGTTTTTGTTTGCTTTCTTTTTGTGTTTTTCCATTATTTTCTATATTTTCTTCTTCCCTTGGCTGGTAGTGTGGAAAAAAATAATAGTGAAATTTGTTTAGTGAAAGTAAAAGAAAAATCAAGGTCTTTGGGGAGGGAGCTAAAACTAGCACTTTTGGTTATCTTTAGGGCCCACAAAATTATGTTAGACAAGCACAGAATTATATTTAAGTAAAATTTTTTTGTTTTAATTCTACTCAAGCTTGACTTTGGACATAGGCATGCTGAAAGTATTAGAATTGCTGAAATTTTCACTAACAGCAAGTCAGCCCCTGCTCTAACTTTATGGATGGGACTGACTGGGGCAATCACCAGAAGACCAAGTGGAGAGCCATCAGGTCTTTGTAGAAATCTACTGTTTGTACCTTGCAGAAAGCGCCTCACTTCACTGGCTGGTTTCCTAATGTTAGAGAACTTGGGAATGTTTTCCATTCCTGTAAGCCTTTGAACTTGATCTTTTTTAGCTTCCCTCTTGAGTCAGAGTATCATTATCTTCCTCCCAGGAGTTAGAATTTTCCAGTTTAAAACAACAAGAAAAGGGAAATGTTTCAGTTTTCTTTGTGCTTCTCATTTCTTCTTTGTTGCTTTGATTCCTGTGAGACTTTTTCTCTGCCCTGAAACGCTTTGTAATGCATGGACTCACCATCAATGTTGTTTTCACCATAGTTACAGTCTGCAGAAGCCTATTTTTAAAGCAAAAGCAAAAAAAAAAAAAAAAGAAAGAAAAAAGAAAAGAAAAAATCTTCCTCTTTTTTTTCTCATTTTACCTTTCTATGTTGATTGCTAATCACCTTAGATATTGTTGCTAGTGGATGTATAGTAGATGGGTTGAAGCTTTTCTGATAATTATTACACAATTTAAAACGATATATATTTAAAATAAATATATACAGTAAACGTATTGAGCCATGTTATACTGCCAATGAGATCTGTGAAAAAGTAATGGCCTCATTTTTCCCTTTTTAATTTCACTTCGTGAAGCGGCTATACGTGGCATACATGTATTTAAAAAAATAGAGGTAGAATGGGTTTTTTTCTTTTTATATTTTTAACTTAGCATGTGGTGTTGAAGTATTATTGTAGATCAAGTTTGTCTTCCGCTCTAAGACGTGAGGAAATTGTGATTTGTTCTCTCCACCACGACTGAATTACACATTTATCATCTATCATTTTGAAACACTGCAGTTTACCATGGACACTGTATATATTTCTTGCCATAATGGTAAATGACTGATTGATATATTTAAGAGTTAATAAATTTGTGATTTCTGCTGACAATAAAATAATGTGTCCATCTTTCTTTCTTTCTTTCTTTCTTTCTTTCTTTTCTTTCTTTCTTTCTTTCTTTCTTTCTTTCTTTCTTTCTTTCTTTTTTTTCCTGAGGTAGGGAGTCCCACTGACCTGGGATTCACTATGTAGTCTCAGGCTAGCCTTAAACTCATGGTGATCCTCCTACCTCCGCTGGGATTAAAGGGGTGCGCCACCACACCCAGCTTCCATCTTTATTTCTTAAAAAGCAGTACTGTGTGAAGGGTACTGGTCACTGTCAAGGGCATCCTGTCCGGCCCTGCCCTGCCCTCCTGTAGTGCATAACACTTTACAGCTCTGAACATGACAGTGTGCTAACACTTCTAGAAGGTTGCCCTATCCTGAAGGTTTGCTTGCTAACGCCAGTCTGAAAACAGAACACTTTAGTGTCACCATCTCCGTTACCCAGGCAAGCACCCCACCTATTCAACCCCACACCCTTACAAGCACCACACACCATTTAATTCATGTCTGATTATGGTGCTCATTTCCCTGCAATATTCTTCCTCCTGCTTGATTCTTTAGGCTGGAGTAGCATACTCTCAATAAATCTATGAGGCTGGCTTACTCTCTTGTGACTTGATAGGAGTCTGTGTGTTTTCTGACCCTGCCAGCAATATTGTTTTGAACATAAACCTCTCTGTTGTTTATGGTTATAAAAGGACTTTATGGACAAAACTGTATATTCACCATTGTATCCCCAAACCCAAAACAGGGCAGGTGATGATACTGTTACTAAATGGTTGTTGAACTGGGGCCATTCTGTAATTGAAAATCTCAAGTGAGACGAGAGTCTTGAAATGAACCTTGGGCTCTGTTATCCTTGTCACGATACTCTGAGCAAGTGCTTCTACCTTCTGAACTTCAGCTTCCATACTTGTAAGATGAATATAAACATACTAATTTAATAATATTCCAAGGATTAGAAATAATGTGTATAAAATGCCTTTGGTAGATATTAAATGCTAACTACACTGGGCATGGAGATATGTACTTATAGTCTCAGCACTTGGGAGGCTAAGATAGGAGTAAGTCTTAAGCCTGGCTTAGTTACATAACAACCTGTCTAAAAGAAAAAAACATTTAAAGTAGTAGTTATCTGTGATCTACTCAGTGGTGTGCACAGTCCTACTCTTGTTACTACTCCCTGCTCAGGTGAATAGATAACTCTTGCGGGCAATGTGCTGCTCTCTAGAGAGCTTTACTGTTATCACAAAGGACATACTTGTATTCAAATGTCTCAGCAGGAAGACGGGAGATACGGAGTAAGGTGTCCATCAACCCAAAAAGATGAAATCTGTACATTCTGGGGAGTTTTTCAAGAATATTTGCTTTTAGTAGCTGAAAATTTCAACTTCTATGTAAAGTTTTAAAATTAAATATAAGGATAAACATAGAAGAAGCAACTTTTGACTGATTTCACTAAATAAAAATTCTACTGACTTCAAACCTTTTATGTTTTGTTTTGGGTTATTTTTATGGTCTCTTCTGTCAGATTTTTTTAAGTGAAGGCTTTTTCTGTTGTTTTGTTTGAGACAGTGTCTCATGTAGCCCAGACTGACTTTAAACAAGCTATGTAGCTGAGGCTGCCCTGATCTTCCTGCCTCCACCTCCCAAACGTGGGGGTTATAGGCATGCATACTACACTTCACTTAAAAAAAGTACAAGTCAGGGTTGGAGAGATGGCTTAGCGGTTAAGGGGCCTGCCTGCTAAACCTAAGAACGCTGGTTCCAATCTCCAGAGGTTCCAATCTCCAGGTCCCACGATTAGCCAGATGCAAAGTGATGCAAGGGCACAATGCCACACTTGCCCACAAGGGGGCGCACACATCTGGATTTCGTTCACAGCACCTGAGAGAGAGACTGCTGGTGCGCCCATTCTCCATCTGTCTCCCTCTCCCTCTCTCTCTGTCTGTCTCTCTCTGTATCTCTCTCTAAAAATAAAAATAAAAAAATAAAAATACAAGTCAGTACATTTGGCACTTGGCCATGACTTCACCAATAGGCTGTCATAAACCACTTTGGCTGGTGACAACAACATGAAGGATATACAACATTCTTGCTCTTCAGGCTGGAAAATAACTATCTTTTTTTTAAGGTTGGAATTTTCCTTGCAAACAAGAGCAGGAAGAACTGATGGCCATGAAACAGTAATCTTCTCCAGAAGAACTTGCATATTAACAGCCTCCTCAAAGCACAACAAAAGTCCAACCTTCCTAATCACCCACAAAAAGTGTTTTTACCTTTTTTAAAAATATTTTTCTCTTTATTTATTTGAGAGAGAGAGAAAAAAAAAAAGAGAGAAATAAGCAGGGATAAGATAAATTACCAACAATTTAAATTGAATATTTCATATAAACTTCATGATTTTTGGCTTCATTAATTTGAAAAGTTACAAGATTCTGGCCTACTTGTCCAGTGTTCTCTCTAGCAATACACAGAACAGCTGATGACCTACTGTGAGGAACAAGTGCACTGTCCACACCTATACCCACACATGCTGTGCTACTTGGATTTTCCCAGTGCTCCCTGGAGCACTGGCTGGACCCCTTTCTTACTTAAAGTCAAGGAAGGCTTCTGTTGGCATCTAAGCTCTGGTGACAGGTATGGGCACATTAGTTTTGGGGAGGACTATGCTCACCATCCCAAACCATATAGCTTAGGCAGCTAACTTCCTGTTAGACCTCTGTAGTAAAGTACTTTGGACTATCTGACTTCATTTTAACAAGAAATGCAAAGTTAAAGTCAAATCATGAAATGTATGGATTATCTGCAATTGCTATTTATTTCTTACTGTGCTGATTATTTACTAGATGATAATCAGCTGTTATTTTACTAGAAAATGCATTTGTTTTTCTCTCTCTCCCTCTCTCTCCATCTCTCTCCGTGTGTGTGTGTGTGTGTGTGTGTGTGTGTGTGTGTGTGTGTGTGTGTTTCAGGGTCCCATGTAGCCAATTCTGGTCTCAAATGTCGTATATAGCCAGAGATGACTTTGAACTTCTGATCCTCCTGTCCCGACTCTGCCACAGTCCCTAATTTCAGGCAGGCACTCTACCAACTGCGGTACATCCCCAGCTCCTCAAATTCTTTTTGTTTGTTTGTTTGTTTGTTTGTTTTTTGTTTTTGTTTGAGATAGGGTCTCACTGCTACCAAGCTGACCTGAAATTCACTATGTAGTCTCAGACACCTCCAACTCACAGCA